>JAHLTZ010000011.1:0-748692 GCA_025786725.1 Syncephalis fuscata
GTTGCCAATCTTACTATTTTTAGCTGAAGAACACATAGCTCGGCCTTGCCACGCTATGCATGGCGCGCCTTTAATATAAATGAGATGAATATTGCGCGTAAAATTAAATAAAAAGAAGAGTAGTTCACGTTTGAGTTATATTTAGTCGTTTATCTTAAAGCAAGTCCGAGTACTTGTGGAGTTTATTCGTGTGGTCATATACATCTCAGAGTTGAGGTGTCGTGTCAATTACTATCGTAGTTATCATTTTAAGCGTACACTTAAATCCTTTTCAGGATGAGCCTTCCAACAAATCGTGGAAACGAACAACTACCACAAATGTATAGTTTAATCAAGTAAAGGATGTCAATTTTGGTTTTTTGACACTAAATCATATGAATTTACTTATTAATTAATATGGAAATTATTTTACTTTGACTTCCACATTTTTATTTACTTATTTCACTCTTCTTTTCCTATCGCTATCGTATTGTTTTATGCAGTAATATATTATACAATAATGTTGAATATGACAATATAAATAACATGTGTATTTGTACAGCAATAAATAACATTATTTAATCTCTAGTTTTTACTTCTCTTATTTTACATTAACATCTGTTCAAGTAACCTCAACGGCATGCCGCATATTCTGGTTACAGCCGTCGCCACAAGATGTTTCTGATGAAGACACTCAATCTATCATTATTGCATATGGTGGAGGCCATTTGCTTCATCAATGGTTGGCAAATAAACTGTGCCTACCAAGTTAATACTAAGAATGCTTAAGAAAATGGTGAACATCAGAAACGCTAGTCGCTCTACCTTTTTGTCACCATAGACGAGTATCTTGCATTGCAAATATGCTCAAAATACAACAGTAGAAGATTGAAAAATAGAAGAAATCATTCAGAGGCAAGAAACCACAATGTACATAGATGCAACAACTGCGAAATGACATGGAATTGCAATCATATGGTTTCTATTAATATTCGATCAATCTTTCTACACATGGTCAACAACAACAATGATCGGCCTCGTGAATTGCAAATTAGTTAAATAAAAATTATAGCTATGTTTGTTGTGAATAACAGCATGACTTCAATTGAAACGGATTTTGCTTTGAGGACTCAAAATATGAGAGTCAATGTAAAATTGAGAAAATTGAAAAAGCTAAAAATACCTGATAAGAAAAAAGTCATTTACAATAAATGCAATAAAATTTAATTTAAAACTTTATTTATGTAATTTAGTCAATTGTAGCGATGTTATCAGTAATGCCAATCGTGTTTTATTTGTTAAAAACTTCCAACAATATACTTGTGGCAAATGCAACTCAAAAATACAATACAAGAACATGCTTTGTAAGGATTAGTATTAATAATATTGAACTGTTAGTTAATATTAAATAAACGTCTTATTCAATAAATACAAACTATTAATGGAAAGACTATCAAAATAAATAAAGTGTAATGCAAACAAAATGATTTAATTAATAAATATTTTTCAAATTTAGCTTTAGCCAACAAATAAAATTAGATTGGCTTAGAGCGTTCAGATATCAGATTTAGCAATTAAACAATTTCGAATTACATGAAGGTATTATTGCTCTGATTAACCCAAATTAATTAGTTGGTTTGTCAAGCAAGAGTGAAGATATGCAAAATAAAGCCGTCATGATATTTGTCATTGATAAACTAGAACAATCTACTCGTAACATCCATTCTTAAATGTTACAGTAGTCGCTTCAATGTTTTAATTTAGAAAAGTCGTAGAACATGGCGAAAGAAGCTTAAAAGAGTGTTATGACGGACATTTAAACCACTTGATTTGTATTAGATCTTGTAATATTTTTACCAGCTAAATAAAAAGAACTTTTTCACAATATTGAGCATACTATTGATTGTTTAATGTGATTTGGCGGTTAAATAACTGTAATAGCCGCACATTTAAACTAAATAGCCGTATTATTGAAAATGAAACTGTGTTGAGTGTCATTGGTGATAAAAGATCTATTTATCACTATTGTTATGCTGTACATATCTGTCCTGTATACATATACTATATGTCCATCTATATCATTAATATTGTAAATTGCATACAGTATAGTTTCACTATTACTATTCACGTATCTGATTTGTCTATCTATTTTGTTTTATAATATTCTATGCTTTATTGCCATGTTTTATTAAAAAAACGTTTTTATTCTAATTTCAGTATACTATTATTTGGCTATATGATAATGATAGCTTTGCTACTATCCATACCAATCGATGTTTATAGCTTACACGATATAATTATAGATATAGCAATTTGATTGTATATAGTTAAGACGGAACCATAAGTTTATTACTATAAACTTGCGCAGTTGAATAGGAACAACTAGATGCAAAGTTGTTGGCAAAATAATGATTCCATTGATTAAAGACTGGATAAACCAAAGCATTGGCCAATACTTGATATATAGATAGACTGGACGGCGTAGTTGTCAAATCGCCTTGCTTTTCACCGAATATATATTTATAGTGTATTGGAATAGTGGTTTGATTGCACTACCAATGCTGATGTCTTGAAACCATCGATTATGCTGTATTTACAAATAAATATATTATATATTATATAATTATTTTATAAGCCATCAATATACAATGTCACCGCCAGCTATATTAAGTTGTTGATAGATAGAAATATGATAAATGCTTAGTACATAGTTGATACATATGCAATATCGCTTATGAACTGTTAATATTAAAATTTTAATACACACAGTAAATAACATATAGCCAAAAATAAGCAGTTAATATATAGCACAATTTACCTTTTAGTAATATAAATTATTAAAATACGCAGTAATGATGTATAATTAGTGCATAGCTAATTAAGACAAAATGCTGCTCACAAGCTATCAATGTAGATTTGTTAATACACACAGTAAATAGTGTGCAATTAGTGCATAGTTTATCATTATACAATGAAACCTACAATATAATATTGCCATTAATTGTATACAAACTGATTACACGCTATGCGCTTTGCCTATCTACAATTATAAAATAGCTGATACTATTAATATATAGGCATTGATAGTACAATTAAACTACTGATTCAATGTATTTAGATATATTATTAAACTCTGTTGAAATTAATATTCGATCGATCCGGGAGATTTGTAAGTAATGGTTCTTATACGTAATAGAAAACAGGGATGAATTTTGGACAGAAAGACATATCGTTTATTAAAATATTACTACTAGATACTGATAATAAGACTAGTAGTGAGCGGTATTATAAATTTCATATGCATGTTTCATGCTTAATTACATAGTTTTATGTAATCGTTACAATAACATTGTTGCGTTATATTGATATCAATCATATGGCTCATAAAGTACACCTGTGGCATCTCAACTCGTGACAATACATTTTGTTATTTTATAATAAATGAGCAATCTATCGCAGCCTTGAACAAAATAATATTAATATTAAATATGGTTTATATTATCAATAATGCTGTTGATACATTATGCGACAAATAATTTATATGAAAATACAAATTATATTAGTTATATTACAGCGCTGATATTGTTTTTTCATTTATTTATTTAAAACTCAATGTCTACAAATTATAGTAAATACAATGTTCATCAATTTCATTAATGGCCAAGATGTTTTTGTTTGTTTATTGACATTGTATCTAGATTTTAATAGGTAGCATTTAATATCAGTCTGTAGAGCCATGGAAATTGCAATTAATACGATAAAAGCTATTGCTATTATAATATACAATATTCTCAAAGTGTTTGTAAAATCTGTTTAGTTTTATTTGTGCTATAGTTTGCGATAAAAGCAAAGCAATAGTTTAATACTGAATATCATTGATTGTCAATGTACTGATACGGCATATGGCTATGTCAACTCTAATATTCTTTTACTTTTGGCATTCTAGCAAATACAGTTGATAGTCTTAATGTATTTTTAATAAGAATTCGCCTTTGCAGTTGTTCATACAGCTATCTACGATATTGCTCCCACGGTAATACTGCCAATTAAGGTGAGGAATGAAAAGGCCTTTTCTGTCATGTTCACTTAAATTATTTTTCCACGTTATGATATCCACGCCACTTTGCTGCTTTTGAATTTATGCCTGGTCTTTTTACAAACCATAATGCCATCACGGACAACGTCATCAATGGCTGATATGCCTTATAAACTAGCTATAAGTTGGTGTCAATAAACAATATACAAACTGCAATGATGTCATCACCTATAAGTCGGAATCCGCTAAAATTAGGGCAAAGGAGTGCTGACTCATCTTTCTCCAAAGCTCATGTGGTGTTCATGAAAGCAGTCAAAGTTCAGATGACAATTGGCCCACTACCGCCCAGTTGGCATTTTTAGCAACGTGGGTCGTTTCCATTACTCATCTGCTTGGAATATAAATAGGGCGTGTTTATTGCGTTGATTCAAGCAATACTCATCATCAGCACCACATTCATCAGCTTTCCAGGCTAGTTTACTATTCTCATCAGCCAACAAAGTGTTTTCGGTCGAATTCAAACTATTTCCAAGCAACCAACCATGTCTATCACAAGCAAGCCCGTTGTCACCTACTTCGAATTGGACTTCCAAGGTCTTGGAGGTGCCATCTACATATTATTGTCCGATGCCGAGGTTGACTTTGAAAAGAAGACTTTCCCCATGGGCGAATGGATTCCAGTTAAGGAGAAGCTTATTGCTACAGGTGCATCGCCCAACGGTACTGTGCCAGTCCTAGAACTTGATGGCAAGACTTACGTCCATCAGCTGCCAATTCTACGCCTGCTTTCTCATCGCCTAGGTAAGTGTGAATGTGATGCTGCTAAACTATACATTTGTACTAATATCGTCTGCAGGCAAATACAATGGTAAAGACATTGAGGAAGCTTATGAAATTGATTCATTCGCCGATTTGCTTGCCGATCTCCACAAGGCATGGAGCATAAGCTATTGGAGTGATGATGCCGCAAAGAAGACATTTGCTGTAGAAAAAGAGCCCAGATATCTTGCTGGTGTCGAGCGTTTCTTGGCCAAGCACAACGGTCCCTACATTTTGGGTAACGAGCCATCCTACGCCGACTTCAAGCTTTTATCCGTTCTACTGGATACCAAGTCAGATCTCAGCAGCTATCCACACATCAAGACGTTCTCGGAAGCCATCCGTGGCCGCCCTGGCGTTCAGAAATACTTGAACACATTAGCATAAACATTCATGCATTGTCATTGTTTTTTATCAACATGCTGACAATGTCTTTGCCATCATCAATACAATAAAATACTGTTATTACTTTGATAATGATCGACAGCCAATGGGAAGATGTATGTGATTACAATAGCTTACATGAATCAATATGTTCTATCAAATGTATATATTACAACATGATGGAATTTGGCATATTTCAATGCTGTGCATACTACACTGCTTTGTAAATTAAATTCTGTTGTTAACATAATCATATCAAATCTACTTTATCTGTCTGTAGCAATGATTTTACTAAAACTATTGTTATTATAATGCTAGTCGTTAAATAGAACGCTATTTATATATAAAGATTCAGTTTGTTTTCTATATAATTTCAATCAAATAACTTTCATATATATATATCTTTGATAATGCTATAAAATGTGTATTATTATAATAAAGAGCACTATTCAAGCTTGATTATGTTTTATTCTATACTTTATCATAGTGACAATCAATGACCACGTATCTTCAAAATTGCAATTTTATTTGAGTTCTCATATCTTCAAATGAGTTGATTCTAAATACTTCACACTGAAACCTCTGTCTTTAAATGCTATTCAATGAAGAATACCATTTCAAAAGTGTGCAATTATGAAATTAACAAACTGTACACAAATATTAATTTAATCTTTACAAATAATACTAAACTAAACAGTCAAGTTATATAAAACCGTCTTTTCTGTATTTTGAGTATACTAGTGATTTATGTAACAGTAGTATCAACATCGAATTGAGTATATACATGGATCATTTATTATATTATAAAGCTCATAAAGATAGGCTGATCTATGTATAACAATAAAATATGTACAAAAATATTAATAAAATGCATCAAACCTGTTGTCGTATTGCTGCTATGCGTTGTTTAGTATGCATACAAGTATTGAAGACTGTGTCGATTTTTTAAAATAAAATCATATGTTTATTACTATAAACTTGCACAGTTGAATAGGGGCAACTAAATGCAAAGTTGTTGGCAAAATAATAATTCCATTGGTTAAAGACTGGATAAATCAAAGCATTAGCCAAAACTTGACATATAAATAGACTGGACGGCGTAGTTGTCAAATCGCCTTGCTTTTCACCGAATATATATTTATAGTGTATTGGAATAGTGGTTTGATTGCACTACCAATGCTGATGTCTTGAAACCATCGATTATACTGTATTTACAAATAAAAATATTATATGCCATATAATTAATGCATAGCCAGTCAATATACAATACTACCTACGTTCTATCAATATTAAATAAGCGGTACAATCAGTAAATAGTATAGTTAATATGTTGTTAGTTAATATATAGTGCAACTTACAGACTATTAATATTAAGTTATTTATATGCATAATACATGATAATTAGTGCATAGTCAGTCAATATATAGTACAACTTACACCCTATTAATATTAAGTTATTTATACGCATAATACATGGTCATAATTAGTGCATAGTTAGTCAATAATAGTACAACTTACACCCTATTGGTATTAAGTTATTCATACGCATAATACATGGTCATAATTAGTGCATAGTTAGTTAATATGTAACACTACTTACTGACTATTAATATTAAGTTATTTATACGCATAATACATGGTACATAGTTAGTGCATAGTCAGTCAATATATAGTACAACTTACACCCTATTGGTATTAAGTTATTCATACGCATAATACATGGTCATAATTAGTGCATAGTCAGTCAATAATAGTACAACTTACCCCCTATTGGTATTAAGTTATTTATACGCATAATACATGGTACATAGTTAGTGTATAGTCATTCAATAATAGTACAACTTACCCCCTATTGGTATTAAGTTATTTATACGCATAATACATGGTACATAGTTAGTGCATAGTCAGTCAATATATAGTATAACTTACAAGCTATTAGTATTAAGTTATTTGTACGCATAATACATGGTACATAGTTAGTGCATATTCAGTAAATATACAATACAACTTACGAGCTATTAATATTAAGTTAGAAATACTGTTAGTAAGCATAATAATATGATATATCTACTGTCATTGAAACATACCACGGCGAACCAAAGCTGATTTATCATCCACAATGACTGGTTTAGCATCCGCCATGGTTGTAGCGGCTATCAAAGTCACGATAATAGTGCAAACGACGGCAATGGAAAGCTTCATGGTGATGTTGATTTGTTAAGACAAACAACTAAAAGAAATAGTAGTGTGTGATTGATATAAAGTGGAGAGTAGTGCGTGTATAGCAAGAAGTAGAGTGCGATGATGATATTGCAGTTGGTTGTGTATATTTTGTGGGCCATTTATACTTACGGTTATGCTGAGATGCTAGTATACTGTAGTATACAAGGTATACCATTGATGTGTAGTATGAACCAATAAAGCAATCCAAGTGATGGTCTGGAATGCACATGTACCAATAGATTCATGGTTTAATAGGGTGCTTCTAGCCTTTACTTCAGTCTGCCTGGTCTTGATTTAACCTATCCGGTTTTTACTCCAATCTGCTAGTCATTTGCACGAATACTGTAATAGTGTTTATAACCTAGTACATATGAGATAAAAATAGACATATTAACTTGTATTTTCTGTTACACAGTTTGACTATTTGGTAAAAGTAAGATACTGTTTGGCTTTGTAAAAATGATAATAATGTCTTTGCTGCCATTTCTATTGATTTGGTTCTCAATATTTGTTGCATACAGAATAGCATACGACACTGATACAAAAACAATTTTTTACCGCTATACATAGGTCAGTTGTAATTCTTTAAATTATAGTGTATTAATTGGTTTTATGCGTGCATTTTATTCGACACTATGCCATTGTTATGGGGTAATAATTGCTTCGAATTCACAAATGTATTACATCCATGCATATCATGCTACATGTTGTGCAATTACCATAATTCAAATGGCGGCTAATCTAAATTACCTGAAATTGCCTATACAATAAGTATTATATGTAGCATAATTCATCACAGCATTTTGAGCAATGGAACATTCCAGCAAGTCATTTTTGTCATCAGTTTTTAGCTGTAAACTAAATCGCATTGTCTAGATTCTATACAATGCAATATGCAGACACTGGGCTAGACACAATAAAAAGTTCTAGCCAAATATCAGCAATTTTGAGTGCATAGTGACTGTGGATTGCATATAAACCGGTAATCATCCAAGGCCTAAGTTCTGTTCGCATTTCTGAACCACTTTTAACAAGTTAAGCAAGTTGGAATATAGAAGCACAAGTCAAAGCAGAAATCAATGGAGAAACAACTGGCAGCTCAAAGACTTACTGGTTTAACATGTAGCAAATTATTATAGTTATGTTAAACTGGACTGTGTTCATCAAAAGTCGACTGTTGCTGATGCGACCATAACAGCAGCAATGTTAAACCGAGATAACTCACAGAAAACAGAGAGATGTAAATATAATTGAATTACCGAGTTTAGTAGGCAAATAACTTATATTGTCACTATAACTTATAATTCTGGCTGTTTGTATGGATAAATATTTACAATCAAATTGTAACTTCTTATATACTTACATTTACACGACCACCAACTAAGCCAACTATTACAAAGCTTAATCTAATTATTTATCAGAATAAGTAACTAATATTATACATTATTGCAATAATAGAAAGACATATTAATTTATTTATTGACCATTAATAAAAGTTGTATAGCTATATATTAAAACAAAACATTAGATTGAGTGTGTAATATTTACATGCTCAAGTCATTTTACTTTGACTTCCACATTTTTATTTACTTATTTCACTCTTCTTTTCCTATCGCCATCGTATTGTTTTATTCAGTAATATATTATACAATAATGTTGAATATGACAATATAAATAACATGTGTATTTTGTACATTAATAAATAATATTATTTAATCTCTAGTTTTTGCTCTCTTATTTTACATTAACATCTGTTCAAGTAACCTCAACGGCATGCCGCATGTTCTGGTTACAGCCGTCGCCACAAGATGTTTCTGATGAAGACACTCAATCTATCATTATTGCATATGGTGGAGACCATTTGATTCATCAATGGTAGACAAATAAACTGTGCCTACTAAGTTAATACTAAGAATTCTCAAGACAATGGTGAACATCGAAATGCTGTCCTCTACCTTTTTGTCACCATAGACGAGTATTTTACATTGCAAATATGCCCAAATACAACAGTAGAAGATTGAAAATAGAAGAGACATTCAAAGGCAAGAACCACAATGTACATAGATGCAACAACTGCGAAATGACATGGAATTGCAACTATATGGCTTCTATTAATATTCGATTAATCTTTCTACGCATGACCAACAACAGCAACAATGATCAACATCAAATGTTTCAATACAATCAAATAGTATGTTATATTATTTATTTAAATGTTTAAATAGCAGTTACTGATACAATTTTTCTCTTACATTTAATTAATTTTATAGAAATAATAATGCTATTACATTACATTAATGTTTATTGTGAATACTCATTTAAACACAATCTAATCTAATTGACTCGTCAACTATTTAAATCATTATGATCAATTGCGTAAAAAGATTTACTGCCCTAAGAGATGCAAAGTAAATTTCAACCATGTCTATTTAGATACAAGTAATTAATTAGTGCGTAATTAAGTTTACCTAATAAATTACTTTATCGTTTAAATTTATTTAATAGTTAACAGTTAACCTTTAATCTGAATATTAATAAATAGAACAATAATAATCAACCAATTAAAATATAGTAAATAGCAGCTTATTCAATAGAGAATAATTATACAAAAAATAAATTTAACGCCATGAAGAATAGTCAAGCTCATCTCCACTATCATTGTACTCGTTATAGTCATCGTCATAGGCACCTAATGCTTCCATAACCAGCCATGCTTCTTCATCCCATGGCTTAACCCCTTGTGATAGTAGTTCCATTACTTGATCAGCTGTAAATCCACACATACCAGCCTCTTCACCATCTGATAGTGATGGATCAAGTGTATTCTCTAATAGACTGGCCATCATAGCTTCTTCATTTGCTCTATACATATCCCAGCTGGGTAGATGCATATCAGTATCATGACCTATATGGCCATTAATAATATCATCTTGATCGTGGTAACGATGATTGGGTCCGCGGGTTTCTGGATCATGTCTAAATCGACAACGATCCACCCATCGACATCGACCACTACCAACCCAGTAGCGACAAGCAATACGAGAAGTACCAGCATCTGATGTATTGGCTCGTCGACGCTGTTGCTGTTGCTGTTGTACTTGTAATGTATTAGATAGTGAATGTGTATCTATTGATTGACCATTTGTATCTAATTGTGATAGCTGGGTGGGTGTATCAGCAGCAGTGGCTGTAGTGGACGGTGTTATAGTTACAGTCTCATCATCATCATCATCATCATCATCATTATCTGACATTAATGTGCCACTTTCTGAAAATAAATCATCTGCATCTTCATTTTCATCATTAAAATGTGTACTGGTGGCTTCTTCATCACTATTTGTAGATAGAACAGATGGATGTTGATATCGACACTGATTTCCCCATGGACAGTTTTCATTATTGGTCCAGTATCGACAAGGAATAGGTAATTGATGGCAGGTATTGTTAGTGTCATTTAATCGTCTATTGGTATCTAGTCTATCAGAAGTTGTATCGATATGTCGAAATCTACACTCGCTTCCATGTCGACAATTGCCACGTTGATAGAATATACAGATATCTGGACGTCTATTACTACTATTGCTATCATTTGTTGTATTATGTCGATTAGTCATGTTATTAGGAAGAGGAAAGCGTCGACGACCTATATTTGAGAAATTGGGTTCTGTAGGAGAAGTGACATCTGCTGTTAATTATATAATGAATGTTTAGTAGAAGTAGTTGATTAAACTTTAAATACTTACCACGAAGACCTTCATGTTCACCATTCTCGTAAAGATAGGATACAACATCACCAAGCATATGTACATAGTCTTCTAAATCACTATCAGCTAGACTATTACTAGTTAAATGACCATTAATTAAATGACTATTAGTTATATGTTCGGTTGTTGATAGATTAAGTCCTTGTGTATCTTTTACTAATCCATCGATCAGTGAATCTGTTACAGGTGCTTTTGTTGTTGTTGTTGTTGTTGTCTCTGGTTCAGTTGTAGTTGATGCTGTAGTACGATCTGTCGATGACTGTGGTAAAGAGGCCATGATAGTGTAAATAAAAGGGATTTGAATAGTTTGATGAGTATTCTACCCGTTTCCACTACTATATACCTGTAATAAAAGTAAAAGTAAAATGTATGAAAGATAATAAAGACGGTCAATGAAACCAACGGGAAATTGAATAACAGTGTAATTGTATATCTATTTCGATAAGCAGTACTATTATTAGACTTTTACTAACCGTTCATACTAGCTACACTACTCTTTCTATCTATTACAATTTTGAATCTATTTTGTTCATTGACCAACTATGGAGCCATATGTGCCATTACAAGCAAGTATAGATTGTATATATTACTGTATACTGTCATTAATACAAGTGACTACTCTATGGTTATTACACGATAGGTAGTCCTTTATTAACAGGTGGTCAACTATCGTTGGATGGTGCCCGACCCTGGGTAGGCCTTCTGTCGCGGTGTTCTTTACAAATAAACGGCTAATTGTTACACTGGTATGCTTATGGTTAGCGTATGAATCTAATGGCATGTAGTCAGCGATTGAAAAATACATTCTTTGTTGGTAAGTAATAACATGATATCATTAATTAGTTAGAAGAACAATTGATTGATATAATAGACACTATATAGCCATTCACAATGAAATCCATGTTTATAAACTACCTCAGTTGGCGGCCTATTCTTGTTCAGATACAGTGAAGCCACAACGACAATCAATATTGCGTATGCCCACACAAGAGAATACCACCTCCTTGGATACCGAGGTAATTGGCGTAAATATCTATTCATAAACACTTTAAATAAGATGTGCTATAATATAACAGTTTCGCACTATTAACGCTATTCATGTGGGCGAAGTTGGACCAGAAGAGATGTTAGTAGCAGTTGATGAACTTGGTTTTGTAACAGCTTGGTTTACAGCAGCATTAAAACATCCTCCTATACAATTAGAGTAAGTTAGTAAATAATAATAATAACAATATTATTAATAATAATCAGAGTACATGAATCAGCTTGGGGTATTGCTACGAATGGACCTGCGTATTTACTTGCTATTAGTGCTAATTCATTTCAGATTGTTGTATGGGATCTTCATGATTGGTTTATTGATCCTGAATCAGATAAATTGTATTGGAATGATGCAATGAATACACATGCCAGTACAAGTAATACAGCCAATGTATTAATGTCAGATAAATTACCATCTATTTCCACTAATGGACATCGATTCCAACCACGTAAAACAACCACTCAATCGGTTGATGCGCCACTGGGTAATGGATTTAAGAAACGGATATTTAAAGGCCATAAACATAATGTACCAAGTATTTCGATGTCTTCGTGTGGTCGATGGCTTGCTTCATGTAGTATAGATTCTAGTGTACGTGTATGGAGATTGTGTGATGGACAGTGTATTATGCAACGTAACTTTGAATCAGCTTGGTAAGATGAATATATAAATATTTATATGTTGTATTAATCATAAATGAATATATACATATACACACACATATATATAGGGGATGGTCAGTGCAGTTCATACAGCCTAGTCAATTCAAGTATATATCACCATCCATTCTAGACTATCCTATGATACTTTCAAGCTGTCCATCACGTGATGAACTTGTACGTTCCTTGGCTCTACGTCACTGGGGAGGATGGACAGGTTCTGAGGGAAGTACCAGATCCCGTATTCAATTAATGGAGGCATTATTAAACCATATTGGATCGAGATCGGATGAAGATGCAGCTATACCACATGATATATATTCAGCCATAAGTACAAGTAATTATAGTGAAGATATATTGGATGAAAACGAAGATACGGAAAGAGATGAAGCAATAGTGTATATCAAGACAATTTAGAATTACCTGAAGATCTATCAGAAGAAGAGGAATATGAAGAGGAGGAGGAAGAAGAAGCTGATCATGATATAGATAGTAGTACTGAACATAGATTAACATCAACTGGTAGTTTGTATAATGATCATGATAACAATTCTGTAGATGAATTGGTATCAACAGATCCTAGATGGCCAACAGTAGCATGGCAAATGGAACGACATTTATCAGAAGATGTTCGTGCTGGTTATTGGATACCGGCTAGTATTTATGAGAATGAAGATTTACCTACAAATACTATAAATGGAGAAGATAATCTACTAGATAATGCTATTATTTACAATAATATAATAATAATAATAATACTGAAGATGAAGATGAAGATGAAGATGGAGAAATAGAAATGGATGAAGATGAAGATGGAGAAATGGAAGATATAGAAGAGAGAATGCTAATATATGGCGAAATAATCAGTATTCAGTTGATGGATGGCTTCATCAAACAGCTGCTACCAATAATGACACTAATACACAAGAGATTCTACAATGGGAAGAAGATTCGAGTAGACCATCTAGTCCATTACGTCAATACCACGTATTGCTACTAATACACCTGTCTATGGTGTGCTATCGCCCTTACAAGCCCGCTTTTACCACTGATTAGCCAGAATGCTAATTTGGAACGAGGACTTATTCCATTACCGCGTGATATGGATGAAATGTCTGAAGTTGATACTACAGCGGCAACTATTTACTCTGAAGATCGTAATACGCTACTGGGCACTGATGATGGCAATAGCAGTATAGCAGCTGATGATGAACTGCCAGTTAATAGTGGCAATAGTCATACGGGTATACGTATTAGTGTAGGGATTGGTGGTGGTGGTGCCCGTAGTCATGGACCTGTTACGTTTTCATTAAGATCCAATAGTAATACGAACATTAATGACCATAGTACAATGATGACGACGGCTGTACCCGGCACAAGTCATGGATCTTATCGATCACGGTTAGATTCGTCGGCTGTAAGCAGTCATAGTGCAGAGAATAGTACAAAAGCACAGCGACCACCGACTAGTAATACGACAGAATCATTATCGAATGAGTTTGATCGTGGTATATTACTAGTGGCGACTGGATTAGATGCCTATTTATTAGATGTTGAATCGGATCTTGAAGTGCTTGATCATTACCGACGGGTTGTGGCACGAGCAGATATGCGTAATAGTCGATTATTGAATCCATATGACCGATTAAATATGACAAAAGTAAGTAAATGACCGGCTTAATGATTTATAAATATATATATATATAAATGCAATACTAATACTAGTGTGTATCTAGTGGATTCCAGAGTTGAATTTGGCTATTGTGGCAAGTCAAAAGGGCCGTATTGCTTTAATGCGTCTTGTACGGTAAGTAATAGCGATAGTATGATAAAAACAATACGCTTATTTAGTATAGTTTGTGTAATTTTGCCAATGAGGATCGATATGTATTACATGCAGAGTGTTATTTACCAGCATTTACGGATTTGCCACCTGTACCATTACTTGGTAGGTTATAAAGTTTATTAACATCATTATTGACTAAATATTGCTATTATTGTTATTTAAGGCTTTTTTGTTATGCGATATCCTCAACTGCCGAATGATCCATTAACAACATTATTAAATCGCGCCGATGCATCAATTGGCGATTCGTCATTTAGTTACTACATCTATATACTTTATTATGATGGTACACTGATGGCCTATGAATTGTGTCGTGATACTGCTACAGCCAATCCTGTTAGTATGCCGAATTACCTGCTATAGTTGCGTTATAGTTTTATTGTAATCAGTAATCAGTAGACGTATAATAAATATTTATATATGTATTATCAATAGCAAGTTTTATTGGTTATTTAATGAGCTGTCGAAACAAATGGATACAACCTCAAGTAGTCCTCAGGAATAAGGCGTTTTTCTCTATCAATTAACATTAGCAGTCTGATGTGTTTAACCAATGGGTTTGACATTGCAACGGCATTAAGACCTGTGTTATAGAAAGTTAAAGCAAGTATATTTGTGTTAAGCATTCTTTGCATTTGCTGTTGAAGTTCCTTTTCAGCTCGGCTAGCTTGTTCTAACTTTGATGGTATTTTTGGATTTCTGTAGTCGAAAGGTATTTTACTCATAGCTACATGATAAAGAGTAGCACCAAGACCCCAAGTGTCGACTTTACGAATATCTATGGGCGTTTTAATCTGGAATGCTTCTGGTGGCATGTAATTCATGGCACCATCTTCCATGGTCAGCTTTTCGACTTTGCCGTCCTTAACGGTGAGTAGACGCGATGCATCAAAATCAATGATTGTTGCCTTTGGCTTCCCAGCTTTATCTTGGCCAATGATAATATCTAATAATAAATGTAATATGTTAGTATAAAAATAAAAGTTGGCATAGATGAACTAGCACGTACTTCGTGGTGTAATGTCTGAGTGGGCAATATGGCTGCGGTGTAAATAAGCAAGGCCTATTAATAGTATCATGATGAGTGTTAGTTGATCTGTGTAGTTATAAATTTATTACCTCTAGCTACTTGGTCAAATAAAGCTGGAAGAATCTTTGACTTTTCCTCTGCTGTTAATTGAGTACTGTAATCCAGTATATTCTTTGAACCAGCATTGGCAGTGGCAAAACAATATCCGCCATCTACCTTAAAGCCTTTCTCTAATTTTGCAATGTAGTCTTGACCATCTGGATTACGTCCTGCTGCACCCATGGCCTTGTCTAAAGCCTAAGCATTATTCATATACAAAGTGGTAAGTTTAGTAAAATAGTTAGCGTTTATTAATTACCTCAAATACTGCTTGTTCACGCTTGACATGTATAATGTTATTTAAGCATTTTAAAATAACAGGACGCTCTTCATAAACTGCTTCGCCATAGACTGGACCATTAGAGGCGTCTATGAATCTAGTGACTTTAAAATTGGGTTGTCCCAATGTATCGCCTACTTTAAGTTCCATGAATGGCTTTACAATGCCTTGTCCTGCATATTTAATAAATATTGGATTATTATAACTTGTTTATGATTCACTTACCGCCTTCAGGAATAAATCCAATTGAATTGACCAGGGAAGAGTGAAGACATAACGTTGCTAATAATAGGCTGGTTCTAGCGGCTTTGCTTAAAATAGCCATTGTTACTGTGTTTTATTGATGATAAATCGTAAAAGAATAAGCGACTTGCACTTATGATAGCTTGGAGTTTCGTCAGATAGTGACTTTAGTGATGGAAAAGAAGAGGAGAGAGAGGATATAACGCTCTGTTCTAGTTGGCAATAGTTAGCTTTAGTTTTATAGGTGTGTTGTATACAAAAAATTACAAATTTCAACATGCTCATTTACAATTTAGTACATTTGATACATACATTCCAAAATATGCTTTGTTTTCCAAAATAGTATACTGACTACGAATTTCAATGATTTTATCTATATTAATATATATTTATTGGCAAGATGTAAATATTAGGAAACAATAAATAGAAAGATATGGAGTTTGTTTGTAGTTTGAAACAGTTGTCAATAGTATTGTGATGCCTTGTAATATTAGCGTGGAAATATGGTAACAGCAATAAACCTATATGTAAACGTGTAAAGAGGGAATTAGAACAAATTAACTATTTTTATTGCTAATACAATCAATCAGCCATATGGCTATTTTCTACTTAAGCGAAAAATAGCGCATGGAATATGGCGTAAAGGTAGATAAACTACGACTCTAAACATGGAAAGAGCCAGATAATTACAACTACTAAATAGGGTAGTAACAAAATGTGTTCAAGCAAGCCATAGATGCAATTACATGAAAATATAAATGCCATCAGACACTATATGGAGTTTTTTTGCAAATATATTAAGAATGTCATTAATTAAATACAAATATTTAGTACGTATTTAATTTAGTATTAATAAACAAGTGCACAATTTACTGTAAAGCCATAGGGTATTTGACAAGCAGTTATATTCTTCCCTTTTCTGCCATCCTCAATAAAGCGGATATTGTAATTATGTTCCCCCCTTACATTAAATTTAGTAAAGCTGTGTCATGTGATGTTTCTGATATACTTGGACATGTGTCGTTTTGGTTATCTATAGTGTCATAGTTTCTATCATGGAACTACGGAGGTTCTGCAGTTATTGAATTGATAGAAATAAAAGCGGTATTTGTATTAAACATTATTTGTAAAGTGATATTCAAAACTTTGACAAGTGCATTTTTAAAAGCAGATATTTCTTTTATCTTTAAAATAAAGCAGAATAGCCAACCATTTATTCAAATAAATGCTAAAAAGTACGCGTCTCATCTGGACTCTCTATTCTACGGAGACACCTCAGGATCGATGATACTTGGCATTTTGGCTAGATTATCTACACTCATTGGCCGGGCAACAGCTATTGGCACGGCTGTAAGAACAAAAATGCATACGATAGTTTGCCATAACATGATGAGTAATAAATGGTGCCTTATAGACAAAGATAATGTGCTGATAGTCTGAATGATATGCTGAATGCCAATTGTTTGATGCAAAGTACAAAATGAAAATGATTTTGAAATGAAATGGTTGCAACACAGTAGTAATGAGAACAAACAGGCGATTACTGATCGTTAAGTAGATTTAAATAAAGCAGAAAGAGTAAAAAGCGATAAAGGCCTTTGAAGCAGCCAATGGCTCAAATGGTCACAAGTGATTGGCATTTGGTAGCATGACACGATACGTCATCTATAAACTGTTTATTATTTGTTTATACAAGTGTTTACATAAATGAGAACTATTGTACGGTCATAAAACAATAGTCATTTGAAAGTGTCTGTGTTAATTTATTACATATAAATAGTAGCGATTGTTTAATAGACGTGACATTATGTAATACTATCACTGTCAGGAAAGCTACATATGCAAATTTCCCACCATTCCTTTGTATCTTCCAAATTCTTATTAATCCTTTGTAGAAATGCCTTTGAACCAACATTTATTAGATGGGCCATGCTATGAAAGCCTTTGGCTTTTAATTTCTATGTTATTTATAGATTTAAGACATGTTCATTCACATCATTTATGATATTATAATTGTCTATTTCATCAATAAAAATAATTTATTCTCAATTTAAAGAATACTAGAAATTAAATAGATACGGAAAGTTAATACTTAAACTAAAACGATACTTTACATTGTTATCATCTTGCAGACTCAATACCAAATCCATAGGATAACAATAATACACGTAGCCTATGAGCATCTACCACAACAGAACGCTGTTTAGCCGGCGTGCCATTAGACAGCTCCATAGCACTGGCACAAGAAGGATGAACACAGCCTACAACCTCATGATAAAGAGTAATTTCCGAATACATAGCACGAACAATTTGACTAAACCAATCGCTCTTCCAGCCATATTGCCATACTTCAATAATCAATGAATTGGGTGGCATCCATAGAAGATTGCCCAAAGCGTTGCCATGAACTGCAATCACTACACGCGTACGAGAAAATAAAGCAATCTGTTCGGCAATACTGTAATCTTCTAGCTCTACTATGTGAAATTAATATTCAGTGATTGTAATGTTGCAATAACGTGCTCCATATTCAAGATTCGCCGATTGCTTCTCCGTTGGATCACCACAACTTCCGGAATATCACGTGGTCGCATTTGTACAGCACTTAAATCGGGTGGATAATTGTAGTTTAGGCGAATAGTAGACGGTCTGTAGTGATTGAATATAATATGGCGTAACGCACTAAACGATTGCATTTCTTTGGCCGGTTCATTAACACAGCCACCGACTGCACACGTGCTATTCAAACCGATAGCCACTTTATCATAACATACGGTAAGACCACGGGGAAGCGATTCTAGATTGCCACGATAAATATGCTTAAACTTGAATGCGTTTAATGCTTCATGGGTAGCTGCTTCCGTATTGCCGTAATTTAATAAAAAAGCATGTCGATGCTCGTTCATCCATTGCGCGGTCGTTGTATAGCTAGACCGGTCTATTTCGCTACTTGGTGCAAAATACCGCGCTTGAGCTTCAATAAGCGGAAGTACATTGTGTACAAAAAAGTGGGAATAATGTTCTGGCGAATACATAGCGCCTACAAACAATGTTGTATTCTTTAGAAAGATAACCGACGTTGGCCATCCTGCTTCTTTATCTTGTTGCATTTGACGCATAAATGTTTCCTCGTAGACATGTCGGGTCGGAAAGAAATAGTCGCTCTGTCGATCGGCCGACTTTATGTTCACTTGTGGCACTGTAGCTTGTGAGAAGATCAATGAACTTGGAATATATTGAAATAGACCAAAGTCACGATTAAGACACAATGAATTTGCCTTAACAGTTGCATCCCTCGAACCGTAAATGCCATGAAGTTTATATTGCGTTGGAGGTAGTGCTTCGATGCCATTTAAATGACTCACTGATGATGATCCTGTAAAATCAACTGCCGAATGATCAATATTTAAATTATTAAGCTTTAACGACTTCAAGTTAAGCCGATTTGTTGCTGTGCTGGCCGAATCAGGCTCAGGATACTGCGAAGCCGGTGAATACACTTCGCCGCCTTTAATGGTTACTTTCGGTATAAAAGACTCTTTTGGATGGTTTGTCCATATCGCTTTCTCATTTGGCGCGGCTTTTGATACTTTTGAAGTGTTTATAAGCAATAGAGCTGAACATAATAATGATAACAGAAAAATTGTTATTGCGTAAGATACAACAAAAAAATGCGGGGATAGTCGAGATACAAAATACCCAGTCCGACTAGATTCACTCTGACAAACTGACATGCCTAAACGCAGTTAGTATAAGTACCAATGAGTAGTAAAGTAGCGAACGAAGAAGGAGAAAAAAGGGGAAAGTTATAGATACACTCTTTAATTACTCGATAAATAATAAGCGGCATTGGCTACCTTTTTTAGTAGCACAATATGGCCTATTTCATGTATCCATTGCCATTTATAATTTTATTTTATTTAGGCTTCTGGCGGAATCGTCGTCACTATTACCGCTAATCCATTTATTTCCTATTCAACCGGCGACAACTGAATAGCTGTGTTATAAAGACTATTTTTAATCATTCCCATGTAACACGCTATCCTGGATAATCAGGTGATGTGTCTAACGCAATAAAGAGCGGCGACTAGTCTTGTGGTTCTTCTAGCATTGTATGGCGTACAGTTCCGTCGTATTTGTTTTTTTGAATGAAATCTTGCAATACCAACGGACGAACGTCATCATACTATATTTATGGTTAGAAAACGAGTACAACTAGCTAGACTACGCTTACCTTCATATGTTGTAGATCGGCCAATCCATGATCTAACTTTCCTGCTTCTGTTCGTACTCGTTCACGAACTGGAATCATTGCAGCATTACGGCAAAGTTCTTTCAGATCGCTTCCTATAGTCAATGGTAGTTAAATTGATGTATTGTGCAACTTTCTACCGTTCGAATTACCTGTAAAACCTTCAGTAGCCTTAGCCAGCAGACTAACCATTTCTGGTGACGATAGCTTAATATCCTTTAACATCTATAAAAATTGGTAAATATAAACGTGTGTTATTAATAAATACGGGTATAATCACAATGTTTAGAATGCTAGTTCGTTGGCTTTCATCAGGAGGGCTGATAGAGAATCGCTTGGGCATACGTCGCAGAATAGCAGTATCTATGGTTTGTTTCAAGTTAGAAGTAACAATAGCATTTCTTTTATCATACCAATGTCGTCAGGTCGGTTTGTGGCTCCCAGTACCTATTTTATTTATAGTCAGCATACTATAATAGCCGATATACAGCTGGTTTTCTTACAAGTATCCGACTTCCCTCGCTTGACACTAGACCATCCCAGAGACTAGTGGACATTGACCATTAGCAGGCTGCACTTAGTGAAGCAAGAAAAACATAAAACATACCTCATAAACTCGGCCTTCATTGTGGCGGTTGTTTCGTGATCGGTACTACGACGTGAACGTAGAAATGAGTCAATTTCGTCGATAAAGATAATAGACGGCTCTAGTTTCCGTGCCAATGAAAATAGTGCAGAAACTAATTTGTTTGATTCGCCAAACTGTATGTATAATCATCGTGTAAATAAATACTAATAAATTGGTAACTGTGTTATATACTTGCCCATTTGTCGGTTAATGTCGATATGTGCATATGTACTATTCGATAAAAGTTAAGGATAATAATATAGATTACTTAGGTTATTTGTATTTAGTAACAACAAAGGATATTGATAAATGTGGCGCCAGATTCTTTGGCCAATGCTTTGGCAATCATTGTTTTGCCACAACCTATTCAGTTTATTAAAATTTATTTCCATAGTATGTAAATAGTAAATTTAACTTTGGTCTACTCACCTGGTTCGCCGTATAGTAATACTCCTTTGGGGGCACCCAGCAGTCCAGAGGCTGAGGTGAACAATTGTGGATATGCAAGCGGATAAATAACACTTTCATTGAGCTCTTGAATGATTGGATCCAATCCTAAACAATCAAATTAAAACAATGTTATAAATCATCGCTTATTATATGTTACATACCACCAATATCTTAAAAATACGTAAGAAAACATTGTAGATAAGTTAGCAAATACAGACACTAGACTATCAACTTTGTAGATACCTTTGAAATGAATGTTAATATCATCTGGGTGTACAACTTCACTCATAATAATCTCTTCGTAGGATGTAAGGCTGATATTGCTAAACTGCAATGTCGTCATAATAATAATAATATTATTATTATTGCCATTTTATACTATTTTACACTTACGCCCAGGCGGCCGGCAACTTTCTTGCCTTTAGCCGACGCATCTTTTCGTTTAGGATCGCGAATGTCCTTTAGAAAATATTTGAATCCATAATAGAAGGTTACTTGTGCAACTACAAGCATAGCAACTATAGATATATAGATATGTAGATACTGTTAAGTAAAAGACAAGCTGCTGCGCTTAGACTGCTTACTATCTAACAGATACGATTGGGCGGTTGGTGTTAGTTTCATGGCGTCCTAATAGTTTGAAAAATCAGAATAAGCAGACAAATGTATTTGTAGAAAATACAGCGATAGTGACGATTATAAAAAAGCGGCGATTGGTATAGTTAGTAGTATAATTCAAAAAAGAATAAAGCGAAGGAGAAAGAAGAGAGTGAGATAGTAGTGTGAATGACGCTCATATTCTTGTAATCAGATGTTAATCCCTTGTTATTAATGTTTATAATTATTAACTATCTATTTAATAAATCACATAATAATTAAACAATAAAATAGTGTATTATCCATGTTGAATTTCTAGTTGTATATATGAGCGTTATAGTAAGAAAGCAATGTGTAATAATAGTTATTCAATGTATTGGCTCATTACTGTTTTACTATTAGTTATCACCGCCATCGATTGTTGATTCAAAGCTAGCTACTAAACAAGAAAAAAAGCAAAATAGCAATAATAAAAAAAAAAAAGCTACAATATGACAAAAAGAATGAAATAAAATAAGCAATAATTAATACGCAAAAAAACAGTTTTTATTAGCACCAGTTGAAATAGCAACAATGATGCAACGAATATAGAAAATTTACAAAGCTTATTTCAAAGAGAAAACAGTTACATAGTTATATGAGAAGCTATTTTAGTTCTCGTTACAGGAAGAAAAAAGAAACTCTATGTAACCTAATGAAAGAAGTACTCATTACAAAATTAGGCACGGTAAGGTCGTACCAGGTATTTGCCGCCTCGAGGACGTAGAACAAAATGGTCAACGGGCTTTGTGTCGTTTTCTGGCGATGCAACGAATGTAAAGTGTCGCATTAGCTCAAAGATTGCCATGCGCATTTCCATCCAGGCCAAGCTGTAAAAAGCAAAACACATGTTATTAGCCACTGTGTTGATGCTGGGTCATTTGATGCATATAATACTTACTTGCGGCCTATGCATGCCCGGGGACCCATCGAGAAAGGAACGAAGTGCTGCTTCATGATAGCTAGCTGATCAGGTGATGTTAGCCAGCGCTCTGGTTTAAAGACGTCTGGGTCGGGGAACACATGTTCGTTGAGATGCAGCGCATTAAAAGAAGAGAAGACGGTAGTCTATTGGACAGTGAAAAGCGTCAGTATGATGATTTGTTAGGCAATGGGCACACAATAGTATACGTACACCAGCTGGGAGGAAGTAGCCACCCATTGTGATGCCACCTTCTGGCACCACACGCGGCATGCCGTGCGGAGCGATAGGCCGGATACGCATCGACTCATTGAGCACGGCATCAAGATAGGGCAGCGATTGAACATCTTCGTAGGTGATTTTGGTGTCGGGGTCAGGATAAAGTGCCTTGATCTCCTCGACAAGTCGACGAGCACATTCTGGATGTTCAATCAGCAAGAGAAGCGTCCTAGATAATTTAAATTATTAGCAAAGTAGTTAGTGTAATTCATGTCTACCTACCATGTAAGAGTGGAGGCTGTTGTATCTGTGCCGGCGACCCTGTATAGCGGCGTGGGTGTTAGACACTCGTTTAAAACGAAATAGCCAGCAACTTACATTAGCATAATTGACTGGGCAACCAGGTCTTGGTCAGACATAGTAGCGCCGGTCTCCTCATCGACAGCGTCGATTAGTTTTTGTAGAGAATCTTTGCGACGATGGCCACCATATTTTCTTCTTTTCTCGATGGCTTGCTTTGAAAACTATTAATAAAATAGATGTATTAATAATGAAGCCAGGTATGTTATCGAGTGCTACTTACAATAGACAAGTCCTCGACACACTGAGTACTTTCGGGAAAGTAGCTTGGACGGAATAGTGGACCAAGAAGCATTTTCTATGTAGTGTTGTTGTTAGCAAATGGGCAAATGCCTTTGCTGTCCATTAACTTACCAAGGCACTATAGGTGGTGGCACCATTGATCCATTTCATAATGGGATGCAATGTCTTCTTCTCTTCAAACAGCTCAAGTGACTTGCCGAACGAGACCTCGCCAATGATTTCCTTTATGGGGCGTGATAACAGGTTAGTTAGTTAAGTTTGTTTGCCTAGCTATGCATGACTTACAAAGGCAAGACGTTGGAACATGTCCATCATATCAACGGTGTCGCCGGCATCAGCATGACGTCGAAGTCGTGCCACGAGACGTGAGATGCCAACGTCATAAATCAGCGACTCAAGCTCAGAAAGCGAGTTGGTCGTGTAGGCCGGTAGCATCAAGCGTTTCTACAAACTACAGTTAGTGCTTGATAGAGAAATAGAGAGAGGAGAGAGGAGAGTCGTTGGCTACACACCTGAAGTCGATGCTGTTCAGCATCACTGTAGTAAAGAGTATGGTTAGTTTTACCATATCTTGCTGTTTATGACTCTACTTACTTTGTAGTAAACAGGCTATTGCCCTCGGTGCGGAATGCCTCATAATGGAAGCTCTTCTTAAATTGGTATGAGCCCAAGATCTTACGAATCATGGTCACGCCCGATACCCAGACTTCATTGGGTCCTAATGGGGATCATTGTTTATTTACATTTAATTAAAAATAAAAAGTCACTCGACACACTATACCTACCTATACGCACAATGGGTCCATAGCGCTTATGAAGATCAAGAGCAATGGCCGGATCTTCAGTGTATAACTGTTGGAAATTAGTCCACAGAACATTGAACGCAGAAAAGCGTGGACCAGGAACTTTAGAGAGTGGATTTTTGTACTCTTGTTCATAGAGCTGTAGCCACATATCACTGTCAATACAGTGCAAATCACCAACTTAAACTAGGACAACTTACCATACGAAGTATGTAGCCAGCGGCCAATACTGCCGCAACACCAAGCCAAGGAACAGCAGAGATCAACAAAAATAGTGTTGCTAGCATTGTAGCACAAAGGCACGAAAGAGCGATGGAAACTTACTTAGCGGAGTTACGAAAGAAGGCGAGAGCGTGCTAATTTATTTACTTTTAGTCTGAGCTTGGTCGAGTCGTACAATGCATGTAGAGCTGATACGAATTTTTGCCAATTTCTCGCATGCATTATTGTTCAGTTCATGAACCAATCAGTCTAGTTCAAATATGACGATGTGTTATTAAATCGTCACACAGCAGTCGCTGTCACAACTGTGAAACAGTACTCCGGCCTAGTGGGCATGGCATGGGACTGGGTAGCCAGCTTGTGTTCACAAGCTAAAGACAAAATGCAAAAAATCTCGCATAAGGCTTTAAACTTTGTAGCGTTACTAGAGCACAAGACAATTGAATAAATACTGTTCTTTGTTTTTACTGTGATTGTTTATTGTTATTAGATTATAAACGCTGTCTGTTTAGTTCACAATTGACGGAGTGTAATTATTTTCAACTTTAAACAAGTACCGGAATTGAATCTCCGCAGATTTTTTGCAGCTTAACCAGAGGCCTGCAATAATTTTTTTGCAAAAATGGTAGCATGGTAGCAGCATTTTACATCCTTGCTGCTACTTTGCTACCGCATGATATTGCCATTACCGTCTTTACTATCTCTGTAACTACAGCTGTACACATCAATAACAGTACTTTCTAGCCTGCCTGGCTAAACCATTATGCTTGGCAATGCAGAAAAGTATTGGACAGTACTGGGTACATAGTCCTTTAGATATACCGCTATGCTGTGGATGTGTCTATGGGTACCATGTGGCGCTCCTCGGCATAAGCAGATGTAGATAAGTAAATAGTGATTGCGTGCATCATTATGCTTCTGACGAGCAAAGGAAGCAATTGCGATATTGGAAAAATCAGCTGATAGATGCATCATCCGTTGAAACTCCGATTCCAATATTCTAGCCACTATTGGTTAAATATCACAAAACTTGTGTTGCCATCTCCTTGTAAAGATAAAAACTAGTGTGTCTTCATTATCAGTGAGTGGTGTGACGTCTGGCAATAAAGCAAACTGGTACTTCAGTGTATAATCACCACTGCTTTATTAGACGAGTGCAGCTTACTGCATCAGGCTTCGACTACCCCAGTGCTGTGAGTACTGGCAGTGCATATTCTTTTGGGCAGTGGCAGCAAAGCTCACGCAGAAGTCGGGTGGATTCAAGACAATTCATTTGTCCGCCATTATCCTTAACCACGACGACCTCACAGACGACGAACCAATCACATCCCCTTGCCATAATAGTCGATAGTACTAACCAGCTAAAATTTCTATGCTGGCCTTTGGCATTGACTTGCAAGTCTGCTCTAAACAAGCATAATGGCTGTTTATGCCACCTTGAGGTTGGCTAGATCTTTATTGCGCTACATGTCCAAGGCTGTGCGGTAGATTGATTGTTGATAAAGCACATTTATGCTAGTAATCCTGTGCTGTTCACTATTGTGCTGATACGGTGCATCTGTTGTGGTGTGACAACACTTTGTCAGTGACATTGATGATGAATTCTTACACGCTGGCAACAGCACTATCTGAAATGCTAAAACAGAATAAAGGCCAAATCATTGTCATTTTCTCTGCTGCTCACTAAATAGTTTGCGCAAATTAGCAAGCGTGATCTCCTATTTTTGGATATGACGTTTGTCAAAGGCGACATGCCAACTCATTATAATGATAGCCATTAATTTTTAAATCATCAAATTGCATGGCACTCCACACATGCTTCAATTTCTGTTTTTTTTGCAAAATCCATCAATTCGTCAATGCAACAATGCACAAGTAGACTGCAAAACAACTTAAAATTTTACTGCAAAGCAAGTGTATAGCTGCTTGTTATTTTTCTTGCAGTATAACGGATGAAATAAAGCCGAAACAATGGCAATATTGTGCACACAATACTTGAATAGGCTGAATGTACAGGCAAGTGTGTAACGAATTAACAATAGCTGCTGGCTGCTATACAGGCTGAGTTCGGCGTTTGATCCATCTACTTAACCTGTCTAAATGCCACCAACTGCCCATGCGGTATTGGCTATGCAGTTATTCGTTGCTAATTGTCGTGTACAGTCCGTACACAGACGAAACGCCAACAAGTATTGAAATGCCACTGCTGTCTGTTTGCACTATATTTATTCATATACAGTGCCAATAATCTATACAGGTTTTCAACACCATTCACCGCCCAAAACGCTATTTTTTGGATTTCAACGAGGTCGGTGCAGTTTTGTATGCACATATTGCATATTCCCAAATGGCATTACATAGCTATGCAGCAATAGCTATCTTATCAGAATTTACAATGTTGATAGAATGCATGGTGTGCATGAAGAATATCCAAACTAAAATGAATGCATATTTAAAAAACGCACTGATATAGCCTAAAAATGGAACTTCAGAATGGTTCTATTAAGTACAAAGCTAACAACTCAACTTGTATGTACTTTACTAAATATATTTAAGCTACTTTTATAGCTTATTTAATAGTTCTGTTGTTTTGTGCTTAGCAATATTACAATATTTATCGTCAATAGCTATAGTGGTAATGTTTTACTAAAATACAGTATTGTTATAGCAATATGAATGCGCAGTAATTGACTAGTTATCACTGCGATTCATAATAATGAGGGCTATATTGCATCGTAACCAATACTATACACTGTTGGCTTATTAGTGATTTGTGTTAAATGGCTACATTTATTAATATTGCACAATTAGACTAAACATTTTTTTATTAAGTATAGCGCCAAGCAATGAATTTTAGTAAATAATTAAATCTTTGATTACGCCATCATTTGAGGGTCAAAAGACTAAACTTAATAGTATTTGTGCTATTGAGCTAACATTTACTTTATTGAGCATGGAGCCAGAGGGTGAGTGACATCTGTCAACAAAGTATTTATTGTTATAGGTTTATTATTCAGTATGCATATATTCTCTATTGCAAATAACATTATATCATTATTTCTGCACAATATTGCGTTGTTGCTATTTGCATTGACTTATTCGCAATTTCTTCCAATTCCATATCAATATATTTTCTTTTAAATCTTTATTCCTATATATGCTTTATTACTTGACTTAAAGACCATCAGAATCATAGCTAGCTGGCATTAGTTATAAACAACTAAACCAATAGGCACTTTTAATAAACCAATAAATTTACATGTACTTGTATTGATTGAACAAATAATACAACTCAATGGACAAAAGAAGTTAACTAAGTCAGTTTTTATCAATAATAGATCTAGAACCAAACGGGCAACGGTTCTGTACAGCGCGTGTCCAATATATAATAAACTGATAAACATTATAATGAAGATATAGACTGAAACAACAATTAGCCATGCCGAAGTTACAGTGTATATTGGCTAATGAGTGAATGACCTGAATTAGCTGAGATTTATTAATGATAAGGCTAGAACAAAAATAAAAACAGTTTTCGACAAAGAAAACTAGGCGATTATAGAATGACATAGAATAGAATAAATATGCGATGAGAAGGGTGCAAATATTGATGTTAAAGTTGTAGTGTATAAAATGCAGTAAGGGAAATGAGTAAAGTATATTGGAACATATAAACAATAAAATGTGTCTAGTGTATCGTAGAATGATATATAGTAGTGTGGGACAGAATGGCAATGATATAGGTAAATGGTGGATATATGCATACTGGATAACGAATCTATGATGACGAGTATTTGATGACTGATGTCACTCACCACCCATCACCATGTTCAATAGATTGGGCGTTATTAAATATTAGTCATTTGTCCCCCAAAAAAGCAATAAGTGTGATGATGTGACGATTAAATAAAACTCACCACTTGTCCCCATGTTCAATAGATTGAATGTGCAGTGCAATTGCGCGAATGTTATAAAAAAGAGTCATTTGGCCCCCAAATTATAATAATCTAGTAATAAAATGTTTAAAATTAATGTAATAGCCTCGATATAAATAAGATATTTAACTAAATAAATTGTTGATGCTGTTCTGCCATGCATAATATTAAAATAATAATAAAAGCATGCAACATTTGCTAATAACTACGCCAAAGCTATTTATTACTATTGCTTATTTTTTCAATGTACCAACAACAGTGTCTGGCGCATATTTCTCAACAACATCTGGCTTATGCAGCATATTGAATTCTTCGGTAGCATCCTTGCCAGCAAATAACAGAATAGCTTTCTTGCCGCCAGGATGATCACCTAAAAAGTTGGTTACATCTAGAACTTGGCCGTTGACAATGACCCAGCAATCTTTCTCGGTGTTATGTTTGGCTACTTCAGCAGCAGTATACTCGCCTAGCTTTTTGGGTGGTGCTGTAGCAGGCTTGGCCGGTTCAGCAGCAGCAGCAGGAGCAGCACTGGTGGTGGTAGCTGGTGTATTTACAGCAGCAGCGTTGTTTTGGCCCGTAAATCCAAGGTTAAGCTGGACTCGAGTGTTTGGAGAAGGTTGCTGAACAGAAACATTGATAGTAAATGCAGCATTTGGATCCAACTGTTGGCCAAGGCCTGCCAAACGGCGCTGGGCAGCTTCAGTTGAGACCAGCTGATTTAATTGGTAACGAGCAGCTGCGTCGCCAGCTACACGTCCAAATACTACACAGCCTAGCAAAGAGGAGCCACCAAGACGATTGGCACCGTGGACACCGCCAGCTACTTCGCCGGCAGCGAATAGGCCTTGGATAATCTTATCGTCGGTTGTGCGCACTTGTGAGTTGGCTGTAATGCCAATACCGCCCATTGTGAAGTGGAGCACCGGTGTTACAATGGCAACGTGGAAGTCATCGGTAACGCTGATAGGCACATTGTGGAAAAATTTCTTTCCAAATGGATCTTTCTTGGTGCGAGCAATCTCGTTATACTTGTTGAATGTGTCTTCGAGCTTGTTGACAGGAATGCCAAACTCTTTGGCAAGTGCTTGGCCATTGGCAAAATGTTTCATCAAACCACGGCCTGCGTAATGCTTGCAATGCCACTCAATCTCTTTAGAAGCGGCCGTATTAAGTACTAAACGGAATGGACCCTTGTTCTTCCACATTTCACCTGTAACGTAATCACGATGGCCCAGTTCATCGCAGAAACGATTACCATTGGCGTCCAATAGTAGACCACCAACACCACGAAGAGCTTCGGCAGCAAGGAATTTAACTTTAGCATCTGGCTCTTTAGGATCGACTAGACCAGTGGGATGGACTTGCACCTTCTCCAAATGCAACGTCTTTGCACCAATAGACATGGCCATTTTTTGGCCATCACCGGTCGACCAGTCACCGTTTGTGGTGGGTAGATCGTAGATATCGGGCCGGTGCTTCTTAAGCAATGAAGTTTCAGTGAAATCGGCTGCGTAGCCGCCTGTTGCTAGGATCACTGGGCCATGTTCCACGTGCTTTTGTTTGTCGGCCGTCTCGTATTCAACACCAATGACTCATTGGCATCGTTACGGACCAGACGCGTAACATTTGCCTTGGTCAAATAGCGAGCACGAGCAGGCTGCTCCTTGGCAAATGTTTCAAACTTTTCCATAAGCGCGTAGGTAATGGTCATGCCAGGGAAGCGCTCTTTACCACGATGTGTACGAGGCTGAGAATGGCCACCAAGACGGGATACAAGCGAAAGATCAAGCTCAAACTTCTCCTTAAGCCATTCGACGGCAGATGCGCTATTGTAGGTAAGTACATGGGTCAAACTTGGATCGATGAGGTCACGCGCTGAACGAGCACTATCTTCATAAAAGATCTTGGCACTATCCTATATCCATGATAGGTTGTTAATACTTTTATTATACGTATACACCCCTTTTCACTTACCGGGATACCAAGTTCAATTTGCGTGTTGGTAAGCGCGCCGTTAATACCAGAGGTAGCCTTGGTGGAATTACCACCCATGAACGAGTTTTTGTCAAGCAGTAAGACATTACCGCCACGTTCAAGGATTGTATGGGCAGCCGATAGACCGGTTAGACCGCCGCCTACAACAATAATTTGATTGGACATGATGGAAAGATATAGAAGGTAAAGTGCCAACAAATGTCAAATAAGTAAACAAATAGAAGTGAATACAGGATAATGGTAGAGATTGAAGTAGGGAAAAAGAAGCGATCGCGTCATTCGTTAGCAAACAAGCGGGGGCATCGGCTTTTAAGCAACCGCCCACCTAAATGGCACGTGATTCTGCATTGTTGTGAATTGGACTAAAAGTCCGAATAACACTGGCCTTCATAGGTACACGTTCTTTCCATATTCAGAATACGCGGATAACATACGCTCAATGTAAATACGCAAATGATTGCCCTTCATCTTTTAGAATATGTTCTATGTTAATAATAATCCATTGTTATTTAACTAAATTTTATAACAACATATAATGTTTATTATTATCAATAACATGTTCTATATTAATAACAACTTAGTTTTAGGAATTAAATGATTTTATTTTATATATTTATTCATTTACTATTAATCTGTTCTATATGTATCAACATGTTGGGTAGATTGACTTTTATTATTTACACTCCATTTATTAATCAATTAAACTCGGCTGTTTATAAATATTGACTGACAGGCTCACATTCACAATCTACGTCATCACATTTCCTTTCTCTTTCTTTACACTTGACAGCATATATCATTGATATACTTGTACTTGTTTACACACAGTGTTTTAATTATTTTATACTTTATTGCTATTGACATTATTAATAAAAATACTTTTAAAATTTAGCTTGCAACTAAAAAAGATAAGAAAGTAGATGCTGTTTTTCTAAGCCGATAAAGTTTTTAAATATTAAATATATTGCAATATTCATTAACAAATGGGTAGTAAAGCCTAAATTTGAACATTCTAATCTATTTATTTGTCGTTGATCTTATTAAACGGTGATAAATGCATTATCATTAAAATTATTATTATAAATCATAGTTAATATTTTATTACACGATTAATTTTTAATTCATTCTAATAGTTTGTTATCAAACTGTAAGCTTGAATATAGTTCATTTGCAAATAATGATTTAGTAGCTGTATGATACTAATTATTGCAGTACTATTCTGCCGTTAACTGCATTGTCAACGCAATAGAATTATGCTATCGGCCGAAGCTGTATCGGAATCAAGTTACCAGAAATTATATAAATATATAAAACCAATAACAGCAATTTGACTTTCTATTTTGTTGCGTATTTATCAAAGAGGCAGCTATAGACAGTTAAACGTGCCATGGTTTCTACAAATATCAATGCAACTACAAACACGATTATATTGCGTAAATTCAACTATAGGAAGCAGTGAGCCAATAAAATAATGACACTACATACGAACAGTTAGCAGCAATACTCCATACTTATATCGATATAATAAAAATAATCGGCTAAGTTCTATACCGTTGCCCCGGCTATTCTACTCTGACCACGCCACATAGCTATTACCATATTCGTTCTAATCCATTAACGTGGCAAATCAACTACTAATCTGAGTAAAAGGTGGTATTTGAATTTAAAATCAGCACTTTCAATTACCATATATATCATTAGTTTCCGTTTTAAGCCGTAATTCAATTATTTTGTTCTACTTCCATGCTGTTCATTATCAAAATACACGTTTTTTGCTTAAACAGTAAAGCCTGTATTGATTGCCATATGCTGCGATTTGCTATAAATAATCAAATAATCCGCCACTTTTATTTCTTTATTTCACACAACTCATTTTATGCCTATTATTTTTTATTGTTGCAATCATAATATTTTACGAAACTACAACGATACAAACATTAGACAAAAACTCAATGCTGCTACTTAAAGACAAATATATTTTAGCACTACTAGTGGCGCTATCGGTTGGTCAAAGTGTACTGGCATCACCGACAATATTTAAGAAAGAAGAAGGTAAAAAGTAATGTATTTAATTACAACACAGTAATACTCATTGTGTAATGTTAGATGCAGTTTTTGGGTATCAATTAGGCCAACCTGGCGCATTTGGTATCAAGGAGCTTACTATTCGCACACATGCAGAAAAACACGAAATGGCATATATTATGGCTGCAAGCTATCATGTAATAGGTGACCATGAACGCTATAGTGGAGTTATATGCGGAAAAAAGGAAACCAAATACCACACATTTAGACTATACAATGTATGTATATACAACACTATTTTAAACATTAAACGTAATAATTTCGTTGATAGAGCTGTATACTGAAGATTTCAACGCATATCAGAGTAAATCACCACCACATTTCTTCTATGCTATTATTAGAAAGTTTTTTTCAAAAGATGGTCATACTTGCTACATCATTGTTCGGCCAGAGTGTAAACAAATGTTGTACAATTATATGGATAATAGGCAAGCATCGGGAGAATTGCTAGAATCCAAGTTTTCCGAACTTATAAAAAGCAAGTATATAACAATTGTAATAATTTTCTACTAATGATTAACTGAGCAGTTATACGCGATATGAAAGCAAAAGGATGGTCGATTAGCGACTCTTTTCACGGTAAATTGAATATTTATTTATTTATATTATACTAATATGACCATTAGATGCATACGTTACAAACAATCGCATAGTGTTTAAGTCTGTTAGTAACATACGTCCTATCAAAGGTCCTACTTCTTCTCTTTACGGAGGAATGACCAATGCTGATATTATCGAAGCAAACGATGAATTATGGAGTAACTTGGCAGCTCTTTATCAAATATTTACGCGCACTTTGACATTTAATGAGGCATTAGAATATGTCAGAAATAAATACAAGGATTTAGCAATACCGACAATCGATCCACCTTCTTACTACCCACGACGATACGGCAAGCATCACTATGATCCTATGGTTGATAGTACCCCTGTTATGGATTTTCAAGGATCCTCAACATGGGATAGCAATGGTCAGGAAATCCCACCGGTTTATGACAGAGGATTATACAATGGCATTACTAGTTAGGCAGCGTATAACTGAATATACCGCGGTATATGAGTTTATTTTCATGCAATTCTTTCATTGCAATGCAAAATATAACCTTGTTAAACCAATAAATTGTATTATACTTAAAATCTATAATTATTTAGAAAATTAACACTGTTTATAGCATATTTACTAGAAGTAATAGTAGCTACGCCATTATGACGGCCTATAATTGGAATGAAGTAACAATAAGCTAATATAAACCGCTTATAAGTGCTGTAACATATAACCAAAGTATCTTATTCTGTACTAACAAAACTTTTGAATCACAATTTAAAAATAAAATAATTTTAGTTTTAACCAACAACTACACCTTTATTGTTGGTAGAATAACGAAGCTCATGTAATACATGAAAAAAATAATGTTTAAATAAAGAAATAGCAATAATCATTTTTTCTTAGTTTAATTAGTATGAAAGGAAAGGATAAAGATAAAGTACAAAATGTAACGCAATATCTATAATGAATAGAAAAAGTAGCGAATCGAGCATGCAACCCACATTAGGCCGTATATCATTTAATTATTGCATTAGAATAGAATATAATTAATATTCTTTTATTGTGCATAATCTATTGAATGTGCTCTTTAAATAATGCACTCAGATCTAGCCAATCCACTCGATATATTCATGCAGCTCTTTATCCTGCTTCATACGTGCTAGATGCACAGCACTGTCAACCATGTAGACTTCTAGGCCATCCTGTTGCGGCAGCATATTTTGTAACAAGCAAGTGGGCGATACTTGAGCTGTTCTAGGCGACCGTACACATATCGGATGTCCATAGCCAAAATCTAGACTTTGTAACTCAAACTTTGTCCAATCCGAATAGCAACAATCAGTGCCCAGTATGTATTGATAGGTTCCCCTTGGAGGTGGCCATGTAACAAAAAGTTTGGCCAAATCGTTTATTTTCTCTGGTATCGTAGCAAGTGTAATAGCATTACCCGCTTCTCTTAGTCGTGCTGCTAGGTAGCCAATAGGTCGATCAAGCATATCGCCTGTCTTTCCCGTAATGGTTGCCGATATAAGTCCATTGCCGAAATAGTTAGGCGGAACGAGCGAAGGTGCCAAAAAGCGTAAATTCACCGGATAGCTCAAATGACAAATTGCATTAGCAGGTCGTTGTTCAGCCCGAAGTCGTGCTCGATATAGTAAAGCACCAAGTGCATTGGCCGTCGATACCCAAGTAATATCATTGGCATCATTTGTGATAGGAAGCGTGTTAATGGCGGCTGCTTTAAGTGCTTGTAATTTTGAAGCACTAATTCTTAAAATGACACCTAATCGTGGACCATCACTCATTTTGCCAATGGTAGACTAGAAATGGACGATGACAAATCATTGTGTAGGCTATTTCCTGGAATACCACAAAGTAGACTGCGGTCAAATAAAGACGGTTCAGGCTGTTCACCGCGTACAAACGATGCCCATGTAGCAATAAATCTAACAAAGCTATAAATATCCACACAATAATGATGCTGTACAACAGCGATAGCTACACCAGTATTATTGGCAAAACGTGTAATTTTTGCACCGAAAAGCATATGTTTTTGGGTAACAAGCCAGGTAGGCACGCCTAGACCACGACATACCGTTGCATGTCCCCATGAACTATCGAAAGAAGCAATAGGATAGGCCACTTCCGAAGTGTAAATATGAACGCCTTCAGTAGAAGGTTGTATTTCAGGCATGCTCGATATGCCATAGCCTAGTCGCCCGTATAAAATAGGATGTGTATCTACAGCGCGTTTTAGTCCTTCAAGCAATGCATTTGTAGGCATAAATTCAACTGCTGGATTACTATTTGGATAAATAAATAGACATGGCAATGGCACATTTAGCTGACTTAAATCCAAATGGCTAAATGATACAGGTAAAGGCGGCTGTGGCTTTAAAGGACGTAAACGATATCCAATACGCTCCTTTATCATTGTTGTAATTAATATAAAGCTAATATAGTACTATTAGAATAAAAGCTATAAAATTCAGTTGTAGATATGGAATAGTAAGTATAATGACTACTATGTACAATCGATGGTATCTAGTCGACGTTCTCCTTTTACACAATGCAATGCATTGATTAGCAATACTTATTTTTATCCTTTTATAAACTTAAATTATGCAAATTCAATTAGTTTGACAACAACATGCAATAAGCCATCATCAATATTAATACAAATCTTTTCTGCTATAACAATAAAATATAAATTTATTTAGTCTTTGTCATTCAAAGGATAAATATTAATACTAGAACAATAATACATAATTGGAATACAAGCTCTTTTCTTTTCTTTAACCATCTTGACCAAACTCTACATCTAGACGAGGCGCTCCAACCGAAGACATAAATGCTGTTACAGCCAATTGATTATCGCCTGGCAGCTTATTACCAGCGATAATGCACCGGGTAGTTACCCGACGACCTGCCTCGTGGGCCCGTCCTCGCATCATCTTTTGTAGTAGTGAGGTACGGGCCATCCAATTCTCTTCGAGCATCTTTTGATCACGCTTTCCACTGCCAACCCCATCGGTCTCAAGCATGGAGATGTCACCATCAGCTCTACCGCCCCCTGTATCGGCACCATCCCCTGTATCGTAGGGATTATCGCAAACACGCGCAAAGAAGTGTCGCTCTTCCATAACTTGGTCGATATCCCAACCAATGACCATAAACGGCTCACCCGCCACGGCAACACCATCATTAGTGCAGAGTTGCATGATAATGAGTCCGCTACACGTAACAGGCCGTGTGGTGGACATAATTTCAACCTTCATATTGGTTTGCGGGAATAGGTCATCGGTAGGCGCTTCACGACAACTACCGGCAACCATACACACCATCGAGGGGCGTAATAGCAACGAGGTATGTCGATGCTGTATATTGACTGTAAGGAAGGTTGATGAACTATAGCTGTTATGGATACTTGATAATATTGGCGAAAATGGACCAGCACTAGTGTTATATCCACCATCACTATACATCATATTGCTATCCAGGGGTAATGGTGATGATACTAAGCATCCATCTAAATTAATTGACGGTTAGTAGAGTATTGATAATATATACTAATATCTGGCCTACCCATATCCCATTGTTCTAATGTACCAGGCTTTTGCAATGTCACTGTAGGATGAGCTGTTTTACTTCAACCTATACATCCAATTAGGCATCAATATATATATATATAACTACTTAAATACTACTTACCCCACTCTTAATACGAACAGATAATGATGCCATGGCACCACTGGTCATTTTAGCATTAATAGACACCGGTACATCATCGGCATCATAATACAATTGCTCTGACTGATCAGCCTGGAATGCAGATTGAGCCATCTTTAGTAAAAACTCTTCCCATTCCTCGTCATCAATAGGCAATCCTTGCGAGGCATCTTGTACAAGCGATACTTGCATACAATTGCCACTCTTTGTATCCATCGCTACCCGCCAACCAACTACGAGATAAATAGGCGATGATGACATAAAATTGTTAGAATTTTCAAGCACAAATACCATACATCCATCAAGTGTTTGTTGTTGTTGTTGTTGTTGTTGTAGCGTACTGGGTCCATCTAAAATGGTTGATTGATCAGATGAAGGATGATCGACCATCTCTTGTAGTATAATAATTGCTTGTTCTCCCGATTCAATAATTGGATTAGATAGACCCGATCCAACCACATCAAGTGGATAAGCGGTAAAGAATTGAAGTCGATATCTGTACCGACATTGGCCACCATAAGTGTGAGTTGTGTTTCGGTAACTGAACCTTCAGTTGGTGTTGTGGCCAGTGGCAACATTAACGGTGAACATATCTCCTGTACTGTATCCGATTGAAGCCCTGGTGTTGCGGTAGGTGTTGGTACAGCAGTTGATTCGGCAATTGTACTATTAAGCGATGTATTGTCATCATCTTTATGATCCAATGTGTGATTCGGACTGGCACTGGGTGTAAGTGCAGATCCAGCAAGCCATGCATGTGTTACAGAATCAGTTGCCATATTATCATCGTTATTCTTTTCTTCACTAATTTGTAACGTTAAATGTCTATATTATAAATGTTAATTAGCTAATTAACTAGCTAAATGTTAATACACATTACCTATCAGATTCTGAAACGGATGAAGTAGATACTGCTGATGTCGCCATATCAGTATCGTTATTAACGATTGATGCTGCTGTTTTTGCTGCTGCCATATCTGCCATTAAAGTGGATGATACTGGTTCAGATGTAATAAGTACTTCGAGTCCGGTAACTTCTCCTGTAGTGCCTTTGCTTAAATGAACAGCCAGATTTAAGACATCGTTATCATCGCCCAGCTTGACTGCTCGTTGAATATCGTTCGATTCGATTAACTGCCTCTCCAATCCATTAAAGAAGCGATGTGCCATATCTGATTCAACAAGCATATCGGCTTGATTCGGTAGGATATGCATAGTATGTACAAGCATACGTGGCGGACTGTGTAATGATGTTTGCCATGCAATAATAAGACACGGATGCCGTTCAAGTGGCATACCATTAATGGCTCGACCCAATGCAAATATCATAAATCCAGTCATGCCACCTGAGTGGATACCCGGTGATAATAAACACGTACCATCCTGTCCACACATTAACTGTTCAACTGATGCCGACACTAATGTGCCATCAAGTGTGACCATTTTGCCAGAGAATAGTGTTAAATGACGATGCTGATTATTCAATCGAAGTGTAAATAGTGCTGGTGCAACTAGATCACGTGGTACAGCTGTCCGGATAATGGTGCCATTTAATCGCGTTAATACACGACCATGTCGATAACGTACTGATGATGCTATTGATTAATATTATTAATTTAATAGGTCAATATGATTAGTTTGATTTGTATTTATATATTGAGTATACTTACTACGTGACAAAATACCAGGTGATTTAGGTGGCTGATGGTCGCTAGTATTAGATGGTGAACGACTTGGTGCCTAAATATCAATTTATTAATAAATACTTATTAGTATTTATACTCCACTTACTCGAGCATTGTGAGACATGACAATTTGTAGACGAATGCCTTCTTCAGCATGCCAGCTTAATTCGAGCGACACTTGTGATTGTGCCGTCTCGTCTAACGGAATACGCTGCGATGTTTGTCGAGCATCAGAACGTGGACCCGAATGGCGATTTGGCGATTTATTGGCCGTTGGTAAACTGATTTCTAAATGCGTATCAAGTACAAGTGCATCCCATCGACTGCACTCAGCTGCCATCATATAAGCATGCGCCGTATCATTGCGTATACGCCACAGTATAGCAATAGTGGGTCGATCGCGCAACCAAGGACCACATGGCTGATCCATACTAAATAGTAGCATGGCTGCAGCTGCCCGTGTATCTTCTTGTGGCGAATACGAAGCTGATATGCACTGTTCTGGCGCCACGGTCGTTTGCCACGTATCGGCAGATGGACATGAACAGCGTAGAGCCATTGTGCTGCCCTGAGTGAGCGATACACCTTCCATTTGGTTCTCAAGTACTACGGTAACGGCTGGCAATACACTGCCGTATTCAAGATGTGGCATATCAAAGATGGATTGTCGTGTGGCCATGGAACGTGCGGCCATACTACCAACTGAGCCTGTTTGCTGCTCCTTCACATCCATAACCATAACGGGTGCTGTGTCGTCGGGTGTCATATAGGCTGCCAGTACGAGATTGTTTCGATGGCCAAATAGATTAGGCGGTGTACGCCGCATGGCTGTCGTACCTTGTGGACAGCAATCAAGCAATAATTGATCAGCAAATGTTTGCCATACTTGCCAGTCAGGTACACTTGCCCCAACTGGTGTAATAGCCCATTCAGCCGTATAACATGGGCGATCACCCGAGGCTAGTGCCCAATGAACAAGTAAATATAGTTCAAATCGATCTTCACGCGGTTTGGTCACAGGGGACTTTAGACTGCCGTTCATTGGCGATTCACCATGACCACTAGCGCCATCTTGGATTAAGCCATGGCCACCGTTCATGGTTAAATCTTCTTGGATACTCGCCTCACCAATGGTGGTCAAGCTTTCTTGAGAACGAGTGGAGTAGGAAGGACGAGGCAGTTCAACGCTAGTTGAATTGGAAGACGAATCGACTTTAATGCAATAAACACGGGCACTACAGTTACCCAGTGTAGGATCAACAGCGACCGAAGCAAAGGCACACAGCTCTTGTGGACTTATATGCCGATGGCTGCGATCATCCTCAAGCAGTTTGCCGCTCGTTTGATGCCAGCATAATAGTAAAGATTGCCGATTAAGTCGATTAGTAAGAGAGCATATCAATCCGTGTGCTCCTGCATCAGTAAGCGACTTCTTTAATAGTGTCACCTTATCGAATGATCCATTGGAGGCATTTGGATCCCTATAAATAATAAATTAGTGTGTATCGGCTATTCATATTCATATTCATAATTACTCTGTATAATCGGTAAATGTCCGCTCACGTAACCAGCGTTTGCTTGTTTCATTGGGATTTCGTAGCGAGGCACGATGCCAAAGCCGCTTAAGTTTTGTAGTCATTGGACACTAGTCCGTCGAGTTACTATGCTAGAATCAAAATAAAAGTGTTCCGTTTACAGACACGGAATATGAACGAAAACGCTATAGATGATGAATATAGTTGGAGAAATAGAAAGAACGATAAAGAAACAAGCCTGACATGCAGCACCGAATTACATTCGCTATTTCGGTCAAATAGTACGTCGTGGCAGGCGAACAGACCTGTAATTATCAATACCATGCATTTTCTTTGTGTGTATGATATGCTGTACAACCATACGAGAAACTGTGTGATAGCCGAGCCCACACACAACGCAGTTGCTTGCCTATTGAGCCACTTCTTGATTATTCACTTGCACATCCATCGTCTATTCATATCACATGTGGCAATGAACAATAATAACTAGATTAATAAAAATACCACGCTTCCATTGCAGCCACCATTACAATACATTATCTGCAGCAGAACCCTGGCACTTGATCATTAATAGATAGTGTTAACCGGTATGACGACCATGTGCTCATTGTTAGAACAATCGTTCCACGGATTGGTTGTTGCACTCTGTGTTAGCCGCCATTGTTTTTTGCAAAAGTGTTACTACTAGTCGCCTATTACAAGTATAACGTGGATATTGTTATATAAATACTTTTACAAGTGTATTTATGGCACAGCTACCGTTAATAGGTAAGATTTTATTGTTTATCCGTAGTGAATTAGTTCAGCGATTTGTCTATTATACCATACAATGACAGTCCTGGTGTGGTGTGTTATGTTAATAGTATAGTTTGGAATTACTTACCGCATCCCTTTGAATCAATTCTATGAACTGACGATAATGCCATGCAGCAACAGTCACAGCTGTGCTGGTATTATAGGTTGAAATCATTTTCAACGCCCTTTTGAATATGACTGTAGTTACATCGTATGACGTAATGTATATCTAATTTACAACTACATCTTTAATATCAATAAATTAAAATGAAATAATATTAAATTAAGTACGCTATCTAAATTAAATTATGTCTTTGGTAATAATCATAAAACTATTGTTTTTTGGTCAAGAATAATAATAATATGGCAAGAGTTTTGTTAATGATATAAATAGAAATAGAACATTATTATTGTGGTAAATAGAATAGATAGTTTTAAAGAAATAAGCAGATTAAACAAGCGAAATGATAAAAAGGAAGCAGAAGATAAACAGAGCTAGAAACATAAGTTAACAATAAAAAATAATTGATTAAAAAAGTAAAAAAGTGGACTAAAAGCGAGTGCAAATAATAAATAGCGATTTAAACATAAATTAATTAATTGATAAGTTGATTATTCAAGTCATTATGCTCAACTTTTGTAAAAAAATTGTTTATCATCTCGATTGCATTTGAAAAAGATAATTGAGCTCTTTGCCTCCCAGAAATCTTTCTACATTTTACAAAAAAACAATCATTGGCTTTAACAATGATAACTTGGTGCGTTTATAAAAAACAAGTTATCTACTTCTACACGACAAATCACCAAAGTTATCAAGCGAATAGTCAATAATTCTGATAGTTCTATTGAATTTATTTATGTTAATGAGTTTAGAACAAGTCAAGTTTGTAACAAGTGTAAAAAACACTGGAGGACATGGAGGCTATTGGATTAAAGCGCAATATACATGCTGTACTCAAATGCCAATTTTGTGATAAAACATGGAAGCTTGATGTGATGGCAGCCAAACATATACACTATGTTTTTGCACAAGTCAAAAAATAGTAATAAAATTTTGATTGAATCAGACGTGAAGATGGTCAATCATCAATTTCTTCACAGTAATGCAAACGATATAACTTGTTTACATATCTTTGGATAACTCCAGTAAATATATGCAAATTATCATATTAAATGCTTTGACTAGCGTATTCTTTTTATTGACTACGTTGTTTTTTATAAAGCCTATGTTGTGATTTAACTATACTAAATGACATTTATAATAGCAATAAATGTTATTATTTAATAACAATTAATCGATATTAGAAATAGTGCACAGTTGTAATAAGTAAACCGTAACATGTCATGGCTTTATTTAAGCAATCGCTGGTTATTTGTAAGACTCGTTATTTATTCTCTGGGCCCAATGCTATAGTACTGATTGTGATTGTAAAGTAGTCTATTGATCCTAATCCCAGCCTCTTGTATCTGGTTTGCCAAGATTATAAGAAAGTTCTTCCCAGTACCTTCCTCCTTTTAAAGAATTACGCAGTTCTATCGCTATCGCTGCTTTTACATTTTCACTAACAAGACGAAGACTAGCATTTAGAGCAAACTCATTCATTTCATCAATTCTAGTTGTTTCCTCAAATTCATCAACAATAACTTTTCCTTGTCCTACTGGAATAGCCTTACTGAGGTTAATGAAGTATGGGTTAAATCCATATTTGTCCTCATTAATGCAAATATCTAGCGATATTGTTAGTATAAACATCAGTGATAAACACCATGCTTACCTTCAAAATTCATGTGGGCATACCATCCCAATTCTTCTAAAGCATTTAGACCTAACAATAGATTAACATATAGTATATAAGCACTAAAAACTCGTACCACTTCCAATATTTCCCCATAAACTTTGTACTTTTCTCACACCATCACGACTAATTTAGGTTAGAACAATATTTCTTATGCGCAATTAACATTGTTGACATACCTACTAAATACTTGAGCAAATCCTTATATCTTTTTTTACATTGGCCTTGTAGAACATAGCATGTATTTCCTGGGATCATGATCTTTCCTGTAGGCACAGCAATCGGAGGGTTTCGTTTATCAAACGGTTTGTAAGTTTCCATTAAATCCTATTGATAGCGATACTTGTTAGTTATTGCATATCCATTGTTATATAGAACCGACCTGATATACTTTAAGAGCATGACTTTTGGGATTTGAATTTAGTCCACATGCAAGTGTAATAGGCTGCTTATTTTGCGTTGCTTTGGTATAGTATATGCCATTAGATTCGTTTGGCGTGCCGGTAAACTGGATACCATGTGTGCTAAATAAGCTTTTTACATAGTCTTGCTTGGTTTTTATTAATTCTATATGAATAGTAACATTAGTAAATGACACGAGTGGCTTGGGATAGATACTTGCCACCGAAGCTGGCTGATTTGGTATGCCATTGACAGGCGTGGCTTTAGTAACCGATACTAGCATAAGCGTAGCAGCAGTAATAGTAAGAATGGATTTATCGTAAACATCGCTATGTCAAGGCCCAGTCGTCGAATAAAAAGCTGTACTTTCTATGAGTTTAGTACGTGAGGGAAGAGTATGATGTGATGATTAGACAAATAAGCATGCTAAGAAATGAAGTATTTATAGTAAAATAGATCATGCAATAGTCGATGTATTTACTATGAGACGGGCGAATATGGAATGCATACTTCGGAGTAAGAAACATGGAAGAGCGCATGGAAATAAACAGCAAGTAACAACCTCCGTTATTCAAATACGGAATTTGAAATGCAAATGTTTTAAAGTTGCATTGTTATTTCTACATATATGTATGTATGTATATATTGAGCAACACGATGGAAAAACGTAACTCATTATGGTAATTACATTTTTGTATGACTCCTACGTTTCAAGTTCTAATATCAAAGGAAATCACAAATTTATCTGTAAACGCTGTGAGTTGAGTATTACTGTTTTGTGAATACCAATTAGAACACAATACTGTAGATTAAAGCACAGATGTCTAGTAATATACATTGCAAGCAACCAGCAATTTAATGACTATTTGAAACAGAATAATCGCTAAAGACTACTGCGTACTTCAATACACTCAATCATTTATACCATTTGTTAACATATATTTATTTTCAACAGCTAATGAGCATTTAAAACCATGTGACTAATAGTAAATAAATAGCAATAATTATTGCTCTACTATAAGCTGTGTTTTATTATTATTATCACTTCTTTCGTATACTGTTTATTTTTCAATCAACATCATGTAACACTAACATATACACGAGATTGTTATTATCTTGTTAACAATATAATAATATAAATCGATACTATCATGATAGATAGAATAACGATATGCATATGATGATTGCATAATAGTGTTTATTACTATTATGGCACCATTGTATCACTTTACTGGATGTCACAATAATTACATAGTATACTGACTTATAATGGAATGGAAAGAATGACAGTGTAAACACTATTAATTATTTTCTTAATGCTTTTAAAATAATATTAGTATTGCGAGTAAAACAGCAGCCGGCTTTGAATAGTTAAATTCGCTATAAATTATAATTGTTTAAATCATTATTAGCCATTAAGTATTAATTGTATATTGTATTATATACAAATTGCTATAAATAATAAATGAGATTACAAGACATGATAAAGGGGAAGCAGAAGGTAAACAGAACTAGAAACCTAAGTTTTATACGATGATATGATTTGTATGATCTATTTTTTACATCAATTTGAGCAATAATTAATAAAGCTCTTTTCTCTTGTTTTTTACAACTTTGCCATTACTATTAAATGAATCCCCTTAAACGCAAGAGTCTACTAGGTGACTCGTCTTCGGATGAAGATGCTGCATTTACTCGTTTGGCAGGCAAGACTCCTCGGAATTCCCGCATCCATTTAGGTAGGCTATATGCCTTTAACTCTGTATATTTAATATAATCGTTATTCAGGAAAAACGGCACAGCTAATGACGGGTCGTTCGACTGCTGCTGTTAATAGCACGCCTACCAACAGTAATACAGCCAACCTTGAAGCTAGCGCCGATGAAGCAAGAATAGAAAAGGAATCAACTGTGATGGAGCAAGTACAATCTATTGAAAATGAAGAAGACTCGTTGGATGCTTTTATGGCTGGTATTAATGATACGGTCCAGAAAGAAAAGGAGGAGCATAACAAGGAAGAAAAAAAAGTATTCACTATACATATAGCAGTATAGATTAGATAATAATAGAATTGACTTGCTTGTTAATGATAGGCAACGCGTAGGAATATTGAAGAGGAGGAGGAAGAAGAGGATTTTGTTGAAAGCTATTCCAAGCACTTGGAACGAACAGCTCAGCACCACCGGCCCATTCCTTCGTGGCAAAGAGAAAAAGGAGCAGCAGTGCGTATTAGATATATCCACTGATGGATATAACAATGAGACACAGCCATGTTGATTAATTACAGGGATACGACTCGGATGAAGAGGTTTACGCGACGTCCAAGGCGGTTGATTTGCAACAAAAGTGTGTAATTAGGATTTACATTATTATTGCTAATTGTATTGTGAATAGTTTTGTGTCTGAAGAGGATGCTGAGCGTATGGCAGCCAATCATCGGAAGGAAATTGTACCATTGCCTACACCTGGTAAGTATTGATAATAAATACTACAGCTATTTAAATGTTAATTCACAAACAGACCACAGTAGTATCAAGTATTTAGAATTTGAGAAATGTTTTTATACGGAACATGAAGATATTAAGGCATTGACTCCGGGTCAGATCAATCAATTACGTCGAGAATTGGATATGCGTGTAACTGGACCGGACATTCCCAAGCCTTGCGTATCATTTGCGCATTTTGGCTTTGATGAAGCGCTAATGGACACGATTATTAAAGCAGGCTATACTACACCCACTGGTATACAGCAACAGGTAAGTGAGAACAGTAAAGTGAGTACATGTTAATTTAAAGTAACTGTAACCAGTCTGTACCCGCTGCATTGTCTGGAAGAGATTTGATTAGTATTGCCAAGACAGGTAAGCAATATACACTGATAATGGTGGATTTGTACACAAATGGGCAGTTTTGTATTAACTGTAGTGTTATACGAAACAATAGGATCGGGAAAAACAGCGGCATTTTTATGGCCAATGTTGGTGCATATTATGGATCAGCCTGAATTAGAGAAATGTTTGTAATAAGCTATACTATCTGAATAATGATTGACTTGTTGTTTAGCGGATGGACCTATTGGTGTTGTGATTGCACCAACACGCGAACTAGTGGCTCAGATTTATACGGAAGCAAAGAGGTTTGCCAAATCATGTGGCCTTCGGTAAGTTGCTATATACTTGGATTGCCAAATGTATATAGTCATTAATGCTTATTATACCAATAGCGCGGCGGTAGCATATGGCGGTGCCTCTAAAATGGAGCAGTTTAAAGAGCTGAGAGCTGGTGTAGAAATTCTTGTAGCCACACCGGTAAACTAGATAAACTTAGTAGCTAATTTATACAGTATTAATACGTTGAATACTAACAATAAAAGGGTCGATTGATTGACTTGGTCAAGATGAAGGCCACCAATCTGCGTCGAGTAACTTATTTGGTGTTGGATGAAGCCGATCGTATGTTTGATTTAGGATTTGGTAAGTGATAACAAATGGGATTTATTATTTGTATTAATATATCATTATGTTTAGAGCCACAAGTGCAGTCTATTTGTAACAATGTTCGACCCGATCGACAGAGTAAGTGATAATGTACATCAATTAGTTTGCTTGCTTGGTAATAATATTTAAACAGCTTTACTGTTCAGTGCAACATTTAAGCCTAGAGTTGAGCATCTTGCTCGTACAGTTACCACAGATCCGATACGTATTACTGTTGGTAATATTGGACAGGTAAGCTGTTGCATTGATTTGATAGCTAAAAGCCAACTATTGGTTGAATAAAGGCAAACGAAGATGTATCACAACAAGTCCATATTATTCCAGATGATACATTTAAATGGGATTGGCTTGTTACTCGTTTGGTTGGATTCTCAGTTGGTAAGCTGATATGTAATAAATAGTGAAATTGATGTATTTAACTTAATTAAACGCTAGAGGGCAGCGTATTGGTATTTGTGGGAAGATTGGGAGGTGTTGATATGTTGGTGCAGAATTTGCGATCTGCAGGCTATGAATGTAAGTCGTTGCTGTTGTTGTTGTGTCTATTTATCTACGAGTACTTATAATGATAGGTGGAGCGTTGCATGGTAATATGCTACAATCTGAAAGGGATCGTGTACTGCGAGATTTTAAAAAGAACAAGTTTCCTATCCTAGTTGCAACAGATGTGGCGGCACGAGGCTTAGATATTAAATCAGTTCGCACGGTTATCAATTACGATGTGGCAAGAGATATTGACTCGCATGTACATCGCATTGGCCGTACTGGTCGTGCAGGTAAGCTTTTGCTACCATTAGCCATCTAATAGTATTATATTAATATACAACTAATACTAACTACATTGATAATTGTTTTGTTTGATAGGAGAGAAAGGCACGGCCTATACGCTAATCACTAATAACGAAGACAAATTTGCTGGTGAATTAGTGCGTAACTTGGAAGCATCCAATCAGCCAATACCGCCTGAATTGTTATCGTTGGCTATGCAGGTAGATCTTTTATTATTATTATTATTAATTTATTAACTAATTTAATTAGAATCGACGGTTTCGAGATGCTCGTCGATTTGGAGGTGGCGGAAGAGGTCGAGGTAATTTAGCAATAGGTAATAATGATCATATCTAACAGCAAATATGTTATTTAGGAAGAGGGCGCGGTCGAAGTGGACCAAGAGATGGAGGCAGTATGACACGTGCAGGAATTGGATCGGCAGGATTTGTCGCTCCTCCACAATCGTCAGCCGAAGCTGCTGCTCGAACACATCGACCAGCGCCACCACCATCATCAGCACCATCAAACGGTTCTTGGTCTTACAATGCAAATACCGGATATCAACCACAAAGAAAAGGATACTAATAAACTAAACCTTTATGATACAACATAATAATTATATTTAACTGAAAAAAGTAAAAGTGAGGCAACTATATTAATTAAATAATTGCAGCTTTTAAATATAATGCAGTTTATTGGTTTAGAAATCATATTGTAAATTTCAATAAAAACAATTACATGAAAATAAATTATATATCGCGGCATATTCAGTTATACGTTGTTCAGTTAGTAGGATTATGGTTTGGTCTTCGAGGATAAACGGTAGAAACTCCTCACCATCGCTATTCCATAGTGCATTGTCTTGATTATCAATATCAACTGTTCTATCGAGTAAAGTATCATCAGAATGCTGGCCGTATGGTCGCGGATGTTGATAAGAAGGTGGATTAATGGTCGGTATTGCTAGATGTTTGTATTCAGTTTTAACATACTCTATTCATCCTCGACCCTCAAACCAGGCTCAATTCTTCGACGAATATCGTTAAACTGGTCCACAATTCATTGCTTGCTTCTTTAATTTCAGCATCGCTTATCCTTTCATCAGGAAAAAAGGCGGACCCTTGATAGGCCGTGCAGTGGAAATGGATGGAAATGTTATGCGGTTTTCTGTAACACATGCAACTAATACCTGTATAAATATATTTACTAATATATGTATTTGATCATTTAACCCACCGTATCCAATATTGAAACCAATCGTCCATTTTTTTGCTTTTGCATTGTTTATAACTGTTCAATCAACTATTAGGAAAAATTACCATAGTTGTTATATACTTGCCTTTTATAAGATCTGAAAATCTAGACTCGGCCAATTCTCGTGAGACAGATGAATGAGCGATATACTGATGAAATCGTTTATTACAAGCCGGCTTAACAATCATGTAACAAACATAACCAGGTATATAAGAAAACTTTTTGATAATAGAATAAAAAGGGTTTGGCCGAGAATTTGGTGTATAAATATCGTAATCTCCAGAATACATATCCTATAAGTGTGGTTATTACTTCGACAAATCAAAGTGATAACGAGTCTACATACATGGTAAAATCTAAATGGTAAACATCTAGTTTGGCTATTTCCGCATACTACTTTGGCTTTATGTTTATCGCTTTCCTTTGTAAAGTATTTGTTCTCCATAAAATATGCACCTTCTTTTTTATTGCATTTGAATCAATAATAAAACCATTGATATTAAATGCATCAGGCTAACCTAATTTATATTTAAAAATAGGATCCACTATTACAATAAAATTAGTATTATACTGTGGGTAGATTTACCAAGAGCTTACCTTTTTTATCAGATGGACCTGGTGATGCCAAAGCACTTTAACCAGCTAATAGCAGTACAGATAATGCTAAAAGATACTTGATTTCAAATAGCATCATTGAGGTTTTGTCTAATGTCTGTATTTCAACTTTATAAAATATCGTAGTTGTAACAATAAAAATAGATAAGCATAAAATGATTGTGCGTGTAAAGTAAATAATATATAAATTGTTCAATTATTTATAGCAATTTCAATACAAAGCAATTGTTGCAGGCTGTATTGTTCAAGCAAAAAAATAATTTGTTTTAATGTTGGCCATCATGGGAGTAAAACAAAAAATATTAAGCAGTAATTCAAAATGGAAATTAATAATCGTGCATTCTAATTAAAGTGCTAATTTAAATTAAAATGCCGCTTTTTATTTGAATTATAGCTAATTTATCACGTTGATGGTGATACAATATAATAATAATAAAAATCGCTTATCAAAAAAAGAATAATTGGGTAGTAATAAAAAACTTGTCTTTTATTTAAATTTCTATTTATTTATGGTTTATTTCTTAGCTACATTATCATAAAAATACCATCATAATATTGGAGTCGTAACACTATATAATTAAATAGCCTGTTAAGGCCATGTAATGGTCGCAGGAATAATACACATATTGAGTAGCAGCATTAATTACTAATAATAAACAATTATAAAAATATGTGATCAGTAACTACTTTTTTATTGTAGCCATATAAACGGTTGCATTAGCTAATACGTTGCATTGCTGATGAGATGTTACAAAGCATCTAAATTCAATTATTATCATGCTTATTATAAATGACAGCTTTATTTAATATAATAAATTGATAATTAGCCTCTATTCCAATCTTATTTCTACTTGATGCAATACAAATTATTTAGTTTATTATAGCTGAGCCGTGTAACCAATGGCCAGTAGGTAATATATTTATTGCCAAACAACATTAACCAAGCAGCAAATTGTATTATGAGCTGTAAGGCAAGATTTAGCAATTATTTAATTAATAAAATGTTGCCAATATTATGTATGAAATTACGTATAATGAAACAAACTGTGTGATATTTTGCATAGGTGTGTGTATAGTATATAAATAGTTTTTGGTAATATATAGCGTTATTGTGTTGCGTAATATTGTATTAGTTGCAATACTGTGCTAGTAAATGTACAAAAATAACAGTCTTTTACAAACTATGGCTTGTGTAAGCAAAATACAATAAAATGATTACCAGATTCAATTCTCCATGCTTAGCTAATCAGATTGGTATAATTTATAAAACAACGATTTTTGCATAAAAAATAGTAAAAAGTGCGATTTACATGCCATTAGTTAACGAAAAGTGATTTAATTTCATAATTTTAAAACTTTAATATTAAAGTTGATCTGGACTAAAGCAAATTCGAAATGTTTGTAGTACTAAAACAAGAATAGTAGTAATTTAGTATGTGGAAATATTGATGTACAGTGGCAATTTATGCTATTGATATATATATAGCTTATATTCTATTAATAACTATACCTAATTTGCATTTTTGATTGACGTTTTTTGCAAAAATTGTTGTTTTAAATTTATACCAATTGGTATAACTAAGCATGGAAAACTCGAATCTGGTAATCATTTGTTGCATTTTAACTATACAGACCATGAATGGTAAAAAACTGCTATTTTGTACATTTATTAGTGTATTATCACAACTATTGCACCACTACGCAACACAGCAGCGGTGTGTATTACCAAAAGCTATCTATATGACATATGAATACTTGTGGAAAATATCATACAATTTGCTTTATTTTACATAGAATTATAATAATATTGGCAATGTTTTATTAATTAAATTGTTATTATTATTTAACATTCATTGTTTTTTACCATTTAGTTACGTTGAGATTGTCCACTTAATGCTACTGCATACTATTATAGTATTGGACAATATTTTTAAATTTAGATTTGTAAAAAAACGTTTTATCTTTATTTCAAAATATCATAACTAAACATTTTTCAGCAAGCATAGCTATCAGTAATAAAAATAATATATTTTACAATGATTGCATATTTATGGCAATGTGAGAAAGAACTATATTACATGGTTAGACAATCAAAATATATTTGTTGAATATCAGTACTAATTACCAAAAATAAACAGCTATTACAAAGATATATAAACAATTACTTGTTAGCTGTAGACATATTAACGGTCTAACAAACGGATAGAGCTGCGGTAATGATACACAAGACAAAGCATTAAGTTTTGTTGTTAGCTATGTATACTATATATCCATAGTTCTATTACATATTAGTAAGGGGAACAATAGCTTCTAGTTTATTCTATTTTTTAGTGTCATACAAGTTATTCGGCTTGTTATAGTTAAACCTGTTATAATCAATGGTCAATAAAAAATAAGAGTATTATCAAAGCAATACTACTCGATCAACACATTATGTTTCGAGTGTTAATATAAGCGTTAATAAGCATCAGAAACTAATGTTGTAGAATAATGTCAAGATAAGATGCTGCTTGATTATTTAAATTGCAATTTCTTTAGTTAAATTTTAACAATATAATATTTAATTATATAACAAGCGATGTTATTGGTATACTTTTATTTCTGTTGTACATATAGTTGCATATTACATTTCTTTTTAAAGAATAGAATAGTCGTATTAATATACTGGCTTGTAATTAAAAAATAGAACAGTGCACTGGAAATTATAACATGCAATAAACATATTTTATTTAAAATAATAGGTACACAGATTGAAATAAAAAGAAAACAATTTTTTAAATGCTAGTTAATGGCCGCATTTTTAATATAAATTAAAGCAACATAATGTCGATTTAAGTAAGTAATTTACATTAAGCTGTATCTTAGGTAATGATTATAGCAAAACACAACATTTAATTAGTTGTCTCTCTATTTTCTAATAAATTTGTGTTTTTAAGTCGATAACAGTTCTTTGTTTTATTGCATCATTACTAAAACAAAGCATAATAGCATAGCTGGCATCATAATTTATATCGTTATTTACGCGTTATTTGGATAGTTAGATATATGATAACATTAATAAAGTTGATTGTACACCAATCTGTTGGCAGTGCCTTGAGTGGGATTGGTAATGGCATTTTTCGTGGAATAGTTAATCAAATCAGCATAAAGAGCATCGACGCTCCAGTAGTTTTTGGACCCCATGTATAAAGCTGCAACACCAGCAACATGAGGCGAGGCCATGGATGTGCCGGAGATTGTATTTGTTGCCGTATTGCTACCTTTCCATGTAGACTTGATATCCACGCCGGGAGCATAGACATCAACACAGCGTCCATAGCAAGAAAATGTGGCTTGCCTGTTATTGATGTCGCTAGCAGCAACCGAAAATCCCCTTGAAGCGCCAGAAGGCGAATAATTCAAGAGTCGGTTGCTGAGTTTCCTGCAGCGACTACAACAGCGACACCTGCATTGACAGCTGCATTGACAGCGTCGTCAACAGCACGAGATTTGCCTCCGCTCAACGACATATTGATCACAGATTTGTAGCGACGGGCATATCTAGTGGCGTATTGGATTCCGGCAATAACACCGGCATTACTGCCAGAGCCACTTCCACTAAGTACTTTAACACCAAAAATCTTTGCTTTTTTGGCTAAACCGTAGGTAGTTCCGGCTGTAGTTCCGGCAACATGGGTACCATGACCGTTTAAATCAATGGCCGGCTCGCCATCAATAAAGCTTTTGACCATTTTAGCACGGCCACCAAAGTCTTTATGTTCGGCATAAACGCCGGTATCGATGACCCAGATCTCCGTGCCGGCACCGGCAGAGTTGGGATAGTTATACGCCTGCCCGACGCCACTACGACGATTAGATACTCGAGGAAGGCCCCAACTTGGCGGATTATTCTGAATAGCGGCAATTCGCATAATCTGCTGTGGCTCGACGTATTCTACGCGCTCGTCGTCTTGCAGACGCTTCAATTGTTCACTTGTGAGCTTGCTGGCGAAGCCTTGAAAGTTTTCAGTTTCGTAGGTTATTGAACCTTTTGACGTGAAGGCATCAGTCCATTTCCTTGAGCAGAAAATTGCGCCAGCTGATTACCAGGACGCAACTTGATGATGTAAGCGTCTTGAACCGCAGCTGTTGATAATGTTGAGTTGGCTGCAAAAGTATCGCCCGTCTCGATTGAACCATTGACATTGGAAGCAAAGGCCAGCACCACGGAAACAGCACAGAGTGAAAAAATGGACTTCATGATAAGTTGAAATTTCGTAACAGAGCTTAGTAAAGTAACAAGCAGAGTAGCGGATGTTGATCGTAATTTGCTAGTTAACAATGGATTGGATGAAGCGTTAGGTGAGTATGACTAAGTAGAATGTGCAGTTAACTCTCTTGTTATTTATATATGTTCTAAATTTCAAGCTCCCTTGCAAGGCCAATATGCAATCTGGCAATAAATCCACGCTTATTGGTCTACCAATGGCTACCATAGAACAGCAGCGTGATTTCTTCATTGATTGTTGCCTGTAATTGAACACAATATCAGCTGCTATGGCATATGACACATTTTGCTATGATCACAGTCCGCTGGCAAAAGGACAGTTCATAGACTCTAATGTAAACCATAGAGTCGGATTGACGCTACCTGTATAGGAAGTGTAGATTACCAGATACAAATAGATATAGAATGTTCTATAAAATACAAATGTGTCACGGGAACTGACAATTAACAGACTCGAGAATGGACTATTCACCCGTATTACATTTAGTTTGAATTGTATTACTGAAGGAGATGTCAATAGACGAAAACAATGAAATGTTTTAGATAAATTACATGGCTGATAATAGACTGCAACGCACTGCAGATAGATGGTCTTATGACAACAGAGTTTATGAAAACTATGAATAGTAATGCTGTTGTATTACAATGGTGGCACCTTCGTTGTTAGACATGGGCCGGCGATAAGAAATATGTCATATAATTAAATGATATTTAAAATTAGGTGCGCATTTTAATATAAAAACAATAAAACACTATTAAAAACAATATATAAAATTAAAATACTGATAATTCAATAATTCTAATAACACGACTTTTTGTTAAATAGCAAGTAAAGAATATACTTTCGGCAATTGAATGTAGGTTTCGTATTATACATATTGCAACGCTAAACAATGATATGCACATTGTTGATCACGTTTGTCTTTTTTGTTCTGCTTTAACGCTCACTATGCCAAGAATTTATTGTGTGGACATTGAAGAAAGCGTCGAAAGCCTTTGAAATGTTTATTACGTCAGAAATTAATTTTACACCACTGTTGTTTAAAAAGAGCTTTTATTTGTTTGTGCTTAATAATTGCAATTAAAATATTAATTAAATTGTATTTTATTAGTAAAGTATTAATAATTGTTGTATTAAGCTGCTTTTTTGTTGCTCTTTTAAAATATTAAAGTATAGAAAATGCTTTAAATAGTGTCACGCACAACATGTACCACTATACATAATAGCCGTAATTATCGTGCATGCAGCTACCGAGCATTTGTTATCAATAGCCTGCATCAAATCTTAATCGATGTGCGTACAGTGAGATTACCAAATATTACGTGAGGTCATGCGACATTTTAATGTAAAAGCTTGCCTTTGAGATGCATGAGAATTGGTTGAATCATAATGTAGTCATAGTTTAAAGCATCCATACTATGTGGTCACATGCTTTACAATAAAAATCTATGAATATAATTTAATGTAAAAGGCTGACTCTTTATTACAAAGCGTTTATGCTACCTTTACTACTACTACTACAAAGCCTGATCTAAAAATATTTATTGTTCAACGATAACATCAAGCAATGCTATACTTTTCATTAATATTTCATACCAATATAAAACTTTTATTTTATTAAATAAAGCAATATTACTTTTAAATGTCGTATTAAACAGCGTAATAAATATAGTCATATATTGTCAATAGTACACTTTAACACCGCTGCTTAATTATTAATCGCTAATCAAAACTTAATCAACATATTGTAATAACTATGATTATCATGATTATCATGATTATCATTATACGACGTAATCAGCGTAGATTAATAAAAATCAAACTATTTATTGTTTATAGTCGAGATATTTCACGACGTTTTTCATAACTGAGTCATTCATCATTCTGCTCTTCTAACCAGTTAATAGCATCTAATGCAGCCATACAGCCAGAACTATCATTTAATCGTTAGTTATCGATTTACAAACATTAAACTTTGGTGCTTACCCAGCTGCAGTCACTGCTTGACGATAGCGTTTATCCTGTACATCACCACCGGCAAATACACCTGGAATCGAGGTCTTGCTGGTGCCAGGCGTAACAATCAAGTAGCCTTCAGCATCAGTAGGCAGTTGACCGCCCAAAAATGACGTATTAGGTACGTGACCAATGGCATAGAACAGACCATTCACCGCCAAATTTCGCTCTTCACCGGTCTGTGTATCGCGTAGACCCAATTCCTTAAGCAGTTTACCATCACCGCGTGCCTCTGTCGCTACTGTATTCCAGTGCACCTCAATTTTAGGATGACGCACCATACGATCGCCCATCACCTTGGAGGCACGTAGTTTGTCACGACGGACAAGCACGTGTACTTTTGATGCATATTTGGTAAGAAAGATGGCCTCTTCGGCAGCCGAGTCGCCACCGCCAATAACGGCCAATTCAACATTACGGAAGATGGGTGCAGCGCCGTCACATACAGCACAGGCTGAGATGCCCTGTTGCCAGTAAGTATCCTCACCAGGAAGATTCATACGACGAGCAGTCGCGCCAGTAGCAATGATAAGCGCATCAGCCGTGTCCGGTGCATCAGACTCGTTATTCTCACGCCATAGCTTGAATGGTTTAGCTGACAAATCCACCTTGCTAATCGTCTCTGTAATCACAGTTGTGCCAAATCGCTCCGACTGTTTACGCAGCTTATCCATCATCTCTGAGCCTATTTGCCATTCACCGATAAATCAGTTTAACACACAATGCTAAATACTATTTGTCTCCACTTACCCATGATGCCTTCAGGGAATCCAGGATAGTTTTCAACATCGGTTGTTGTTGTAAGCTGGCCACCAGGAGCAACACCTATTAAACACATACAAAATAAATTGCTTTAGTATAATATATATATAACCGTATTTGAACAACAATCATTTTGTTCAATAGCCTACCTCCAGCCATAAATCCTTCGAATAGAACTGGCTTAAGATTGGCACGCGCACAGTAGATGGCGGCAGTATGGCCTGCAGGACCTGAACCAACAATAACCTATAATCAATTGTAAGTATATTTAAAATAGAGCAGACTATCGAGTAGTATAACGTACAACTTGAGAATGCATATCGCGTGTCGGTAAACGAAAAGGTTGCAGTTGCAGTTTAGTAGCAATAATCGAACGATGAACGGGTGCTAAACGAGAACGAGTAAGAATAGAGGCCAAAGTGCTGCGACCAGGATGTTCATACGTATATTTAAGGACAACAACAAACAAGTTGGAAAAAGAAGTGTAGGCGCGTTACTGCCGCGTGTGTGTGTGTGTTAATAGTGGTAATATAGATCAATATCAACCGAGTGGACAAGAGAATAAGAGAGAGAGAGGCGATGCTAGTATATAAAGAAAAGGCAAAACATTCCGATGCATAGGCCAATCATATCGTCATTGGATTATTAATATCCATTCCGAAAATGACCGGATTTGATGGATTTAACATGTGAGAAACGCGGCAAAACAAACAAATATCACCGCCACTCAATCGTTATAATACGGAATACATGGCCATTGTAAAAAGTATGACGCTGTGGCTGAGAAGATAATATGAACCCCAGCTTTTACTAGAAAAGACCGCTTTCCCTTCTATCTCTATCAATTGTTGGTTTCTTTCTTTTTGTTTCTTTCGCTTACTAGCTCTCTTTCTCTCTCTCACACACGTACTATCGGAACGATAACGAACGAACATGTCGTCGTTAAAGGCTAGTGGACAACAGCCGGCAAGTCGGTTTACGCTTAAAGACGAACAAAGTGGCCGTACATGGCCATTGGATACGGCGACACCACAAGCGGCCAGTACAGGTAATAATGCGACGCAGCCGTTAACTTTTGCCGTTGTACCGGGCAGGTAAGTCGCGCAGTTATATCTGTTTTGCATTATTAGAAATTAATAAACTTATTGGCAACTATAGTGCCGATACGCAGTCGCTTACTGTGTTGGATAATCGTACCAATAAAATTTATCAAGTGCCTATTGAAAATAATACTATTTCTGCGTTAAAGTTTAAGCAGATGGTAGCTACGCCAACACCTGGAATACAAGGTGACGAAAGTGATCAAGGTCTTCGGTATGACATATGAATAGTTATATATATACATACATAATAGATAAATACAATATATTAATTATATATTATTATATTGATTATTTATATTAGTGTTTACGATCCTGGTAATTATAATAATAATTATAATAATAATAGTTGATTATTGCATACTAATGTTGGTATAGCTTTCCAGAATACCGCTGTGGCTCGGTCCAAGATAACGTATATTGATGGTGATAATGGTATTTTACGTTACCGGTAAGCTTTAAACAATTAATATTGCCAAATGCTAGCAGTTACGCATGCTAATGCTGCTGTAGTGGTTATCCTATTGAAGAGTTGGCTGAGAGATCCAACTTCTTGGAAGTTACCTATTTGTTAATTTATGGTGAATTGCCTACAAAGGTATGTTAATCAACTATTAGTATCTAATAGTGTATAACTAATGGGTCAATAGACACAATTTACAGAGTTTTCACATCAAGTTATGCGACACACCTTTTTGCATGTTAATGTTACCGAATTGATGGGAACATTTAATTATGATGCTCATCCCATGGGTATGTTTATTAGGTAGGTGATGGTTAAATAGAACATTTATTGGTACATTTCACTAACAAATTGTGTTTAGTGGTTTGGCAGCCATGTCAACTTTTCATCCAGAAGCAAATCCTGCGTTAAATGTAAGAAATTCACCCATTTGTATATGGCTATATATATATATTCTTACGTTTTACTTTATTTTTCACAGGGATCGGATATGTATATCAATAATGAACGTATGCGCAACAAACAGATACTTCGTTTACTTGGTAAAGTGCCAACATTGGCTGCAGTGGCCTATCGTCATCGCATTGGACGGTAAGTAATACCAACGTTTTACTTATATTGGTATTAATGTTAATATTACAATTAACCAATCAACCAGTCCATACAATCAGCCACAAAATGACTTATCCTATACAGAAAACTTTTTGTATATGCTTGACCGGTTATCGGAAGAGAAATATCGTCCCAATCCTAAATTAGCTCGTGCTCTTGACATTCTTTTTATTCTTCATGTAAGTAATTGATTGAATTAGCATTAACATTAATACTAATGATTCATACTCATTACTAATAGGCTGATCATGAATTGAACTGTTCTACTGCCGCAATGCGTCATATTGGCTCTAGTCGAGTTGATCCTTATAGGTAAAGTGTTTTGTGTATTTTACTATGCATTACCTATTAATGCATGATGTTCAGTGCCATTGCCGGTGCTAGTGCCGCATTGTATGGTCCACTTCACGGTGGTGCCAATGAGGTATGTAACATTAACAGTGATTAAATAAACATAATATCAATGCTTTATACTATATATATGTGTGTGTTATTTAGGCGGTACTTCGTATGCTTGAAGAAATCGGATCAGTAGAAGCAGTTCCTCAGTTTTTAGAACTTGTAAAGCAACGTAAGAAGAAATTGATGGGATTTGGCCATCGGGTATATAAGAATTATGATCCACGTGCCAAGATTATTCGCCAGGTGGCCTACGAGGTAAATACACTTTATACTGAATATAAACCATTTATAACACTTTATCGTTGCAGGTGTTTGATATTTTTGGTCGGGAGAGTCTTATTGATGTGGCAATTGAACTGGAACGTGTTGCTTTATCCGACGAGTACTTTATTAAGCGTCGTCTTTATCCAAATGTTGATTTCTATTCAGGAATTATCTATAAGGGTAAGTAATAAATAGCAATATACTAAAATAATTAAGTACTTATTTATTTTATAACTACTACCACCATCATCATCTATACTATGGACACTAATAGCTATGGGTTTCCCAACCGATTTTTTCCCTGTGCTATTTGGTAAGTGAATATATTTATCAATATATTTATTTATTAATTAATGTCTGTATGTATTATTATTGTTATTGATAGCAATTCCTCGAGTGGCTGGTGGCTAGCTCATTGGGTTGAATCGTGTAAAGATCCAGATACAAAGATTTGGCGTCCTCGTCAAGTATATGACGGTGAAACAAAACGCAGCTATGTACCATTTGAACATCGTCAAGGAACAGCCAATGCCGATAAAGAAACACGTAGCACGGAAGGTGTAAGTTTCAACAATGTTATTACTGAACAGTGTGTTTATTAATATATTGATATATACTTGTATATATGTATGTGTATATGTTTGATATAAATAGAATCCACTGAGCAAACGAAGTATGGTGGCCACTTTCGAGGCGGGATCGTCATCTCAATTGCCGGCCAAAATTTAAACCAAATAATCATGATAATAAAGTGATGCTAGCTTATTACTTAATAGCTATTGCAACTAATGGATAGAGCGAGTACGTTTAGTGTTATCATGTCCCTTTGAACCTGCTCGACCTGCTGTTGTGGTTGTCCCAGTTCCAGTTGTCGTTGTCGCTGTCGATTTACCTTGTTCCTCGCGTCGTTGCTTTAACAAAAATAGTTCTATTTGTAGTAGACATCGTTGCCATTAGTAATGGTGTTTATATAAAATATTTTATTTTACTTACCTCTATCTAAGCTAGTTCAATAGAGCATCGATTCGATAGCAAGGGAAGCATAGGCCAGGTCGACCGTTCCCCTTTAAGAATCCAATAGCCCAATAGTGAATTGGTTGGATTCGACATTAACATTTTAAAATCCTATTAAGTAGTAAAAGCAGCAGGTTAATATATCAACGTCTATTTACTAGCCAACACACTTACACGAATGGTCAAATTAGGTGAGATGGTAACATTGCCGGATACACGTTCAATAAACATTGTGCTTATCGGTTTCGGTAAAAGATGCATTTGACCAAGCTATTTTACATTTATTATTAAATCAGCTAATTAATTAAATCAGCCTTTATTACTTACTTGTCGAGCTCGGTGTTTCACCTCAGATCCAAGCAGATTACGCATCTTAACAGAAAATCCATCAATACCTTGACCCGGTCCTTTATTGATGAATGGAACAATAAGCGGATTCGCTTGGCTAACAATAAAGTGATTCACGTTAAATAGCTCCGTCATACGGGCTAATAAAGATGCTTGGCTGTTTATATATTAGTAGGCTATTTATTAACATTGTTATACTAATTCAACTTACTTATCACTCGGACCTGCATCTCCCCATTTAATGGCTATCAGTTTAAATGGTATATCAGTGTAATTATCATCACGAATAGATTATTAATCAACTTACATGTAGGTGTCCACGGTACAATATTACCGTGAACATCCTTGGCCAATAATTCGGCTGATTTGTACAATCCAAGCATTGATGCCGAGGCACAGGCTGCACTCCAAATCAACTAATGAATAATAAATCAATTATAGTAAACAATATCTGCATTTCATTACTATATACTTACCACATTCGGTGCTGTTAAATGATTCAATAGTTGTGGCACATGAAGTCGACGAGTAGATGATACGGTAATGTTAAGAATACGTTTTGTGCGTGTATATGCTTCCTATAATTTGATTAATCAACCAGTTAACTTTATTATTATTATTATTATTATTACCTCAAATGTCATATCGCCCACATTACTGCGAACACAATTTTCCAAAATTTGCACATCCAACAAATAGCCTATTTTCGATAAGTAAAAATTATTAAATCAATTAATACAATTACCTTGTTTAAAGAATCGTGTCAATTTGCGCTGGACACTACCTTTAGTGCCCACACGAATAAATGCTTCTAAATTGATACCACCAGGTAGAAATATGTCCTATAAATGCATAAGTATGTAACAAGTCATTATTCATATTGCTATAATAATAATTACCGGTAGTTCCTCGTCTGTATGAACACAAATAAGACTGGCCATCAATGCACCCACTGCACTACCACAAATAACTCGCGGCAATAAACCATGTTCATTTAATGTTTTCATAACACCAAGATGACATGCGCCTAATGATTATATTCATATTCATATGCATATTGTTATTAACTATCTAAATTTTATAAATCCATATACAATAAAACTTACCAAAAGTGGATCCACCGTGTAATACGAGGGCTGATCGGCCAAAACACTGACGTGTATCACGAAAGAATTCCGATTTCTGTTGATATGAAAGCTGACTATTATCGGCTGCTCCAATCATTGCAAGTAACTCGGTCACAGTGCGTGTATAGTCTTCAATAAGATCTTTGGTGCTAAGTAGGGTAAATTAAATTACTTGTTAGTTGTTGATTTAATTATATAAACATACAGATAACTCTGTAGATTCACTACTACTACAACTACTGTCTAGATAATTACCCAGTACATGCTCGTCCAAATAATGTCGGTTCATTAATACCAGCCAAATTACGAATCAATCCTATAATAAATGATAGCAATAATTTATTTTCCTTAATACTATAAATAATCACCTTTATACCTAGCTTACCTGTGCGTAACAAGTAAATAGCACCTGCTATATCTTTTTGTTGTAAAACATTATGTAATTCTTGTGTTCGATGGAAAATAAAGCGATGGTCATAGTTTCTTGCCACTGGATTTGCCTTCCAAACATCCATACCTGCCAACTATTAGTCTTAATAATATTTTGCTTCATCAATCTAGCCTACCTAATAAACTATATCAATTTATTAGTAGCTATTCAATCTAATATTTAATAAAACTTACGCATCAAGTTGTTTCGCCTTGGCATACCATGCTGTGTATGTTGTACACCGGCCAAGTTCAGCACGTAGTTTTTGTTCAAGTGTTGGTGCCCATAACAGCTAAACAGTCGAATAAGCACTGACAGCCTCGTATTGCTGTTTAGTTCATCATTGTCATTTACCTTCCACCAATAACTCGATACTTCTCCTAGTAGATAGAAACAAGCCGTAATAAATATTATTATGCGCTGAAGTACTTGTTTCAACATATGAGTAAACGCCTGTTTAGCCAGCAATTAACTCATCTAAAATATAACTATACTGTTCGCTACAAAGATAATTACCGTCATTTTGCCAACCAGTAGATAGTATCTCTAGTGCTATTTCCTTTGCTCTTATATATATTGCCAGTCTTACTATTACTATACTATTATTATTTAGTAGAAAAAGGTATATAGCGTGCCGATAACAGTGTGCAACCAAGATATATAACCAAAACTAAACCATATAGTCATGTGACTATTCTGTATTGAGGTAGCATGCCAGCAATTCCCCTTTGCGTTTTTTTCCCTTTACTTCCCTTCCTCGTTGTTGTCGTTGTCGTCTTGATTTATACGGGAAATCTATCTACACCACCACAGACACACAGACATACACACAAACACACACACAGGTACACACACGCAGTTGATCATGGCTACTCGTCTCTATATTGGACGTCTTCATCGCGATGTGCGTGAACGTGATCTTGAACGACTTTTCGATCGTTATGGTAAAATTGTCGATCTGCGCTTGATGAGCGGTTTTGGCTTCGTGGTATGTATACTGCCTGCATTATGGCGTGAGTTTGTGATTTAACGTCTGGTTTTATACCCACGCCTACCGTATATACTGTTTTAAACAACGTGTTATTGGCAAATAGGAATTCCGTGATTCACGCGATGCACGCGATGTAGTCCGTGCTTTGGACGGTAGAGACTTTTTCGGTGAACGGTAAGTGTCCATTATTAGTACATATTAAGTACAATTATATTAAAACATGCGTATATTACTTTATTCGACAGTATCATGGTTCAATTTGCACGCAGTGATCGCCGAGGTGGCGGTGGCGGTGGCGGTAACGACTCTAGGTATTATTTAATTATTGGTAATATAATTGGCGTTAATCTATGTGATTGATATCAATAGCGGTAATAGATTTAGCCCACCACAACGTACCAAGAACCGATTGGCCGTCAGCAACTTGGCTCCAGGCACAAGTTGGCAGGTACGCATTAGAAACGTTTTATTTGTTAATTGGCCAGTTGCGACGATGATAATGGCGACGACGAAGGCAATCATTGGTGTCTAAGTAAATACTGCCATTTGTTATACTTTCAAAACGGGCTTGGATTAAGACTGGTGACGATCAGTTTGGTTGAATTAGCCGCCGTCATTGCTTGGAGCGTGCGCTTGGGACGCGGCGACAGCGGTAGCAGCAAAGGAGTCGACCATACGTGTATGTTTGACATATCTGCGCTATTATAATTGTGATGACTATAATGATAATGATGTATGGCCGGCAATGGTGTCATACTGGCTTCGTAAATGGCGGTCTCCAACTATGCTTATGGCGCTGTCTATGGGTGCCCGCCCTTTGGAATGGACGATGTTTGAATGGCATGTCTTTCTCTTTGTTTGTGCGTTCGTGGTCACCGACGCGTCTGGACGGGATATTGGCGCGTGGAGTAGTGCAGTGGGCGTGGTCCGTCGTTGTCGTCTCTTTATATTGGTGTTTAACTCGGGCTCATTGATTATATTTTTATTACTTTGTTTTTTCTCAACATATTTGATTCAATAGGACTTGAAGGATTTAATGCGTTCGATTGGCGATGTTACATTCACTGATATCTTCCGTAATGGAGAAGGGTAAGTGCTGCAATTATCTAATTAAATAGCATTAATTACAAACATTAGTATTGTCGAATTCCGTTCCGGAGACGATATGCGTCGTGCTATTAAGGAGCTTGATGGTTCAGATTTGCGTGGTAATCGCATTACTCTACGCGAGGTAAGTGTTTTAATAACATGTATAAACTATAAATTAGTCATTAGCGTGTTATAAATAAAATGGTCATCTATTACTTTTTAATCAATGTATTTTATGACATATAGGAAAGAGAGCGTGGCGGTGGCCGATCACGCTCTCGTTCACCACGACGCGATGAACGCCGTGGTCGTGGTCGTAGCCGTAGCCGCAGTCGCAGCCGTAGCCGTAGCCGTAGCCGTGGTGGCTATGGCGGCAGCAGTCGCCGTGAAGGTGGTGGCCGCAACTGGAGTCCCAGTCCACGTCGCAGCCGTAGCCGAGGACGCAGTCCAAGCCGTAGTCCAAGCCGCAGCCGCAGCCGCAGCTCACACCGTGACAGCAGCGCTAAGCGCAACTGGAGTCCTAGTCCAGCCCGCAGCGTAAGCCCAGCGCGTAGTGGTGGTGCTTCGCCAAACAATCGCGATACTGAAATGCGCCGCTCTGTTTCGCCTCGTCCTAGCGATCCTGCACCTATGGAAGGATCACCAGTACGCAATGGCAATGCCTCCCCCTATGCCGAAGATTAAACATAGGTGCAATAGCGAGTTATTTTTTACTGAGTAATTAATTCTATTGCCACTTGATCTGCACAAAGTGACTTTTGCTTTTCTTTCTTTCAAAGATCGGCTGTATTTGCTTAGCGTGATTTAAAGATTTGAAATTAAAAAAGTTGTCTTTTGATGTCATTTTACCAAAAACAAACAAACAAATTAGATCATTAATAACTATTTTTACGATCAATTGTAGCTTTCATGGATAGATTAGTCATTATATATAGTTATAATTAATCGATTATAATAAGAATTTATGTTGTTATAATTTATAAAAGCTATATAATGCTCATGCCGTCATTCTTTCCATTCCATTATAAGTCAGTATACTGTGTAATTATTGTGACATCCAGTAAAGTGATACAATGGTGCCATAATAGTAATAAACACTATTATGCAATCATCATATGCATATCGTTTATTCTATCTATCATGATAGTATCGATTTATATTATTATATTGTTAACAAGATAATAACAATCTCGTGTATATGTTAGTGTTACATGATGTTGATTGAAAAATAAACAGTATACGAAAGAAGTGATAATAATAATAAAACACAGCTTATAGTAGAGCAATAATTTATTGCTATTTATTTACTATTAGTCAACATGGTTTTAAATGCTCATTAGCTGTTGAAAATAAATATATGTTAACAAATGGTATAAATGATTGAGTGTATTGAAGTACGCAGTAGTCTTTAACGATTATTCTGTTTCAAATAGTCATTAAATTGCTGGTTGCTTGCAATGTATATTACTAGACATCTGTGCTTTAATCTACAGTATTGTGTTCTAATTGGTATTCACAAAACAGCAATACTCAACTCACAGCGTTTACAGATAAATTTGTGATTTCCTTTGATATTAGAACTTGAAACGTAGGAGTCATACAAAAATGTAATTACCATAATGAGTTACGTTTTTCCATCGTGTTGCTCAATATATACATACACACATATATATAAAATAACAATGCAACTTTAAAACATTTGCATTTCAAATTCCGTATTTGAATAACGGAGGTTGTTACTTGCTGTTTATTTCCATGCGCTCTTCCATGTTTCTTACTCCGAAGTATGCATTCCATATTCGCCCGTCTCATAGTAAATACATCGACTATTGCATGATCTATTTTACTATAAATACCTTCATTTCTTAGCATGCTTATTTGTCTAATCATCACATCATACTCTTCCCTCACGTACTAAACTCATAGAAAGTACAGCTTTTTATTCGACGACTGGGCCTTGACATAGAGATGTTTACGATGAAATCCATTCTTACTATTACTGCTGCTACACTTATGCTAGTATCGGTTACTAAAGCCACGCCTGTCAATGGCATACCAAATCAACCTAGCTTCGGTGGCAAGTATCTATCCCAAGCCACTCGTGTCATTTACTAATGTTACTATTCATATAGAATTAATAAAAACCAAGCAAGACTATGTAAAAAGCTTATTTAGCACACATGGTATCCAGTTTACCGGCACGCCAAACGAATCTAATGGCATATACTATACCAAAGCAACGCAAAATAAGCAGCCTATTACACTTGCATGTGGACTAAATTCAAATCCCAAAAGTCATGCTCTTAAAGTATATCAGGTCGGTTCTATATAACAATGGATATGCAATAACTAACAAGTATCGCTATCAATAGAATTTAATGGAAACTTACAAACCGTTTGATAACGAAACCCTCCGATTGCTGTGCCTACAGGAAAGATCATGATCCCAGGAAATACATGCTATGTTCTACAAGGCCAATGTAAAAAAAGATATAAGGATTTTGCTCAAGTATTTAGTAGGTATGTCAACAATGTTAATTGCGCATAAGAAATATTGTTCTAACCTAAATTAGTCGTGATGGTGTGAAAAAAGTACAAAATTTATGGGGAAATATTGGAAGTGGTACGAGTTTTTAGTGCTTATATACTATATGTTAATCTATTGTTAGGTCTAAATGCTTTAGAAGAATTGGGATGGTATGCCCACATGAATTTTGAAGGTAAGCATGGTGTTTATCACTGATGTTTATATAACAATATCGCTAGATATTTGCATTAATGAGGACAAATATGGATTTAACCCATACTTCATTAACCTCAGTAAGGCTATTCCAGTAGGACAAGGAAAAGTTATTGTTGATGAATTTGAGGAAACAACTAGAATTGATGAAATGAATGAGTTTGCTCTAAATGCTAGTCTTCGTCTTGTTAGTGAAATGTAAAAGCAGCGATAGCGATAGAACTGCGTAATTCTTTAAAAGGAGGAAGGTACTGGGAAGAACTTTCTTATGATCTTGGCAAACCAGATACAAGAGGCTGGGATTTAGGATCAATAGACTACTTTACAATCACAATCAGTACTATAGCATTGGGCCCAGAGAATAAATAACGAGTCTTACAAATAACCAGCGATTGCTTAAATAAAGCCATGACATGTTACGGTTTACTTATTACAACTGTGCACTATTTTAATATCGATTAATTGTTTATTAAATAATAACATTTATTGCTATTATAAATGTCATTTAGTATAGTTAAATCACAACATAGACTTTATAAAAAACAACGTAGTCAATAAAATAGAATACGCTAGTCAAAGCATTTAATATGATAATTTGCATATATTTACTGGAGTTATCCAAAGATATGTAAACAAGTTATATCGTTTGCATTACTGTGAAGAAATTGATGATTGACCATCTTCACATCTGGATTCAATCAAAATTTTATTACTATTTTTTGACTAGTGCAAAAACATAGTGTATATGTTTGGCTGCCATCACATCAAGCTTCCATGTTTTATCACAAAATTGGCATTTGAGTACAGCATGTATATTGCGCTTTAATCCAATAGCCTCCATGTCCTCCAGTGTTTTTTACACTTGTTACAAACTTGACTTGTTATAAACTCATTAACATAAATAAATTCAATAGAACTATCAGAATTATTGACTATTCGCTTGATAACTTTGGTGATTTGTCGTGTAGAAGTAGATAACTTGTTTTTTATAAACGCACCAAGTTATCATTGTTAAAGCCAATGATTGTTTTTTTGTAAAATGTAGAAAGATTTCTGGGAGGCAAAGAGCTCAATTATCTTTTTCAAATGCAATCGAGATGATAAACAATTTTTTTACAAAAGTTGAGCATAGTGACTTGAATAATCAACTTATCAATTAATTAATTTATGTTTAAATCGCTATTTATTATTTGCACTCGCTTTTAGTCCACTTTTTTACTTTCTTTGATCAGTTTTTTATTAATCAACTCAACAGTTATGTTTTTACACTGTAAGCACCCTCGTTTAAATTACTCCCTCTTTTGCTTATACCTAATAGTATCACCTAGATGTTAGTTACTTAATAAAATAATTGGATATTTTAATATGACAGAAACTCGATACTATTATAAAATAAACAATAAATAAATATCTCTTTTAATTGCTGCTTACCATGATGTAGCATGCTGTGTTGTTACTGCACAAATTTGATGCAATTTACCACATGATAAGTCGTTCAAGTATAATTCTGTCATTATTTAACGCGTGACAATAATTATTGTTATTGTCATTGCTATCATTGTTGCTATTTCTGTCATTGTCTTTATTCTAAATAAACAGATATAGTCACTTGATAGAACGTCAAATAATCACTAGTCAGTTGTACTTTATATGACCACCGTACAAAACTCTCTTCCTTTTCTTCTATATGGTAACATTATATACGGAGTTGCATTACTAAAATATTAATAAACATCAGTTATTCACATTGTATCTAGGCCACATATTGTGAAAGTTGAATTTTATTTTATTTTTATAATTAACCTTTAATAATTGAATAATGGTTGTAATTAGAATATAGAAAACAATACAGAGCCAAATATATGATATGTTTATTATTATTATCCCAATAGAGCTTGACTTTATAGCAAATACTACTGTTGTTAGTAAAACTTGCGATGTCCATATAATTGATCATATGTCTGTAAATGACAATATTTACTGGTTATACTCTTGAATAATTGTTTGCTTGTAATTTTTAATACTAGTATTTAGTAGAATGCTATTGTAACGAATTACATGTTAATTACATGTTATCGTCAATACGCAGCTTAATTACATGGTGAACGTTATGGATCAATCGCGTAATACGTAATCACGTGATTATATTAACATAATCTTGTGCTGTAACAATATTATATAAAGAAAAAACGTTTATCTAACCATTAAATAATAATGATAATATACATAACAAAGATTATACAATAATGATAACAAAGACAGTGTAACAATAAGGACAAAACATGCCATAATTGCCGATAGATGGGGCATGGCAATAATGGCGTTGGTGTAAGTGCAATTACGCTTTTGATTCGTCAATTTCGAGGTAATAGCCATTTGCCAAAAGTTCTATTTTGCTCAACAATAAATCCAAAAACAAGTAGTCTGTACTATTGTGGTGTTACATCTCGGGTTACTATTGTTGCCGCCTCTCGCTCAATAAAACGAACATCATGTGACACGGAAGTCATTCCATAGAATGGATCTCAGCGTAATATAGGCGACAGTAAGGCCTTTTTAGTATTAAAGCATGACGGTATTGCCAATATCCAACTTGGTCGATACTGATCTTCTTTCGTTTTAACGTTTTTCCCGTTTGTCTATTCTTCGTTACGACTACTTTTGTTTCGTTTGCGCTCTTTGGCTGCGAGACGCTTGTTTATGCTTCTTTCCTTTCCTTCTCTCTTACGCTCCACACACACGCCTTGCTCTTTTTTACTCTATTGCTTTACGTATCTGTATTCGCTTTGATTTTGATTACGATTCTGTTATCTGTTAAGCAGTAACATAGCAACAGTATTTATCATCATCCATTTTTTGTTATTTTGTACGTTTTTTCAACTTTACGGTCAAGTCTGTTTATTTTCTAGCTTATCAATTTGATTCCACTGTTGATTGCCGCAACAACAACAACAACACTAACGACAAAATGTTCACTGAGAAACTATCCAATATGGAGAAAACTCCGGAAATGACTGAGAAGAATATGGCGGCCGTCATAGACTTTCCATACGATATCCCAAATGTGACCGCCATGCCTGCTGAAGCTGGCGTTGGCGCTGTATTTGATGAACTACCTTTGGACGCAGAATACACTGTATCCGGCAAGATTCCCTTGTCCGCTTGGTTTATCGTTGCTACCGAATTGTGTGAACGCTTCTCATTCTATGGTGCCTCGCTGCTGTTTGTTACCTATATGATATCCAAACTGGGCGTTTCACCGAGTGATGCCACCTACATTAACCGTGGCTTCCAGTTCTTTGCCTATTTCACAGCAATCATTGGTGCCATTATTGCTGACGCTAAGTTAGGCAAATTCCGCACCATTCTCATATTTGCTTCTCTTTATTTAGTCGGTTTGGTTTTATTATCAGCCTCGGCCTCCCCCGCGTCGATTGAGGTTGGATTTGGTCTGCCTGGCTTTATTATTGCCACATATATATTTATTGCCTGTGGTACCGGCGGCATCAAGTCGAATGTATCGACGTTTGTGGCCGATCAAATTGTTGTTGGCTTCCAGGCCACAAAGACGCCCGGCGTTTACACCGACTCACGTATTACGTTGGAGGGCGTATTTCGCTACTTTTACTGGGCCATTAACGTCGGTTCTTTAGTCGGTATGTTTGTTTGTAAGCGTGTCGAACAAGTATCCAACCATGCCTTTGCATTTATGGCACCGGCCATTATGTTTGCTCTGGGTATTACGGCCTTTATTTGTGGCCGTAAGCGCTATATCACCCAGAAGCCATCATCAATCGTGCTATCCAAGGTGTACGGCTGTATCAAATATGCAGTTGCAAATCGCAACAATGGCATTACCGTGTCTCATTGGCTGGACCGCTCAAAGGGTTCTGGCCATATTTGGGACGATAAGTTTGTTGATGATCTTGCTAAAACACTTCGTGGCTGTAAGGTCTTTTTGTTCTATCCAATCTACTGGGCTCTATACGGCAACATGAGCGACTGTTTTATCATTCAAGGCATGGATATGCGCCGTCCAGACTGGCTTGGTCCCGAGGACCCCAACTTGCTTAACACCATCTCCATCGTCGTGGCCATTCCGCTCTTTGACTCTGTGATCATTCCGTTCCTGCGTCGTCGTGGTTTCCGTCTCGGCCCCATTACTCGTATTACAATTGGCTTCGCCATTGTCACGTGCGGTTTTGTCTACGCCACCATTATGGGCCATGTTCTCTACAACACTGGCCCATTTTACGACTTTGCGAACCAAAAGAATCCCGATGGCGACTTCCAAAACGATCTATCCATCTGGTGGCAATTTGTACCTTATGTGGCCATCGGTATTTCGGAGATTTTTGCTTCGGCCACTGGTCTTGAATTCGCCTATAAGAGCGCCACCCCTGAACTTAAATCTATTGTTATGTCTCTTTTCCTATTGACGAACTGTGGCGGTTCATTGATTGGGTTGGCTGTGGGTAGTCTATCCACCGATCCATATATTGTTGTTCTTTTAGGAGTGGAAACTGCCGTTATGGCTGCATTCACAGTTCTTTTCTACTATCTTTTCCGTCATTTGGATAACGAAGATGTATAAAGCGACCGAGCTGCTGTTTAGGCACGCTCGTTTATGATGATATTTAAAAATAGTTTGTAATAATATTAGTGTAATAAGTAATTTAGTTAGTTAATAATTTGTATAAAGCTAATGTAACAGCGTCGTGTAAGATTATTAAAAGATGTAACAAAGATGTAGCTGGGTAATAATATAATTTATTCAACAGTGGTAATTGTTTGTTTATAGCAGTGTTTATACTTGACTAATAGCTGAAAATTAGCATAAAGTGTATTGTTAAGTTATTAGAACCGGCTATCTATGTATACAGAATGATGGGGAGTAACAGATTAACAATAGCATTTAAAATGTATGTAATAACAGTAATAAAAACGAAAAGACTTATCATATTGGTAATGCAGTTAATTTTTAATTATTTAAAAATACAAACAATAGTGACAGAGAAAATTTACACAGCGTGGCTAATGATTCACAAACTTTATTGCACTAAGTCTGCACGCCATTCTCATCCAAGTCGGTCAAATACTGGGAGACGTTTGGACGTTCTTTTGGATCCACTGTCATTAGCTTGTGCATTTGACCGATTAAAGGATTCCAAGTGCTGGCCGTAATAAAATCCGTTGGAACTGTTATATATCCCGACAAAAGATTGGGATATCTAATAATGGCAAGCATTGTTTGCTTATATAAAGCATATGCTTCCTTGTAATCCTTTGCATTATCTAGAATAGATTGGAACGGATTTCTTCCGGTTAAACAACGGTAGAGACAAGCACCAATGGCCCAGGTGTGGAGTTTGGTCAAACTAATTTTGGTATGGGCAAATGATTCAGGTGAGCGATATTGGAATGAACTAGCAGGGATTGCTTGTGGTTTTAACGAGCCAATCCACGAGTATTCCAATTGACTAGAAAGATCGAAATCAATTATCGTAACCTTAGGCCCTTCATCTACTCCACGGTTGGTGATAATGATATCTGGCCAACAGTTAGATATTTTTCAACACTATCTATGATCTACTTACTATCCGGTTTAAGATCTCCATGACTTAATCCAATCGATTCTAAATAAGCAACGCCTATGTTTTATGCAAATAAGGATTGGCTTGAGTGTATAAATATAAATTGTATCATGCATCCTTACCTTTAGCAATCTGTTTGAATATACTAGGCAGTGTTTTGCCCTTTTTAACTGGATTCATATTATCGCTATAGGTATCGAGCCCTTGGCCACGCTGATATCTAGTTATAAAACAATGCCCGTTTTTAATTTTAAAGTCCTTCATATAATCAACTATTAAATTGGCATCTGAATGCTTTTGGAGTTTTGCCCTTCGAATTAACTAATAAATACACATATGTTAGCATTCCAATGTTTACCTAATAGTTAATTAAACTTACTAGAGACGCATTTTGTTCGTTCTTATTATCAATGGCATTATCGGAACATTTAATAATCACCTGTGTTCCCTTATATTTGCCACGGCCAACTACTAAATGCTTCTTTTGTCGTAGTGTTTTTTTAATGATCAAAGTTTTTTGATTTAGCGTATCTGGTTTATTCAAGGAAAACTGCATAAATGGCCTTTTATCGCCGGCCTCTACTCAGTAAAACAATCAGCAGTCATAGAATAAAACACATGTATGACATACCATCATCCGCATAATATCCAACTGGAGTAGCCGACACGGTACGTGTCTTGCGCGTAATAACCCAGCAATATACTGCGATGGCAGTTAGAAATAAATTCAATTTCGTCACAATCATTATTTGTTTCACTAAATATTAATAACGTATAATCTGATGAAACAACAACAGCAGCAACAACAACAATAACAATAACAATAGACAGTAGCCGTGGCAACAGCGGCAACAACAGACAGCGGCTATGAGTGGGCGTGAGAGACGAGAAAATAGTAAAGAAAAATTACCGTTCTAAAATTTTAATTAAATTTTATAGAATCCAATAAAGGTCACTGGCAAGTGTAGCGATTTTCCTAACTAAGCTTATGATCTACTCAGATGCCAATCGATCCGTATTTGTAGTTTCACAACCATGCTTAAATACAATTCAGTAATAGCGATATTTTATTATCCAATCAATAAGGCGGACATCTGCTATTTATGGAACTGACCAGGAATTGCCATTGAATTTATTGGGATGTGTAGTGTGCCTTACATTCCTCTTTGTGTACAGTGCGTGGTGCGGAGTTTTGATTCTGCGACATTGCTATTGGACGCCCCATAGTTCAACCAGTGCGTTCTATATTAATACAACGAAACTGTACCCGTAAAAACAACGTGTTATCTAACGTGTAACCTAGCATGCTGTCTAGTGTATAAATCACCGGTTTATTAACAAAGCAGTCCATATCGCTTTGTTATATTTCTATGCTTGCTTGTTTGTTCTTGCGACGCAGCTGAAGTGTCGTGTGAGAGTACCGAACCCAGTTCACAACTTGACGACTAAGTTTTGGCATGGAGTAACAGGTCAACTGTTCAATAAGCGCCCCGTACAGCATGGGTTTTTAAACCATGTGCGTACTTGTTAATAATTCATTCAAGAGTATAGTCATGAATCAATCATGATGGTAAATGTGTACAACAATGATTTTACACGGTATCTTTATGTATAGACCAATAGCGTCATTTCTTTTTCATCCTTAGCCTTGTCCTCGTTCCCTACCACCCTTTGCTTGCCAATAAACAAGCACTTTTTACAGTAACACTTGGACCGCCTTATAAATGGGCGAGTCACAGAACCAGCACTTCCAAATGACCCACTTGCACTTGGTCAACTTTCTTCCGTTCATTTTCTTTGTTAAAGATTGCTCTCATGAGTTGATAATCAATATACAATCCGCGAATCCGTGCATTCCATCTATCATCTATTCCAAAGAAGTAAACATTACGAACTAGCTGTCTGCTTTTTGCCTTCCTTTTTACCACTTTAACGATCACTCGTGCAACCGGTCAGCCATTGCATTTTTGGATTGCTGCTACTTATACGTATAATCATTTTTAGACGTGATTAAACAGGTCACTAGTATTCCATATCGATTTTACGTTACCCATCAACATGTCATCCCTTTCCATCTCGCCGACGGAACGAGCATTGGTTATTGCCGTGTCGATAGGTATATTCACTGTTGATTTTGTGGCATTTTCCTACATCTGGTACTTTCGTACCTATCCACCACTAAAAGCCAAGCATATTCCATTAATGGGGCTATGTCTACTTTGTAAGTACTGCCAATAACAACTGGCTGTCCACGTGTTACTGCAATTGATCACATTGCCATGCATATCCACATATTTGACCTATTACTGACGATTTGTGCTACTATTGCGTGGCTTTGACGATCATTATAGCATCCTTTCTATGGTGGCTCGGCACAATGGTAGGTAGAATGGCAATGCCGCGTGACGTTACTGGTATAGGACTGTCTACTTGGCGATTCATCCATCAGCCAGTTCCGTCATTGGCACATTACATGGTACAATTAATCAACAATTTTCTATTTAGCATGCCAATGGTTTATTTGGCTTTCAAGGCGTATGGAGCATATGTTCCGTATGGATGGGTATGTGCTAATTAAAACAATTAAATATAATACTAATAGCATCGGCAATAGTATGGCTACAATTCTGCTTTGGTGTGATGCTGCTGATGGCCATTCTTATCTATCGTCTATACACGCTACGTAATATATTTACGGGTCAACGTATTACGTCGAATCGTCCAAGCCTAGCGCCAATTCTATTCTATCTTATTCCCGTTATGTCAATGGGCGTAGTAGCAAGTGTTTTTCCCGAAATTAGCGTTGCCATTTCTGATAAAGGATCATGTCGTTTCAACACACTCTATAAAGCAGTTTGCTTTAGTTGGGTAGGATTAGCTGCGATTTTACTCTGCTATCTATCATGGTCACTACGAAATATTCGTAAAACATTTAACGAATTTAAAGAGTTACGTGCTGGTTGTATGGCCACCATTTCCTGTCTTATTTGGAATGCCGCCATATTAATGCTACGCTATCACACAGAAACATGGGGCTTTTATTTGGTATTAGTCATGGTAAGTATGTCTTTCTATCTATACAATAGCGCCGCTTGCCATTTTGGTCTATTATTCACGTTGTTCTATTAGGATATCGTTACCTTTAACTTTTTCTACTGGCTGGTACTTGCCAAACCATTCTATGGACACGTGTTCAATCGAGAGGAATGTCTTGATAAGTTTTTGATGGGCTTGGTTCATGATACAGACACGACACTTCGATGGGCGACAACGCCAAGAACACGAGCCACTACGGCGGTTAATAGTACTTCTCCACTTGAGCCATCAAAAGCGACAAAAACTACTGATAGCCATCATCATCCATCGCCGGTATAGTTGCATTTACAATACTACGCAAATCTTATCACTATCATCATCATCATCATCATCACCATCGTTACCATTGGCAGCAATGCTATCAGTAGTATGTAAACTATGACGACAACAGCATATTAACGAAAATTACTGTCAAGCCTTTTATTCTGAAAAATCAATGCCATCATTTATATAATCGTTCAATGGGAGCGAATGATATTTCATTCGCATACGGAAGTTAACAAATTCTTTCGTTTTAAAATTCAATAGATTTCATTATTACATTTTAATAGATGTTATATTCCAGTTATGTATCGTACTAAAGTTTTATATTTGTGTACATGTTTTCACGAATTAATCTAATAGGCAGTGTTGCTCAGTATAGTTTAAACTTGCTACAAATCTGACTTTTTAAAAGATTATACAACATAAATAAATCCAATGAAGCTATTAAAATGTCCATTTGCTGATAAAAATAAGGCAATATAGCTTTATAAATAATGTACTATAGCAGTTTTGAATGGCCATATACAAGCTGCACTTATTCTGTACAAATTAAAACTATGTATTTCTACACGCTTGCTGTATATACCAATGATATTAAGCAACTAAATGGACTCGCTAGAAACAAAGCCTTGGGTCGACAGTTTTGCTAGATGTACACTTTTCTATCGATTCAGTTTGGTTAGTATCTACCTTCAACAAAGATGGTTTATTAACTTACCACTGGCGAGATACCGACAAAACCCGGAAATTCGCGAATTTTATTCAAAGTGTCCGTATCTGTCTCTAAAGATACGCCGCAATAAACTTCCGAGTCATACACGTATCTTTCTTCGACCTTATCGGCCAAATTGTTATCACTTAAAAATTGGCGAAAAAGATCAATAGCCGGTGTCTCGGCTGTTTTAGAACACATTGAGACTTTGAATTCCACAATATAGGTATTTGGTATGTCTTGCGCCATTGTGAGGCAGCTAAGCAGTACGCAGAGTAAAAAAGATAAAGAAAGAATAGATGAACGAAATGTGAATAGCATTGTAATGAATAATGACGAAGAGAAGCAACTAGGCAAATTGAATGAAATAACGGCAAGTTTCAACGACTTTGTGAAACCATTACTCGTTTATAACCGCATTTGACGGTAAATACATGTGGGAAGAGAAACTAAGAGTATGGTTGTTCGGCCAAAATGAGCGTATTATCAGTTGCATTAGTCCGATTCTCAGCTTTTAATTTAATAAAGTTGTTTTATATTATACTAATAAACGATTAATAATTATGAAGCAAAGCAACAGTTTTTATAAATAATATATTATACTGAAGGAGCTACTGTACTTTCACATTTTTATCTATCCATTTCACCTTTCAACACTTTTAAATACAATTAAACATTCACTCATTACTATAACATGTATAATATTACATTCAACATTGATTAATTCATGTGTAATTATTAATACAAGAATGTGATCAACCAGTTATCTTTATTATTGCTTTAATATATATATATTGTCATTATAATACTACTTTTTCAAATGCCATTTATTTAGTCAGATTGGCTATAGTGAGAAGTGGCTGATTAATAAACGACATTTATAATAATTATATTAATCTTGACCTTACACCACAAATATGTCCAAAATACAATAGTAGAATATTAGAAAATAGAAGAAACCATTCAGATGAAATAATCCATGTTGTAGATAGATGTAACAACAATTAATACAGAACGATATGGGATCGCAATCATATGGTTTCTATTAATATTCAATCAATCTTTTTACACATGGCCAACAACAATAATAATTGGCCTCAAACGTTTCAATGAACTCAAATAGTATGTTACATTATTTATTTAAATGTTTAATATTATTACTAATACAATGTTCTGTTACATTCAATTTTGTTTTATGGAATGATAATGTTATTATATTAATATTTATTGTAAATAATTATTTAAACACAGTTTAATTTAATCAACTCATCAACTAATTGAATCGTTACAATTGATTGCGTAAAAAGATTTGCTGCATTGAGAAGTCAAAGTATAGTTCAACCAAGTAGCTAAATATTAATTAGTTTATTCTTAATGTATTTACTCATTACTATTAATCTGTTCTATAATGTACTGACATGTTGGGTAAATTGACTTTTATTATTTACACTCCATTCATTAATAAATTAAACTCAACTGTTTATAAATATTGACTGACAGGCTCACATCTCACAATCTACGTCATCACATTTCCTTTCTCTTTCTTCACACTTGACAGCATATATCCATTGCATATACTTGTACACTCTATATATACTAACTAGATAGTGTTAGTAGTTGACTGACTACTAGTCAAGTATATACACTATTTACTTATGTACTTGCATTGCTCTTGTAATCTGACCCCTTTTTATAAATCACTTTCTTCATTTTGATCATTAGTATTGTCACTTTTATCGGTATAGTATGTGCATTTCTGGCTTGTTTTTATGTTATTTAGAAAGCTTTTTGTATACTTTGCTTTTGCTGTGAATTATTACAGATTGCACAGGCTGCTGCCAATGCAAACTTGAAAGTAGCACGTTGCACTGTTATACTGGCGCTATAAACTTGTTCAAAGACCATGCTAACAGTGCTTCCAATAGTGCTACTGTTATAGACGTACAGCTATCAATAAATTTACTTTATTGCTATTAATATTACTGCTACAATCTACGATGCTTTTTTTCGTTTAAGATAGCGCTCCCGAGCTGCATTGATTGCTTCTGCTCTACGCTTCTGTATCAACGAATCATCTGCACTTTCGGTATTTGATGCTGTTTTCAATGCAGTATTAGATCCTTTCTCCAAATGATCCGATGACGGTGCAGTCTTCAAAGAAACTTCCGCCGCTTTACCGCCATCGGTAGAAGCAGCAGTATCAGCATCAGTAGTAGTCTCAGTATGTCCAACTAGGCGATTAACATCAATCGATGCTATACTTTTAGTAGCGGTGACCCATTGTGGATCCACTAAGCTGCATACATTCATAGTGGCCTGTGCACCCAAAGTAACTGAATGAAATATAATCCACTCGAGATGAGAAAGGCGCGATGAACGAGCTATTTTATCGGCCAAAGCACAGGTTGGACTCACATAGAGAGCTACAGGAGAGCCACCTTTTGTCAACTGATCTTGTAATAAAGCGAGTGATGCTGTTTGTTCAGTGGCCGAAGAAGTCTTGGCATCATAACTATTTGACTGCTGATCAGATGGTAAAAAATGATAAAAACACGGTGATCGAGAATGTTGTCGTTTAGCCAAATTCATATGATAAGCCGTGCACATAGCTTGTAAAATAGGTTTAGACTATACCATTAAAGGAATTAGTTATTAATAGTGTTACAATAATAATAATAATAATAATAATAAGCTTACCTTAGACACTGATGTTACAGCTGAACCACTTAACCAAACAAGCGGCAACGACATATGCTGCATAACATCACGCAATTGCTTGCGAATATTACGCGCTGCTGTAAGGCTGATAAACGCAAATAATGCTCACGACACCAACTACGCGAATAATCAGCTTGTTGCCAGGCTAAATAAACGTTGATTAACGTACAATGATCACCACTACTATGAAAAAACAATCGCTGTGCCTCTATCGCTTCAGTTCTTTTTACTTCATCGCGTGGCTGAAGAAAAATTGTTTCGGATGATAGCATGGCCGTAAGAATGATCATTTCTTCACTACACTGGAACTCACGAGATGCGGCCACCAATGCACGTGAAAGAAATGGCGACACAGGCAATGTGGCCATTTCACGACCAAGTGCTGTCAACTGGCCATCTTCATCAAGTGCTTCAAGCATATAGAGACGTACCATGGCATTCACAAGCAAATGGCTCTGTGGTGGATCAATAAACTCAAAATCTAATAAACGATTGATACCCATATGTTTCATATGTAATGCTACACCGAGTAAATTGCTTCGTTGTATTTCTGGTACAGTTTCCTTTTCCATCATTTCAAAATCATCTCGGCTATAGATTCTATAGCATCGACCGCCTTGTGTTCTAACAATAATAAATGACTATTAACAACTGCAAGTTTTGCTCTAATAAGCTATTTCAATCTTACCGGCCTGCTCGACCTGCTCGTTGCATAGATGCTGCTTGACTAATCGGTACTGTCAATAATGCATCCATACCTACACGTGGATCATAGACTTTTTGTTTAACAAATCCACTATCTACTACATATCTGTTCATTGGTACTAATAGTTAATAAACGGACGACTATTATTAATGCAACTAACCGAATACCAGGAATAGTGACGGAAGTCTAGATCAGTATCATTATTATTAGTTGTATAAACTATTAAAGTATTGTTGTAACTACCTGAGCAATATTGGTAGCTACAATAATTTTACGCTTTCCTTTAGGTGGTGGATCAAATATCGATCCTTGTTCATAACTATCTAGTGCGGCATAGAGTGGATAAACAATAATACCAAGTCTAGACGTTGATCGATTGCCATTATGTGCTTGTGACAAGGCTCTTAAATCAGAACATGTCTGTTCAATTTCTTGTCGACCAGTTAGAAATATTAATATATCTCCAGGTAATTCAGTCTCGTGGACATGAATTGCCGTATCTAATACACGCTGTGCATAAGAGGAGCGCAGATTACTTAGACGTGCTGATGCATGGTGTAGTATTTCAACTGGATAGACTCGACCAGGAATACTAAAAATAGGACAATGATCAAAGAAATCTGAGAATTTCTCTACCTGATAAATATATATATATGTGTGTATAATCACCATCATGATAGTTAGTAGGTATAGTAGAATACAATGTAATTATTTACTTACATTAAGTGTGGCTGACATAACTAGAATACGTAAATCAGGCCGTGAGCTACGTGCATGTTTAAGTAGGCCAAGTAACACGTCAGTATCCAGGGACCTTTCATGAGCTTCATCGACAATAACAATCGAGTAGCGTGATAGTTTCGGATCATTGGTGGCTTCACGTAGTAGAACACCGTCAGTAACATAGCGTAGACGTGTATCTGGTGTGGATTTATCGTCAAATCGAATTGTGTAGCCAACTTGATCTTCACCTAGCTTAACTTGTTGCTCTACAGCTACACGCTTGGCCACTGAAGTTGCAGCAATACGTCTAGTTTAAATAAAAAGAAAAAGTTATATACTATTACACTATTATACAAATCATACTAACCTTGGTTGCGTTACTACGATATGCCAATCATTTGGTAGTTCTTCAATAAGATATTGCGGTATTTGTGTTGTTTTGCCCGAACCTAATTAGTTCAAGAATGAGCTATATGTTATTGCTGGCAGTAGCTGGTCTATTCTCTATTTATCGGCAATCTTACCCGTTTCTCCTACTATAACAAGCACCGGATGTTCCTTCACAGCCGCAATCAAGTCATTGCGTAGTGGATAAACAGGGAGTGAGCGACGTGCGTCATTCATGAGACTAATAATTGATATAAAAATAGCAGATAGAATAGACGTGTAGTTTATTAAATTTTTTTGTTTTAATGTTTTTTCAACGTTCATTTACTTTGTTACCAGCTATTTACAAGTCTTTACGTCCATTATTAAACAAAAAGACTAGCCTGTCAAGCAGTCAGCTTTATTATTGGAATTTAGATTGTCGTAGAATCCACTTAACGTTTACTTGTAGCTTCTATTCAAAAGCTATTGTAGCCAATATGTCTGATAAAGAGGCAGCAGTTACTAATGAATCGGGCAAGCGTAGCTTATCAAATACAACCGACACAGTAGCCAAGCGTCGCTTTGTCGGTAAGAAAAGTCCCAATCAGGATAAACCTGAAGAAGGCGCACCTATGCAACGTGAAATGCCTACCAGTTATAAATACGAACGGGCGAAGATAGATCAGTTAAAAATCGTGTCGTGGAATATTTGCTCACTTAATTCCTCGGTAAAAAAGGCATGGTCAACTATCTAGTGGCTGAAAAGCCTGATATTATATGCCTACAAGAAACGAAATTGCAAAAAGCGCCTATTACATTGGCTGCAGCGGGTTTAGACAAACTCAAACACGAGTATAAGTATTTTGCGTGTAGCACCGTGCAAAAGGGCTACGGTATGTTATATTGCTACCATATAATCCAGCATTCCACTAACACTATAAATATATGTTTTGCATAATCTATATATCGATTATTTTACTATTTAGCGGGTACGGCCGTTCTTTCAAATATTAAGCCTGAAAGTGTTGTCTACGGCTTGGTTGACACGGATGAAGCCCAGTGTACAGAAGGACGCACGATTACCCTTGAATTTAAGCATTTCTATCTCGTTGCTTGCTATGTACCAAATGCTGGTGCTCAGCTTGTTCGACTCGATCGGCGGCAGAAATGGGATAAGATGATGTTGCGATATTTGCGCCAATTAGAGACAAAAAAGCCTGTTGTTTGGTGTGGTGATCTTAACGTTTGTCATAATGAAATTGATCTTGCTCGTCCCGATAGTAATCATCGGTAAGTAGATATAGTAATTGGTGATGATTTTGAACAACTACTAATAATACATGTGATATTGTTGCAGCTCGGCCGGTTTTACCGATGAAGAAAGAATTGGTTTTAGCAATATTCTTGGCGTGGATCCACCATCGGACATCTCTGCGGCAGCCATCGCTAAATATAAGGAATCAGCTAATGATGATTTAACGAGCGAGACAGCGACCAAGCCTGCTGAATTTATTGATACATGGCGCCATTTGCACCCAGATAGTCGTCGCTATTCTTACTTTTCATTTAGATTTGGTTGTCGTCCTAAATATCTTGGCTGGCGGCTTGACTACTTTATTACAAGTAAAACGCTTTTACCACGTGTATTGGCATCGGAGATACGCGACGAAGTATACGGAGCAAGCGACCATGTGCCCATTATGCTTTTACTTGACACGAAGGGCTGGTCCATGCCTTTGGAGCGACTCGAACCTCCAGATGAACCCCCTAAACCGACTAAATTCCAAACAAAACTATCACTTGCAACACCAGAACAGCGCGCTAACATGGTACAAGCCTTTTTAAGACGGCAGGCAGACAGAGTCAGACAGTGAATATTCTATGTCTAATTATTAAATAAATGTTTGTGATCCTTTTTCCAAAAATCACATCATGTAACACTGGAATCAAAATACATGATGAGAGATATTGATAAGAATGGTTAATTTGCTATCTTGTTTTATTTTCTACCTATAACAAATAACTAGCTGTAAGTTGGTATTTTAAATGTATCTTTTTTCTTTAATTGTAACTTATGTTTTTACTACTGTAGGATGGAGTATATTTATTGTATGTTATGATTTCTATCATAGTGTCATTTTGTTCAATTACAAGTCGGTATATCTTTGCAACTATTTAGCATTAGGAGAAGGGAGTGTTACATATTTATCTGAGATGCATTCAAAATGTCCGCTAATTCTGCTAGTTTACAAAATCTCTGATGATGTTTAAAATAGTTTGATAAATATATTTTGCAATTACATGTGTAGCATTGAGATAAAACATTTCAATAACACCAACTGTTATATGGTTAAATTCTATGATTAAAATTTATAAAAGTAATAATTAATAATATTGTATAAACTTCCTCATAAAAATTTATTAAATCAATAAAATAGTGGCAATGTCCCATGCAAGTGATTAGCAGCAATACTCATGCTCAAACCGATGAAACAAACTGAACAGCTGAGCTTTCGAGTGCTGCTCCGATCTTTTTTTTGAACATTTGAAATTCTTGCTACTATAATTGTACTAAAACTCATTTACGGAGTAGTTCAACTATTAGTTTGACCAATATTGTCGCATTTAAATTTAAAACAGCATCCCTTATTACCATAACTAATTATTTGTTTCCATTTTGAGTTATCGCTCAATCAATTATTTGCTTTACTTCCATATTGGCCAATATCAGAATAGATGTATTTTTGCTTAAACAATATAACCTGCACTGATTGTCATGTCTACAATTTCCTATAAATATTCAAGCAGTTTGTCGTTTTTCGATCCTTAATCACACACACAATCCATTTTATACCCACCCACTCTTATTGCTGCAACTGCAGTATTTTACACGACACAGAGATAGACAATAGACAAGTACTCTATGATGCTATTTGGAACCAAGTATTTTTTGCTATTACTAGTACTGCTATCAGTTGACCAGAACATTTCTGCATCACCAGTGATATTTACGAAAAAAGGTAGAAACTTACATTTTTGCTTACAATATCATAACAAGTACAACATAGAGGTGGATCCTGTTTTTAAATACGAATTAAATCAGCCTGGAGCATTTAAGATCAAAGGTCTTACAATTCCTCTAAAAGCAGAGCTAAAAGCTAATGCATATGTTATGGATGGAAAATACTCAAACGGCTACATAAACGACGCCAAAGTTATATGCAGAAACAAGGAGACTGATTCTTGGCTTTTTAACTTGTACAATGTATGTATACTCATAATTATTTAAACTGCCAAAATAATAATCTTAATGATAGGATATGTTTTCTTGGCGCTACAATGTGGATAGAGTGAATTTCCGCCACATTCTTTTTATTCTATTATTGAAAAGTTTACTTGGGATGGTGGCTATCTTTGTTACATGACTGTTGTTCCAAAGTGTGGAGAAAAGTTTGTTTCTTATCTTGCTCGGGCAGCTGTTTCGCGAGATTTAGCAGAAGCTAAATTTTTAGATCTTATAGAAAGTAAATACATACCAATTACAATCATCTTTCGCTAATAGTTGATTAAATAGTTATACGCGAATCTAAACAAAAAGGATGGTCGATTAGTGACGCCGTTAAGTACAGTAAGTTAACTATTTAATCAAGTATGCCTGTAAATATACTTATATGATTATTAGATACATGCATTACAGACGATCGCATAGTATTTGACTCCATTGATTTTGTGCGTCCTATAAAAACTCTTTTTTATTCTATTGGTAAACGAGTAAATGACGATGGAATTAAGATAGCAAATGATAAGCTATGGAACAGTTTAGCAACTTTTTATCAGCTAATTAAAACCAAATTGTCACTTGATCAAGCATTTGAATATGTTAAAACTAAATACGTGGATTTAGAAATACCAACAATCAACCCACCTGACTATAAGCAAATGCCAGCAACTAATCCATCTAAACATCAGCAAATGCCAGCAACTAATCCGCCCCCTTATAAGCAGTAACCACACAATGATTGCCATAATGATTATATAACTTCTATATGCTTAATGTAAAAAAATAGGTAATTTAATCAAGAAATAGCAATGGTTATACGAATTCGCCAAGGAATAATTAAAGTATTCCATCTTCTTATGTTCAGGGAACATACCACAATGCAATTAGCTAAACAGCATATAATTAACCATGCAGCAGCTATACGATTTATTTTTACGCAATTATCTTTATTGATATACACACAATAGTAGCATTTTAAATCAATAAATGTAATATATTTTGGTTACACTGCAATACTATTGCTGTTAGAAACTTACTTAGTGTAGATTGTGCATTTGACTAGATGCTTTTTGATTTTATAGATATGCTAAAGATGTGGCTGTAGGCCATTGTTTTAAAATTATCTTTCTTATTTCAATGCAACGTATGTCTTTGCTAATATAAATTAAATAATGAATATGGTAAAAGATAAATAATATTTCATTCATCAGCTGTTAATAAACATTAATCATTTATACGATAAGTTAACATATAACCAGCTAATTTATAAATGTTTTATTGCTATCAAAGTGTAAATTAAATAATAATTAAATCCGACCTACATTGCAGATAATAGTTGATGAAGTATTGTACTAGTATATAATGACTAATAAATAAATATTTGTTTCCAAGCTAAAATATAGTCAAAGTAAAAATGCAGTTTCTTCTCGTTCTTATTTCACGATATGATATAAGCTATTTAGCCATTATATATTAGTAAAAGTGATCGAAAAACTCCTTTGGATCGAGGCCAAAAGTGAGTCCGGCTATAAATGGGAGGTATTAGTTCAATTTTTTTAAATCGATCCATCATTCGCTGATAAAACTCCTCTTCATCTTGAATCAAATACGATTTCCAACGTAAATAGTCGGTGTAATATGCATATTTACTAGGGGCACAATGATGAAAACGATCTATGTTAAAGTAACGGTCATACCACTGTTGCCAATCCAAGACTGAGTCGTCGATGAAGCGTAGATTGGAAACATATCGCTTGACATTTGCTTTATTCCATTCGAAGAGCGGTGGTTGCGTTGGGAATCCCTTACGACGATATCTTGTTGGTACTGTGTTCCAAAGTAGATCAAATAGCTGACGATATATTTGTTCTACAGCAAATTCCATACGTAAACATTTTTGCTCGGCTGCACATGTATGTCATAGATTATTGCTATGCTACTAATTATTCGTTGTTCAGTTACCTGATAAATTACTACAAATTTTTATATACGGAAGAGATAGACTAAATAGCAATGGTTTTAATTGATTAGAATAGCGTAGGATACATGGGCGATCTAATATAGCTTACAATCGAATATCTGGCTTGGTTGTTGTTGTTGTTGATATACTACTGTTTAATTGTGCATTTCTGCGATTCAGTAATTGGACTTGGGCACGAGTTGATGACTCGTCAATAGTAATACACTGTGTTGATGCTTTGATATGCATCTCATTGATAGGCTGATATTTAGTTTAGCATCTTATAAATGTGTACCCAGCATTTTAATAGTCGTTTAATTTGACCCAACTTACCTCAATAATTCTAATTGTGGCCCTTCTGATTGTTTAGATAAAACGTTCTCGCTATGACAGTCATCGTTATGATTATAGCTAGACGCAGTAGCCATATCATTAATAACAAGCATCGGTGTGGGCATAGCATCCTTGCCATTGGTATGCTGATCGGCTTTGGCCAATACAGAAGATGTAGCAAACATCCGAACAGTATTGATGGCGGCCAGAGTAGCGCTAATTGTTGAAGCCATACTCAGTGCATGATTCAACGCGTGAGTTGCCGATGCAGCTGCCATTGTGGCTTTATCATCAAACTGACTGGTTATTGAGTATTCACCACTTTCGGCCGTTTGAATAGCCAGCTTAGCACTGTTTATAGCCTCTGTGAAGGCGGCTGTCGCCTCGACAAACGCCGCAGTTGTATTTTCCGCCTGTTCGGTAGCCATCGAAAAAACAGTGGAGACATCAACCGAATGAGTGGCTTTTGACAGGGATAGCAAGTTTTCTTCCACAGCCACGTTATGATCTCTCCAGTCATTCTGTTTATCAGATGAATTCGTTGTAGCTACTGGTTCGCAGTCGCTAGGCGATTGCATATTATCCTGTGCTGTAATTGGTAACAAACAAGAACAATTGTTTTCGTATGCTATTGTGTCTGCGGATACTAGTTGTGATCTTGGCTCATTGCTTTTAACAAAAGATCGTCGACTATTTGAATCATTGCTTTTTGTATTCATTCCCAATAATATATAAAACTACAGCGAAACAAAAAAATAAGAAATGACGAAAAATGGTACTACGAACACAAGCTGGTTGTATAAATTGCCTTTGACACGCTTACAATCGCACAAACTAATGACAAATGTAACCTATTTAATAGTTAGAAAATAACTTTGACATTACAATGCATCTGCTTGAATATTAAATTATTATATCTTATTAAATATAATAATCTATTAATAAAAGCTTTATTCAGTCTTCATGTGCTGCCCTTTATTCAGCTCAGATAGCTGCTTCTCTCCTTCGCCGTTCAAATACTCGGTGTGCAAGCAGTATAAACCATTGCTCAATCTAAAGAAACCTAAAGACCGAGTAATAATATTATTGTTTCCATGAAATTCCTAATTTAATGGAAAATAATAAGCAAATGCATTATACTGGCTATCCAATGACTCGTTACCTTTGTTGCGGAATATCCCCTGCTGATTTGTTTTGGAAGAGCCGGTCCAACAAACCAAGCGCCCTTGCGAAGTCGCTAAGAGATTATTAGCGAATGCACTTGCTAACTATCCAGGCGATGTACTCTACTTACCATGAGACGGAGCCTGGTTGTAGTTACCAACTTTTTGTCCTTGGCACAAATGATATAAGTGGGGCCATTAGCAGGAGGTATAATTTGGTAACTTGCAGCAGCAGGACGGAAGCTCAATCTACTCCACTCTGGACTACTTTGCACGCTTGGCGCTATAATCCACATAGGTTTTTTGGTTGTCGTTTCCATGACCCATGGTGCTGTATGATAGGTTTTAGGTCCTAAACACTCCTTGATTGTAAGACTTTCATCGGCATTAATCTTGGCAAGCTCGTCTACAGTAAATTCGTAGTTTAGCGGCGGGCGGGAAAACCAATTTTTAATATTGAACCATGGCACTGCATCGGTCGATGTTATCATTGGGCCAACCAACAATGAGCTGGTAGCTATGAGAATTGTATAAAAGCCACGCATGGTAATAAAATAGTTGTTAAGCTAATAATGTTGACAGTGTTAATGATAATAAAATGGTGATTTAGCGTAAATAATTTGTTATTGATAAAAAATATACTGAGAAAATAATTAAAACGAAATGCACTTGGCTATATATAGATGCTCGTGGGATCTATCAGTTAAATGGCACGTGGTTAGCAATCTAAATTTATTTAAATGTCCATATATAAGTGTAAAAACACGACTTTGTATTTATTAGAATAATAAACATGTGAATGCAGTAAAGAATAGCAATTTTGTGTTATAGACTTCAATTCAATATAGGACTGCTTAGACTATTGAACTGCCATTCACGAAGCGTTACCTGTTATGTTAATACTCTTTTAGCAATCTGTACGCTATTGGCGCATAAATTATTGCTGCGTTCGGCAGTTGTTATATGTGCAACATATAGAATTTGTCGCTTGAATTGTTTTGCTTGCCGCGTCACTATTACAATGGTGCATATATAACGATAACGTTTAAATAATACACATATAATGACGATTTATTGAGTAATTATTAGCTTTGACATAGGCTTAGTAACATCAATGTGTTTATAAATGTCGACAAACAAAAAACTAATAATATATTTTTACTTATTTAATCTATTGATCCAAATCTGGTTAACATGTGTTACTGAATCATTACAACTACATTTCTTTGTTTGAATTAATTAGGCACTATATGTTCATGCTATAGAACGCCTTGATATATGACTATTTATCCAGTTAGCTGATTCAATTGAACTTGAAAATCTACAATTATTATTATATTTTATTATAAACAGTTTTTGATAGGCGCAGAGTGAAACATGACAATCGTAATTCAAACAGTGCTTACTTTGAATTCACCACGTTTCGCAATACCTCCTTTCAAAAGTGTCCACCTTAAGCAAGTCACTTGTTGAAATTGTCAAATGTTGTAATTGGCAGATATGTACATTGTACTGTTTATAAATATTAGATGAAAATGATGGTGAAAATGATTACAATGCATAGTAGGTGTCAGTTTATTTATAAAATATTAATATACTGACTGCACTATATAATGCATAAATACTCAACTTTGTTTGCGTGATTATACGACGAATCTGAAGAGAAAGCCAAGAAAACAGCCATATATAGTTATATAGTTATATTTAGGATCTGCATAATTGCATGCCCAATCGGTCTTAATATTAGGCCTGTAAATAATTAACTCAACTGTCGAGTTACCTTATCTGGCCATGCTAATAAAACTAAAACAAGTGGTTATTCATAGATTAGTTGTTATATCCCAGCCGACAATCTGTAATACGTCAATAGTATTATGCTGATGTTTGAATCAAGATTATACTAGAATTAAATCATTTTTTGTAAACTGACTGCTTATTAATATAAATTTTATATATTATTTAGAAGCCTTTTATTTAATCTAATTATAAAATCCTGTACGTAAACTTATTCAAACAATTCTAGCTACAAACTAAAGTACTATAACCATTAGCTAAATTCTATTGTAAATTTGCACTATTATATTCATACTTCATTCAGGCCGTATAGCAATTAAATTGATTGCCGTCAAATTCTACTTATATGCCATAATTAATATAATTTTTGTTTATCAGAAACATTTGCTACAATTGGCATCGATCAGCTTTGCCAATTCTATTTTTGATCTAAATAAAAACAAAAGATCTTTTTTATTTTTAGACAATGCAGCTTATCAATTTAGAAACACAATAATAATATTTGTTGCCTTGAACTGTAAGTGTAGTGCTTGGTATAAGATTTAGTTGCTAATTTTATGACCTTTAGCTGTATAAACAGGCCTTTTGGCCCCTATACTTCATCCTTGCTAATGCTATATGATTGCACATCTTTACAATCATAATGGTCTGAATATGGTTTATGGCGCGTAAATACTTAATTAGCCTATCATTTACACGTAGTTAGTGGCAATACTATTGGGTGATCTTCAAGTCAAGTCTTTATAGCTGCCATCAAGATGAATATCATTACTATGGGGATACGCTGTCATCACCATCATTATCAGCATTATGATGAATGGTGGTTTGCAGATGAAATAGTCCAGATCACGAGCTATCCCGTTTAATCGATGCCTAGAACTTTTTGTCTAAAAATAATTACTCTGTTGTCAATGCTACTCCGATATCGTTGTCCCGTAGACGTCAATGCAAACCTTGTTAAAAGCGCACTCCACGTCGATTAAATCTTTCCCGAATACACAAACACACACACACCATTACCACGTAACACTTTACTCGTATCGTCATCTATTTCATTTAACAAACTACTTTCTATTCTCATTGATTCATTTATATTACTCGATACATACTGTTTAAGCAGTGCTACACATTATTTTCCTTGCTTACTCTCTATTCTATACTATTCGATATGAAGGCTCTTATTCTTGTTGGTGGTAAGTAGTCAGTGGAGCTTTATGCTACTCATTACCAATACATATTTACCTATTTCACGGCATAACTAACTACTTTTATGCCAATACTATAGGTTTCGGCACCCGTCTACGACCCTTGACGCTGACGCTACCTAAGCCACTGGTCGAATTTGCCAATAAGCCAATGATACTTCACCAGATTGAAGCTCTAGTCAAAGTAAGTTCCTGGCATGCCTTAGCGCCTAGCCGTCCCCTTTCTTCCTCAGCTTATACATCATGTGCCTGGTAGGCCGGTGTTAATCATATTGTGCTGGCCGTTAATTACCGCCCAGAAGTGATGGTAGCGGTATTGGAAAAGTATGAGAAACAATTTGGCGTTAAAATTACATTTTCCGTAGAAACAGAGCCACTTGGTACTGGTAAGTTTAATGCATTACAGCCATATCTACGCACTGATGTCATATCGATCTAATTCAATTAATATTAATAAAACTTTAATTGATTAATAGCGGGACCGCTCGCGCTGGCTCGCGATGTACTTACCAAAGACCAGAGTCCATTCTTCGTTCTTAATAGCGATGTAATTTGTGATTTTCCCTTTGAACAGCTACGCGACTTTCATTCCGCTCATGGCGGAGAAGGTACCATTGTGGTAAGCAGACGACTATCTATTTATTCAAACGAATAATAATTGTTTACCAATGTTAATGTTAATGCTGTTAATACTAATTAGGCGACTAAAGTTGAGGAACCGTCAAAATATGGCGTCATCGTGACAAGACCCGGTGCCACACAAATTGATCGATTTGTCGAAAAACCCAAAGTATTTGTCGGTAATCGTATTAATGCCGGTATCTATATTCTTAATCCAAGTGTTGTTGATCGTATTGAGGTAAGTGTATTACAAGTAACTATACCGAATTGTGTAGTGCACTATTAATCTATAGTTATTCATAACGAATTTACTATAGTTACGTCCAACATCCATTGAAAAGGAAGTGTTTCCGCCTATGGCTGCTGACGGCCAATTGCACTCGTTTGATCTCGAAGGCTTCTGGATGGATGTGGGTCAGCCTAAAGATTTTCTTACTGGCACCTGTCTCTACTTAAGCTCGATTGCCAAACGTCAGCCCGAACTCTTGACCACCGATAAACAGGCCTCCTACGTCCATGTAGGCAATGTGCTTGTTGATCCAACAGCCAAAGTTGGTGCCAACTGTAAAATTGGCCCCAATGTAACTATTGGGCCGAATGTAGTGATCGGCGATGGTGTCCGCCTACAACGATGTGTTGTATTGGCTGGTTCACGCATTAAAGACCATGCCTGGGTTAAGAATTCAATTGTAGGCTGGCATTCAACCGTTGGACGTTGGGTAAGTTTCATAAAAGCATAATGTGCCCATTTACTCATTTATGTCGTTTTATTAATAGACACGACTTGAAGGTGTCACGGTGCTAGGCGATGATGTTAGTGTGGGCGATGAACTATACATTAATGGTGGCAGTGTCCTGCCACACAAGAGCATTAGTACTTGTATTTCTGAGCCACAAATTATTATGTAATGGCTCATAATGCTACTATTACTAATACTACTGCTACACTGCTCATGTTGTTGCTATTGTTGTTTGAATCGACAATTATGACCAAACATAATTATAGTTTATTAACTTATGTTGGTGTCTTTATTTCTTTTCTCTCTTTTCCTTTTCTTCAGCACGCGCGGTCTTATCTCGTCATCAATTTTACACAATTCTTTCTAAACCTTCTTGTTTTACCCTGTGTTTTGTTGTCCAAATCGGTGTCTATTGTCGTTATTTGTATGCATACATAGGAATAGAGATGTGCATACGTGTGTATGTATGTATGTATGTGCGTGTACGCATACGTTTAAATGAGCGATGCTAGTGTATATATCTAGTAGATAACAATAACAGCGTAATAAATTTATAGTTTTTTGGAGTTCAAAAGTATGTATATTTATATTAATTAGGATAAACAGTTGCTGGTGACGGTGCATGAGTGTGCATGGCGCGAAAGACGTAGAATAGTGGTGGTAGTAATAGTACTAGTAATAAAATAAAATAAAAAGATAGGAATAATAATCAAATGAAAAATACCCCATTAGTAACTGAACTTGAACTAATGGAATACGCACATGCAGACGCACAGTATTAAAAGAACGAGAAGAAATGTTCGAAACGACACAGGGAAAGCTGGAATTAAACAATCGCTGCCCTTAAGGTGGGCATACAGCATACGAGCTATAAACTTATACGTTTAGCCGGTTGTGGCAGTAGCTATAGTCTTTACCGGTGTAGAGCTAGGGGCTGGCTTTTTCGTAAATAAAGATTTGATCTAATAAAGCGTGCGATGACATGTTAATAATAATATTATTGTATAATTACTATTTACTTACCCAAACTTGTTGGCGGATACGTCGGGCACTTGCTCGTAACGAAGCAGTGACTCCTCGTTCCACAAGACGCTCGTGGCTAACTGCACGTTTAAGCTTATGTGGCTTGGTCGTTGTTGCTGTTGCCGCTGTTGTGGTTGTTGCAGCATTATCATCGGCTACAGTCTTTGCTGTTGCCGTTGTTGCTGTAATGGCCATATCAGCCGCTTCTGGCGCTGAACGAATATCCCATTGATCCTAAATAGTTATTTAATTATACTGCTCTATTTATCCACTTGTAATGTTGCTTACCTCTAATGGCACTTTCGAGTCTGCATTTGATGGACTTTGTGGTGGTGTATTGTCAGCACGCATAAATCGTGATAACTCACTAAATGCATCATCGGCAAATGTGTCGACACCTTCAAGTTTCATGGATAGTTGTGGTGAGGTCGGTTGTTCGTCAAGAATACTATCCTCGCCAGTGAACGTATTTGTCGTCGATAACGAAAGACGGGATCGCATAGATCGCAGAGTGTTAAATCCAGTGCCTGTTCGTCGTCGACTAGGCGTTGTATTTGTATCGGCGGTCATTGTCGATGCGGTGGATCCTATTGTGTCGTGTTTATTGCCATTTGTCATATCCAATTTGTTCTCTTCGTCTTCCTCCTCTTGAACAGCTTGGTGTAGTCGTGGCATTACTGAAGTAGATGCACGTGAACGAAGCGATCCACCCGGACGTGATCCATTACGTTCTGATTGCTTTCTTTCACTAAGCATCACACGCAGTCCAATACTTAAATTACGTCGCACTTCACGTGGCATATCCATTTGATAGCTAATAGTAGATCACTTAATTAAACTACTTTATTATTGCTTTAAACTATTTATAGACTTACCGTTGGATTTCTGCATTGCCGATTTTAACTAAAGGCAAGTAGATACGAACAGCACATCGCTGCATGGCCGTATCTTTTGATATGGCGCAATGACTAATTGCTTCGGACAAAATAAGTACATAGTCGTTTAATTCGTCAGCTTTAAATCCTTCCGCCGCTTCTGCCAATAGTTCTGCTGCCGTAAGTTGTGTATCTTCTTGCTCCGACTTTAATGCCTTGCATATATCTGGAATAACACTAGCAATTCGAAGTTTTTGAATTACATTTGTTGTTAAATTTACGGCTCGTGTGGCCCGTGAGTCGTGTTCATTCTCGGGTATACAGTCAAATAGAACAACCAATGCTGGTCCGTAGTCGGGCAATTGTGTAATAAATCGATCAGTCTCCACCTCAGCCAAACGTTCGACCAAATCTAGCGCAGCATTGGCAACTTCTAAATGGTTTGATAGTAGCTATAATAAATAAATTTAGCTATAGTTAGCCATTACTTAATGGCTATAGCCATTGCGTTACTTACTGCCCGCACTATACCATCCGTAATATTGGTAATATTTAATGAATCATCGGATTCGTTCGCCGCCAACTCCATTGATCGACGTTCGGTCATAAAGCTTGCAGTTGCCTTGCTCGTCGTCATATCGGTGGCGCTGTCTGTGGTTGTATTACTGCAATCGGTAGAGTTTAAGGCGTAGAGTCCCGTCAATTGTCGTAGAGCAGATACCATTTTAGGAACATTGCGTGGAATATCCGGTAATGACAGTATATCTTTAATACGTTTACTGTCCTCCACAGCCGATTCAGTAGAGCGGCGCATGGCCGATTTAAGTTTCGTCAAAATAGCCATAATGCTATCGTACTTTTACTACAATAAAACTGGTGAATAAAACAAAAGCTAGTTGTATCGTTAGGTTTAATATTATTATTACTATTATTGCAAGTACTATTGTTACCTAAAAACAAATTATATGGCTAAACTAGCCGTGTGATTGTATATTCGTATGTATTTGTATGCAATTGGCTAAGCAGTAAAACGTTGCAGAAGCTAGTAATGTACCAATGGCATGACAGCACCTTCTTAGAGGCAATGCAGTATATGTATTGACTAATTATCAAAAAGCTTGTTCAAAAGTCAATAAACACGCAAGGCGATAGATAATGCTTAGCGCGTTCTTGTACTTTTTCTGACAAAGATGACGACAAGGCGAAAATGGAGAAAAGTGAGTGGAGATGGTAAAGGAATAGCGAAAAGAGTTATAATTGAGCGGAAATAAACTTATTAAAGCGCAGTTTTCCCTGTTAATACTTGTACACACAAACACACACATGCACGTTTTTACGTCCACCAATTTTACTTTGAAAAAAGAACAGTTCTGCGGCATGACCGGTTGTGGTTGCATGCGATGCCTTGGCCGTCATCGCCTTTATTGCTTGTCCCTTTTTGTGTTTGTGTGTGAATGAGTGTGTGCTTCCATGTCCCACATCACACATTCATGGCCCATCCACATGCACCACGCTTGTTTCAAAGAAAGAAGCAGAGAGAGAGAGAAAGTGAAAGCGAAAGCAGATTTAAACCACATGTAGACCCCTCAATTTTCAAGAAAGTAAAGTATTTATGGTGATACGATCGTATTAGTTGAGGTTCCTTACAGGTCATGGCGAATATTCCGCATGGTTTTAGTTGTAATGATGCACACGCATTTATGTAATGATAGATGCCTCTTATTATTGTATTATTATTACAGCAATGTAATTAATAATTGGTTATTGTTTTGGTCATTTCATTCAAATAGCGCTTATACTATCTGTATTGGTGGTGTCTTTCCTTTTATGTGCCTCATTACAATGGGCTAAAGTCCGCAGTCGGACAAAGCGCACGAGTAATTAGCGTTACAAACACAAGTAGCGTGTGCCAAGCAGAATGACCCTTTTAATAAGCTTACAATAGTGTAGTTAAGCAATAATATATTTTAATTTTAAAACAATTATATGTATTATTATAAAAATGATATAAATGAAAGTTAGTCGATTATTGGATCAACATAAGATACTACATCATCTATTCTATTAATGTAAATTATGTACTTATAAATACATTGTTTGTAACAAATTATTTAGCTAATGCATATCTACACTAAAGCTGTCTTCATTTCATTTTAACGCATAGTTATATATTTATAAAAGTATATCAAATATCTGTAATGGATCCAAACAAGTTTTGCTTGTATTTGGGATTTGTGATGCATACGTATGCATCATTTTCAAAGGCCTGGCTATCTACAAAAAATCCCTTTTCTTTCACCAATGTCTTTACAAAACCGCAACATACCTTTCGCAAAAGTATCATTTATTGGCGAGATTATTGAGCATATAGCAGTATCGAGTGGAGGTAAAGCCACTGCTGCCTTGGCATGTACCTGTACTCAATTATATGAGGCTATCTCAAACAACAACAGCCTGTGGTATAAACTGTATCATTGCGAATTTCATAGCACCAATAGTATTAAGTTTGATTGGATACAATGGCATCTTGAACACGAGCATGCTATGGAAGTGCTAAAATATAGTTCTATAAATACCAAAACCAACCTATGGGATAAATTATACAAAAAAGTCGACTCTAATAACACATATACTAAATATAATCGGCTAAAGTGGCAATCTGAGCAACAATGTGCCATATTAAAAACAACAGATGATCTGCAGAGCAGTATGATAAAAAAATGTATTTGGTGGCAGCGCTACAAGCAACGAAGAACTATAAAATTAAATTGGCAAACCAATCAGCCGACATGGGCATTCAATATATTATCTGCCAAGAAGGATAAGCCATTGAAAATCAACAAGCCTGAGGCGAGGACCTTATGCCACTGTCCCGGCTGGATGTTTTATCTTGACTCAGTTACGCTAAAAGGCTTCTTGGTTGACTTTTCGGAAAGCGAACTTCCAACGGCGTACGAGATCGATTGGATAGTAGATTCTTCAAGCATCCTAATAAGCTCAAGGTTTACTAATAGCTACCAAGGAAAATACGGGGCCAAAGGGATGGTCAACAGTCACCAAAAAGTATTTAAACATAGCTGGTATTTGATGCTAGAAGTATTTACTTCAAATGAAAAAACAAGAAAACTACAAATATGGAACATTAGCAATCGTGAGCTTTTACGCACCATTAAAATTGAATACTCCTACAGCCCAAGAATATTTGGTTCAATTTTAATATATTCCAACCATATGGATGAAGCTTCGCAACAGTATCCAAATGGATCAGTGACTCTAATGACTGACATATTTACACCGCCACCATATAGCCCAGGCTTTATAATTATTCCAAAAGATAATAATAACCAAATGCATATCATACTGGCAATTAATGATGATTATGTAAATTTACTATGCTACAATAGCTACGAAAATGGAGTTTCCTACAAAATAGTCCAATTGTCGACGACAGCTGCATCAGATGTACCAAGGGATGATGAAGTAAATGGAATAATAACCATTGCATCGGGTCACCTTCCTATTTATTATGCCATAGCTAACTCTCGTATACGTATCGACTACTTGGACTACAACCACATATTACTTGAACGAACATATCGGATACCCACCAATATTGCCAAAGACCTTGACACAAACGCGTATCAAGGATTTATGACTGCTATATCGGCATCCATGGGGACAGTATGGGACGAGGAATATCCTGTTCATATGGCTCGCACTAAGATAGTAATATCGGAATATAATTTATGTGTGCTGGAATACCACGACAGCCGCCCACTTGCAGTTATTTCACTAATTGACGGATCTCTACAGTATCCGATTTATACTCAGTATTCATACGAACAATTTACAAACTTTGAACGTGTCGTTGACTCATTAATTGCTGGTTGCGATTATGAACACAATCGGTATTGCATTATTGATGTATTAACTGGTCGACAGGATGTTCATTCGTTTCCAATACCATCCGTTAGTTGGTGTAAATTTACGTTTGGCCATATGATTTTAGTAAATCATAAGCAAACATTGGTTGTCAGATTTGTTCCTAATTTTACGTAATATCCAATAAAGCATATGCCTTACTGAATTTTCACCAATATATTATTTAAGGGCAAAATGACAAAGTCAATAGATTATGATATTACCAGCTATAATTATTAATTAAATAGACAGAGTGTTTTACAGTTGTCACTCATTCATTTATGGTCGTATAAATGGCTGTAAATATGTTTACATAGAGTCAATTGGATCTGCTGTATATACTTCTATTTATTCTGCTATCCAAATCTTAGTATTTTTAACTATGATTTAAACAAATCATAATAATTAGTGCGATGAGTTGACGTTTTTAATAATAAATTTAGAACAAAAGTAGAAATAGTTTTGGGTAGAGCATGGCTAAGCGAGTATATAATGGCATATAAAATGATATTAAAAGGTATAGTGCATATAATGCAATGAGCAACACGAGTGAAGTGTATTGATACATATAGACAATAGAATGTATCTAGTATATTATGGAATGATACATAGTAGTGTGGAATAGAATGGGAATGGTATACGTGAATAGAGGATATATGCATACTGGATAATAAATCTATGGTGATGAGTATTTTGGACCCTGGTGTGAATTACCCCTAGTTTCATGTTCAATAGAAAGAAAGTTTAATTTAAAAGTGTAAATATTATTAAATGTTAGTTATTTGACCATCAAACAAAACATTAGATGGCTAATAAATTGTTTATTGTAAAAAAAATATTTTTATTTAATTAATAAATAATGTAATATATACAATCTATAAATTGAATGACATTGTACATAAAAAACTATAAACAAATTGAAATACAGATGAGGAATTGTTCAAGTGGTGGAATAGAACAAAGAATAAAAATCAATAGTATAAAAGCAAATATATCCATAGAATATGTCAACAGTAAAACAATAAGTGTAATAAGAACGACAAACAGCAAACAATAAAGACAAATATATTTATAGAACAATGTCATCAATAAAATAAGGATGCATATCAATGCATAAACAAATGCCATTATTATAGAACATAATATTATAATTGACAGCTAATCTTTTAAGTAGTAGATCTAGTATATAAGCAACAATGTTTATTGAATGTTAAATAAAATACTTGTAAATAAATCTACTCTAAACTACGCCTTGTATATAGAACCAATTATAATGTCACAATCTACTGTATTACTCTAGTAGCCATATAAGCTATGTTTTAGTATTCTTAATAAAACTAATCACCTTATTACGAATACAAAAAGGAACACAGCTTATATAGCTGCTAAAGTAATACAAAACGAATTAGCTAAATAGTGATTTATTGTTGCTACAATACAACAGATCATAACATAGCTTTATACAAATTTAAAACACAACGGAGATTAACAACTTTTTAAATAAGAATATGCAACCATTCTTATAAACTTCACTTGCCATATTATATGGCGCAATAAGTGTGACTTTTTTGAGGGCGGGTTCAGGCTTTTAGGAGACTGTTTGGATAGCAAATGTAAGTTTTATTTAAATATTTAATAGTATTACTAATACAATGTCTTATTACATTTAATTCTATTTTATGAAATAATAATGTTATTATATTATACTAATGTTTATTATAAATAATGATTTAAACACAAATTAATCCAATCAACTCGTCAACTAATTGAATCGTTATGATCGATTGCGTAAAAAATTTGCTACTTTGACACTCAGCTACCCATGACAGTTACACATTAGTAACTGGACATAGATGATTATCAATAAACCAACTTGCTACCATTTTGCTCTTCACGTGAAGTCAAGTGGTGGCCTGATCTACACGAGATCCAATACGTGTCTAGTGGTATGCACCACGTGAATAGAATTACTTATCCAAGAATTGTTTCATGGTGGTGAGAACCATTAAGGCCTGTTCCGAAAAGCAACCATTTTTATTATTCTGAGCTACAATCGTGCCGGTACAACTAGGCCGAAAATCCGACTGTTGTCAAAAACTATTTAACGAGACCGCCTACCTTGCAAGCTCAACCATATCCATACTCTCCGTCATACGTGCTAGTTTGTTTTTACAATGACTGCTTCAGTCACTGACGCAGCCGAGCAGTCTGTGCTAACCTCGTCTGTAAAGCACTCACGGACACCGGCCTTCCGGTCACTTCGTCCTGCCAAAACAACTCGTAGTCGTTCGTCGAGCTATACGAAGCTACAGGGCCGTGTCATTGCAAAAGCAAATACCTTCAACGTATCCGCAGATTATGATGCAAAGGATGTATCATTTTGCTCTACACTAGCAGCACCTACTCGCATCGAAACAATGGAAGAGATTGAGGGAGAAAAGGTGGCATGGAGCCATGAAGAAGACGAAAAACGGCGTCATATGCCGTAAGTAAATATAGCTATAATTAATTAATTATATATATACTTATCGCTGTGTTATTTAGACGTAATTTGGCAACAACATTTATGCACATGGGTAAGTAATTATAATGTGAATCAATACAATTGCTAACTAGTCGATCCAATATGCTAGCCACAATACCGGCAGTAGTTGCGGCACGACGTCTAACCAATCGATCACGTAATCCAGGCTGGTCATTTCGTGACGAGGCTGTCACTACATGGTTGCACTTTTCATTGGGTACTAGCGATTTTACTCAATGGCGCAAGCTAATGTGGATGGGCAAGGTGTTTGGGGCAGTACGTGCGGGCAACAAGTTTGCTCGAAAAATCGAAGAGCCTGGCATTAGTGGCTACTGGTTTGATGAGTCCAAAGGTGCACCTATTAAGGAAAAGGACATTGTATGGCTCTATTTCCACGGTAAGTAAATAATATTTATTAATAAAACATACTATTGACGTGCTGATTCGCAATGCTATTAGGTGGTGGTTATATTTCCGGTGATCCTATTATGCATGTCAGTGCATTTGGCCATCTTTTAAAGGCACTTCGAGTAAAGAATAACATTCGCAATATTCGTTTGTTAGCCGTCAAGTACCCAATAGCGCCGGAAAACTACTATCCGTCGCAGATTAATGCAGCTATGGATGCTTATAAATGGCTAATCAATGTGCATAAAACACCAGCTAGTAAAATTATAGTTGGTGGTGATTCGGCTGGTGGCAATTTGTCACTGGCATTGCTACAACGTATTCGTGAAGCGGAGCTGCCTATGCCCAGTCTTTGCGTGCTTATGTCGCCATGGGTTGAAATGCTGCTAACCATTCCTGAGGGCGTGATTACTCGTCCACAGCTGCAGGCAGATATTCTTTCAATGCGCAGTTCACGACCTGTCGTATTGGCATATCTAGGCAAATCAAACATGGACCCTGCCAATCCGATTGTCTCGCCAGTCAATATGAATTTTACTGGCATGCCTCCTATGGTGGTGCAATGGGGTGGCAAGGAACTATTTTCACAACAAATTCGTGAATTCTGTTCACGTGCCGAAAATGCAAACATTCGAGTATTACGCGATGCCGATCCCGATATGTCGCACACCTACCAGATGCTTATTGATTTGATCGGAGCACGTAGTGCGCGGGGACTCGACCGGCTCGCCGCAATGGTAGCTCGTATGGTAGTAGAGGAAATGGGATCAGATGGCCAAGGCGGTGGTCCTGGTCCACGCAAAAGTAGCTCATTACCCGCCTCATTATACATGTCGCAATCCAATAGCTCAAGTTTTGCTGCACTTGAAAAGTCTAGCTCGTTCAATATCAATACAGCTAAAGAACTTATAGTTGAACAGTGCGAAGCAATTGATAACAACTCGGAGCAGTTGACTGGAGCATTAGCTGCTATGAGTATCGATACAAATCGTAAAGAAATAAGTGTCAGCGTATAACTATATTATTGTTGTTTTTGCATTTATATTATTAAGTTAGTACATATTAAACAGTTTATTAAATATTTGAAATGATTTGGGACAAATGACTTTTTTTAATAACATTCGCGCAATTGAGCACATATTTAATCTATTGAACATGGGGACAAGTGGTAAGTTTTATTTAATTATCACATTATTATATTTAGTGTGATTTGGGGGACAAATGACTAACATCTAATAACATCCAATCTATTGAACATGATGATGGGTGGTGAATGACATCACTCATCAAATACTCGTCATCATAGATTCATTATCCAGTATGCATATATCCTCTATTCCCCTATATCATTCCCATTCTATTACATACTAGTATATATCATTCTACAATATACTAGACTCATTTTATTGTTTATATGTCCCAATGTACTTTACTCATTCCACTCATTGCGCTATATACATTATAACTTTGACATAATTTTTATACTTTCTCACCATATATTTATCATTCTATTTATCATTCTATACTCGTCTAGCCTTGTTCTATCCAAAACTATTTTTATTTTTGTCCTAGCATTATTATTAACAAAGGTCAACTAATTCCGCTCATTGATCATGCATATATGCTCATTAACTTCAACATGGCTAATCGTCATTTTACACCGTATATTTTTTATAATGTATATTATTTTATTGTCTAGTAACTACGAGTTAGCTATTGCAGTTGTCCTTTTTGTTCTAGCACCATTATTAATAAATGTCGACTAATGTCGGTCATCTGCTCATGCATATATGCTCAATAACTTTAACATTGCTAATCTCGTTCAATATTGCGTATTCATTATAATGCTTATTATTTTATTATATACTGGCTATACGCTGTCTATAACCGTTGTCGGTGTGGTTCCAATTCTTTTATTAATAAAAATACACTTATCGCACTTAGTTTGTTTACTGAGTTATATTGATAGAACAGATAATATGGATATAAACGGAGTTATGTTTTATTGACATTGTTTATAAACAAACTAAATCATGTCAATTAGTTATGATTTTAATGTTAATCAAGTAAAGTGACGAATATACATAGTAATAACACATATTGTGCTGACATATGCATATTGGATAATAAACTTACAATGATGGGTATTTGATGCTTGACGTCACTCACCACCCATCATGTTCAATAAATTGGATGCTATTAAATTTAGTCCTTTTAACCACAAATCATACTAAATAGCAATAAATTCAATTTAATTGTATAATAGTGTTAAATAACACATAATATTTTATATGATGATGCAGTTTATTTAACTCAATTAACAAGTACTAAAAGCTAAAAGCTAAAAATGAAATGGTATATAGCATGTATGTATTAGTACAATAACAACAACGACTGCGGAATGACATGGAATCAATCATATGGCTTCTATTAATATTCAATTAATCTTCCTACACATAGCCAACAATGATAGGTCTTAAATGTTCCAAAAAATCAAATGATATGTTACACTATTTATTTAAAGGATATGGTTGCATTTTACTTTGCTCCCACATTTGTCCCCAAAGCACAATTCGTTCCAATCAAAGCCATGCTGTTATGCACAATATAGTTATATTACTTCCTATTAAAATATTGTTAATAAATTGATTTAAATAAATAATGTAGCATACTATTTGATTTCATTGAAACATTTGAGGTTGATTATTGTTGTTGTTGGCCGAATGTAGAAAGATTGATTGAATATTAATAAAAGCCATATGATTGTAATTTCATGTCATTCTGCATTTGTTGTTATTACATCTGAATGGTCTCTTCTATTTTCTAATATTGTACTATTATATTTTAAGCATATTTGTGATGTAAGCTCATGATCAATATAATTAATATAAATGTCGTTTATTAAACAGCCACTTCTCACTATAGCCAATCCAACTAAATAAATGGCATTTTGAACAATTAATATCATAATAATAATGTATATATATTAAAGCAATAATAAAGATAACTAATTAATTACATTATTGTATTGATAATTACACATGAATTAGTCAATGTTGGATATAATATTATACATGGAATAGTGATGAACGAGTGTTTAATTGTGTCTAAAAGTGTTGAGGGGTGAAATGGATAGATAAAAATGTGAAAGTACAGTAGCTTCCTCTTTTGATTTAAATAGTTTATTAGGCCATTGTTAATAGAGGAATTTTCAAAAATGCCACCTTTTTTATTTTAATTACCAAAATGTTGCTTTTAGAAAGAATAAAAATTTTATAACAAATTACGATTTCTTAAAAGATTATAAATAAAAATTATTCAGTTATTCAATTATTGAATCCTTTTATTAAGAAAATATATCTAAATGTCTACCAAACTACTCAAAAAGGCTATGCTTACTAGTATCGAAGAACTGAGGTTGCCGTTGACAAATTTAAACTTGCTGGCAATTGTAAATAGTGTTGCTACATTCTCAAATGTAAAATTAAAAGATGTAAAAACAAAAGTATTAAGTATATATTTAATTATTTAACATACACTAACCATTGTAGTAGCATAATAGGTGTTATTATTTCTTATTACAAAGCTTGATCTGTTTTTAGTTCAGTAAAAATGAATGATATTGTTGCAACAATAGTAATAAAATACTATAACATTGACCAAGTAATCAAAGGAAGAAAAGAAATAGAAGTAGCTTAGTCAAATGTTTTAATATCAATTTAATAAAAAATTATTATTAGTATCAAGTGGTTTTAACTTTAACAATAGCTTAGACTAGCATATTTATAACAAAAGTTGTAACTGTATAAATTCTGATAATAAACTAAATGAATTGGATTATACAAAGGCATCTTTATTATTATCTAAGTAACAGTACTATGTATTTACAATATAATTGAATAACAAAAGTTACAAAGTTAAACTGCTCTGATGTGAAAAAGCTAATTACAACAAATGTAACAAATTTTTAATTTAAAACTTTATTTACATAATTTAGTTTATTGTATTAATTATGTCTCACCAACGCGACCATTCACCTGAACAGATACGAAAGCGAGCTCATTTGGATACAGATCATGTATCGGTACAGTTACCAGTACTGAATCCATGTTACTGCTCTTCTGATGCATTACAAAGTATACGCCAGATTATTCTGGGCACTGCATCATTAACGACAGAAGACGGTACTTGGACTGAGCCAGCTACTCGCGCTCGTTGCTTTGCTACGCCTTTCCCTGTACTTCAACTGCCGCATTTTTTTTCACAGCCAAATGACGCGTCACCACATAAATTTGCTACTGGATTGCAAGACGAATTAAAGCAAGTGCAATTCCAGCATCGTTCTAATGATCTATACGATTTCTATCAGTCATGGGATGCGCAAACACTGAAAGGTGCGCATATAAGTGGTTTGCGTGAAACAATAGCCTCTGCACCCATACTGCAACTAATCGAAACGGTCCTTGGTGTTGAAGGATTACAAGAAGGAAGGGTGGACATGGCGGCGCAGCGTTATGAAAATGGCGGCTATTTACTATGCCATGACGATGATATTAAAGAAGAAGTGGAGGCAGGTGTTGCACGTCGAGTAGCATTCGTCTACTATCTTGTTGACGAGGCGTGGACAGCGCAAGAGGGTGGTGAGCTTGCTTTATTCGACACGATCAATGGGCAGCCAGGTCAGATAGTACGTCGATTGGTGCCAGAGCGTGGCGCGTTAATTTTATTTCGCGTTGGAGAAACGTCGTGGCATCAGGTTGAAGAGGTTCGCTCGCAGTTACCTGGCCGTTCTAGATGGTCGGTTACTGGCTGGCTATACGGCCCTCTTCATGAAGCTAAAACGGAACAAATAGACAATGAGGATAATAAACGGCTTAGTAATGGCACGGTACAACTATTACCACAATTTACTTCATTGCAACAATCAACAACAACGACAACAGCATTAGATGAGTGGATATGTCAAGATTATTTAATACCAGCAGCCAAAGAACGCATTTTAAAACAATTTACTGATGAGTCAGTTGTGCAATTACAAGGTTTTTTACGTGCAGATGTACGTGCTAAATTAGCCGAAGCCATTTTGTTAATGCGTACCAAAACCAGTACTGCTCATTATGATACACAGTCATGGCGTGTAGAAGGTCCTGCTAGCTTTAGGCGCTATTCCTTATTGGATGGATCCACAGTTAACGATAGTGAAGTCAAACAGTCTATTCAATTACTTAATAGATTTGATTTATTTTTACAATCAACCAAGTTGGCCGAATATTTTGGTGAAATTACCGGACTGGCAACCAATGCCGACTCATCAGGTGTTTTTGGCCAATTACGACGAATTGTACACGGTAATTATACATTATTACGTGATGATTGGATTGAACCCACGGGCTTGGATGCATTATTTTATATACTTGCCTCACCAAGTACAGCGGGAAATAGCAGCGAAACTGCTGTCCATTGGCCTAATATCGATGATGATAAAAAGGAATGGCAGGGTGCTTATCATTATATTAATACAGAAGATGGAGACTTGTTGGCCACACTGCCGCCAACTGATAATGCATTGACACTTGTTTATCGTGATGAAGGCGTGTCACGTTTTCTTAAATATTCATTACAAGAAGATGCTTGTGTAGAACGGTTAGATGCCATCTACACTTATGCTGTTCATTATATCGACGATGATGAATAAAATACCATTTAAATAATAATCGTTGCTTTGTTATTGTAATAATTAGGTTAAACTACGTAAAACCAGTCTGATATAACCATAACTAATATAACAATATTTGTATTGCATATTCTACAGCTATAATAGCATATTTATTAACCGTACTTATTGGATTTATATCTAGCAAGTTATGCACGTAATGTAGCATGGTGCTTGGCCCATTCAGGATGCTTTTTAACAATTGCCTCGCTCATTTCTTCTACATGTGCACAAAGTGACTGTAATCTTTCATCCCAACGACTAAATATACGTGCCGATGATGATTCAAGTGTAGCACCGCGACCTACATCGGCTCCGGTAGTTGGTTCGGCTTCTCTGGTTTGTTCTCCCATGGGTGTACGTTCAAATGCAATTAATCGCTCTATTTGGTCGATTGAGCCACGGATTCGACCCTCGCCTATCATACGTGCCGCAATAGTCTCTGCATGTGTCTCTGTGGTATTAAGTAGTCGGGCCAGTTCGTTTACGCAGATATAATCATATAGCCTTGATGCACTTAGCAGATTATGTTCAAGTACGGCCCGGTCCAGCACTGTGCTGCCATCGGCCAATACGGCCTGATGGTGTTCGGAAAGATGTTCGGTAAACAGCGCCACTTCTTCAGATGACAATACTCGATCTAAATATACTTTTGTCAACATCGAATACAGTCCGGTGAGTTCACGTGTGCGATCGCTTTTATACAGCATAGCCAGCACACGCGATCGTTGTGGACCTGCTGGTGACAACACGGCACATATCACTGCTTGTTTGCTATAAACGCCATGAATCAATCGTCTATTTTAGAGACTTGTCTACTTACAGGCATTCACGGCGTTCGCCCTCTTCGACGCTTGTTTCAAAGCTAAGTTGATAATATTTCATGCTTGCATCGATGAAGCGGCGCTTAGAATCGAGTACACGTGCCTGTGACAGCTTAAAGTGTATCAAGTCCTCTTGATCGCCTGTGTCATGAATCAGCAATGCAGCACGGTTAAGGAATATTTCAGCCTCGTTGGCATCATCATCGGCCAGTAACAAGCGAACAATACGAATGTATGTTTTAAGCTGCTTGGTTGGAGCAATAACTCTATAATAACATTAGTTACCATCGCTGCTACTATACGTTCAATTTACCGGTGGCCAGATTCGAGTGGAATTCGTTGTAAGGCTCGTGCCGCGTTTCGCCAGTCTTCTTCTTCCTCGTAAAGCTGGGCTAGCTTTTCTTGAAAGTGTGTAATCTAAGTCATCATAAGCGATAGTAGCACTACTATCTTTATATCACTTGCCTGCTCTTCAAACGAGACTGCACGCGCTGCCATTGCAGCTGCGCCCTCGTTAAGCACTAGCTGCGCAGTCTCAGTTGGCAGCTGACTTGCTGTGCTGCACAGTTCATCTAAGACTTGACGCGATACTAGCAGGTTGACCTCCTCTCGCACCACGGCATCGAGAATAGGACGTAACGCGGCCGACGGTGGAGATAAAGCTGTCGGCTCTTTGACCAGACTATCAAGCAGCTGCTTGTAGCCGGCTGCAGGATGTCCCTGCCGGCTTAGTTCTTCAAGTGAAGCGGTTACGTTCATATTGTCAAATGGCTAGAAAAGTGAATGAATAACTGAAAAAGGTGTTGATGATGACGATGCAAAGGCCATCCAATTGATTGTCAGTTTGCTACTATTAAATCTAGATAAATAGCGTGTTTTATTTATATTAGTTATCTATACAATATATAGACTTATCGAGTAATCTTTTTAATTACTTTAAAGACATTTGAATAAATTACATAGATGCTGTAGAGTTTAGATATTAAATCAGATCAGACATATTTTATTATGATTTTTATGTAGTCAATAAACAAGGAATTTACATTGAAATAAAATACTTTTAAATTGCTAGCTTACAACTACACCTTCAATATAAATATAAAATAAACCAAAAGAATATTTAAGCAAATGCACAATTTACACTAAATGCTTTTTTAATAATAATTATATCGTTGTGCAACAAGAGTATATTGTAGTTTATTAGCTTAATAATGCTATTGGTGTTTATATAGCAATGAAAAGTAAAGTAAAATAAACGCATACAACTATGGCATATTTAATTATACACCATTTAATTAAAAGAACCATTGTTTTCAGTTGGGGTATATTCTGGTGGAAGATCTTGATTGTTAGACATAGAATCAGTAGAAAAGCCTCTATATGGTGGTCGACGTTGCGAAGAAGAAGGTGTATTGCCAGATATAGAATCAATAGAAGGACGCCTGTATTGTGGTGGATGTTGATAAGAAGGTGGATTAATTGTTGGTAGTGCAAATCGCTCGTAGTCATTTCTAACAATTTCTGATGCATCCTCAAACTCCAAGCCAGGCTCGATTTTTTATAAAAGTCTACTAAATTAAGTAATACTCTATCGTTTACTTCTGTAATTGCATTATCGTTTAGCCCTTGACTAGGATAAGAAGGATGGCTTTTGAAAGGACGCAGATAGTTAATGATTCCAATTACTGCGCGGCTATTTGTAACGCATATACCTGACAACCATATAAGCATATTTACAAATATAGGCAATTAAATATTTAACTTACTCTTCTCAACAGAACCATTGATATACAATCCTACGTCTTTTAGTATTTTTAAGACTATTCAATTGATTATCAGCGAACAATTACTATAATAATTATGTACTTACGATTTAGAGTTTGTGTATATATTTTTAGCTTTTCGCTTTGCTTGATATTTGAATATCTAACAACGTTATCAGCACTCGTGCCACAGCCTCGTTCAACAACCAGGTAACAAACAAAATTAGTTTTAGGAACAAATTTCTTGATAACAGAATAAACTGGGTTAAACGGGCATTTGGTTCATATGCATTGTAATCTCCATGATATAGGTACTATCAGTGATGTTAATATATTGATGGTTTACAATAATAATGAATATACATACTTAATATGCTATAAATGAATTATGCTTGGTATTACTATTTCCGCATATTACTTTAGCATTAGCTTCAGCATCCTTCTTTACAGCATATTTTGCCAACATAATGTATGCGCCTTCTTTTAACAATGAATTTTGATTAATAGTAAGGCTACCGATGTTAAATGCACCAGGTTGACCTAATTCATAACCAAAAGTAGGATCCACTTCTATAACATGCTTAGTATTTTGTTGAAAGCCAATACATCATGCTTTACCTTTCTTTTTACTTAATAAATTTGGTGATGCTAAAACACTTTGGCCAACTGATAGCAGCACCAGCAGTGGTAAAATAGACTTGGCTCCAGATAGCATCATTGAGTTCTTGTCTAATGTCTATATTTTGTAATGTCGTAAAATATTGTAGTTCAACAATAAGATGAGCAGGCGTAAATGGATTGTGTGTGCGATAAAGACATAAAATGGCAAGATGTTCGATTATTTATAGCAAAATACAGCACATAGAAATCAATGCAGGCTATGTTGTTTAAGCAGAAAACATATTTATTTCAATGTTAGCCAGCATGAAAGTGAAACATCTTAACTGAGCGACAACTCAAAATGGAAACTGATAATTGTGCATGCTATATTGGATGTATTGTTTTAAATTTGAATACCGCCTCTTACTCAAATTAGTAGATGACATGCCATATTGATGGATTGGTACAAATATAGTAGCAAGAATTTCAAATATTCAAAAAAATAATTGGAGAATAATCAGCAACTGAGCTGCTTTTTTTATTTCATCGGTTTGGACATGGAATACTACAGTCAATTTTTGCATGCTATGTAGTCACTATTTTATCGATTCAATACTTTTATAAAAATTTAATCACAAAATTTTAATTATATAACAAATGTAGTTATTGATATGCTTTTGTTTTTTGTAAGTATTTAATTGGTATTCATTATTACAACCATGGTTTATTTAATAAAAGTAATAATAAACATTATAATCAACTAATAAATCAACATGTTACATAGCAGAAGATGAAGGTGGTGGTGGCGACGATGCTGGTGATGATAATATTGTTGACGTTGATGCTTTTAACGGTGGATCCACAAACTGACGGCCTTTGAGCTGAACTGGTAAATAAAGCTGCGTTTCTTTCCATTCGTAGTCTATTAGTTAGTTGTATCGTTAGTGTAGCTTGGTAAATCAATAGATTATTGATATTTGACTCACCAGGAGGATATTGGTAATCAGTACCATAGTTCATCGATTTCATTAGTTGAGTAGGGGCATTTCTTAGATGTAGGGGAACTGGCCACGACTCTTCCGTCTCTACCACTGAACGGATGGCCATAAGTGCATTCTTAACACGAATACTCTTGGGCGCCTCAGATAAGTAAATAGCACAATGAGATAGTGCATAATCACACTCGGGTCGACCCAATACTTGGCAGGCTTGAAATGTTTGATTGGCCTAATAAAATGGTTTTTATTTCGTATAAAAAGACTTGTTTACATAAACACTTACTAGTGAGAGGGCCTGTGAATCGGCCAGACCAATATCTTCTGATGCAAATATAACCATACGCCGAGCAATAAAAAGCGGATCCTCTCCACCAGCCAACATACGACCCATCCAATACATAGCAGCATTAGCATCGCTAAATAAGTTGTTAGCACTGTTTCTATATCCATCACAGCTAATCTTACCTGCCACGCATACTTTTAATCATAGCCGAGGCCAGATTGTAATGCTCTTCTCCTGCTTGATCATACAGTAAATGCGATTTTTTAAACGCCTTTTTTATCGTTTCTTTATTTAATTCCACTCCAGAGCTGATGCAAATATCACCAGCTAGTTGTAATGCTTGTGCTGCTACACGGGCTAAATGTATTTATTCAGTTGCTATTACTTATATCTATAACGATACTCCATCAACTTACCATCGCCATCGCTCATTAAAGCCAAGTGATCAAGTGCATCTGTATCAATGGTAATTGCATGTTTTTGGGCCAGTAGCTGTGCACCACGATCGAGTATTTGACGAATATCATCTTTTGTCAATCGACCAAGTGTGAATACACGGCAACGACTTAATAGTGCCGAGCATAAACGAAATGATGGATTTTCAGTCGTGGCACCAACCAAAATAAAGCTGCCTCGTTCTACATGTGGTAGAAATATATCCTGTTGTCCACGATTTAGCCGATGTCTATTAAAAAATAAAATAAAAGAGCCAAATAGCATTAATGTCAATATAAATGTATATAAATATAGCAATTACATTTCATCAACAAATAAAATTGTACGCTTTCCAGTCAAAGCCCGATGATTTTTAGCACGTTCAAATGCTTCTCTAAACAAGTACTAATTAACATAATGCCAATAATATCAATGGTAAATTAACTACCTTAAATCAGCTACATTATTAACACTGCCGCTCATTTCTCTAAATGTCGCATTTGTATACTCGGCTATAACCTTTTTGACTATTATTATAGGCAGTTTAATTATATAATGACTTACTCTAGCAATAGATGTCTTGCCCGTTCCTGGTGGCCCCCATAGTATCATGGATCTATTCAACTAACAGATAAGCATATTTTATTCTATACACTATTGACTTACGGAATACGATCCGTATAATTAAATGTCGTAACAATCCATTGGGGCCTATAAGATCAGATTGACCCACTAAGTCATCTAAACAACGCGGCCTTAAGCGTTCTGATAGCGGTAAATGTTCATTATTAATTAATGCAGTTGAGGGTGATTTTGATGTCGATGGTGGCGGTGTCTTGACTATAGATGCTGGTGTTGTAGACGATTTAATGGGTGTAGTTGCAGTTCTAAGCATAGAATAGGCCGGCTTTAATGGGCTTTGTGCTGTTACTTCATCTTTATTATTATCTGCTGAAGCTGTAGCTCGTTTTTTGATACGCGCTTCAACTTCTATTATCTGCGCTTCTTTTTCCTGTCTTGATACAAATGGCGAATCTGAATCGTATTCCCGTTTACCAAATATGTTTTTTAACGAGCCTGTTCGACTGACGGACTGTTTATTGCCATGCTTTAATGCATTTGCGTCAGTCTCGTCGGTTTGAATAGCGTGTCGTGTACAGCCTGAGTCAATATGATCATTAATAGTGGCTGCCTGTGTCCATTTATTACATACTGGACATTCCACTGTTTATTTGCGTTATTATAAGCTGAACAGCCTTGCCTTTGTATTGCCGTATAAGCGCTTACCATGTTGGTTTTCTTTTGTTATCATTGGCGTGTTACTGTTGTTATGGCTATTTTGCCTATAAGGAGCTAAAAGAAAAATAAAAGTTAGGGAATAATGTTTACCAATAAAAACGGCGAATCTTTTTCGTGCCAATCGAAGCTTACCGCTACGTTTTCCATAGCCCCTTCTAGTCGCGACTCGTTCTACAACAACATTGTCTCCACGACTTTAATTCAAAGTACGTATGTGTGTGTATGTATGTATATATGCATACACTTGAATACTGAAGTATAGGGATTGTGTCTTTTATTCTAAATATTCCTTATTTACCACCGTTCTCTGTCAAGCCTGCCTTCAGGTTGAACAGAACATATCAACAATAGTAACAACAACAACAACAACCGCTTTGATTATAGCGAGAATAGTATAATAATTGACGCACCATCTCGTGAAAACTACGGCCATTTATACTAAAAAGACATCACAAAGGTAAGTGTTGTTTATATTTGTATTGGCTTTTGAGTAACGCTGAGTCTATGTCGGAATTAAAGCGAGATCCTTCAAGCATGACTACAGGCTGGCAATCATCCAGCTCATTATTTTCACGCCCTCGGCCTGTTGCGTCTGGCAGTAATAGTAATAGTAGTAGTAGTCATGGTAATAGCTTGACGTCGTCTACGGCTCGCGGCGTAGCTTCACAGTCACAAACGGCTATGTCGTCGACAGCAGCCGCTGGACTTGCCGCAACTAATAGACCTTACTTGACGGGACAGTCTAGCACGACGACGACGACAGCAACAACGGGAGGCACGCACACGACGAATGGCCGTATGCCGCAACGATCTCGTGATCCATCAACGACCAGTTCACAAACACAGGCTACCAGCACGTTGACAGGCGGTGACTGGGGCCATTCCGAATCGCATGGCACTAATGTCAAGTCATCATTTCGCGGTGCCGGTCTATCCACATCAAAGGCCACAACTGCCGCATTAGCTATGAATGGTGGTGGTGGTGCAGTTGCCAAATCGGCTTCTTCGTCTACTTCATCACTAGCCACCGTTAGTACAACATCGGCTAATCAGGAAGCAAGTACAAGTAAACGATCAGATACAACACAAAAGTCGGCCTATTCATTAAATGGCGCATTAAAGCGTGAATTGTAAGTAGCGTTATTAATTGATTATTATTAATATTTAATTTATTAATATTAATTTATACAGACTGCGTACCAATTCAGCTGATAGTGGTCTAGGCACAGAACAGGGTGCTGCGGAACGCACTTGGTCTTTGGCTGATTTTGATGTTGGAAAAGCGCTGGGTAAAGGCAAGTTTGGGCGTGTTTATCTGGCCCGAGAGAAGCGTAGCGGTTATGTCGTTGCACTAAAGGTACTACTCAAGTCTGAACTACGACAAGCTCGTGTTGAAAAACAACTTCGTCGTGAAATTGAGATTCAATCGCATTTACGGTAAGATATCAATTCAATATATATATTACTTTATATGCATACTGATTAATGTCAATTATAGACATGAACACATTCTAAGGTTATATGGCTATTTCTACGATGAAACACGAGTTTATTTGATCTTAGAATTTGCTGGTAAAGGTGAAATGTATAAAGTGCTTAAAGCCAAAGGACGTTTCGCTGAAGCAGATGCTGCTAAAGTAAGTTATTAACAAATATTAGTTTACAAAGTGGTTGACTATGACCAACAATTATGCTATATTAGTATATTGGCCAAATGGCTAAAGCATTGCAATATTTGCATCGTAAACACGTAATACACAGGGATATTAAACCGGAAAATCTGCTACTTGGCATTCATGGTGAATTAAAGATAGCCGATTTTGGCTGGTCTGTTCATGCTCCTTCTCATCGGTACGTATTAGCGTATTTGAACAATAATTGGCCATTTAATGATGCTGATAATTATGTTGACGTTTTTTAGACGCACTACACTTTGCGGTACACTTGATTATTTAGCACCAGAAATGGTTGAAGGCCGTGAACATAGTGACAAGGTAGATTTATGGAGTCTAGGCGTGTTGGCCTATGAGTTTCTTGTAGGTGTACCGCCATTTGAAGAGGCTGGCCACAATGCTACTTATCGTAGAATAGCCAAAGTGGATCTACGTGTACCAAATTACGTATCTGAACAGGCCAAAGATTTAATTACACGGGTAAGTTATATTACTCAAAAGTATAATAATAGTAACAACAACAACAACATTTTATTTTATTAGCTATTAAAACATGACCCTGAAACTAGAATGAAGTTAGATGAAGTGCTGAAACATCCATGGATATTATGGGGTCAACAACAACAACGGACATCTTCATCGTCGGAGAAGGAGAATAACTGCGTATAGAATATGGAGCTGGCCAATTAGACCACAAGTACAAGATATTATAATTCGGCAATAACTATATCTATTTGTGTGTGGATGTGTGTGGATGTGCATGTGCATGTATAAAATATTCATTTACTCAATATTTCATTGTTTATTTAAAAAAAGACTACTTTTTTATACGTATAAATTCAAATACGAGATAGGCACCTAAAATATAAATGTTTAATTTAACTATTAAATATTGAAAAACTATTATAGTATACCATTACTTACCCGCTACTTCCCATTCATCTCTGGATAATCCTTCACCATTATCGCCAATGACTTTCATACGTCTTAATAATTGATTGGCATTAGATCATTTAAGAATTTTTCATAGTATTGATGGAATGGTGTTCGTTGTACAAGTTGTAAGCCTTGTTCTTGAGCCAATCTATTCATTTATACAATGGATATTAAATGTTTAACATTAACTATTATATTAATAAACTACAAACTTACTTAACCAAAGTGGGGAAATGAACAAGATATTCTGGACAGCTTTCAATGGCATCCTCTAAATGAAACACATATCGATGTCCATAAGTTGGGAACGTAGTCTTTTGATCGAATTCAATGTAATAAACGCTATTTCCAAACTTCAATCCGTCAATCGATTGTAGCTTTTTACTATTCTGCATTAATTAATGATACGTATTGTTGTGACACTACCATTGGGCCACCTACGTTATCCAGTAGGCGTCAGGCAGTGTGCCTATCCAGCGGCCACCAGGTCTTAAGTAATCTGCTACATTCTTGACCATTTGACGCGCTTTATGCTCCGTTTCAAATGCATAATGTAGACAAAACTGCTGCGATACCATGTCGAATTTCTCGTCTAATGGAATTACTTGAGCAAGTGGATTCTATTAACAACATGCCATAGTAAATACAAATAATTTTAGCGTTCATTCGAATTATTGTAGTCGTTTATACTACCTCATAGCAATCAAGTGCATAGAAATCGGCATTAAATCGATTGTGCCTAATCTCTGTCCAGCGCCCACGTGCCTGCTCGACCGATACACTAGCAATATCTGTAAAGTAGATGATATTAGTGCCATATATACGTATATTTATTTATTTATCTGTTTGCATATATATATAGATCGTATTTTTGTTATACTTACCCACACCAGCTAAATAATCAATACGAGCTTTTGTCCACTTTAATAGATCACCTCCTTTGCCGCAACCCATGTCAAGAACACGTTTTGTTTGACATTGTTTTGTAGTATGGGCGATTAATACTGATTTGATCCAGTTGTTAAAGCTACGTAGGCGATAAATAAGCGATTGTTGACGCTGTTCATGTGATTGTTGCTGATGTCGATTGTAATGGTCGGCTACATGGGCAGCATTGCCGGCTGCTCTTATTGCTGTTTGCGGACGCGCATACGGATGATAATGCTGTCCGTGATGATGATTTGTTCGTGCAGGATGGCCACCACCACTGCCACCACCGCGTCGATGACGGTAATGATCGTTATTGTTGTTGTTGTTGCCACTATGAGTAACAGAAGATGGTGGAAAAGATGGCATACTATGACTGTTATTAAAGGTAGGCTGTCCTACTGGAGGAAATCGCGGTATTGCTTCTGAAGGTTCACGCGGTCTATCGTTCGTGTTTTCTGGTCGGCGCTGATATGGATGGTGTTCCTGTCGTGAAGCGTGCTGTCTGATCGTGCCCGATCGACCAGAAGTAGTGTTTGGTAGTGATGTATCGGCTGAATTAGCTGAAGCCGTAGTGTTTGACACGGCTGCAGCTGATCGCGCTTTTTGAGCAAGCGAACTGCGCTTCTGTCTAGGCTGTTCCTCGCCCTCTGTTAATCTACTTTCTTCTAATGGCATGATGGCTGATTGTGAAGCTGACATGCAAAGAATTCCAGTAACTAAAAAAGAATATTGTAAAAAAATGGATGTTACTACTAATTAGTAGCTTGTTAATATTACATTGAATTAATTAACACCAAATGTTATAAGAGTGATTTGATTATAACACTTTATTACTATACGAACATTCTTCTAATAAACTAGCAAATAGCTATCATTTGATTTAATAAGCATTATTTGTCTACTGGGTATAAATTAGCTTTTTAGATCATTGGCTAAAGCTGGCCGTTTCGTATAGTCAATGATCATTAGTCGATACATTGTACTAATTAATGGCTCCCATGATTTTTTGACAGCTTCGTTTGTAGTCACTGGATATAGTGCCAGTACTCGAGTACTATTGATTCTGCGCATGTATGCGCTGTAGGCTGCTGCTTGTTCACTCTTTGGCGCTGTAGTATCAATCACATCACTAAATGGTGCTTTTCCGGCCAGTGCCCTGTAGATGCATGCACCAATCGCCCAAGCGTCAAACTTCTGCAAATCGATAACGTTCAATGCAAAGGAGTCCGGTGATTGGTAGTAAGCTGATGTTCCTTCTCCTTTGGATGGTGGCTGTTTTTTCGTATGTCGATTCCATGTGTAGGATAATGTTTGAGTAAAGCTATAGTCAACAATGATGACTCGAGGTGGTTTTGCTACGTCCGAGTGACTAATAATAATATCTAATAATAAAATAGATTAATATAAGTAGTGTAAAGTATTAATGACATACTTTTGGGCTGTATGTTGCTATGAGCCAGTTTTGCATGATGAATATACGCTATACCTATATTCTGTGTTAGTTTAGCTTAAATGAATGTAAAGCCATACCATTCAGTATTTGCTCAAAAATAAAAGGCAACCAATTGCTCTTTTGGTCAATGTTTAATCTATCGGCATAGACGTCGAGTGGTTCTCCATCAACAAATGGAACAACCGAACAAGCACCGTTTGGCAATGGAAATACGTGTAAAAGCTCTGCAATAAATTGTCGTCCATATGCTTTGTCTTGTTTTAATTGTTTAGCTTTTTCAAAAGTCTATCTTTATACATCAGTAACTTGTAGTTAATTATTATTTTATCCTTTAATTGCTACCTTAAATACTTTGTGCAAACGTTTAATAATAGGCTTTTTAGCATTTAAATCTTTTACACATTGAACTATAACTTTAGCATCTCTATAATGGCCTATTGCCACTGAAGGATCATTTCCATCTACTGCATCAATAATAAGATCCTTTTGACCAAATGCGCTACTTTGGCCAATCGGAAACCTTACAAACAAAGCTAAAATACGTTTACTATAATACTCACACTGTCATATGTTAAAAACTTACCCGATTCATCATTCGAATCCATCGATGTAGATGTTACCGATGGGACGGCAAGCGTAATCGTTGCTATCCACAGTATTGTTATTATTGTAAAACGCATCGATATCCAATATTTTTAAACTTATTCAATTAGCAAATAAAAGTCATAAAGCAGTAGAGAATCATACTAAAAACTTTTGATGTCTTGACATTAGTACAGTACCAACTTTGATTATCACCACGGGTATATTCCACATTTGATAACAATAGCACGTCTTTAACCATTCGTAGAATATAAATACTAAACGGCGTGTATCAGACTACCTGTTATAGTCGTTTCATATGGATATGTAACTAAGGAGAATACAGTTAACTAGAGGATTAAAAGCTATGCCACAGCTTAATGTAACACATCTACGGTATGGCAGTGTGTAACTCGTTTGAAATCAGCGTTGTATTTGTTTGTCAATACCGTGACTATGTAACATGGGACACAGATAGTCGTTTATATAATAAATGGCACTAATAATCGTGTTAATGTTTATTATATGGTCTGCCTGGTTACAACTAGCAGTCCATGCTAGGACAAATCGTCACAGTTGAACTTTAATACGTCGATGCAATAGCTCTCGCACATAGCAATCAACTAACAACAGCTTCTAAACCAGTCTCTGAACAGCAAAAACTTTTAGGCGAATTGCGGGAATGCAATTAATGAACCATCACCGGTTTTGGCCTGGCAAACATAGCAACAATCGTCATAGACATTGAGCAATGAAACAATCAAATGTAAAAATGAATTCATTATTCTATCCAATGAAACACAGCCTAATTTATTGTTATACAATCAGCGATAGGTCGCTGACTATTAGTCTTTGCCCACCATTGGTTTATTTGCTGCAGCTGTTGCCAGTGCAACTGCCATTCGTACACAATACAAATACCAAGCCATTATAAGGATGACGTGGGCAGTGGTGGTGGTGATGTAGCAGCAATAGCTGTAGCTGCAACAGTAGGTGTTGTGATAGCACTATAGGTTAGAAATGCTCTGTGACTCCTGAACCACTGGTTATCAGTAGCATGGCTTGTTGATTGGACAACGATCAGAGTCATAGATAAGAAATCCATGTGCTGATTCGACAAGAGCTGGTGTTGAAAATAAACATGTGACGCTACATCGTGGGAGCCATAATAATGATAACTGTAAGCGCATGTGTGTATGTAGTGGCAAGTAGTACTAATGGCTACACACACACAATGAACATTAACGGATATCATTACAATTGCCGACTTGCGTGTAAACTGTCATGTTTCGCCTTTTGTCGCCTCACTTTTTGGCTACATTTTCACGTTTTATGTTCGTGCACTAGTATTATTTCCTTCCTTGTCATTTGAATCTTATGCACAGACAGAGCAAGTAGCAGGCGCCCACATAGAATACAAAACACATACACGCACCCACTTCAATACTTCGTTTGCTTTCTTGGTGACTGTGTCCGGGTCACTAAAACGACTGCTCCGATTTTGCCCGTGCTTGTTGAGTACTTTTTGTCTATATTAGCGATCGTCTCTCTCTCTCTTTTTCCTTTGACAGTTCTCCTCCTTTCTCTTTCCACTTTATTTAAAAAACGTCATTTCCACTTCTTATCATTCGTTAAACAACAACACGACCAGCAATCACTTTCACTTCTACCTTCAACCAAACTAACATTATACTATTCTTCTACTACTGACCTCTTCAAACATTCTTTTTTCTCACAACTGCTTTTTCTTCTCTTTTCTTTTACTATCAATCGTTTGAGACACGGTTATTGTCGTGTATTCGATTTGAAGTCATAAGATAATACCCACCGCTATTGCTGCCATTACTACTGCCACTACTATCACCACCACAATATATTAAGCTTCAACTGCTACTTTGCACTTGATAAGCAGTGACATTAGCTTTGGTGCATATAGTCTAGACTGCTTGTACGATTACTTCGATTGTTCGTGTATTGTTACTGCTTTTTTTGTTCACATTTGGCAAATATCTGTTTTTTTGCTGTGCGATCATAGCCATTACGTTTGCCATTGACTGGTAGCAGGCTTCTATTTCGTGTGTTTGTGTGTGTATGTATCTTGTGTTATTGTATTAGTGTTGTAGCCAATAGTGTATACACTTGGTCAGCGAGTGATAGCTGCTATCTACATAACACGCATTGTCATACAATAGTCGTTACGGCCGTATACAATTAACCGTCGAACGTGTGCACGATACTTGTAATAGTGATACAAATACAAGCAAGTAAATCCAGCTGGGTGAATGCTCCCATCTTGTCTTTAGCTGTTGAATCATAACAGCTGTGGCAGCAAGAATAACAACGCCATTTAAGTATAGTCTAAACAACTAGCCAGTACAACAACGAATCATATATATATATATATATATATATATATACTATTTACGTACTTTCTTGTCAAAAAACGGGTATGTCTAGTAATTGGTTGAAGTTAGACGATCGTTTAATTACTACACCTGTTAGCTCTAATACTACAACAAGTAGTAGTGGTAATCATAAATACACCTCATTTTCAGCGTCGTCGTCGTCATCTTCATTGTTGTCAGCGTCGTCTACATCGTCTATTAGGCCAGCATCTACTTTACTGTTGGCTGAAAAGACATCAAATAGCTTTTCTTCCAACCATTTGATATCTTCCTCCTCTTCACCGCTACCAAGAATGCCAACAGGTAGACCGGAGTTTCATGTGCCTCATTTGCACTTGGACGTTTTAAATCATTCTTCTCTTTCGTTGCTGAGACCATCAAGTCCAGCTCATATGCATGGTGTGCCTACAACAGCTGTTGTAAACACCTGTACGGAATCGGCATCGGCCACCAGAAGTGACCAGACCATGTCACCTGAAATTACTACTCATAACGACAAGGTGTTGGCACCGTCGTCATTTCTACGACGTTATTTGCGCATGATTCATCGTCGTGATAATGAATCTACCCAATCATCACTATCCAGACAATCGTCTAGATGTTCGTCGCCTTGTGTAGACTCTAGAAAGGAGCAGCAAGTTGCCGATCGTGACTTGCCTTCTTTATCGAGTACACGTCATTTAGATGGTAGGTTTAAATAGCGTTTATAATGCCAATTTATAAATAATCGAATTTAATTAATGATTAATGCTTATTTTACTATAGAACCAACTGTATTGTCTCAAGGTGGACCAGCCATTGCCAGTCTAGAACGATTTATAAACGTTGAACGCCGTGGCCGTTCACTGAGCGAACAATTACGCCAAGATGCACAACGACATGAATTAAAAGAAGATTGTTTTACTAGAACTAATTCACCGCAAAAAGAAATGCCACGGGCCATTCCATCGCCTCTATCTTCGTTTAAGCTTACTTCGCAGCTTCAGACACAGCGACGACAATCAAGCCAAGATAGCTTGAATAATACGCACTGGAACAATGATAAGCTACTTGTAATGACCGATCCTGCTCTAGTGGACGCGGCTGTAGGCCGTACACTAACTGGCGAGCTGCCTTCTCCTTGCCTAAGCCAAGCTTCTACAATGTCGACCGTTTCATCACCCATCTGTATGGATACCGTTTCATTTGATAGCAATCGCAGCAGTGCCAATAGCTCAGCTTTAAAACGTGAATCTAGCCGATCAAGGCCGGTTTTTATTATGCAAACGCCACCAGTATCAGGTGAACGCCGTCCATTTACGTCAAATAATAATAACAACAATGGTCAGCTTCACCACGATCCACATGCTCTTAGATCAAAGGCACGTACCATTACCGGCCATCGTCGGCAATTCAGTGCTCAACCATCGCATCCACAGCCAATACGCGCCATGTCTATGTACTCTGGTGGCCTTTCCATGCCACGTGTAACAGCAGCTAGCTACGATCAATTACCTTATTCACCGGCCGTTTCATTTCTATCCATGTTTGCTCAATCTACCTGTAGACCAACTGAGGAAGAGGAAGAGATGCTACGTGAAGATGAGGCTGGCGATGAAGTAGGCGGCTACGTTCTAGGCCGTGAGCTATCGCGTGGACACTTTTCAACAGTACGTGAAGCCTACCACATTGAAGAGACCAAAGTAAAGATCGGACCCGTTGTCGTCAAGATTGTCCGTCGTGGTGATATTAGTTTAGAAGCATTTCGACGAGGAGCTGACAATAAAACGGTCGATTCCACAGCCTGTGCACCTAGTCGTTCCGATACTGACTCATCGGCCATAGAAACGACTGAAGAGGCAATGCGTCGTGAATTGCAAATCTGGCGCCGTCTTCAACATCCAAATATCCTTCCACTTTTGGACTTCTTTGAATCACCTATGGCACTTTACGCAGTATCACCACGGTGCTCTAAAGGTAGTCTTTATCATGCATTGTGTCGTAGTCGTCGCGGCGAGCTAGGCGATACTCCTGGCGGTCTTCCACTAGATAAAGCACGTCAAATCATTGCTCAGCTAGCATCGGCCATTCGATATCTACATTATGACGCGGCAGTGGCTCATGGCGATCTTAAATTAGAGAATGTACTAATTAATGCGATGGCCATATTCAGCTTATTGATTTTGGCCTAAGTCGGGAACTATTTGAAGATACATCATCGGCTTCACAGCAACAACAAACAACAGCACCGCCTCAGCATAACTGCTCAACGGCCGCTGGTTCATTGCCTTATTGTGCACCTGAAATCATTCGAGGTGGTCAATTGATTACCCCTGCCTCTGATTGCTGGGCATTTGGTGTGATGGTCTACACCTTGTTGGTGGGTAAATTGCCTTTCCAAGATGCTTATGAGCCTCGTATGATATTTAAGATCATTCAAGCGGATTACGAGTTACCAGCTAGCGAAGAAGAGAGTGATGACACAAATGGTGGCTTTTGTAGTGCTGCTGACTGGGGTATGATGGGCGGTAGTAGTGACTATGACGAATCATCCTCTTCAACATGCAAATTACCATCTGCTGCCATTGATATTATTCGTAATTTGTTATGCGTGACCCAGAACAGCGATGGGATGCACGTCGTCTCGTTACATGTGATTGGCTTAAAAAGATTGATGTGTTGCAAGCTATCGATCTAGACCAACCGTCCAAATAGTTATACCACTGCTATATATACACGTACACACGTACACACGACCAAGAGATGTATTTGATTATGTCCGCAGTTTGCATTATTAATACTGGCTTTATTTCTTTATTTGTCTATTCTTTACTCTTCGCTTTCTTTATTTGTTCAAGAATTAATGAGCGAACGATCAACTATCGTTTACTTTATACTTTGCTCTTATTACTATTACTGCTACACTCCCCTCCTCTGTGAACGTTCTTAGTCTGCATTATTTTATTTTGTTATTTGTCTCATTATCTCTCATCATTTCAACACCACTTAAATTACTGCATTCATCTTTGTTTCATTAAATTTACTAAATTCGACCAGATCCAATTGGTTAACTTGTATTCTATCCATGTCCAATCTGTTAGAACAGCCTCCATTCAAAATGAATTGTCCTGTCAATGAGGATGAACATCGTGGGTAAGCACTTGCATCTGTCTATTAGTAAATGGCTCTACATAGAAGTAAATAAATATTTTATTAACATTGCAAAGGTGTGTATGGCCATACACATGAGACGTCAACGGCTGGGATGTGCCTATTATGATGCCTATCATCAGCGATTGCATGTATCGCAAGATGTTAAAGTGGAACAGCTAGCTATTATGATTGCTACAAGTGGGTTGAGAAATGGATTAGGCCAGCGATGAATCTAATCGTTTAACAGTTTGTCAACAAGCGTGTCCAAGTGTAGTGTTAATTAGTAGTATACACAAGGATAGTTCGATGGAGCGTGCACTACAGGCACAGGAACTACAAGGTATTAATTAGTAGCCATAGCCACTTGGTAATTAATGCTAGATGATGGCGTGGTGGTGTTGTTATTGCTGTAGTACGCATACAGCCACGATCAGCATTTCATATGGCATCGGCCAAAGCACGTTTATTAGCACTGCCGTGGATTGCCTCAATCAGTCAATTATCAAATATTTTATGTTTTGATGATGATGAGCTAGCGGCATGTAGCTATTTTGATGAATTAATACAAATAGCTAATGAAAAGCCATAAATGTAGATAATATGTGCTGGTGTTTTACTAAGTCATAGCAATAGTATGTTAAAATGCCCGGCCAACTATTTAGCTGTTGATTTACTGCCTGTGCAAGCTATTGAGCGATTTTCAATGTAAATAATAATAGTAATAATAATTTATAACATTAATTATTGATATTGTTGATTAGAGGAGATGGCGTTTATGTATCGGCTACTACTATGCGGTATATAGTAAATGTTTATTATTTAGTTATGTGTTACTAACTGATTAGTAGTGGATTGCAAATTATGACAGCACCCATCAGTTCAGCGAAAAATGTATTTAATCGTGGACATCACACATTATTAAGTAGGTATTAGTGAAAAAGTGTTGATAGTATTTGCTTATTTTGTTAAAGATTTACTCAATTTTACCAACACTTCCGCTGGATATCATAAACTTAAAGTATAATTATAGTGGCAAACAATATATTTTATTAATTGTATTGCTTAACAGGCTTGGATATCAAGACCAATTTCTAATAAAATAACGCTAGTAATGAGACAGCAAGCAATAAAAGAACTACTTATGCCAGAACGAGAGTGTATCGTTCAACAGTTAAATCTTTATTTAAAAAGACTTGGAAATATGCAGCCAGTGTTAAAGTCATTGCACAATAAGCTGCAACCAAACGATTGGGTTCATCTTTATAAGGTGATTGAATTCGAGTGTTAAAAATGTGTTGTAGCAAGTGTACTAAAATAATACATTTAGTTCATTCACAACTGTCGAGAAATAAGTGCCGTATTGGATGATTGGCATATTACAGCGCGCAACTCACTTATCATGGAGGTATTATATTTGCATTCATAATTGATATATAGTATAACTATTGATAATACATAGATTCGGTCTACTTTGTGTTTCAGTAGTCTGAACCAATTCTATCATGTTATAGATTCAGTGGTAAAAATAATATACATTTACTATTGATTATACTAACTTTTAGTTAGTTGGATGTTGAAGCAACGCAATGTACAAATCAAATGGTTGTAAAACTACACGTAGATCGAGTGAGTAATTAATTGTTTGTTAGTCATTTATGTTTGATAATAATAATAATAATAATAAACATTAGCAATTGGATCAATTGAGACATTTATATATTGGTTTAGAGGATTTTTTGGTAAATTACTTATAAATACAAATAATTTACTAACGACAACAATAGCAACACGCAGCTAGATCGTTGCAAACAGAATGGAGACCAATCCTATCTGACATTGTTGATTGCTTAAATATTGCCTACTTTCCGTATTTAGGCTATTTAGTGGCCATTCCTAGTCAGTATACAATTTCAACTAGACAACAGACAAATATAGGTCTGGAGAAACAGGTGTGCATTAATCAATCTGAATAAAACAATTAACAGCTTAATGGCTAACAAACGGACTAGTTTGAACTAGAGGCAGTGGCCTATTTTAAAAGTCAACAAATGCTAGGTGTGTACCAGCAATAATAAAAAATAAAAGCTTTAATCAAGTTTAATAGAATTGGATACACATATTGGTGACGTTCTTGGGAAAATAACTGGCAAGCCTTAGTGATAATTATTTTATGTAGATCTAATTAATAATTGATAGATATCGAAATCAAGATTTTTATGGATTTACAAAATTATGTTATACAGCACCAATTGTTGCTTTATCAGGCCGAGGAAGCATGCTCCACGCTGGACTGGTAAGTAGTAGGCCATTATTGTTGCAGAATAAATAATGTCGGCTAGTTTGCTATCTTTGTCCGAGGCAGCTCGATCATATCATTTCACTTGTCCAGCTCTTTCTACAAATGTACCGCAATTAGTTATCAAACAAGGATGGTCAGTTTTAAAACTTTTATATAAGTATATATTAACATCGAATAATAGGCACCCACTTTATAGCATGTCAACTGAGGGACTAATTAGTAACGACTTGAATGTACCTGAATTGCAGCAACGAGTTAGTCTACTTACTGGACCTAATGCTTCTGGCAAGACTACATTTATATCTCAGGTAATAAACAAGTGTTTATATAATAGTAATGCTGATGCTAATGCTACCATTAATAATATTAATAATGTAGGTTGCATTGGCTGTTTATATGGCACACATTGGAAGGTAGTTAATAACAGCACATAATTGCATATTTATTTATTGAAATTTAGCTTTGTCCCAGCAAAAAAAGCAACTATTGGACTAACCAATGCTATTTTTGCGTGTATTTTAACACTTGATTCTTTAAGCAAGGTATAAATGTAATTTAATGTATATTTAAGCTTATGACACATTAGGCGGAAAGTGCGTTTATGATGGATATCGAGCAAATTGCTATGGCATTAAAACATGCCACTGCCAAATCATTGGTGATTATTGATGAGTTTGGTCAAGGAACACTGTATTCAGGTATGTTTATCTGGTTATTTATAAATTGTCTAAATTGCCAATAGATGGTGTGGCACTGTGTGCTGCAGTACTACACCAATTTGCATATCAAGAAAATGGACCCATTGTAATTGCTACTACACACTTTCAAGGTAATAATATCCACGTCCAATACAGCAACATGCTGATGGTTTTCTAGAAATATACAGCTCAAGACTACTAGTTCAAGCGCCAATCAGTCATCTTTCAATGGCAACAATCCAGCAAGATAGTAAAATAGTATATTTGTACCGGTAAAGTAACAACAATAAACATCATAATAAAATAGCGGTAGTAATAGTAATAATAATAAACTATTACTTATCAGAGTTGCGACAAGAAAACAAAATGCTAGCTATGCACTGGAAACTGCTCAGCAATTGGAATTGCCTGATAGAATAATAAAGAATGGCAAGTGCAGTCTGTGCGTGGCTAGTGGCACATTAATTAAAATATCAATAGCGAAACTTGTCATGGCTCAGTTTGCCAAAAACACTGGGATTAGTAATGTGCAACTGGCCGATCCAGTCAACCTAGTAATGCCCATCAAGCTAATTATGCTCAAGGCAGACTTTGACGATCCTACTATGGATATTGCCGGCTTTCTGCAATGGCTTGTACATAATATGCAAATGATTGTATTGGAGGACAATGAACCAAATATTTTATACAAATAAACTTTAGCATTCAAGGCCCCTTTTTGTTAAAGTAGATACAAGGAGAATAATTTGTTATGATGACAACTGTTTCTATGGGCGTTTTAAATAATAAAAAACACAGTACTATTGCAAGAGTGAGCTACCATGGAGACAGGCACAAATGTGATCAAATACATAGTAGTTATACAAATAAAAGGCAGCCAGCTAATATGCAAGATTGATATAATGTCGAGTACACCAGAAGATCTTGCATAGTCGATTATCCAATTGCGCAATTAATTTATTCTAAGCGTACGTAATTTTTAATATTCAATTTAATATTTAAAAATTATTGCTTGCGTTTAATCATGGACCGGGGAACATCGCGCAGGCAAGCTAGAGCGGATGGCCGGTTTAACGCCCTTTCTCTGCGCAACATTCTTTTAGGCGCATTTTTAATAAGCATCCAAGTGAGCGTCGGCACCGATGCAAAATTACAACTGCCACCGAGTCATTTGTTAGACAGACGTACCCTCCCCGATGAGCATAGCAAGCCGTTTATTGTGTCAAACGCGTTCATTGCCGAATTTAAAACTGTACCTGGTAATCTTAATGAAGTGGAAAATGAACATGATATCTTTCGTACGGCCATTAAAGACGGACAGTTTGAAATTCGTGAACGTTTAGCGTTAAAATCATTGCTAAACGCCATTTCATTTGAGGCCACTACTGAAACGGCCAATCGCATTGCCAAACTACCTATGATCAAAAGTGTATGGCCAATGGTAAGCGAGGATATTGATGGTTAAGGCGTGTATTTTTATTAATTCATTGATGAATGATAGGTGGCACAAAATCGTCCCCGTGTTCAGGTACACTCTGTACCCAATGTTCAGGGACTAAAATTCGCCCATGCCATGACCGGCGTTGACCGTGTTCGGCAGCGCTTGCAAAAGGCGGGCGAAGGCGTTAAGGTTGGCGTGGTTGACTCGGGTATAGATTACATGCACCCGGCATTGGGTGGCTGTTTTGGCCCAGGCTGTCGTGTCGCTCTGGGATGGGATTTGGTCGGTGATGACTACACTGGCAATGGTCGTAATCAGCCAATTCCCGATGCTGATCCACGCGACGTTTGCAACGGCCATGGAACGCACGTGGCCGGTATTATCGGCGCCAACGATCCATCTTTCCAGGGTGTAGCACCTGAGGTAACGTTGGGTGCGTATCGTGTATTTGGCTGCAAGGGCAGTAGTGAGACAGATGTTGTTATTGCCGGCATGGAGCGGGCCCACCAAGATGGCATGCAAGTTATCAATATGTCTTTAGGCGGTGGCAGCTCCTGGTCTGAATATCCTGATGCTGCCGCTGCCGAAAGACTGGCTCAGCTTGGTGTCGTTGTCGTGGCTTCGATGGGCAACGACGGCGATAAAGGCATGTGGGAAGCATCATCGCCTGGTCTAGCTCCTAGTGTTATTTCTGTTGGCTCAGTAGATAGCATGCGCTACCAAGCATTCGGACTGCGTGTAGATAATGAAAATCTACCACCTATGGGTAAGTTATCAGAACAGTGTAATAATAGCTACTAATTTATTGATGAACTACAGAATATCTTAGTGATAAAGAAACACCTCTTGAATTAAAATCTGTCCCCATCACATTAATTCAAAGTTCAAGTGATCCAAATGGCTTAGGCTGCGATAGACTAAGCAATAGAATTGCTGGCAAACTAGTCATTATGCAACGAGGTAACTGCACCTTTAATATTAAGGTAAGTAACATATTAGTACTTTATGTTACCCGTACTTACCAATGTGTATTTATATCTATATATAGGCAACCAATGCAAAGGAGGCAGGTGCCATTGGTGTATTGGTATATAACAACATGCCAGATGACGTGTTTATTCCTAGTGTAACAATCCCCAACTCTATTCCAGTTGTTGGTCTTTCGCAGCTTAATGGTCAGCGTATCAGCAGCTATTAGAGCGTAAAGACGAAGTTACGATTACATTCCCAAATTCGCTGCTTACATTCGATAATCCGAATGGCGGCCACATGTCTCGTTTTAGTTCATACGGTCCTGGACCTGAGCTTGAAGTGAAGCCGGACGTCACAGCACCGGGTGGCTTGATCCGCTCTACCTATCCACTGCCAATGGGGGGCTACCGTACCTTGTCCGGCACTTCTATGTCCTCTCCTTATGTGGCCGGTGCCGCTGCTCTTTACATTTCAGCCAAGGGCAAAATTTCTAATGCACCTGCTGAAATTCGCCAAATGTTCCAGATTACCGCCAAAGCTATTACTCAAAACAATCAAGCTGACAGCGGTTTAACCTCAATTGTCCGTCAAGGAGCCGGTTTATTGGACATTGATGCAGCTATCAGTGCTACTACCCGAATTACCCCCTCGCGTATTGGACTTAACGATAGCCGACATGGCAATTTGATAAATGAAGAATTTGGACCACATACTGTCACAGTGACGATTAGCAATACACAGTCCATTCCAGTGGACTACACCATGTACCATGCCCCTTCATTGGCCATTCAAGGCTATATAGAAGGGCGTGCATTAAAAAAGCCGGATGTTTTGGGGTCATATGCCTCTGTTACCATTGATAAAAGTGAAGATGGTTTATTAGATGAAGCGTCGGATAAAAACAATGAACGTATTGGTGGCACAGTCCGCCGTATTGTCCGCTCTAATAGCAATCCAGTGTTGGATGGAGAGTCTACTAGCAGCAACTCTATTCAGCAACAATCAAAGCCCACGCTTGATGATGAAACATTTGTACAAGAAATGGGATTGGACAAATCCGAAGATATGACAGATGGTAGCGATAAAGCCATTTCACAAGCCAATAATGCGGGCAGTTTTATGTTTAAATTTACAGTGTCTGCTAATAGCGAGGCAGACATTACAATGAATATTCGACCACCAAATCTGCCTGAAGCAGATCGTTGGATCTACAGTGGTTTTTTTAATATATACGGCAGTAATCGTGATGCACTGCACGTTCCTTACATGGGTCTTTCCGGCAATTTACATGCTCAGTCTATTCTTGATCGTAATGGATTCCCCTATCTTACTAGGCTTGTTACCGAGCCAGGTGTTGGAAAAGTGAAGCATAACGACAATCATCGTGAGAGACACACACAATGCCTCATACGACATCTAAAAAATATAGCGAATTTGAATTAAGTGAGCAAGAAGACGAACTTGATGCCGAAATGGCAGAAAGCGACGATTTTGATACTGAAGACATCTTTGATCAAGAAGAACAAGAAACACGAATGGGCTTTTCTATAGACAGCAAGGAAGCTAATAATACTGTTATCAGCGATAATCCATCAGTAATCCAGCAAGATACCCGATCATCTCGACTTCGATTGCGAGTACGTTTAACACATCCAACTCGTGTACTTCGGGTGGATGTTCTTAAGATGGATATAAATGATCCACAGAGAATACCAACTAATCCTAGTGGCAGCACTATTGGTATTCTGCCCAATGCCTGGATTACTTATTTAGGTCGTCATTCCGATGATACTGACGACTTTTCAACAGATTTTACATTTGATGGCACTTACACACCACTTGGTATGGCATCCAAAACGCTGTTTACCCCCAATCAGCAGAGTGGTTTTACACTTTCTAAAGGAATTGCTGATGCCGAACGCAACACCAGCAGAATAACCACCTTACCTGATGGCTACTATCGACTCAAGGTGGTGGCACTACTGCCGTTTGGCAATGAGAACCAGCCATCCGATTGGGATGTCTGGAATAGCCCATTGCTTCGATTGTCAACGCTTTCAAACAACGGTACTGGTCCTCAGGCGCCACGCACTAGCCCTTACGATGCGGCAGATGGTATGCTTGAGTATAATCGCCAGGTTAGTATTATTAAACCAGCACGTTCTGTGCTCAGCATGGCGCTTGAAAGGCAGTTTCAGCGTGTCCAAAACTTCAAACAGCCGGTAAAAAAGGATAAAAACAGCAATAGTAAATCGTGGAATGGGCATGTTCCGATTTAATTCAATGTAATCAATTCTTTTGTTATCTTACTCTTGTTAGAGTGCGTTGAAAATATGCATTATATATTTGATGATTTTGTCAGAATAAAGCTTTAAATTTAATAATACAATAGTATGGATCTATAATTAGCCTTGGTAGTACAACTGATATTTATAATCAACCAGCCAATACCTTTGGTGCAAAGGCTATTGAATAAAAGAACCACAAAATACTTTCGTTTCATATAATCGTTTTTTAAACATTTTAGTATCATTTAGCATCAAGCATGCTTTTAAGCCATCTTTGTGTATTTTGGTGCTGATCGCTACGACAGCATTGGCCTATCCGACCATGGAATCGGATTTATTTTCAAAACTGAGCACTGCCAAACCAGCTGATATTGTAACTTCGGCGTTAGTATCTCAATTTGGTTATAAGCATGGGTTGCTATAATCAAGCCCAATAACAATGATCAACATATGTCTACAAATAACCTTTACAGCAACATATATGTTTATACATATACGTGTGTATATAGCCTTATGTCTTTGCAATAAACATTTTCTTTAAAATTAATTAAAAATATATGTTGAATAATAATTTGCTTATTGCCATGTAAAATCTATCCGTTGAGTTAGACCTCAGTTTGTATTGATTGCAAAATGGCCGTGTGTGTGTGTTGAATAACAGTGCAATGAAGTGGCTTGCAAATACGTCATGGTTTATCCATGACATTACGGATAAAAGTCTTCTAGATTTTACTCTAATCCTTGAAAGCATTGTTCTGATCAAATAATTGATGTGATTTGCTTTAAATAGATGCCGTAAATGGCAATCTGCCATCCCAATACACGGGGGCCATAATTGACATTACGTTTTGAGCTTTATGAATCGTGTAGCGTATTTCCACAAACGGAAATGCCATATGTTTTGGTTACCATTTTGCCATGATTATACAGCTGATTCGTATGCTAAATAAGAGCCGGTGCACACTTATCGATGCAGGCGGGTATTTATTTCTAACGTCATTATCTAGTTCTTTTGAACTAAAGCAAATATTTCTACGTTTTCTTTTTCATGACTTATACCTTGGCTATTACACGAATGCTCGCCTTTTGAATCTTATTGCTTATGCACTATCCTAATTCTAGCCTACTTTATTATTCTACTGTTATATTAGACCTCACAGCTTTTAGCAACCATATTATTTAACTGCAAGGTAAGCAATTTGGTGTCTCCCTGCTACTGCAAAGTATTTTAAAGTCTTCATGGCTCTTTCGTGACGGTGACAAGGATGTAACTTGGATATATTTTATGCAGCGCTTTATTTCTTTGTATAAAGCCTGTACATTATATCAACTGCACATGCACGTTGTAAGGTAGTGGCCCGCCTGTTTCATAATATTATGAGACACGTTTGTATAGGCACCTGTCGCTACCTGAAAACTATTGCCACAAATACATAATGTTTTATTGCCTCTTCCCTTAGCGTTCAAATTCATAGCAAGGCCTCTGGCAATTTTGTTTGCACTTGTTTCATTATACACAATATGGTCGATATAGCCTGCTAAAATAATCTCATATATCGCTTCATACCAGTGTTGTAAAATTACTTGTTGGTGCCAGAGGCTACCTTTCAATTTCACTCGTTTAACGTCTAAATAACACCAGTACGTAAGGTGTAACCTCGTTCTTCAGCACGTGGACTATAAACCAGTAAAGTGACTTATTGTTGGTTAATTGTTACACCAGAGTCGACTGATTAATATAGAATAGTATTCTTTTAATAAGTTGAACTAATCTATTGTGCTGGATATATCCAAAACATTTCTCCGCATTCGAGCTCCGCCACCTTATACGACTTACTGAAATTGCCTTTTATTCATGCTATTGATAATAGTTTGGCTGTTTTCCGATCCATTGTCACTACACTTCTTGCACCACCACCACCACCATCTCTTTACGTCCTTACCTTCTACTCGTCTTGTTATGAATCATTGAACTATCAAAGCTTATGAATTGGTGTTACTGCGTAAACATCTCTATCTCCTCCACCCTCTGTTTCCTCTTTATCGCGAAAAACGATCACAACAAACATATACACCAACCAAATAACAAACTAACGCGACACTAGGCGCTGTGTACCCATTTCTGTAACGTCTAGACACCACCGTCTAGACACGATATCTATGGCACAAATATCTGACTCAACATCCGAACAAGTGAGCTTTATTGTATGCGTGATTTCTATCACCATCTACGGTACTGGTATTCTAGCATTGCTAGTCGCCTTCTATCATCGCAAATATCCACTTCTTAAGGCAAAACATCTGCCTCTACTTGCTCTTTCACATTTTGGTGCTATTCTCTGGAATGTTGGATTTTTACACGCTTCAAACTTTCTTATTCTACCCGCTCGATGGGAACTATGTGGACTTTGGGACATTTGGATCCAATGGGTATTCGGCGTAATGTTACTATCAGGAGTGCTTATTTTACGTCTTTACTCGCTCTACCGGGTGTTTGTTCAACGTAAAAGTGTTACTGTCAAAGAACTAGTTATCGTTTCAATCTACTACTATTTGCCAATTGTGCTCTGTGCCGTATTTTTCACAATAATGCCCAAGGTCGGCTCGTGGTACAATCCGGTCACGAAAAAATGTCAGGTAAATGCAATTTACCAAGGAACAGCATTTGGTATTGTTTCGCTTGCTTTAATTGGTCTAGGCGTAAGTAGCACACATAGCTTTATAGTTGTATACTAATAGTAATTAACAACACAGTGGTTAACCTACAACCTACGAGGCATTCGCCGATCATTTAATGAATTTAAAGAATTACGTATTGGATTTTTCTTAGTATTATTGGTATTTTCCGTCAATGCTATCCTGGTCATGACACATCTTAGCCAATCTATGTTAAATCGTTGTATTCTAGCTGTTTTCAATGTGCTAGCTGGCAATCTTTACTTTTGGCTTACACTGGGTCGGCCTTTGTATGGCTGCTTATTCCAGCGCCAGCAATATCTTGATAAGTTCCTTCACACACTTGCACTTGACGGTGTTTACACCGAAGATCTTTCAAGTAGCGACGGCGGAGCTACTAGCTATGGCCATTTACGCCGTGCTCCGTCATATCGTGGCTACACGGAAGAAGATTCTCCGGCTATGGCAGAAAAAGGAGGATGGCCAAGTAAACAGAATGGCACTCAACGATTGTCGCAAGTCGGTATGGACTCTCATATGTCTATAATGAACGTTTCTATGCCTACCAAAATTGCCGCACCCGTCCCGTTAAAACGTATCCGCCCACAAGAAATGATGAATAAGTCAAAGACACCTGAGCAGTTATCGATAAAGTCCGGCAAGACTATTGATGCACATAATGAGCCTCGTTATGAAACATTAAAGGACCATTCAGCAGCATCAAAACCTTGTGTTAATCGCCATTTAAGTCATGATGATATGACGGAGACGCAACGTATATCTCGTGGCTGGACACTTTCTCCAGTGTTATCAAGTTCACGGTCTACATCGCAGCCATCACCAACACCATGGATTGTTGATGATACACGGCCCACGTTAAGTTTGCATGAATTACGACAAATCTTAGTAGAGTCCGAAATGGCCCGTTCCACTGAAAGCCTTACTCTGTATAACGCCGTTCCTGTATTGTCGAAAAACGACTCGTGTGCATCGCTTCGTCGTAGCACAGATGTCGAGCCATCTAGGCCTTTAAAGGCTGAATTACACTTGAACACACGGACAGGAACCTGTGACACCATGGCATTCTCCGCTACTAGCTATCGGTCCTACTTGACAGACACATCGCGAAAAAGCTATGAAATCTATGACGTTTATGAAGAAGAGCACGACAATAACCACGAACATTGTGAAATGAATAGACATAGAACAGCAACAATTGCCCAACAAGAGTCATCACGCAATGGTTTATCGCCTATAAACACTCATCGTCCATCTTACGAGTCCGTTTCTTCTCCACGCTCACCTCGCTTTGCACTGTCCCCACGCATGCCAGTGCGTGTATCAATGTCACCATTAATGCATAGAGAAATGGCTCAGGCCAATGGATGTTCTGCCACTTCACTGCCACCACCACCACCGCTGCCATTATCGCTGCCAGCACTATCTCCTACAACATCAAGCCGTGGCCAAAGTAGCAGCAACAATAGTAGTCCAACAAGCTATAATCGTGCTGATATTGCTTCTATTCAGCGTACACCATCTGCAGCTTCGCGCCAACAACGCTTTATCTAAATAGGCACATTAGCCAGGATAGGCGGCAGCAATAACTATTGTATGGGTTTCGCCTGGTCGTAGCTCATTTATTGTTCATTCACATGAATCTATATGATACATAGCCGCGTTTAACAAAACACTGCTCAATTCTGTAAACACTGCATCGCTCAACCTTTATTCTTTATTGCTCGTTAACATGCGCATCTTGTCCATCGGTGTTCTTCACTTCCTCAGCCTGATACGTAATACCAATTCACCGATTTAACCCGATCTCATTTCATTGTAAGCCTGTCCTCACCTCCGTACCTTTTTTCTACACACGCTGGTCTGTACTCTTCGTCCGTTGATCATGATGATGATTACATTTTTGCTTTTCTTTTCTCAATTCATGATCATTTATTCACGATGAATAGTAATAAAACACCTTTATATTGTTTATCAGTAAATAACCGTTTACTTGCTAGCATACAATTATTGTATATAACTATTTGACGTTTTAGAAAGATACACATTATTGCTTTAATGGCTTGTTGATTGATACACAATCACGTATGCAATTTTTCATGTGCTAATTACCATTTGTACCAAGATTATACATGCCAATCATTTACACGTCTTAATCATCGCATTTAACATGAGAATATGCTACAAACACGTTCTCCAGCATTATACATTCTATAAAAACGCAATAATATTTGATAAAATTTCATTACAATCATTAATTACTTAGTAGACCAAGTATGTACTCTTCTTTTATTTGTTTACTACTGTAACTAGAATACACATTTGTTTATTGAACATGGGGACAAGTGGTGAGTTTTATTTAATTATCACATTATTACATTGTGTGATTTGGTGGTCAAATGGCTGCATTTAATAACATTAATCTATTGAACATGATGATGGGTGGTGAGTGACAGCAATCATCAAATACTCATCATTGTAGATTCATTATCCAGTATACATATAACCAGTACATATATATATTCTATTCATTTATATCACTTCCATTCCATTTCACGTTACTATGTATCATTCTATGCTATACTAGATACATTCTACTGTTTATATGTCCCATTACACTTTATTCACTCTATTCATTACATTATATACACTATAACTTTAACATCGTTTTATATGCTTCTCACCATACATTTATCATTCTATTTATCATTCTATACTCGCCTAGCCTTGTTCTATCCAAAACTATTATTATCTCTGTTCTAGCTTTATTATTAATAAATTTTGGCTCATTTACCTCATTCATTTAGCAAGCTATATGTAATTGAACCCTATAGCAATATGGTCTATTCAGTATATTATAGAATACTATATGATAGTATATGATAGTATATAATAGTATATGCATATATTGTTAACAATATAGATAAATATAGGATATATGTATATTGAATAATAAATATATGACTATGAGTATTTTAAACTTTAATGTTATTCATCACTTATCATCATGTTCAATAGAAATATTAATAAATTTAATCATTTGACCCAAGTCATATCACCTTTTGATAATCCAATCATTATATTTCTCATTACTCAGTTTTATATTCAACAAACAAATATCTAGTTCAATTAGACAAATATTATTAAATTTAATCACATCAAATTGCTAATGGATTGTTTAATATCAATGTAATAACCATAACATAATAAATAATGCAAGTAACTAAATAAATTACTGATATTGGTTCTAGACTATCTCATATAAAAATGTGATGGTAAATTTCGGCATTAAAAACCAATGCCGAAATACTGGTCAGATGCATTACCCATGCATCGGGGGGATACGGCACTGACCTACAGCTTTGATAGAATAGAATAAAAAGCAAAGGGCTATGCCCAGCCTTTACATAGTCCTGTGACTATTTTTATCGCTGTCGTACCAAATACAACAGAGCACAATGACACCAAGCACATTGAGTAGTACACTGGAGCTGCATGATGGCAACATTCGATGCAAGTACAATACACACATCAGTACAAAGAACACTCAAAGCAAATGAAGCAATAAAAGGATTAGTAAGCTATGACCATGTGATAAGTCAATCGTATTTGTCAGTTCAACTAAATCTATAGCTTCATTGACTGATAAGACTCACACTTGGGTGTTATGCACGGATCAACGTGTGGTCGTTCAGCAGCAGAATAATATGAATAGATAAATGAATGAATGTTTAAATGATAGTGTCATGTATAGAACCAATCAACAACGTGCCTGCTTGCTTGTTGCTTGCCCCGCTTAACATCCATCGACTTTGGTTACACCCACGTTGTCGCACAATAGACCTCGAGGCGGCATAATGGGGTGCATACTGGCATGGCATATGCATAAATCGCGTTCTAGGCTGTTATTGGTTGAGCACAAGCCACTTGACAAAGCATTCGTGGAGGCAGACTGATTAGCACAAGATGAATAGGAAGGAAGGAAGGATAGGAAGGAAGGATAGAAAGAGGAATGCGCAATGCATTAAAGGGTCCAATCTATAACCGGTTATCCTTTCTAAATAGTAACGATACAGATACCAATCGCTCTGTTGGTCTTCTATTCTCGCCAGAATGCATGCATGTGTCCTATTGCTTGACTCATTGCTAACAGTACCCTTGCAAAAGCAAGCTGCATGTGACGCGGCTTATGGCTGCTAAAGGCCGATGGAGGTTTTATTGCTCAATATGCAGCTGAACGACACAGCGGTACGTGTATCGTGTATAGCGATAATTGTATTATTTGTATTCATGCACGTATCTAGATCGCTTTGTTCGGCATATTGCGCGTAACACCGAATAGAACAGCAAAAGGAAGAACATTGAAGCAAGTGTAACAATAGAACATTTTAACGGCAAATTATGAAACATTACTAGCGTATTCTGTGAGGTGAAGCAATGGCCGCTAAATTAACGAAATAGACACCAACGGTGCGTGTTTACATCGTATGTGTAGAATAATATACTAAATAGCTGTAATAGATTTATTTCTAGCTATTTGATATTGTTATTATAGTATTAAATATGTAGAAAATCATCATTGATTTTATATATGCGAAGAAATAATAAACAAGCCTGGAAATATGCAACACTACGATTTAATAACAATTATACACATCATTAATAAACTGTTTTACAGTCTTAGAAAACATTTTACGCCCATTTAATAATGACACAGACAATTAATATAATGTTAACAGTGATTTTTAATTTAATTGAGCGCATAGTGCTGAAACAATTACAAAGAAAGCGCGTCTAAGGGCGCGTTTTATGGCTATCATGGCGAATCTCAAAGTAGAGAACACGCACCGTCTATGGCCAAACTAAGAATATTTTCTCCTGGCTATCCATAGTAATAGAATAGGTATGCATACGATGCACACACAGTCCATAGAGTTTTAAAAAGTGTCGGTGAGAAAAGAAGCAGTGCACTATTATCGGCAACAATAATAAGCACACCGACCGAATAAGTAGATTTTAACAAACAATTAAAATAAAGAGAGCGGCAATAAGGAAGGTGATAAACAACGGAACGAGAATGAAAGGAAATGGAAATAGAGAAAAGGCACATATACTTAGTATTAAAGTAATGGCAAATACAGTAAGAAAACGTGAATAGCAATAATAATAGACACGGCAAATAGCAAAAATAAAGGTAAAGATAAGTGGACTTGCCTACACTACATTAAACATGCGTATTTCTATTGCTGGTGGCAACCGTGGCGTATGATACGATATTCGTATTGATCATGTCCATTAATAAAACATTGCTTAATGTGTTGTAGTATGCCACCGCAGTCATGCTGATATGCGGGGTATTTTTTTGTTGATATTCCTAATGACTTGCTGCTGCTGTGTTAGGAATTAAGTCGAGTAGTAGCTAATACAATCTATAGTAGTGAATCAATCGTTTAAGATAAACTGATCAATGCAAACGATGCATGGTGATAAATTGCAGTGTTGTCAAACGCATGCTATCGTGATTGAATGGTTGGTTATACATTCTGGGACGCTTTGTTGGTGTACGAGTACTGTACACGCGTTCGGATGCAGTATCGATTAAAGCTCCATATAGACCGTGCAAGCCAGTTCATCGTTGGTTAGCCGGACGAAGCGTAATGACTCAACCGGCGACTGTTGCTGAACTGGCTGCAATGGATGGCTAATGCAGTTGCCAGTCCACGGCTCATAATCACCATAAGTAATGCCTAATAACTGTGAGAATGATAATAGCTAGACGCGACAAAAAAATAGATTGCTGAACGAGTAAGAAAGAGGAGAATAAACAGAGTTATACAAGACTGCTGTTTAAAAAACCTGGAGAATATTGCTAAAGACAAGGCATAGATGAAAGAAAAAAACGCAGTAAACATGAAAAGATCATATTGTATGGTGGCGCTACCATAATCAATGATCATTAAATACGAAATACTTGAAAGGGGTCAGAAAGAGATCATCTGAAATCAGGTCGAATCGGGTCAGGTCAGGTCAGGTCAAAGTCGTGTGCGGCAAATCATATCAAGCGTCGTTATTATGGGCATAAAGGTGATCTATAGTATGAGAGAGAGAGACGAGTAGCGTTACAGTTTATGAACCAGTCACACATGAATAACGATCATCATCCATACACTATAATAAATAGCGAATGGCTGGTTGATGCACCGTTTAAGTGATGGTAGCATAGCATCTCAGCTATCGTTTAGAATGGTCAGTTGAATAATCAAGTGTAGGTGAACATGATTATTTGTTAAGAAGTGGCTCGTTAATCACATCGTGACGAAGGGCCTTTACAGCGCCGACAATGCGTCGTGAGACTTCGATGGGCACATTCGATTGAAGTGCACCGTCCAAGTGACGTAGAGCGCAGTCGAAGAAGCGCTGTGTGATAGGATGGTGGTCAGCGTCGTAGTAGGAACGCTTCATAGATTGGGCGTGGTCGGCGTCTTCGCCGAGAGCAATGGCTGCAAAGTAGGTGAGTAACTGATGCAAATGGGCCTCATCTGGACAACCTGGACCATCGCTCTCGTTACCGTCCTCATCCTCGGAAGCACTTGGCGAGCTAGTGCAATTAATAGAAGCCTTTTGGCTGGCCAACATACGACGGAAGAATTCCTCGACAACGCGTGCCACGGTATCGTCGTCGAGTAGTGGGTGCATATTGCGCTCCGAACGGAGGCCGGACATTGATGAAGTATCAGACATGAGTGTAATGTAGTGCTGCTCTGTGGTCATATCCACGGAAAAAGTCGCCAAAGAAGTCAAGTTAAGCGCGACCGCAGACGTCATTTGAACGCAAAGCGATAGTCTTTAGGTGCGCGTAAGTTAAGATGCTATGGCAGACAATTTATAGTAGTAGTAGTAGTAGTAATATCAATAACAACTAAAATAGTAGCCAAAGACAGTAAAATAACGATGCGAATGTCGTTTAATTCAAAGTAGCTTTTTGTCTTTAATAAAGATGGCTCGAGTTAGCATGCACGCATAGATAGACGTGGAGTGTACGAGTAGACACGTGCGCTATCGTATAACGACAAGGGGAGTTGTGGTGCAGTTAATAGGTGAGCGTACAGACACACACACACGTCCGTAGAGAGAGTGAGGGATAAGGAGTAGTAAGAAAAAAAAGGAAGAACGTGCCGGCCGGTCGTAAATTGCAAATAGTAAGTAGCTTTGAACGTATGAGAATACAAGAGAACGACGACAGGCAGTCAATAAGCGATAGAGTGAAGGGGAAGAGTAGAGTAGTGATGGTAATAGTGATGGTAGTTGTAATAGAATAGAATAATAGTGCTATGTTGCTAATAAAGAATAGAACGGTTAAAAGACGTGTACGAGTAGTGTGAGTAGTGTGCGAGTAGAGGATGGATAGATAGAGAGGGAGGATAGAGAGAGGAAGAGTGATAGATGTGAGTGAGTGTGGATACTAAGAGTAGTAAGCGATAAAAAGAAAAGTGGAATGGAGTGAGAATCGCTTGCTTATATAACAAATAGACGTATTGATTCACACACCCACACGACAATGCAGACCCACTGTTTTTATACGATAGAAAGGAGAATGTGAAAACGATCCAATAAAGACCTAGAAATGAAGAATGAAGAATGAATAGATTTGGATGATCATGACTCAATCCGTAGTATTTATATAGAACACAGCACATTTTTCTCCCCTTGCGTTGATAAATAGTTGCTATCCCTCAGTCTGGCAGCGTGTGTGTGTGTGTGTGTCAGTGTAAAAATAAAATTCGGGGAAAAGGATAATGCTGAATGGTGGTGGTGGTGATAACAAGAATAATAGAAATAGACTCATTGTAGTCATCATTATACTTGTCGTGCCTATCACGGTGGTCGTCGTCGTCGTGATGCTTGTGGTGGTTGCAGCTGATGCTGCAGCAACGCAGCCCTCAATTGCCAGTTGAATTGCTGTCCCCTCCTCCTGGTGGTGGTGGTCGTGGTCGTGGTCGTTGTGATGCTAGGCAGTCGACATGGGCGAGCAACGGCGAGAATGAGCGTTGCACACGCGCGCACGCGCGTCCACATTCAAAAACATCCATGGTCAACACTGATACACACACCCATTTACATCCACATGTACCCACCAGGAATGGACCCCTTTTTTTAATACCGAAGGATCCCGCACACACTTGTTGCATTTAGGCGGTGGTGTGCTTACTGTTTATTGTGTTAGTCTTGTTTGCCTATCTTTCTTTATTACTATAAAGAGATGTATGCGTATCGGTTTGCATTATAGTTTGTTGTTATCTTAGATTGACCAATATTATTGCTATGTTGTTATTATCATTGTTGTTATTTATTATGATAGTAATAATAGTAGCGATGCCTAGAACTGTATGTTCCATTGCTATGGCTATTATTACTCTAGTAGCCTATCATTGGACGTTGCGCCTTTGAAACGCCGAATGAATCTATTTTCGCTCTTGGCTTCTTGGCACTAATTCTGGCTTATGCAAGTAGGTTTTTCCGACCGAAACAATTCGCGCTACTTTGACTCACACCATTTATCATTAGTTGATTATTCAGCTGTACTACCATGTTCATTAATTACTACTTACCTTGTTATTATTAGCACAATGATGCGAATGATGCTAATGACGTTAATAATGATGACGAGTGTTGCAATGTTTACTACTGTTACAGTATTATTATAAAATTATTACATTATTACATATCATTACATATCATTACATATTTTATTATTATTACATATTTTTATTTTTATTATTATTAACCTTATCAATAAACCATCCAAGATGATCATGATTAACTAGTGGATCTGCATGGTCTCTATCTCTAGCTTGTACCCCTTTGCCTCGACATGTCCCCTATATTTCTTCGTTTTTACTAGGACAAATAGCAATGGTTTATCCAAAAAGGTTATAGCCGTAGTGAGAAAAAGGCAATTACCACGGTGAGTAGATAATACCGGATCACAGTAACATCATGATCCTTATCATTATTAGAATGATCGTCATCTCACCTTCCTTGTTACTGCGTACAAGTATACAAGTATACAATGTACAAGTTGTTATTGGACGTGGCATGCAATGCATCAATCCATATTTATCCTGCCACGCCTTGTTTACATTGGCAACGTCTCCTCAATTTCGACGTTGTTCGCCAATCAGCTTTAGCTAATGGTGGCGAGTGGCACCAATCAACGGTCTATAGTCAAATCTCACATGGCATTCAACGTATTCGCTAAACTAGGAAAGACTACTTTGATCCATGATGGGTAATCTAGCAAGCCATACTTGTAAATCGTTCATTATGATAGGTGTAATACATACACAACGTGGTGTTATCATGTAAGGAGTAAAGTCGACAACGGGGGTAAACATTCGGGTTTTTTAATGGCGTCTCCGAGCGGAGATTGAATAATAATAATTGAAAGATGAAATGCAGTAATAGCGGTGCTGCAATACTGCATTGTAGCTGATGTGTTCGGGCCGAATCCCAAGTAATAACTGTCCTAGAAAAGTAAACCATATTACTTGATAAGCTTTAACATAAATATACACACGCACTTTCTCTCATACTTTGAAACGATAAACATTAATGGGTAACTTTACTGCGGCAGTTTGTTCTCTCTTGCCTTGAAAAAAGCTGATCGGTTGGGGCGTGATCGGAAACCGTAAAAGTGTAAAAAAAGTGCAAAGATTTGCGCTAATATCCTTCAATAGCGATACAATACATCGTTTCAAATGTTAAAAAAGAAAATTGCTTCAGTCTTGCTTTTTTTGCTACGTTCTACACTCAAGGCAAAGATTTGCCAATAGATATGCTGTAATAGACACAAAGCAGTGACAAGGCATGGGCAAAGGAGTACTAGTCCAAAAACAAAAAATGTGTACACATTTGTAGTTTAATCGGAGTTTTGATATTTATGTTTCAAGTAAATAAATTGAACTATTTTTACTATAACGGTTTATAGCACGAATTTGTTGATGCATCATTGTTCTTTTTCTATTCCTACTACGACTTGATTGAGGTATGTTGATTGCTTCTACTTTTACTCAAGTGATGTCAATGTTTCATTCTATGGTTGCCATAATACAACATTTTTTACAATATTCTATTCTACTATTGTACTCAACTTGGTAATTGATGCAAGAATAGTTTGGTGATAGACATGATAGGCCAATTCAATGGTTAATGGCCATGTTGGATTGCCAAGCTTCTCCTCAATAAAAGTTGCAGTGACAATAAAAACGCGCCTGCTAATTGGTAACTGTTGCTGCTGTTACTATTATTACTGCCTCTACTGCAATCTGTTTCTATATTTTACTTGACCCTATTTTGACATCATAGCAAAATGAGGCCAAAGGTACCATTATCATCATCATCATCATCAACATCATTGCACACCTGTTATGCATATGTACACACAACTCTTTGTCTTGGCCAATGCTATAATTAGATGCCAATGGGCCATAAACGTGATGTGTATGTGCCTATGTGTGCAAGGGCCAAGACTATCAAGAGTGATGGCATAAATAGTATATACAAATTATAGCACAACACGCGTTTAGCACAGATCACACTAACCAATACAATAGCACTAACTATTTTTTATTATACGTTCTTTGTTTTATCGGACATAAGAAAAGCAATACAAGGATTGATAAACACGTTGTGCACTTAACATGTGGGCAGATCATTATTACAAGCATGTAGATGAATAAACAGATAGATAAGCGCTACTTTGAAACTGCATACTTGTAGTAAAGTTTGCATTCTTATCGCCGTAGATGGCAATACACCCTATGGCCCTATTATATATAAATAAGGCTAAATACTGTCCCTATAATGCTACTAGATGAACAAGTCAAGTGATAGCTATGGCCCTGTAATTGTAAAAAAGATTTGTGCGACAGTGATGATTATAATTATCGTGTTAATCATGATAATAGTTTGGGATTGCATCGGTGTTTATCCTTGTAGTGCAGCGCTGTACCATCTCAGTTAGCGCATGCGCGCGTGTTTTGCAGCATGCGAACTTGGCCCCGCGCACGCACATATGATCTTCATGTACTTTACATGACAGCTCCTTTCATCCTTCATCAATAAGTCGTGATGTCATTGTGACAGCGGCACTTTATTGAAGCTCGGAGGCTCGGCCTCCGAAGTTCCAGGTTTACTGATAATGATTGGCTTACACGCTTTAGATGCATGAGCGTGTGACACACTCAAGTCACAATCGAAGCAAAGAAGAAGGAAAAGAATAAAAGGGAAGGAGCACTGGTTTTGCCGCGGCTTATATTAATATTTAGGGTACTAAAAGTCATGTGAAGCAGATTGTACTAGGTAGCTGATAATTCCTTGGTAAACATATTAACGTGATGCCATTAGCAGTATCAAGGTGTGTGTATTTGTATGTATGTATAAGTATGTATAAGTGTGTGTGTGTATCAAATTATGTGCTTATGCATTACAGTGAATATCGATGGATAAATACGATGTGTGCTTGCTTAGCCCGCCGGCTAATCTGGATAAAAATGCCAACACCATCAGCCATATTTATTCTTGTTAATGCATCTTGACTGGCAAGGATTAGCCTTATTGCAAATGCCAACTTGTTTTATCGGACTTGTATGGGATTATCAATTAACCGTGTTCATTATCACTGTAAGTTGAATATAAACTTGTTTTTCTTAAATGATATTTTATAAAGTCTTTTTTTTAATTCGGCAAATGCAATAAATATTAGATAGTGTATTAATAGATACTACATCTGAAACAATCTGAACTAATCGATTGTTGCAGACATATTATAGGCATTAATGAAAAGTGCTGCAATTTTATTAAATGGTAAATACTTACTGGTTTACTATGTACTTTATTAGCACACTAATAACAAATTTATTATTATTATTGGTATTTTTATTACTTTCATTGTTAAAGCATATTTTAATTAATATTGGTAAATAAATTACTTTTAATAAGTTATATTTAATCGTTTCATTTATTCGTAAAAAAACATTTACTAAGTAATAATAATGGTGCTGTTTAGGCAAAATGGTCACGACGGCTGTCGTGATGGTCGCGCCAAGCAGCAAGTTCGTCCATTTGTCGTCTCCACCAGCGGTTCATACGAGCTACCGGCGTTAATGGCTTTTTATGGGATAGATATGATGCTTTTTTCAATCGGCCAGAGCAGCTTTTATTACCATGCTGACTAAATACCACATCCCAAGGATTACCACCTGCACCTTGGCGTTTTGTCATTGCTGAGTAGCGTTCGCTAGCTGATGTATTATATGCCATAGCAATTAATTCCTCTTCAGGATTATCGTCATTGGTAGCCATTTCGTCAGTATCCATGTCAAGTTCGTCTTCTGCATCGGAATGTAATAAAGAGTTAACATAGCGCGGGAAAGTATTGCGATAAAGCAAATCAAGCACAGCGTGATATGCTTCGTCAAATATTGTTGGCTCAATATGACCCGAGGTTAGCGCATCGCGAGCTCGGCGGCGTACGCCATGATCGACATTGACTTCGAGAAGTGCACCTTCGGCCAAATAGACGTAGTAGAACTGGCGGTAATCTTCAGCAAGCCAATCAGGCAATGGGCCATTATTGACAAATGAAATCATTTGTTCATTTCGTTCGGTAAAGACTGAGCCAGGGCCAATGGTCATGTGGGATGGAGTACATGTAACAGGTGTACTAATACGATCACTCATCGTGGAAGAGGCACGACTTGATCGAGTTGTATGAAGTGTTGATGTCGGCGATAATGATAATGGCATTAGCGGTATTGACGTGGTGGCTGGTGACACTTTTGTGGTGGTAGCAAATGGTGTTAGATTTGCATTGGCTGATGCAGTTGATTCATCCATAGGTGGCGATAAGCAAAACGCCGGCACTGGTAGTGAAGGCATTGCAGGTGCTTCAGCCAAACGTGTAGCACGTGCACTTGCCGTGCTAAATTGCCGTGATGCAGCTAAAGATGATGTGCGTTTTGTAATGGTTATGCGCGGTGTTGTTGGACTTGAAAGTATTGAGGCGCTGCCTTGATAAGTCGATAACTTTACGTGCTGTGCCAATTCAATCATTTCGCTTTTATGGCTATTATTGGAAATAAAACTAGAGGTATTGGAAATAGGTGATATTGGGCGAGACTGCATGGCAGATGGTGAAATGCTCGATGTCGCAAATGGTTTTGTCGTTACGTCAGCTGCCGTAGTTGCAGCTGTAGTCGTTGGAATTTCAATACATGATAAGCGTGGTAAATTCCAATCAAGTGCTACTTTTGTCGTATCAACTTCTTCAGCACGTGCTGCATCATCCGCCATATGATAGTGTTGTGGCGAAGTAGGCGCAAACTCGACCGTGCCTGGAAGGCCCAAAGCCCGCATGGCCAATGCAGTCTGCATTGCAACATGTGCTGCCTGAATTGTGCCCCATTGTTCAGCGGTGGTTTGTTCAGCCTTCAATCGCTTTTGCTCTTCGCGTTTCATTTGCTGGCGTTTAACTGTTTCCGTACGTTCTTTAAGTGCTTGATATTCTTGAATAAATCGACAATTTTCTAGAGAAAAATCAGCTTCAGCAAGCTTTTCCAAACGTCGAAATGCCGTGGGATTTTCTAATGCCCGGTAGAATTGACTGCGTGACAATAGGCGACGTTCCAATCGTAGACGTAGTGCACGGCGTACTGGACGAACTACCGATACTACATGCACTGAAAATAGCATGACAGCCAGCCAGCAAATGGCATCGACTTGGTGTTCAAGTGCTGGCACGCTTGTCCATGTAAAGTAGATAGGTATGATAAGCAGTGTGATAGCCACCGTAAATTGCAAGTCACTTGCAATGTTATAGGCATCGCGTAGACCGACAAGTAGCCAGACAATGATCGGACATAGAATGGCCATAAAGAATCCAAGCATAATGTAGAGTGGTATATATTCCCAGTTACTCCAGTTGTGATGGCCGACATCTAGCGGTACAACTCGATACCTTGTAGACAAGCACTGTACTAGAAGCAAACATATAAGCGTACTAATACCGATCGCTGCCATAATCCCCGTTAGCGTCATGTCACCTCGAGGTGCACGTCGACGACGAAGCCAGTTCTGTTCGCGATGTAATTGAGCACGCGCTTCGTCAGCGTTTGCTTTGGCTGCGGCAGCTGCATTGCGTGCTTTGGCACGTCGAATGTCAGCAAGAAATCGTGCACGCCAAACACGGCCCAATAACGAGACAGTCCATGCGGAAAATCCAATATAGGCCCCCCATAATGGTAAAAACGAGGGAGTCCCCGAGGGTGAGGATGCTTGAACGAGAAATATTGTACTAACACCTGTGGACGCAATGGCACCTACCACCGTAAGAGATACGGAGCGTTTACGTAATTCTGGTGTGTCGGGTGCAAAGTAGTAATAGCCCATTGTTGTGACAGTATAAATGGCTGCTAGCAAATAGGCTAGCACGAGGTAGACAATACTCTCGATAGGACCGGGTTGTCGATTCATAGGTTTAACGTTGAATAAGCTGATTAATAGTTTGACATTAAAAGCTGTAGTATAAACTAACATCCAACAGACAAAAATTGCACGCAAACAAAAGAAACACAAAGCTCTAGTCTATAAGTTGAATAAACACAATATAACAGCTCAGCGGCGATGAATCTTAAGCAGCTGAGGTATCGTTTTAAATATCGTTATTGGTATAAAGTTGGCCCTTGGTTCAATAGCACGCTTGTAAACTAACAATAATAACAACTATAAGATATTCTACTGTTTTCTTTAAGTACCGAATACTAATAGTGCTGACGAGATAATAATAATAATAATAGACTAATGATAATGATAATGACAGAGTATTACGAAAGTGGTATAAAATAAAGCGTAGAACAAAACAAACTGGTACTTAAGCGTAAAGTGCCAAAAAGAATAGAACAAACTATATTACGGGTAAAAAGTTTGCTTATGAAGAAAAAGACATAACTGTACCGACTGCTTCTAATGGAACACAGCAAGTGGGCGGGTGGTTCGTTAGCAAAGTAAAAGAGAGTTGATATGATAACGGTGTCGTGGTGGCGGCGTCAAGTAAAGAAGGCGATAGTGGCAAGAGATGCCGTTTAGGCGGAGTGAAAAAGTAGCGCTGGAAAAGATGCAAACTTTCGTGCTAGCAAAAGGCGAGAATTATAAAAAGGCTCTGGCAGTCAGGATAGTTCGGAGTCAATGACTCGATAAAAAGAAATAGCTTTGCGGTTTATAGAGGCCATGTGTGTTCCAAAATGCTTAAAGAGATTCTCGTTCCAAAACGTAGCTACACGTTTTCACTCCGCGGATCACATTCAAATAAGGCAACGTATTTATATCAACACATGTGTTTTTATGTTTTATATGGGACAGGTACCAATTCATTTGAATTTATGCGCACGCGCTTAGATAAATAAATTTAATAATAAGTAAAATTAGTTGTACATCAATATCTCTGAACAATAAATCGACATCGGCAATAATGGGCCAATAAAGAATGGCCAGGGATTGTACTAGGTTGCACATATTACAATAATAAGGGCTACATCTTTCAATGTAGTGGCGTTTTAAATGGGCGAGAATAGCAATAATGGTTGATCATATCAGTATTTCAAACATTATTTCATAATAGTGGATATAGCCATTATACAAGGCTATAAAATATACATGCTATCATATAAAACACTTGGCAATAAAGCATAGTTAAATAAAATAGCCGTAATGCAATACACTCAAATAATTGGCTAATTCTAAACATTCTAGTCGCTCAATTACTCAGCCAAGATAATACTAACAACAAACACGATTTGAAAACTTTATTTCTTTATTTAGTACATAGTAATAAATGATACAACCGTGACAAACCGTAGCATCAATAGTAAACTATTGGCTTTATACTAAATTGAATTTAATAGTTAACTAATATACAATACGATAATATATATATATCATTTTTCTCGTCTTTACTCGCCATATCTATATTTCTTAGTGCAAAACATTATTGTCAAATAATACTATTTTCTATTGTCAAATCAATCTAAATTAAAGATAATCGACTATTGTAATTTAACTATTTAATTACATTGTTTATTATTGCATTGAGTTCTATTAAATAGTTTGAAATGCTTATAGAAGTATTTTGTGCTTTATTGTTCATTTAACAGAAATGGCTTTATAGCAAGAATGCGATGTAGTTGGCGTAACGCGAAATAAAAGCGAGAGAATTGATGCAGACGGTACTACGATTACTGAAAATTAATGACGGAGTGCAGCGTAGTAAAGTATACTAATTAAAAAAATGGATACACCTAGATAGGGGAAATCTAGCGCGCGCTATTAAGAAGGACAGAATGGTAAATAAGCGAGTAATAAGTGGTGATGATGGTGGAGAGGAACAGGGTCGTAATAACAAAAGAGCTGTTTGAAATCGTGTTACAATAAACAGGATAATCTATTGAGAAGCGAGACGGGTATGTACGTATTATGGTGTACACACACGCGCGCACGCATCATCAGACATGCAATATGCGTATTGATTGGACAAAATAGATAGAAGCTTTGCCATTAAACCGGCGACCCATAATGCTGTCCCGTAGCATCAGTTCGTAGTGGTCTTACACGACCACCACCATTATTTTTAGCGTTATTACTAATAGCTGCTGCTGCCGCTAATGAAGCGGTCATTTCTAATGATTCATCGGTATCTCTCGTGAGATTATTTAAAAAATTTTGCATGCATTCTTCACGACGAAAGATGTGTCCGTAAAATGGCCGGAAAAATACCAGCCCAAAGAAAAATGTTGACGTAAATACGTTCTATAATACAACAATGCGGTTAAATAGACTGAATCTAATTAGCTAGTAGGCTTTAACTTACAAGTAATATCATTGAATAGACACCCCATGCACTCCAATGATATTGATTTAAAATAATAGCCGAGTTCCAAACAACGCAGAATATCAAGGCAAAAGAACCAAAACATAACTCACGAAACTCGTTGAACGCACTGCGCACATTACGAAGCTGCCAAGTGAAGTAAATGACAATAAGAGCACAAATGCCCGCCATGCTAAAGAATAAGCATTTGAAAGTTAACGTAACGGAGCAGCCGGTACTATCATCTATCTTGACGGCAAATCTAGGAATAGCACTTGATGTAATGCCGATAACACCCATGGGTATACAGAATATTAGCCAAGGAACTACTATAGGTCGCTTTGAAAGCGATTGTTGAAGCAAGAACACATGGCGAACAGTGTATAGTCGGAATATGAGTAGTGCCAGAGTGAGTGAAGCGCCAAAACAAAACTGCACCCAAACTATAATAATATACAAAAAAATAGTCATTAATTCGTAGTCCGATAGATGCAATGACAACAAAGTTGATAAATCACCCGTTGTATCGCCTATTCTCCTCTCTTTTTTCACCGACTTACCCTCCCATAACGAACAAACGGACCAAAGACCCTTATAACCGAAAACGCCATTGGAATGCTGCAAAGAAGACCATTGATCAGTATTTTGATCGCTTTTATGCAATGCATCAGGAAAATCTTACTTACCATCATGCCAAGCCACCAGAGGAACGAGCCTAGTTAATATTAATTGGTTGTATAGTAATAATAAATATTTAAAATAAAATTTAAATTAAATGTTCAATTTAGTTATTGTAAAACATTATTGTTATTAGTGGATAGTCATTGAGAATAATCAAGTCACTTACTTAAAAGGAATAGGCCCATAATAGGAACATGTTTTGCTTTAAGTGGCGGATAGTTGCGATGATAGTAAATGTAGACATAAGATGAGAAACTAATGGCAAATAATAGCGAACAAAAAAGCGTCAGCCAGATAGTTTCGGGAGTCGTAAAAACATATGCGCCCATATTTGAACTGTACAAGACCATGTAAGCGCAGAAGATGAGCTGAATCAGTAGAGAAAAGCGGTAACAGCTTTTCAAGTGTCAAGATAGTATATGAGAGCAGCGGGGATTCGCGTTGACGGGCAAACGAATCAGCAATTGTCAAGAAGAGTCAAGAAAGCAGCAATATTTCTATGAGTGCAGCTTGCTACCACGAACAAAGACGGAATGGAGAACAATCAAGGCAATAAGCAAGTGAAGATGTGCTGGTAGCAGCTGAACAAACAATGGAATGCCAACGATACCTATCGTGGTGGAGGAAATGGAGGAGAGAAGCGTAAAAATTGCGAATAGACCAGCTACCACGTGTAACAATGATGTCCACAACACTGAAATCGATAAAAGAGTGCAAACGTTATATACCACGCCCAGCGGGTATTAGAAGGTGGATCTGTATGCAAATTGACGAGGAGTAAAGAAGCAAAGACCGTAATAGTCGGCATAAGAAATAAGTGTCAAGGTTTAAAGGAAGAAAGCGGCGAGTTTTAATTCAGACTTTTTAGACGCCAGCGATATTGGTGTTCAAACGCCGCTTGTTGATTTTAGCATGAAACTTACCTGGCATTTGTTAAAAAGGAGCATGAGGGGCTAGTGCTAACTAGAGTGGATACGACTCCGCAAATCATCTGCTTCAGCATTGCGTGCTTGTATGCGTATGTGTTTGTGCGCGTGTGCACCTATATGGACGATGGCCTATCAATAAAGGAAAGGCTGAGTGTTCTGAATTTAAACTAGTGTACAACACTCCGATAATACTTTTGTAGCCTTGGTCGAATTTCCATTATTTCATCAGAATATTAGCTTTATTAAATTGCAAAAGTTCAGAGCGCATGAAAATAGCAAAATGTGCTACTTGTTTCTAATATGTACTTGTGTACGTGTACTTGTGTAGCCATTCATATACAACTATGGCGTTGCGTTACGACAAATAAAGCTCGTATTGACTAGGTGTGGGCCCATAATTATGCAGTAAACAGACGTCAGGGCATTCATACAAGACTATAAGGCCCAGTGCGTTGTGTAAGACTAATAATAAGCCAAGGATTTAGGGCCAAACGAGAATGTAACAATGTAGGAGAGTGGCGCCAGCGGCTTTTATATTGTCATGTTAGCGATTGGCCCTCTCCATTTGATCGTTTATTCGTGGCGATATAATATTAAATCCGATAGATAGACGAATAAGGCCTAAGCAGCATGGGTTTTGAAAGAGTATTTGCACAGTTGGCTAGTAATATGTCTAGTCTTCCAAGCAGATGGAATCAGTTGCTTATAGTGAATCATTGTAATAAAACTTGTAACTCGTGCATCTATTGTTTACTTGATGCTATTAACAATGTCATTTTTATTGTATTTATAATTGTGACTATTATTATTGTGGCGATATTCCCTTATCAATATCACAATAGTTACACACTACTGACTTGTAAAAGGCATAACATGCAAAAAAAGATAACAAAAATAATTTGTTACAAAAACGGTGCAAAATAGTTAGCCACTTAAACAGATGATTTTTATTTTCATGTTGAAACATGAATGTAATAATAGCACTTGTATTTAACTTGTAGTTTCATTTCTAATATCAGTAAAAATAATAAAATAAAACAGCATTGAGTCGAGTCGAGTATACAACTCGGATTAATTCATATATTTGGTGATGAGTATAGCAGAATACAGCAACATTACTAATGTTAAAGCTGAAATAAAACAAAATAACAAAAACGAGTCTACCCAATTCGGTTTGATTCAAAAAAGATTAAATAAATAACAATGACAGCGCGACAATCATTAATTTTCTCTCTCTACTGGTCTACTATACTACATTTTGTAAACTATCATGGCAGACCCTAAAGGTAAAACATTGTGCAAGAAGAGTACAGTATTGATAGGTGACTAATAGAATATAATGGCTATAGCACAAGTGCAGCGACCACCTGCTGAAGGAGCGATTACAGTAGCCGAGATTGATTTGGAAATGGGTAAGTTAACTGTAGATATACAGTGCAATAGTTGGCTAATACGTAAATATCAGTTGCGTTACAAGACGATCGCGACAACAATATTGCACGATATGCCGCAGCAGGAGTAAGAAAACAAGCTAAAGTATACGAACACAAGTCGTACTGACATGGTAATTACATTGTTTGTTAAGGGTGTTTGTTATCCACATATTATGATTCCAGCAGCTATTTGGAAAGATATCCATACGGCAATAGTAAATCAGCGTGAAACGACGAATAGCAATACAGCTGCTATCGATGAACATGGCGAACAAGGATTTGTAAAAAAAGTGCAAATCCGTCCTATGCCAATGGCTAATACTGGACGAGGAGATGAGACACATAAAGTTACGACAACCATGACAGTGCCACAACGTAAACTAGGTGTGGAGAATATTTCATCTTCGTCTAGCTTTCAAGAAACAGTTGCATGGATGTTACAAGCCGATTCAAGGTAGGTGTTTTGCATGTATAGTATTAAATTTATTGTTTACATTGATGTTAGGGAAATGATTCAAGCATTTATGAACCGAATTGGCATTGTAGGCTGGGAGAAGTGGCGAAGGCGCTGGTTAGACCCGCTAACAGCGATGATAACACCACCAGTAAGTTAATGCAAATGAACTATACTATGATGGTGCTGTAAAGATGATAACCAGTGCATAACTTGATGATAGCCATCACACGCTGTATTGCATCGATCTGAATGGCCAACGACATGTATTGCATGGCATCCATATAGACAAATAATGGCTATAGCACATCGTAATGATATGGCATTTATGTATAATGTAGAAGAGCAAGGTAGATGAGATAGACAGATTATAAATAGTAAATTAATAAGTCTATAATATAAACTATGTAGAATGGTTCCCTGATCCATTGCATCATCCTTTACAACAAGATCTGGTGCAACTTGTATGGCGTCCTAATGCTGCTGGTGCATTGGCAGCTGTTTGTCGGTAAGTAAATTAAATTAAATATTTTATAACAGTTTTAGACAAATACAAATTAACTATTATTATTATTATTATTATTAGACAAGGTATTGCATTATGGAGATTTCCATTATATAATTGGCAATCAACAACAGGATCACCTCAAGCTTATATGACCTGGCTACATCATACAGCAATTGAAGATGTAAGCTGTTGTGCTTGGGATCCTACTGGACAATATCCTTTTTATAATATATATATAAATATAGAAACAATATTATACCTTATCCTTAACAAAGCAATATTTACATTTTTAGCAGTAGCTGGTAGAGCAGATGCTTCTTTATTAATCTGGCATGTGGCAACAGAGACGGTAGTGCCATTGCGACGAATAGGCTCGGGTATTGCCAGTTTACAATGGAGCCCAGATGGTCAATATTTGTGCACAGCTCCTCGAGAGTATGTTAATTTGTCAATTCATATAAATATACTTGGAAAATAACCATTATATTTAGAGATGATGCATTGCGTATATGGGAAACAAAAACATGGACCGCAGTACGAGCAGCCGAGTTATCATCAGGAGTAACGGTTAGTTATTTGCTATATATATTATGTGTTTATTTATAATATGTATTTAGAGCATATACTGGGCACCCAGTTCACGACATCTACTTTTTTCACTTGAAAAGGATACACACATTTATGTATTGCAACTCATAGCAACACAGAGTCATATTGGTAAGTATATTATTATAGCACACACTTTGAATCTAGCTAGATAGGCTTAAAACTGCAAATTATTAATGATAAAAATAGATTTTAGAATATTGGATGAACCACGTAGTTTAGAAGCAGTTGCATTACGTGACGAAGAAGGAAAAATGGTTCGGTATGTATATCATGGTGTACTAAAATCAGACTACTTACTACAATTGGTTAGTGTTGGTGGTGTCATTCGAAGTATGGCACTAGATCCAAATGGAGAAAGATTAGCGGTGATCTTTGAGCCACAAAAAGATAAAAAGATGTCAATTAACGCTAAAAAGAAGGGAAATGCAGTTAACGATAAGAATAATCAGCAGAATGGCAGTGAACTTATTATGGTATTTATGGTTCGACTATCTAGTTGGATTGGTGAACGGCGCCCATTATTACAAAGGTGAGATGATGGCGGATGACTTGTAATATATTCTAATACTGCTATTATTATTAGCGGATATATTCGCGGACCACCGGCACCAGATTATGAACCAGGTGATATTCTTAATGTGGCACATCCACCACATGCTGCAGCACTGGCTTTTGCCCAACAATTTGACCGTGGATCTCTATTAGCCGTGGTAAGTAAATCTATATAATATGTGTGTAATGAAAAAGCAAAAAACTAACTAATATCCATTAATAGGCATGGGATAATGGTAAAATTACATTTGTGCCATTCTTCTATATGGCCAATAGTCGACTACCCAATAATTCAGATCATCAGTATCAGAACCAGCCTGTAAGGCGTAATAATGCTTGGTAGACATTTGAGTCATATGAAGTTAAATAACATACTATTTTATTAAAATGATATAAATATAAAGTGATCTGATTATTGTTTATGGGGAATGTATTTATTATTGAATTATTCCACTTCTTTTCTTTTGACCAACCATGAACGACGGTGTCAGTATTTTCGTAGCATTAGTAATATTGGTGTTTGTGCTTCGCTGGCTATTGGGTAGGATAATACCTAGTATTTACTAAAAAATACGAATATAATGATATTTGGTCTATTATTGTTGCTAATACTGCTGTTACTGCCACGGTTATTAGCAGGAAACACGGCGGAACAAGGGGGAGGATTTGGTCATCGACCAGTGCCTGAAGAATGGGTAAGTAGCGCTAGTAGACTGTATGGCTGCTAGTAGCTTATACTAATTAGTATAGGTCCATACGGTTCATTCGATGTTTCCTCATTTACCGCCGGCAGCGATTCGACGGGAATTGGAACGAACACGTTCGGTCGAGTTAACGTGTGAACGCATTCTACGCGATGGCACTCTACCCACGGTAAGTAATAGCAGAAGTGCTAGAATGTGTTTATTTTAGATTAATAAAGAGTGGCGCAAAGTATTAATAAGTTTATAAATAAATGAATTAACCATTAACATCTACAATTAGTTACCGAGCGACACGGCATCAATGCCATCGGGACCTGCCGGTCATGGCGGTGAACGGGCGCGTGAAGGATCACAGAGTGCAGCTAGCACTTCACTTTTGCAGCGCTATCAATTGTCAGATGCGCAACTTGCCGATGTACGGGACGACCAGCCGTTGGACCGTACGTGGGAGTCGGAAAGTACACAGCGCGAGAAACGGTTACAAGCACGTAAAGCTCAAATGGTTCTTATGGCTCGCAAGTAAGTAATTTGCCTTTAGTTATTAATATGGCATCAGCTAATGTATCTTTTGTTTGTTATCGTCATGGTGATTAGGCGTATGTTGTCGCACAACCAGCAAGAACCGCAAGATAGTGTATCTAGCGATAAGGGCAAGGAGCGTGCCGACTATTAAATAATAATAATTTTATGATATTTTATCCAATACAATGATGGATTAAATAATGAATCTTTAGGCAAACCAATGAAGATATTGTTGATGGTAATAACGATAAAACACTGTTACTATTAATATAGTATTTATTAGTTTATAAAGTTTATAAATTTAAGAAAATGGTTACAATAAAGATGCAAGTAAACTACATTAATTATATACAAAGTGTATAACTTTTAATTATTTAATTTAATAAATATTGTTATTATGTTCTGGCTTTAAAACAAGCGTCGAAGAGGGCGAACGTCGTGAATGCCTGTAAGTAGACAAGTCTCTAAAATAGACGATTGATTCATGGCGTTTATAGCAAACAAGCAGTGATATGTGCCGTGTTGCCACCAGCAGGTCCACAACGATCGCGTGTGCTGGCTATGCTGTATAAAAGCGATCGCACACGTGAACTCACCGGACTGTATTCGATGTTGACAAAAGTATATTTAGATCGAGTATTGTCATCTGAAGAAGTGGCGCTGTTTACCGAACATCTTTCCGAACACCATCAGGCCATATTGGCCGATGGCAGCACGGTGCTGGACCGGGCCGTACTTGAACATAATCTGCTAAGTGCATCAAGGCTATATGATTATATCTGCGTAAACGAACTGGCCCGACTACTTAATACCACAGAGACACATGCAGAGACTATTGCGGCACGTATGATAGGCGAGGGTCGAATCCGTGGCTCAATCGACCAAATAGAGCGATTAATTGCATTTGAACGTACACCCATGGGAGAACAAACCAGAGAAGCCGAACCAACTACCGGAGCCGATGTAGGTCGCGGTGCTACACTTGAATCATCATCGGCACGTATATTTAGTCGTTGGGATGAAAGATTACAGTCACTTTGTGCACATGTAGAAGAAATGAGCGAGGCAATTGTTAAAAAGCATCCTGAATGGGCCAAGCACCATGCTACATTACGTGCATAACTTGCTAGATATAAATCCAATAAGTACGGTTAATAAATATGCTATTATAGCTGTAGAATATGCAATACAAATATTGTTATATTAGTTATGGTTATATCAGACTGGTTTTACGTAGTTTAACCTAATTATTACAATAACAAAGCAACGATTATTATTTAAATGGTATTTTATTCATCATCGTCGATATAATGAACAGCATAAGTGTAGATGGCATCTAACCGTTCTACACAAGCATCTTCTTGTAATGAATATTTAAGAAAACGTGACACGCCTTCATCACGATAAACAAGTGTCAATGCATTATCAGTTGGCGGCAGTGTGGCCAACAAGTCTCCATCTTCTGTATTAATATAATGATAAGCACCCTGCCATTCCTTTTTATCATCATCGATATTAGGCCAATGGACAGCAGTTTCGCTGCTATTTCCCGCTGTACTTGGTGAGGCAAGTATATAAAATAATGCATCCAAGCCCGTGGGTTCAATCCAATCATCACGTAATAATGTATAATTACCGTGTACAATAACCAAATACAATACTACACTATAATAATTTTCGTTATTGATCATTAATAAAAAATTACTACATGTTCATATAATCGGTTACGTTATATAGCCATTAAAGATATAAGCTGCCATGTCTATACATTATTTTAGATAAAAATGCATATTTATTTTAATGGCTTGATTTTTGACGTTTTGATCCCAATAGTTCAATCACTTTATCAAGTGAATGTGATCGTTTTCGCTCTAATGATAAAGTTTTGTCAGTTATTCCAGTAGTATAAGTAGTATGTATATTAATAGAAATAGTATTGTTAGTAGTAGTAGTAGTAGTAGTAGTAGTAGTTGAGTAGGAGCCACGAGATCGCGAGAAAGATACTGGTCGCTTTCCACTGTTGGCCATGGCCTATTATAAATAAAAGTGTCAATCTAGCTATAAACAGTCTAACAAATACTTACCAATTTCTCAACTTGTCTAATATTTCGCAATAGAAATAATCGCATAGTACGGAGTGTAACAGCATAACGTTGCAGTTTAGGTGTTACAGGCACTGCCCGATATTCATTTAGTGGTGTCCATCGTTGATGTCGTAATGTCTAAAATGGTTTACAATAATATAATAAGTTATTTATCATTGATAGCTAGTTATAAGCACTATATACCTCTTGGCGATTACAATGTTGTTGTTGTTGATGTCTTGTAGTAGATACACTTTTACGTTGTGTTCGTCCATTGATTATAATGTGTTTATTGTCACCTTTCTTTAAGCATGCATTATTCGGGATTCGATTGCGTTGTCCAATAACGCCACGACAGCGTGGACTGCCACAATAGCATGGCTCTTCCATTCCACTCATGCTTTCATAATTATAATCATAGGTAAGCTCGGTACCAGCCTCAATCACAGCAGTTGCAAATAAACCAATACGCAATTCACCATCCACAAACCTATATTAAATACGATTAGTAAGCTCATTAGTGTAATACAAATAGCTATTACCATTTTTCAATATGGCAATTAGGTTCGCAGCTAATTATTAGCCAATAGTATAATACATATATAAATACAAACATCAATTGAAAGAATCTATACAGACTCGTTAATTACCTATGGTTGGCAAATCGTGCATCTGTGCCTCGTCTACCCGCATCAATGACACGGCCATGGCCGCATTCAAGGAAATAAAAGTTATGATGGCCGTGATAGATTGTATTCATTCTTTCCAAACAAGTACGCTGTGTAATAACTTCACCGCAATATTCGGTAATTAGTTGACCAGCTTGAAGTGGTACTTTTGTACGTAGTCCAAAGCCTCGATTCATTGTCTAGACATATTAAAATATAAATATATATATATATATTGAAATAGTCATTGATAATAGTCAATGCTTACTTACGCCAAATACTTCAAGCTCCTTTACAAATTCATGTCGTCGAAATCGTTGATTACTACACAAATTGCCACATCCACACAGTTTGGGAGAACATTCATAAAACATCATACTGATTTGACATAAATAAATCACTAATTAACAACATTTTTGCCTCTACAAATTATAACTTACCGATTAAAGCAAGTATCGTCCACACATCCTCGACTTGTATTATCTTCAGCTTTTTGACATTCACATACAGCCTGTTCCATTACAAGTCGTTTCATTCCTTCCTCGTAGCCGTCTAATTAATGTATGTTTACCATGATAAAATGGTTAATTTGTTTAATATTATAAACTAAGGTCTACTTACTGCTACGTATCTTGACAAATGGTGGCGGTTCTCGATGGCGTACAAGTAATCCCTCATTTGCAGCAAACCAAATATCCCAGGCAATTGGAATTCTTGTTCAAGCGTCTCGTCAAGCAATTCTGCACCCGAATGAATTGGTAATGGAAATGGTACAACGTCATCAACTAGAGGACGAGCACAGGTGCCATAGATGCCACAGTCCCAGAATGTCTTTTTACTATAAACATTCTCGGTCAGTAGTGGAGGCTGTGCAGCAAGCCACGTTTGAAATAAACGAGGGATAAGCTTGCGATTTATTGTACTCTGCTGCTTATCACATGTCGCCTATAATTGTATATGTGTTAATTATTATCGCAAATCTAATGGCTATTTACCTTGGACGACGTAGACTTTGATGATGATTTAGATGATGATGTAGCAACGGCTGAGGCTAGAGTCAGTGGCAATTTAAATGGTACTGAAGTTTTCAATAAAGCTTCACCATGAAAGAGCGGTAATGGCAATGCCGTATTATCTGGCATCTCTTGTGATGCAAAAAGCCCTGAAACTAGAATGTTGGTTTTTAATTTTATAACTTTCGATTCTTCTTTTTCAAGTGTTTCAATGCGGGCCAATTCAGTTTTTGAATAGGCTGGCAATTTAGTTTCCATCAGGCTAATCGTGTCGAAGTGCGCTTTTTAGACGATGTTGGTGCAGGTGATAATGATGGTAAGTTTCAGGCATTGATTTGGCCCGAGTTGCCTTCTTAGATGGCAATGACACAGATGGTAATGTCTTGGGTGGTATTACTGGATTATTCTTTGTTGGCTCATTTTTTACAATGGCTTTCTTCGTTGTTTTGTCATTCACTATATTAATTGTATCTCTCCGTTGTAGTATTTTGATAAATACGTTGACTTTTCCTTAAAGCATACTGAGTTGTAGTTTGCTTTTGCGTAGATGACAACTTGTTTTCAATAGGCAATGCATCTGCGGTCATTTCTGGTAATGCTAATGTGGTCACAACTACATTTACTGCAGCATCTCGCCTTGTACGTAATACACGATGATGGTCCGTCTAAATGTATATATTTCGTATATATAATTAAATTATTATCTCTACCAAACTGTTATTATAGTCTACCTGAATAGACTTTTTTGTTGTGGCGTGCAATGGCTTAGTTGTTGTGCTGTTTGCCATTATAATCTTTTTTTTCTTGTTACTATTGGCCACGCCTAATGTATATTCAACATTAAATATAGCCATTGGTATATATTGTTGCTATAAAATAATGACTAGACTTACTGAAGATATTTTACTATCATCAAGTAAAATATTGCTTTCTTGACTAGCGAGTAAATCTTTAAAGTTATTTAATTTGATAGCTTTCTTCAAATGACTAGCGGCTAACCTTACGGTTATTTGGCGACGCGAACAAAAAATAAACAAACAAATAGGCCAAAAATATATTGAGTACGCGTTTGGCACGTAACCGAATATAGGCGATTTCAAGCAAAAATGTGATAGCAAAAAACTTAGAATCTGCTAGCAAATAGACGACACATAAACTAACAAAAAGTAAAAGACACGGTGGCCAAGCAAAAGTAATAAGAAGAAAGAAAAAGTAATAAGTGAAGAGACTATCTTTGTTTTTGTTCAATAACTCCAGAAAAGGCTACGTTGATTATGGCGTGATGGAAATCATTAAACTGGATTGATTTAAACCGATTTGAGTAGTATACTAATTTTAGAGGCAAGTAATAAGGATATATGCGTACTGGCCAAATCAGTCAATCTATAATTTTGTCCTATTTAATAGGATACGGAATTTATTTTATTAGTTTGATTCTTGTAATATTATTGCTTATTGATCATGCCAGAAGAGAATACGCAGGCATCATTGGCGACATTGCCTGGATCTCAACGGAGAGTTCATACAGCGCTTCAAGAATATGCACGGAGTAGAAGACACTGGCTATCTATAAGAGAGGAATGCTTTACACTGTTAACACAGCTCTCTAATACAGCTATACAATTAGAGTAATTACTAAGCACAGCCAATAGGCTTGTTTGTTTACTAATTAACTGTACAACTATAGTTATGCAAATTACGAAGAATGCTGGCATCCAGGACTGATGCCGTTTCGGGATGTTAGAGAGAAATATCGGATAAAGCAAAACGAAAAACTATTAATGGAAAAAGAAAAGGCAGATATATCATTTAGTAAATTGGTAAGTGAAGACTACTTTATACCAATCAGTAGTTAATGGATATACAATTTGGTGTAGGAAAGACAATATGAGCGTATGAATAGCCAGATTAAATTCTTACAACAGCTGCAAACAGATCTAACGGCTCGCTTGGGCAAAGAGCGTGTCATTACGACACCAGTACTTCTTACGCTAACCTTGGCTACTTTAAGTAAATAACTAATATATATATATATTGTACGGTAGCGCTAATCTTTGACTGTGTGGACCGTTTTAGTAACTCGGCTAAGTACAGTGGTGGAGCAGCATAGGAAACAACTAGTACTGGATAGACAATTGATCGAGCAGCTAGCTAAGGCACAGACGCGCGATGCAGCTACACTACAACTGTCTGCCTGGTTAAACGTGCCAAACATGGACGCCAATGGAGTATGTTGTCAACTGGATGAGCTCCTTGAACTAGAGTTGACACCAATTGTATAAATATCGAAAATGATAATAATTAAGAATTGATAGTTACGTGTAATTATTTAATAGCAAATACTGGAAATAAATAGTTTTAGACAAACTTTCAGCTTAATTTTAATTATTTATTTGCAATTATTTTTGTAAATATTGGTTTATTATTTAATTAATATTTGTTGATTAATAAGGCTACAAGTAACTAAAATAGTTAAAACAACATGTTTTGAATAGCATGCAACTAGGTATTTTTAAAAAATTTAATTCATATTACTGCAATGGTATATATTAGCATTATAAATACAAACACGACATTGTATTAAATTGTTATTGGTAAGCGTTGGAAAAGCTGCATAAAATTAAGAATACGATATACTATCATTGCTTCAACATGCATAGCATCTGATTTCTATACCATAATCCCTGTAACTAATTTAGAGTAAATTCTTGTGATTTTAAAAGGAGAAAAAGGAGGCAAGCAATGTAGAACGCCCCTTATTTAAATAGTATACTGTTATTTATAAAATATTGTGCACGGTTACCATAGTGGGTGGTATTCAATATTATTTTAAAGCATTGTTAAATAATTTATTGCCAATAATACTATAATTATTGTTGTTTTAGCTGCTGTTGTGTCATATTGCAATCAAACTGTACTTGCCAATATATCAATTTTAACTTTATTATCCGAAATGAACATCTACGCTACAAGTATTGTTTTAGTCTTATTTGTTATTGCATCAAGCCAGGTGCAGTGTGAATCACTTCTACCTATTAACAAGCATGATTTAGATGGAATGGAATCGCCTGAGCCAACGCAGTTTCGTGTAAGTAGTCTGTACCTTTAAATTGTATATAATATTAATTAGACTATTTATGTTTGATGAAAAAGTTAAATAGAATGGCACGCCGCCACAATGGCATAGACCATAGTGCAGAGAAAAAAGCTCAATTGCCTTTGGCTAAATCCGCCACACTGGTAATGATGACACAGAGCAAGCCAAAAGACCAGCAAAATGCTACACCTACGGCAATGGCTATGGGAAAACAGATAGATTCAAAACGACCAATGGAATGGCCACCAACGCTTATTTTGGTCAAACCCACGCCCACATTTGGAGCAAACAATAATAATCATGGACTAATTTACTAGAATAATAGCAACAATAATATGGGCAATCATTCTTAAGCTCAAACAGCTATATCAAAATTAATAATAAAAACAGTTTAAAATTTTATAAGTTTATTAATTTAAAAGTAGTTAACTATTTTATTGAAATACTTGGCATTTTTTAATAGAATATGAATCCAAGTATAATCTTTTTAGATAACAGCTATAAGAACATAATTTTTTTAATAAAAGCTGGTGTTTTGAAATAAAACAAAGTTTTAATGCCCTGAGCTTTACTGTATAAGCTAAATATAAAACATAGTTTCCAAAAGCGAGCCAGCTACTATGTTTGAATAAACCAAATTAAAAATACGCTTTTAGCCATTGCCAACCTTAGAGAGTTTCAATTGTTTTGAATTTAAACTACGAACACCAATTTTATTGCTTTAAATATTCTGCATGAATCGTCGCATCCCGCTATAACACCATATCCCCTTTACTACCACATCTTTCGATTCTTCTTCATACATAACAGAAAGCTACGATTTTCTTATTTACATTTTTTGATTTACATCGTTTATTATAAGTAAAACTCTTTAGTATATTTTTACTGGTTAAAAATATGCTACCATCGTTTACCGAAAAAGCTGCGCTTTGCTGCATTGTTTTAATGCAATTTTTCACCAACTATATAACAGCCACCCCAGTTAACTATGTGCCAATGAATGGTATGTCAACGATATATAATACTGTAAAACTTACGTTTCTTTTAGAAAATAGTCCACAAAGTCGCTTTATTAATTTTGACGTTGATAAGACTCTTGGAAGACCCAATCTTATAGTAGACGAAACCATTGGATATGGAGAAGAAGCAATATTTGGTCTTGGTACTTTCAAGGACATAAGAACTGGTGTTAAAACAACAGTGGTTGTAAAGTGTTCAGAATCATCCTCCATAACTTCAAGAGAAATTAAAATGCACAACGTAAGTAATAATAGCAATACATTACTCAATAGCTAATTACACTTATCTGCTAGCTTATCGAAAATAGAAAGATAAAATATCAAGGAAGAAAAGCGCCTGGTGCGGATAATATTGTAAACTACCTTGATGTATTTAAAATTCAATATGGCTGGTGCTTTGTGACCGAGTATGCTGGTTATGTGAGTCTTTATGACTACGCACAATTACTTACACCGGAGGAGAAGGTGGCACGGTTACCGGGAGTATTCAGCCAAATCAATGAAGCCATGGGATTCTATCATCTTGCCGGTATGACCCACAATGACATAACTCCAGAAAGTAAGTATATGTAATAGTATTTTATTATTATTTTAACAACGTATATCATAGATATTATTTTAGAACACTGAAAGAGGGAACTGGAACAAGCGAAAACTCCAAAATAAAACAGCCGACACCATCAAACAAAGAAATGAGAGCAGCAGAAGAAGCTGAAGAAAGAGCCGGACTTAAAGTGGCAAAAGAAGTTAGAGTGACACTCATTGATGTTGATTTGGGTCGAGCGTTGACCCTAAAGAAAGGTTTCGTTAAAAAGAAGAAGCCATTGAACTATTCGGTTTTTATGCCACCGGAAGCCTTTTTGAAACGAAGCATAGATCTTTTAGCATTAGACAAGTGGCAACTTGGAGCATGTCTTTATACTGCTATCACAGGCATGTACCCATTTGAATTTATTACCAATAGCAGTGAAGTGACCAGTGTGACTGACGATAAGAAACGACAAGATCTTATTAAATCAAAATTAACGGATCAAATGAAGAAAATGGCTGCTACAAAAATAGTAAGCATTGGACCAATGCCAATTACATCATCGTATGGAACATTTTACAAGCCACTACTTACTGAAATGGATGTATTGCTGTCGTTTGATCCTAATCAACGGTACAAAGCTTCTTCTTTTTCAAGCAAGTAATACTTGATTATATTATATTTTAATGATTTATATTATATCAGTATTTACAAGTAATAATCGTAATCGTATTAAATAAAATTCATTATAATAGGATTTATATTAGCAAAGATTGTAATGGATAATAATCATAAAGAAATTTATAAATATATTAACAATAAATTGTTGATTTAATTATAAGTTTAAATTAACAATTTAAAAACAGCAAACTTTTTATTTTTTCTTTTTTTCCACTCAACATTCAGTCACACTATTGAACTTTCTGCTATAATGCGTATGGATGTATTTGATTTAGGTGCTGAGTCGCCGACAGAGGACGATCCTACCGCGTCCAATCTAACGATTGAAGATGATGAAGAGATTGATAGTGATGACGCTTGGGATGAAGAAGACGAGGCAAAATTTGGACAGTATAAGTTTACAAACCGTACCAAGCAATCCAAATCAGCTAATTTATCGGGAGACGACGACGAAGACGAAGAGAATGAAGAATATGGCGAATATATGGATTTGTCGGAAATGCTTGGTAGTGGCTCAGCTACAACAAAAGACGTGTCCGCGTCAAGTGATGAAGAGTTATCAAGTGATACTGAAGACGAAAATGAACACGATGCAGAGAAGCTTGTTTTTTTGTCAATAATTTAGATCGTAGCGGAAAGACAAAGCGTGCACCACAGATAAAAGAACGCACTGAAGTGTATACAGAATCTGAATACAATCTTACACTACGAGATTCATCAGCCACAGGCAAACTCTCACTAAACGATCTATACGGTGCATTAGAAGATCAGTCGGGATTAGCATCGTTAAAAAAATCGCTTAAAGCCATAAAAAAAACCGAGCCTATTGCATCTACTTCTACCAGCAATACTGTTGGTACGCCTTTGGCCGCACCACTTGCCAAGCGTATTCAACAGCGCTTTGATCGCCAAGTGGCCTATGAGGAAACAACAGAACAAATAAGCCAATGGGAACCAGCAGTGAAACAGAACCGCGAGGCCGACCATGTATCGTTTGTAGATCGAACCGTATCCAACTACAAGCCAACCAGCGAGGCTATGGCTGCACAGTTGAAACCCACAACAGATTTAGAGAAGCAGATTCACGAAGCACTTATCAAAGGCGGTTTACGAGAAAATGAGATAAAAGAACAAGAAGAACTGGCTTTGAATCAATTATCTATTGAAGAGGTAGCTATTACTATAATGAAGCGATACTATTTATTGATAACAATTGATTTATTACTAGGTTAAAGCACGTCGTGATGAACTTCGTGTACTTCGTGAACTCATGTTTCGCGAGGAACGTAAAGCTAAACGAGTTAAAAAGATTAAAAGTAAAGCATATCGTCGATTGCGCAAGAAAGAACTTGAACGTCAGAAACAAAATGAATCAATTAATAATCCTGAAGATGCCGATGAATTGCTTAAACAAGCAGAAATTGCCCGTGCTAGAGTAAGTTACAAATAGTATTAATAGCCAATAGTTAATGGTCTATTAGGAACGTATGACACTACGCCATAAAAATACCGGAAAATGGGCCAAAGAAATGATGCGCCATGGAGGTCAGAATGCCGAGGTAAATAGAACAACATACTATTAAGTAATAATATATTAATAGATGATATCAATTGTAATATAGACACGTCAAGCAATAATGGAACAATTGGATCGACATGCACTATTGAAACAGAAAATAGCCGGAACAATAGAGAATTCCGACTCTGATGTGGATGAACAATATTCCGATACAGATTCCGATCTATCTGACGGTGCAGTGATGGAACGAGAGAAGCGTAGAGCATTGGATTCATTATCTAAACTGGCCACCAATGATAGTCAACCGGATACAGATCAAGTATCAAAGAAAGGCGTATTTGCCATGAAGTTTATGCAAGATGCTATGAAACGACAAGCAGAGGAGACACGTCGATTAGCTGAAGATGCTCGTCTTGATCTTGAACGTATGGATGAAAGTGATACCAATAACGATGAAGATAATAATAATAATAATCTACAACATGGTAAAATGGTGCAAGGCAATCCAGGTCGTCGTATTTTCGATCAAACCGATGTAAATAGATAGTTATTGATCATTAAATATTATTATTAATACTAACATTAATGTTAATGTAGCAATTAGATCAAGAGACTGAAAAGACTGAGCATATACTACAGCAGCTATCTGTTAATAAGGTAGGTCAATGTTATGGTTATACTGACTAATTATTCACTCATTACTATTACTGTAGAAGGGCACTTCAGTTCGGTTATCAGCTGCGGTAGAAGTGAATACAAAGACTAAATCAAAACATACTAGTAAACGTGTAACTGAAGCAATTACCAATAAATCTGTAACAGAAACAGATAATCCATGGCTTGATAGTTCAACGGCCAGTAAGCAGACGGGTAAAGCACGAGCAGTTATTACCAAAGCCGATAAAGCCAGTGATAAATTGAAGCGTGTTAAACAACATACGTCAACCGCTGATGCCAAGAGTCAACTGGATGCCAACATCGATGTAGATATCACGTTGGAGAGTACATCTTTATTGGTATCAACATCAAAACAGCAGCCAATAGATATTGATAAATTATCAGATGAAAGTGATACTGAAATACAAAGCACAGTCAATCCCAATGCATTAAAACAACGTGAATTGGTAGAACGAGCATTTGCTAATGATCATGTGGTTATGGAGGTAATTAGTATATAAATAATAACATAAATAATAGATATTAATAATAGATATTAATAGGAATTCTATAAAGAAAAAGAAGCTGAAATGAGTGAAGAAGAAGGACGAACGAAGGATGATACTGATACCATGCCAGGTTGGGTAAGTAATTTATTTATTTATTTGTATTTGTATTAATACCATCATTTATAGGGTCAATGGGGTGGTTCTGGTACTAATACTACTAAACGGAAACCAAAACAACCATCATCATCATCATCATCATCGTCTAATTATAAAAAGGCCCGATCAACGATTATTCGTGGTGTAGAAAAGGATAAACGCCGTGATGCGAAATTAAAAGAAGTCATTATTAGTGAAAAGGTGATTAAAAAGACGAAGAAATACGCAGTGGATGCCGTACCCTTTCCGTATAAAGATCGTGCACAATATGAACGATCATTACAACAACCATTGGGACCAGAATGGAATACAGATAAAGTATTTAAGAAAACTATACAGCCTAGATTGGAGAGTAGAAATGGCATGGTTATTGATGCATTGGAATAAACTAAAAGTATTATTATAGTATTATTATAAATATGATTGGTGTTGTTAATGTTTTGGTTTATTTATTTATACATCAGAGTACATTTAATGGTTACAGGTTTGAATTAATAATGTTGGTAATCATCTTGCTTTGTCGAATACGCTCTAATAATGAGAGTGTTTCAAGTAACGGTTGACATTGTTCTAAATGACTCTGTTCTTGATCTATTAAATGGTGTAGATCGTGTAATGATGATGCCAATCCTTGTTCCTATATTATATCATTTGTAATTAATATATATATGTGTGTGTGTTACTTACCTCAATTGATAAGGATCGTTGAGGGGATGTAGCAATAGTTTGTAGTATATTAGGTAATGTATCTATTTCATGTTAACAATTGCTATTATTATAATATTATTTATATTTACATACCTATATTATCTACTCGAATGTTTTTTACGGGTAACTGTTTCATTATTTCAGTTAAAGCGTTAATTGAACTATCAAATGGTTCGCGTATTCTATCCAATTGTTTCTCGATTATATCCAATATTTTGGACTGATTATTAATAACAATTAGTAACACGGTAATGTACAACTATTACATATAATTGTTACCTGATGCGGTATTTGTTGATGTATATCCCGTGCTTGGTACAACGTTTGAATCTGATTTTCTAATTGACGTGTTTGTCGTCGTTTAATAATAAGAGCTTGCCGAGCATCATCTAATTGATTCTATAATTTGCAATTAGTTAGCTAGTTATTTATAATTATTATATAATATAAATAATTAACTTACTTGGGCTAGAGTCTTTTGTTCTTTCCATGCTATAGCCGATTTTGCTTTTAAATACTGCCATTGAACATAGCGGGCCCGTATTAAGAGTGGATCAACCATAATGGGTGTCAATTCATTTAACTAATAAACCATTAGTAAATAGTAATTAATAACAATTGATTAATTAATACATACTGTCACTTTGTTAATAGGTTGAGTGGTGTTAATGATAGTATTGGTAGTTGATATCTATTATCAAATGGTTTAATAAATATAAATATACAGCTATTTAATTTTATTTACCTTATCATTATTAATTAATTGATTACTATTACTAGGAGTGCTGATGGTAGATGGCTGTGATTGAGCTATTTTCTTTTTAGGTGGTTCTAATACTGGTTCAGGAGATTGAAGTGCTGGTCGTTTACGTGGATTTAAATGATCTACTATTATAGCCATTATTAAAATATGCTACTTTATAATATGTTGTATTAATGTTACCTTGAGTACTTGGTGCAACACGAGTAGATGGTGTTTTACGAATCATTTTAGATGGAGTAGATGGAGTATTACCTGATAATGGACGCTTTTTTACTCTCGACTGTATACGGGCCGATCTTCGTCTCTGATCATGATGAGGCGTTTTAACATCTTCTTTACTATTTTCTTGTTTGTTGGTAGATAGATTTGGTGGGGGATTTGATTGTATTGGTAGTGTTTCTGATACAGTTGATGTAGGTTGTGCTATTACTGGTTCTTGATATTTAGTTAGTATTATAAAGCAATTGCTATTAAATATACTGTAACTTACTTGGTTTTGACAATTGATTGGTTGTTCGTGGTTTAGTTATCGCTTTACTACTATTTGTTGGTTTTGTTATTGGTTTTGATGTTTGTCGTCGAAATACTGGTACTGCCGTGCTGTTGGTAGATGATGGGTGTACCATTCTACGCGGTTCTGTTATAGAACGTGTCTTTGTCGGTTTACTTAATGTAGTTGCTGCTGATACTTTATCAACCACATTAAGTGGTTTTGCCTTGTCCTTCATAGTGGCAAAATACAAGTGTACAAACTGACGAAATAAGAGAAAGAAGATATTGCGTGTTTTTTGTTTACTTTTTTCTTTTTGTCGCTATGTTTTCCTTGGCTGTTATTAAAGATCGCGTTCGTATTCCACCCAATAACTTTCGTCAAACAACTGATCGGGCCTTGTCCGAACAGATCAATACAAAATATGCCAACCGAGTAAGTTGAAGCTGTTTTACTAGAATGGCGTATTTATAATCAACAGGTAATTCCAAAAGTTGGATTATGTATTTGTCTGTTCGACATTATAGAGCGAAGTGAAGGCTACATTTACCATAGTGATGGCTGTAGTTACATTAATGGTATAGTAAAGTACAGATATTATTGGATCAAGTACTAACTATTTGTTTATAGTGACCGTTAGACTAGTGATATTTAGACCTTTTGAAGGTGAAGTATTAGTGGGACGTATCCGTAGCTGTAGTCCACTTGGTGTTCATGGTAAGCTATGACATTCATTGGTACAAAAGAGCCTATATTTATTCAACAATGGCAGTGACATTGGGATTCTTTGATGATATTCTAATTCCACCAGAATTATTACAAGAAGGCACGGAGTTGTAAGTGACACTTTAATCTATAGCACAACACAGCCTTTTAACGAGTAATTAATAGCGATGTTAATGAACAGCTTTGGGTATGGCGATGGGAAGGCAATGAGATGTATATGGATCTAGATGAAGAGATCCGTTTTCGTGTGGTCGCTGAATCCTTTACCGATACAAATCCTACATCTGCACAACGACGCTATAGACCACCAATTGCTCCATCGGCCGTGCCTAATATAGACGAGGGAGGTATTGATGCCCAAACTAACTCCTCAAAGATTCCTCCTTACTCTGTCACTGCTATGATTCAAGGTAGTGGGCTGGGTCTTCAGTCATGGTGGCAAAGCTAGAAATAGCGTCTATCAATATCTTATGTTATTTTGCTATTCATTAATAAATAAATTTAAATACACTGTCTTTTGTCAATCTTGAGCTATATCAACTGCATTTAAATTGTGTTTATAAAATTTGTCATTATTATTTAAATCACGGCTAGTCCATTGATATAATTGATTGCGTACGTTGTCTGTTTTATAGGTCAAACTTTTATACACAATTAATCGTGCTATAAAAGTGTTTATTATACTGAATGTACACATGCTTAATATTAATTAAATCTATTTTATTGATATTGTTTATCAAGTCATTGTATAATTAAATTAGTATGATTGTAACACAACATGACAGTGTAATAAACTTGCAATGGGCTTTGTTGAATTCCAACATTATTAGTATATGATTGCTCATGCAAACTGATGCTACAAGTGGTATGGTCAGTAGCTCAAATATGTTTGACGGAGTATCTAGGTTGCTAGCAGTTAGTTTGTCGAGTAATTCAATTATTTTTAGGTTGCCAGTTAGTAAAGCTAGGGGTTAATAAAATAATTATAGGCGTTTTAGCTGTGTTTAATTTTTTGGTAACTGTCAAATCATAAAACTTTTTACAATATTTTAAAATAGTTTGATAAATGTAATCTGTAACAATATTTACTGTATCAAAACAAAAGCATATCAATAACTACATTTGTTATATAATTAAAATTTTGTGATTGAATTTTATAAAAGTATTGAATCGATAAAATAGTGACTACATAGCATGCAAAAATTGACTGTAGTATTCCATGTCCAAACCGATGAAATAAAAAAAGCAGCTCAGTTGCCGATTATTCTCCAATTATTTTTTTGAATATTTGAAATTCTTGCTACTATATTTGTACCAATCCATCAATATGGCATGTCATCTACTAATTTGAGTAAGAGGCGGTATTCAAATTTAAAACAATACATCCAATATAGCATGCACAATTATCAGTTTCCATTTTGAGTTGTCGCTCAGTTAAGATGTTTTACTTTCATGCTGGCTACATTGAAATAAATATGTTTTCTGCTTAAACAACATAGCCGCATTGATTTCTATGTGCTGTATTTTGCTATAAATAATCGAACATCTTGCCACTTTTATGTCTTTATCGCACACACAATCCATTTACGCCTGCTCATCTTATTGTTGCAACTACAATATTTTACGACATTACAAAATATAGACATTAGACAAGAACTCAATGATGCTATCTGGAGCCAAGTCTATTTTACCACTGCTGGTGCTGCTATCAGTTGGCCAAAGTGTTTTAGCATCACCAAATTTATTAAGTAAAAAGAAAGGTAAAGCATGATGTATTGGCTTTCAACAAAATACTAAGCATGTTATAGAAGTGGATCCTACTTTGGTTATGAATTAGGTCAACCTGGTGCATTTAACATCGGTAGCCTTACTATTAATCAAAATTCATTGTTAAAAGAAGGCGCATACATTATGTTGGCAAAATATGCTGTAAAGAAGGATGCTGAAGCTAATGCTAAAGTGATATGCGGAAATAGTAATACCAAGCATAATTCATTTATAGCATATCAAGTATGTATATTCATTATTATTGTAAACCATCAATATATTAACATCACTGATAGTACCTATATCATGGAGACTACAATGCATATGAACCAGATGCTCCGTTTAACCCAGTTTATTCTGTTATCAAGAAATTTGTTCCTAAAACTAATTTTGTTTGTTACCTGGTTGTGGAACGAGGCTGTGGCACGAGTGCTGATGATGTTGTTAGATATTCAAATATCAAGCAAAGCGAAAAACTAAAAATATATACACAAACTCTAAATCGTAAGTACATAATTATTATAGTAATTGTTCGCTGATAATCAATTGAATAGTCTTAAAAAACTAAAAGACGTAGGATTGTATATCATGGTTCTGTTGAGAAGAGTAAGTTAAATATTTAATTGCCTATATTTGTAAATATGCTTATATGGTTGTCAGGTATATGCGTTACAAATAGCCGCGCAGTAATTGGAATCATTAACTATCTGCGTCCTTTCAAAAGCCACCCTTCTTATCCTAGTCAAGGGCTAAACGATAATGCAATTACAGAAGTAAACGATAGAGTATTACTTAATTTAGTAGACTTTTATAAAAAAATCGAGCCTGGCTTGGAGTTTGAGGATGCATCAGAAATTGTTAGAAATGACTACGAGCGATTTGCACTACCAACAATTAATCCACCTTCTTATCAACATCCACCACAATACAGGCGTCCTTCTATTGATTCTATATCTGGCAATACACCTTCTTCTTCGCAACGTCGACCACCATATAGAGGCTTTTCTACTGATTCTATGTCTAACAATCAAGATCTTCCACCAGAATATACCCCAACTGAAAACAATGGTTCTTTTAATTAAATGGTGTATAATTAAATATGCCATAGTTGTATGCGTTTATTTTACTTTACTTTTCATTGCTATATAAACACCAATAGCATTATTGAGCTAATAAACTACAATATACTCTTGTTGCACAACGATATAATTGTTATTAAAAAAGCATTTAGTGTAAATTGTGCATTTGCTTAAATATTCTTTTGGTTTATTTATATTTATATTAAGGTGTAGTTGTAAATCAGTTAAAATGGTATAAAAAATGAATATTAAGAATATTGTGGTCTAAATCAATTCCGTTCGAATTAACTCAATTAATATTATACATATCGGCAAATAGTTTATCTCAATAGTTAATTATCTAATTTAATTCTCCAGGGCAGTAAATCTTTTTACCATCAATTGTAATGATTTGAGTAATTAATGTTGAAATCATTATTACAATAAACATTAAGTAATATTATTATTATATTTCATAAAACGATATAATTATAACAGAAATTGTGTCAGTAATAATATTAAACATTTAAATAAATAATGTAACATACTATTTGATTTCTTTGGAACATTTGACCAATTATTATTGTTGTTAGTCATGTGTACAAAAATTGATCGAATATTAAAAAAGTCATTGGTCATGATTCCATGTCATTCCATATTAATTGTTGTTGCATCCATGTACAATATGGATATTGCATTTAATGATCTCTTTTATTTTTCGACCTTTTACTGTTGTGTTTTGAGCATATTTGCAATGTAAGATACTTATCTATGGTGACAAGAAGGTAGAAAGACTAGCATTTCTGATGTTCACTATTGTTTTGAGCATTTTGGTATCAACTTATAGGCGCAATTATTTGCCAACCATTAATGAAGCAAATGACCTTCACCATATGCAATAATGATAGGTTGAGTGTCTTCACCAGGAAGATCTTGTGGCGAAACTGTAACCAGAATATACGGCATGCCGTTGAGATTACTTGAACAGGTGTTTATGTAAAATAAGAGAATAAAGACTAGGGATTAAATATGTTTTTATTGCTGTTCAAATACGCATGCTATTTATATTGTTATATTTGGCATTATCAGATAATATATTATTGAATAAAAAATAAAATGGCAATAGGAAAAGAAAGTGAAATAAATAAATAAAAAATATAGGAGTCAAGGTAAAAATGACATGACCATATAAATATTATGCGCTCAATCCAATGTTTTGTTTTATTTTAATATGTAGCTATACAGCTTTTATTAATGAGCAATAAATAAAATTAATGTGTCTTTCTATTGTTGCAATAATGTATAATATTAGCTGTTTACTCTAATAAATAATTAGATTAAGCCTTATAATAGTTGGCTTAGTTGGTGGTCGTGTAAATGTGTGTATATAAATGGTTACAATGTGATTGTAAATATTTATCCGCACAAACAACCAGAATTATAATTATAGCGACAATAATAAGCTATTTAACTACTAAACGCATTTATTTAATTTCATTTACATTTCTCTGTTTTCTGTGTATTATCTTGGTTTAACGTTGTTGCTGTTCTAATCGCATCCGCAACGACAACTTTTGATAAATGTAGTTCAGCTTAGCATAGCTATAATGATTTGCCATAGGTTAAACCAGTAAGCCTTTGAGATGTCAATTGTTTTTTCATTGGTTTCTGCTTTGGCTTGTTCTCCTATATTCTATCTTACTTGCCTTGTCAGAAATGGTTTCAGAAATGTAAGCAGCACTTAGGCCTTAGATGTTTACCAATTGATATGCAACCCATTGCTATTATGCATTTGAATTGCTGATATTTGATTAGAATGTCTATTGTGTTTAACTAGTGTCTGCATATTGTATTGCGCGTAGTTTAGCCAATGCAATCTAGTTTACAGCTGAAAACTGATGACGAAAATGACATGTTGGAATGTTCTATTGCTCAAAATGCTGTGATGCATCATCCTACAAATAGTACTCATTGTATAATCAATTTCAGGTGATTTGGATTAACCGCCATTTGAATGATGGTAGTTGTACAACATGTGGCACAATATCCTGGGTGGTATAATGCATTTGTGAATTCAAAACAATGATTACCCATAGCAATGGGCATAGTGTCGAATGAAATGCACGCATGTACCAATCAATATACTTTATAATCTAACATTACGACTGACCTATGTATAGCAATAAAAACTTGTATAAAATACCAGTTTGATACATTAACTTGTTTTGCATCAGTGCTGAGTGCTATTCTGTATGCAACAGATATTGAGGACCGAATCGGTAGAAATGGCAGCAAATACATCGTTATCGTTTTACAAAGCCAAACAATATACTTGTTTTTACTAAATAGTTAGACTGTGAAACAAAAACACAGACGGAATATCTCTATTGTATATGCACTGCTCATTGGGATTGCTGCGTCATTTGTGTAAATGCCGAGAAGATTGAAGTAAAACCAGGCAGGTTGAAATCAAGGCCGAACAGGTTGAAATCAAGACTGGGCAGGTTGAAATCAAAGCTAAGAAGCATACTATACACCCAATCTATTAATATACACATACACCTTAAACCATTTTTGGGTTTACTTTATTGGTTCATATTGTATATCAATGGTATACCTCGTGTGCTACAGTATACTAGTATCTCAACATAGCTGTAAGTATAAATAGCTTGCAAAATATACACAACCAACTGCAATATCATCATTACACTCTACTTCTTGCTATACACACTCTACTCTCCACTATACCAACCACACTCTACTATCTCTTTTATTTGTTTGTATTAACAAATTAGTATCACCATGAAGCTTTCCATTGCCGTCGTTTGCACCGTCGTTGTGACTTTGACAGCCGCTACAACCATGGTTGATGCTAAACCAACCATGGTGGATGATAAACCAACTTTGGTTGGTCGTGGTATGTTTTAATGACAATAGATATAGCGTATTATTGTGCTTACTAACAGTATTTCTAACTTAATAATAATAGCTCGTAAGTTGCATTATATATTAACTAACTATTCACTAATTATGTACCATGTATTATGCGTATAAATGACTTAATATTAATAGTGGGTAAGTTGTATTATATATTGACTGACTATGCACTAATTATGTATCATTTATTATTGGTATAAATAACGTAATATTAATAGAGCGTAAGTTGTATTATATATTGACTAATCATGCACTAATTATGTACCATGTATTATGCGTATAAATAAACTAATATTAATAGCATGTAAGTTGCATTATATATTGCCTGACTATATACTAATTATGTATTATGTACTATGCGTACAACACGCTTAATATTAATAGGTTGTAAGTTGTATTATATATTGACTGACTATGCACTAATTATGTACCATGTATTATGTGTATAAATAACGTAATATTGATAGGGCGTAAGTTGCATTATATATTGACTGACTATACACTAATTATATATCATGTATTATGTGTATAAATAACTTAATAATAATAGGGCGTAAGTTGCATTATATATTGACTGACTATACACTAATTATGTACCATTTATTATGTGTATAAATAACTTAATAATAATAGCTCGTAAGTTGCATTATATATTATTTATTTTATTTTGAAGAGCTTGTGAGCCCCGCTGCGCATAATTAAAGAATTTGCGCTGCTTCCCACTATATTTGGACTTTTCCAAACTTTTAACGGGTGGACTGCCACGTTTTTGCGCAAAATCTGGTCCATATAGATTTTACACGGGGGCCATCTTCCTTTAAATGGTGCTACACAGCACTATTCTCTTGAAGTTGGTCCCAATTGGTTTTTCCTCGGCTATTCTGGCCAAGGTCTTGTTTCCGGACCTACTTATTGGTTCTGGTTTGCAATTTGTTAACTAGAGAAAACGGGGGGGGATTTTTCATTAAGGATTGGTTCAAACCTCAGTTTGAACCCGGAGCCTTCAGCTCGGGAGACGCTGCCTTACCAACTGGGCTAGCAACGTCCCCAAGTTGCATTATATATTAACTAACTATTCACTAATTATGTACCATATATTATGCGTATAAATAACGTAATATTATAGGGCGTAAGTTGCATTATATATTGACTGACTATATACTAATTATGTACCATGTATTATGTGTATAAATAACGTAATATTAATAGGGCGTAAGTTGTATTATATATTGACTGACTATATACTAATTATGTACCATGTATTATGTGTATAAATAACGTAATATTAATAGCATGTAAGTTGCATTATATATTGCCTGACTATATACTAATTATGTATTATGTACTATGCGTACAACACGCTTAATATTGATAGTGTGTAAGTATTATTATATATTGACTGACTATGCACTAATATGTACCATGTACTATGCGTATAAACAACTTAATATTGATAGGGTGTAAGTTGCATTATATATTGACTAATTATGCACTAATTATTTACCATTCATTATGCATATAAATAACGTAATATTAACAGGTCGTAAGTAGTATTATACGTTGACTGACCACATATTAACTATGCTATTTACTGATTGTACCGATTATTTAATATTAATATATTGATGACTTATAAATTAATTATATGACATATAATATATATTTGTAAATACAGCATAATCAATGGTTTCAAGACATCAGCATTGGTAGTGCAATCAAACCACTATTCCAATACACTATAGGTATATATTCGGTGAAAATCAAGATCATTTGACAACTACGCCGTCCAGTCTATTTATATATCAAGTTTTGGCCAATGCTCCGGTTTAGCTAGTTTTTAATCAATGGAATCATTATTTTATCAACAGGCTTGCAATTAGTTGTTTCTATTCAACTGTGCAAGCTTATAGTAATAAATTTATGGTTCCATCTTAACTATATCTATAATCATGTTCTATTTGCATCCAATAATTGCCAAGTATTAATCAAATAGTTAAATTAACAAACTGTGTATGATTATATCATGTAAGCTATAAGCATATATTAGTATGGATAGTAGCAAAGCTATTATTATCCTATAACCAAATAATAGTATGCTGAAATTAGCATAAATATGTTTTTTAATAAAACATGGTAACAAAGTATAGGATATTATAAAACAAAATAAATAGACAAATCAAGTACGTGAATAGTGATAACAAAACTATACTGTATGCAATTGACCAAGAGTGATGAACGAAATAAATTAAAATCTACTAAAAGAATGCAGTTAGCAATAAACTTTTAGCTTTTATTAGTATAGCTTTTACAGTTTACAATATTAATTATATACACGGACATATGGTATATGTATACAGGATAGATATGTACAGTGCAATAATAATGATAAATAAATAGTTTATCACCATTGACACTCACTACCCAATTTCATCAACAATAAAACGAATTGTTGATTTAAATGCGTAACTATTATAGTTATTTAACTGCCAAATCACATTAAACAACCAATAATATACTTAATATTATTGAAAAGTTATTTTTATTTAGTTAATAAAGATATCATAAGATTTAATACAAATCAAGTGGTTTAAATAATCCGCCACAGCACCCTCTTAAGCTTCTTTTGCCATGTTCCACGACTTTTCTAAATTATGACACTGGAACAACTATCGCAATGTTTAGGAATGGATGCTAAAAGTAAACTGTTTTAGTTTGCCAATGATAAATGCCATGTTGACGGCATTATTTTGCATATCTTCACTCTTGCTTGATACACCAACCAATTAATTTGAGTTAATCAAAGCAATAATACTTTTATGTAATTCGGAATTAATTAATTGCTATATCTGATAATTGAAACGCTCTAAACCAGTCTGATTTTATTTGTTAATTAAATTTAAATTTAAAAAATATTTATTAGCTAAATCATTTTTATTTTACATTACACTTTCTTCATCTTGATAGCTGTTTTAACTACTAGTTCAATACTATTAATACTAGTTTTACATATTATATTTTTGTATTGTATTTGTTAGTTGCATTTGCCACCAATATATTGTTGGACATATTTTGGCAAATAGAACACGATCGGCATTACTGTTAATATTGCTACAATTAACTAAATTACGTAAATAAAGTTTAGATTAAATTTGTTGTATCTATTGTGATTATTTTTTCAAAATCCCCAATTCTACTTTAAGTCTCATATTTGAGTTTTCTAAGCAAATCGGTTTCAATTGAAAACATGTTGTCATGCACAAGAAACATAGTTATAATGTTTTATTTAACTACTTTGAAATTTATGAGGCCAATTATTATTGTTGTTAGTCATGTGTACAAAAATTGATCGAATATTAATAAAAGTCATTGGTCATGATTCCATGTCATTCCATATTAATTGTTGTTGCATCCATGTACAATATGGATTATTGCATTTGAATGATCTCTTTTATTTTTCGACCTTTTACTGTTGTGTTTTAAGCATATTTGCAATGTAAGATACTTATCTATGGCGACAAGAAGGTAGAAAGACTAGCGTTTCTGATGTTCACTATTGTTTTGAGCGTTTTTGGTATCAACTTAATAGGCACAATTACTTTGCCAACCATTAATGAAGCAAATGACCTTCATTATATGCAATAATGATAGGTTGAGTGTCTTCACCAGGAAGATTTTGTAGCGACAGTTGTAACCAGAATATACGGCATACCATTGAGGTTACTTGAACAGGTGTTGATGCAAAATAAGAGAAATAAAGACTAGGGATTAAATAGTGTTTTTATTGCTGTTCAAATACGCATGCTATTTATATTGTTATATTTGGCATTATCAGATAATATAATACTGAATAGAAAAATAAAATGGCAATAGGAAAAAAACTGTGAAATGAGTAAATAAAGATGTGGGAGTTAAAATACAGTAGAAACATTAAAGTCATTTAATACTAAAGTTGTTATTATAGAGCATACTACCAATAAATTACTGAGTGCAATAGGAAATACAAGCAAAGCCAATGTTTTTTAAAGACAAGTGTAGTCATAGAAGGTGTCATTGTTAAAATAATGAAACATAGTCATATTCTAGACGATGAAGCAATAGACCAATAGTTTATATGAATGAATAAATAGTGCGATGTTAATGCCAGCAGAAACATGCACTGTATATTCAGTACAATGGCAGTGGTGAACCAAGGCCTTCTGATTTCTTACCACCTATTATTATAAAAAGCCAAACTGACACTGTCGCATCAACATTATAATTAAATCATAACATTTTATTGTAAGTAAAATGAAACACTATTTAATATTTATTTTATATTAAAAATTGTGTTGATTAATTGACACTGATTGATTCAATCAGAGTTGATACGACACTACTTCAACAAATAACACTTCTTAGTAGTAAAAGCTGATCGACGGTTTATTGTTTATTATTGATTTTTTTGTCCCAGTTTAAAAATAGGAATTCAAAGTACAATAGCTATATATATTAAATTGGGCACTTGAACATTTTTCTCGTAAAAAAAAACTCGCATCGAATCCTTCTAGACTTTACTTGTCGAAATATATGGTACAATTTATGTATTTGTTGGAAGGTTGATACATTTTTATTTGCACTCTCACTAATGTCAGAACACGGCATTTTTCCCGTTCTTGAAAAAGACGACTATCTTTATGGACAGCGTGGCGTGGCTCAAGTACGCGAATCGCTGTCGCGCCACAATCCTGCCCAGGTCATTGCTGAAGCACAGCGTCGTTTCCGCGTTAACGATGAACGTGTCACAACGGGCTATCCGCTGGCCGATCAGTTTGGCGTGTCGCGTCGAACCTTGCACGCCGACTGTATCGCTGCATTAACACAGCTTATGGCCGATCGTATAGAGCAATCAAGTATGGACCATGTTCGGTAAGTGTAGTATACACATTCATGGATTGGATTACACGTCGACTAATACTACGCTATATACATGCTATTTCTAGTTTTAAGGAATGCTTTGAAGCGACTTTTGACAAAATTAAAGAACCTGAATTACGCGCTGTACCAATGGCACTTTGTCGTAAACACCCCGAATGGGTACCAATGGAAGCTTATGATGAACTAAGTAAGGGCGATGTCTATGAGGTAAATATGCTAGTATTATAATTATAGATTAGATATTAATTACACTAATGTTTATTATTAAGGCATGTCCATTGGAAATGAAACGTCGCTTATGGCTACATGACCACAACCTATTTGGTCAGTATATTCTACCAACTGTCAAGGAATATATTGAAGATCCAGTCATTCGTAATATGGCTTGTGAGATGCGCGGCACTGATTTGGCTGCCTCTTCTAAAGAACGGTATGTATTATACAGTTATTTGGCGTCCTATATATATATATAACTACTTATTTCTTATTAATTAGACGTGATCATCCAACGGTTAAAGAGCTGACTCGATTAATTGGTTGCAATCTACAATTATACAATGTCTGTCTTGGATTGCTACGTAGTTTATTTATACAGGATGGACAGCCAATGTTATGTATGCTACGATTTGATCTATTAATGGCAATGCATGACGGGGATGTAAGAGAGGTAAGCTATATTTTACGGTATTTAATAGACTCGAATGTCATATTTATTCTATATTGTAGATTTGTGATGTAGATCCTTGTCATAAACTTGTATGGTCATTGGATGCATGTATTCGTACACAACAACTCGATGAACGACGAGTCGATGAAATGCGACGATTCTTTGAAAGTGTAAAACATCGCGGTGTCAACGAAGGAGTCTATGGGTAATTAAACGTTATTATTTGTTAATATTAATTAAACTAATTGGTTGATATATATATATATATATAACTTAGTGATCTAGGTATTGTACTTTATGATCCATTTGCTAGTAATATGATTGCTGGTCAATTACTACAGCATCTACATGGATATTCTGGCAAACTGGGAAAAGTAGGCGATATGAAGGTAATTAAACTGTTATAATATTGGTAGTAGTTGTTGACACATTGATAGACGGATAGAACTATTCAGTGGGCCTCTGTAGTATTAAATCTTGGTATTCATGCACTTCATATGATACGACAACGTGAATTTCAAATTCCTCGTGTACCAAAATCTGTCACTTCCGGTTTCTTTGGTGTACTTGTACGAGTAATGGCCGAAGATCAACGTCACAGTCATCGACGATGGAATGGTACAGATCGACCAGCCGGTATTGGTAGTGAAATGGAAACAATTATGCGTGAAAGTGTAGTTGCTCAAATGGTAATTAAATTGATTAATTTATGGACATATAAATACTAATATATTGATATCGATTAGGTATTTGCCCATTATATTCTGGAACGACTACAACGCGGTGACTTTCTCGCTTTATCCCATGCATTGCCATCATTTGTGGCTGCATTACCGACAACACTACCGCCATGTCCCCTTCTTGATCAGCTTATTCAATCACTGGTGACACTGTTGCTTAACCAACATTTATCCACGCTTATTACGCAAGAAGCAGTCGGCCGTCTTATTATCGAGGAGTTTCTACTTAAATGCGTTTCACGTACACCTATTGTGCACGATAAAACTATTCGATTAATTCAAGCGATCATATGGCGGGCTGACGGCACTATCGGCCGTACGGCTTATGGATGGGCCGCTCAATGCGCACAACAAGGCCATAAAATACTAGCCACCGATGCTAAGGTAAGTATAGTATATTGATATAGCATTGCTTTTAAATAACCACTTTTATCAATAACACTCATCTAGCGACAGGATATTCTTCGTACCGAGTGTTATCTTCCAATCCTTGAACGATCTATGCCAACACCATGGCGTCTTACAAGAGAGAATGCACCAGGTATATTTAATATTATCTACGGTGCCGCTATGGATATAGAGTCTTAATAGACTATATACAAAAAACACTTTGGCAATGATTATTACTTCGTATATAATATATAATATAACGTATAATATGTTTAATAATTGATACTGTATCAATGAATACGGATACGGTTACAATTTATAATAATAATAATAATAATAGTAATATGTGGTTTGATAAAAAGTGTAATGTATCAATAGCATAAAAAGATAATTAATTAATATAATTAGTATATTTAAATAATAATATAATATAATTTATTCACTCTCTTTATTATAAACCCAACCCATTAAACTCTCTGTTTTAACTCTAATCATCGACAAATACATGTTCGAAGAATTCGTTGAACGGTGTGGCCAGTGCATAATTCTTCGACATTTCTTCAAGTAATTGCTGTCGACGTACATAAGCATCAAGTCGGCGCCAGTCACGTCGAGCTGGCTGTTGTCGATGAGCATGTAGTGCCGCACCTCGAATCAGTCCCGGTAAGGACTGTGCTGTGGCAATCATACCATTAAGTAATGGACCAAATGTAGCACTGCCATGACTATTGCCATGGCCCATAGCACTACTGTTACTGTTATTACTATTACTATTATTTGCATTATTGGTAGTACTAGTAGTATGTGGATTAGTGGATGTTGTATTGGATGCACCTGTTGATGTGTAACCATAGCCCGCTGCACCACTTATACTATTAGTATGTTGGTGTTGTGAGTGAGGTGACTGGATACTTGACGCTGTTGTAGGTGAGTCTGCATAATAAACACTTGTATGCCCATTACCACCATTTGTTGTTGTTGTTGTTGTAGCAGCCTGTCGTTGTACAATACGTAACCAATAAAGACCAGGTAAACATGGTAATGGATGTATAATAATACAGCCAACTGCAGTTGACTGTTCCGTCAATAAATGTGTATTAATAAACTCGAATGCTCCCGCTGGATCTTCTTGTACCCATAGACAAGTAAGTGCATCCAGTGTCGATGATCGTCTAAATGTATTCCACGCATCAGATGAACAAATGTCTTCAGTCACTACACAGCCTGGCAGTAAATACGGTGTATGGAATTGAAAGTCGGCTTCATCGCTTGATTGATGTATAACTGTGCCTGATAGTAGTTGTTGTGCCCAATCCTCATTCTCATCAGCAGTTGAGATAGATAATTGTTTAGCACAAGCTGGCACCTAGTAGATATAATAGATATGTATATACAGATATAAGTATTAATTAAATAATTGGCTATTCTATTTACCTGACGACCTAGACTACCCAAGAATCGATCAAATTCAAGGGAAATTGATCCATTAAGTTCAGGATCAATAAGTCGTTCCTTTGTTGTTGGTTGAGTGCGAGCATAATAAATGGATACACCAATAATATCACGTCTAATTAATTAATAATTAGCTAATTAATACAAATAAAATAATTGTAATTAACCTACGTAGGAATAGTATCAAAATCACTTAATGTATCAAGTAATTTATGATTCAATGGCAATACGGCAACATCACCTCGACTTTCCTTTCTTAAATAACCAATTTGTGCAGCAAATTGGCGGAAGAGCTGTGTTCTGTTTATAAAACATGGTATTAATATTAATATAACGCCAATCTACACTAAATAACTTACGGATTACTTGCTTGTCTTGGTTTGGGTGGATAAACATAAGATGATCTATATAATAATAACAATAAATAATAGTAATAAATAATATAATAGCAACTTACTCAAATACCGTCGTTGATAATGGTAATGGATGGTTTTTTTCAAGTTCTGACTGGTCTTTCATCAATTGATCGACCAGTTCTGCTGCTCGAGCTGATTCTGTACCTTCGTTGAACATACGGTCAAATGCCGGTATATACTGCTCGTTCACCGCTTCAACTCGTGCCACTCGTGGTGGTGCTGGTGGTGTAGGTGGTGCCGGACGTGGTTGGCGTTGTTCACGATTTGCATCACTTACGGCAATCGATCCAGAAGATTCAGCTGGCAAATGTTGTTCAAGGAAGTCGCTAGTAGCTAGTCGAGAAGTGGCCCTCGATACATGTTTGCCCATAAGATCGCGGAACACTATAATGATTTCATCTTCTGTCGACGATAATGCCAACTCTTCAGTAGTTGTTGATTTCTCTACAAATCCTACCACAATGCGATGATCCACTAGAATAAATCGAATACCATGATCGGCAATGGATGCTGATTGTTGTTGCTGCTGCTGTTGTTCAAGTAATCGACGTAATGGTGTTATATCGTCAATATTATCGATTATTGGATTACATAGGTCGCGTGATCGTCGTACCATATCCATAAATCGATTAAGATGAATCTTTAATTCCCATTGAATAAAGTTGGCTTCACTACTAAGCTCAACGCCAGCAATTAATGTCGGATAGCTTGATATAATACTAGTGGCAGCATTCATTGTGGTAGCCGCAGTTGTGGTGTGTTGCCCTTGGCCGTGAGCAGTAAGACTCATGGCGCGTGTACGAGCCAGTCGTTTAATGTCACGTTTTACTCGCCATGACATGCCATGGTCTTGCTGACTAGTTGTGGCGGCAGAACTTGATGCTGGTCGTTCAGCTCGATGAATTTGTTGAGTGGCCATTCGAATGGCATGCTCAAATGTCTGTAATACAGTACGACAAATACTACTATCCTCGGCCAAATGTCTACTGGCACCTGCCCATCGAAGAACAGTCTCGTAGGCTGAATGGATCATTTGCATATCCTAATGACTAGTTATTAGCAAGTTATTCAATATACATATTAAGCTTATATCTTACCGAACGAGTGTTTGTAAAGGCACTTTGGATCATTCGACAAATAGAAAAGATAACTTGACGAGCACAGTCCTAAGCATCATTAGTTTAGTTATAATGTTAGTAATAGATTCGTTATAATTCGTATATATCATCTGCTTACGATGTCGAATCGTCCATATTGTTTAGACCAACTGGCTAAATCAGTTAATACATCAAATCCTTGACTTGTAGCCATGGGTGGCAATTCCTCTGTCAATACCTGTAATATACATTGTAATTGGTTAATCAATCAATCATATACGTAGTCTATTCTAATAGCGACCTACTTTATCCAATATGGTACGAACGACAACGGTAATTAATCCATTGGTGCGACCATCATCAACCATAACAAATACTTGAGCCAATCTTACAAGACGTGTAAAATTGAATGGATTTGCTTCATTGGTAATTGAAGCTAAAATCATTCAAGTATACTACGATTTAACTAGTTATAATATATTGCATTAGTTAATACATTCTATAATGCTATATCATCATACTTACACTTTCATATGTATTACTAGGTAATGTGTTGCATTGACGACCATATAATTCAGCTATCTACTCCACCAGTTATAAATAAATGAATAAATAAATAAATAAATGGTTATTACTAACCCGATTCATAACGGCCGTTTCACTACGGTGATGATGACCACTATCATTAGGGAAGGGCGTCCATTGTTTCGGTAGTGTAAGATGGGCCAGTCCATGTGGTAAACAGACAAGTGTAGTCAAATGACGAATGGCCGCCACTCGCCATGTTTGATAGTAGCCCATTTTGCTTTCTGGCAATCCTGGTGCCATCTAATGGAACGATATCAATAGCTGTTCATGTTATCTGTACTAACCAACTTACCCAAGGTAATATACAACGCACAGCATGGACCAGATAAGGTACAATTGTAGTGACACCTTCAAGATCTGCTGCCAATAACATGTCACCCTCAGATAATAATGCGGGAATGGAACAGCGTGTTTGAGAAGACTAGATAGACAAATAGTAACATAGCAGACGAGTTAGATATCAATGCTAATTCAAATAGCCATACTATAATACCTCAACAATAATCTGGTAAAAGCGCTGCAGATATTCATTGCCCAAACGTGTACGCCGTTGAGGTGCCGAGAATACACGACATAGTGCACCAAGAGCAATCATTTTACCTTCAATTTGTCTATATAGCATAAGATAATGTCATTAATAGATAGTAAATTACTTACCGTGGATCTTGCCAACGAGTCGAACACACGTCAAATAGCCATGTACCAAATAGTCTAAAAATAGTATTACCATCAGGTGGTAATGGATTACCCGGCTATTTAATAGTCATAATAATGGTAAATATTTAATAACATCTGTATTGTATACTATATATTACCGTTTTAATAGGATCAGAACTTGCACCTCCTACTACAATAAATGTTTTTATAATACGTGCAATTCCCTAATTTGCTTATTAATACTTCATAATACACCATCTACTATAGTCATCTAACTTACATGGAATGCCTTTTCAAAGTTATGTGGCTGTAATCGACAAGGATCTCCAATCATATCTAAATATGGTTAATTATTACTTAATACCACCAATTACTTATTAATAGCTTACTAAGGGTTCTCACCCAAATAGGTAGTAAAAGATTCTCTGTTGGATCCAATCGAATCATAGCTGAATTGCTATTACATATTAAATAGCATCGTTTAATAATAAGATGAACTAATAGTATAAATTTACTTACGCTGTTACTTCTATACATGATGTACCAGCACCGGGTCCATAAAGAATACGTAGAATACGTTGTGTCATAGCATAGCTATAAACACACCAATTATCAATGACTCGAGCACGATGTGCCCAATGAGGGAATGCATCCTAATGATCCATATTCGTATCAATCATAGTGACATATGTTAAATACTTACAATTAAGTAATCTGTTAATTCAGCATCATAAGATGGTGCTCTTAACAATAATTCGAATAATGTCTATTTAATAATAATAATAATAATAATAATAATAATAATAATAATAATAATAATAATAATAATCATTAGTAATTATTATAGTATAGTATATATAACTTACTTGAATTAAACTCTCGCATAATTCACCGGCTAAATCATATACTTCTGGAATAATACCGGCGGCCATTAACTCTGACCGTGTCTCACCACCAGTTACTCCCGTATTTGAATTACTATAATTCATATTATGTACACTGCCGCCTGCACTGTTTAGTGTCTCTATAGGATGACCTGTTGCGTGGTTGGCTGCTAGTGTTTCCATAACGGCAGGCATACGAAGTAATCGATCACAGGCTCCACTAACAACACGTATAAGCACGCGCCAGGTACTTTCACTCATTTCACCGGTCAGTAAACGACCAGCCATCGTGAACATCTTCAATACTTTACGGCATAGCTCAGCATATTCACGAAATGCACTCGATCGATCCTGTACCTCCGAGGAAGTATGTGTTGCCGCATTGGTATTCGTGGTATGTGTACCCGATGTACCGGTCAGTGGTGGATCCATAACAATACCAATGTTTGTATTATTCTCTGACATAGAGAATACACTTGTACCAGAGGGTGATACAGGTGCCGGTGTTGTGGGATGGCCCGATGGATGATCATGAAATGATCTTGGTTCAAATAATTGTGATAAATGACGAAATAGTGTCTATTAATAAATACATGAATATAAATATATATGAATATTAACATTATAATTATTAATCAATCGATTTACACTTACTTGAAGGAATTGTTGTGATTGGATGCCTTCCTTTGTATCTTCAGTATCAATACTTCGATAGCACTCGGGACGTGCATTGCGTTCAAGTAGCCATTTACTATAAATATCGGCTGCATCATTCATCAATGCACTGTCCGCGTAGGAAGGCAGGGCAAATACTTGTCCAATGGCGGCCATACACCATCGGGCCTGTGCCACTGTTGTTATCCTCGGTGCGGGCTGTGCGGACTTTGACGTAAATGTCGATAAAGGTGGTGCCAAGTACGTGGTCACTAAACGAACAGCCGCCCGTCGAAAACTAAGTTGACAGTCAGAAAGTGCATCAGAATCTAAATAGATTAAGTATTTAAATGTCTATTAATAACATTTTTTCAATATATTTATTAGTGTTCAGCCTACCACTATCCGTTATGGGCAGTAAACCCATTTCAGTTATCCATTCTAGTTGCATGATGACCACACGTGGCCTACTGGTTATTATGCCACGTTATGTCTGTAATCTGCTGCTGCTGCTGTTGTTGTTGTTGTTGTTGCTATATACTAGTACCATAAAAGATGACAAGTCAATAGTAATAAATCAATGCTTGGTATTCAACTGGACAGTATCCAGTCTACTTTGACAAATAATACGCAATAATGATATAAAAATAGAGGCCACAGTTATTGCCACAGACCCAGATTATGTGTGCACGACGCGTTTCTACTAGATTGTCGATGCTACTAGATACTATGTAGGAATGACAAATAGCAATTATAAAATAGGTATCAAACAATAATAAGTTGATAATAGCCAAGAATCAATAGGAATACGAATAGAGTTATAATAGAAAAGAGAAGCGATATCGATTATTGATCAAGTACAAAGGTCTGGCTGCTCAAAGTTCAACACCGCGTGATAATTGTCTACTCAAGGTTACGCTAATGATGCAGACCGGTTTTACACTCTGTCCTGGTCAAAGTGTTTTAAATAATAGTTGAAATATTATTAATAGTCTTCATTTCTCTTTATATATACACACACAGTATTTACCAACATTGTACTTTCATCTTTATTACCGTTATTACTCTATTATTATACTACTACTAGCTGTTTCTCTATCTATCTTGACTATTAGTGTTTTATTTAGTTCATCTAGTTCCAACTACCTACATTGAGTAGCTGTCGTTTATAAATATGTTTAGAATGCGCTCTTTTATCATTGCTTTGATGTTGCTAATGGCTGCAGCTGTTCCCCTTGTCCAAGCCGACTGGCAAATAACCTCGCTTAGTACTGGAGATCGTGAACATATATGTGCCCAGAATATGGCTTACTGTTTTAATAACTGTAACGGTAAAGCACCTATGAATTTCTGTAATACTACTACTATGGGCTGGAACTGTGGATGTGCTGATAAAACACCTGATCTTGCTGACTATCAATGGCCGATTGTACGTGCCGAGTGTAGTGGCCGCTTTAATCAATGTCAACTGAAATGTCAAAAGGATCCCGTCAAAATGATAGAATGCAGCACCAAGTGCAGCGATACCTATAAGTGTGATTATGGCAAAATGCCACCTTCTAATCTCCGTGTAAAAAGTCCATCTAGTGTTCCTGATTATACTGGTGTTGTGGTTTCTAGTAATAGTAATAATAGTAGTAGTAGCAGTAGCAAGGATTCAAATAATGCCAATAGCCTACTATGTTCTCTCGCTCCATTATCTTACACTGCTGGTGCGCTGATGGTTGTTGTTGGTGCTATATTGACCCTTTAAAAGCTAGTAATACTTTTATTCACTATAGTGAATATGTATTAACAGCAATGTTCATATTTTTAGTTATTACTGTGTTGCTGTCAAGCATATTAATAAACACATACACACATGTTTAGATAATATTGATTGCTTTTCTGAATAGAAATTTAAATGTCGCAGCTCTAGACTTTAACCAATTACAAAATGATTACTATACATGTAAATACTTGATTTGGTGATAATCAGTTGGCTTGAATGTTTTAGTTTTAAAAGAAAATCGGCAGTTTAAATAGCAAAATAACAAAAGCAGCAATACTAAAATGAGCATAAACCCGTGTATCATATTATTAATTGCAGTTAAAAAATTAAAAATATAACTATGTTAGACAAGCGTACCATGCATAAAATAATACTATATGATACTATTTATAATAGCATGGTTTTATTTTTGATAATGTAGACATGTGCATTTTTAAACAATATAAAGGACAAAAACTACATGATAAGTAATATATATATAGCATTGCCAAATAAAGCTTTGTTTATATGGTTTGATATTTTAAACTCATTGAACATCGGCCAAAAATAGAACATGTTGACAAAACTAAATTGTAGCAATCATCTTGTAATCATTTGGAATAACTGGCTTTAAAAGTAAAAGCTAAGCAGTATAAATAAACGACTAATTCAAAGCATTACATTTTTTATATCATTATTCTCTCTCTCTCTTTCTCATATATATATCAGTACGTTTACTCTTTTTTAGTAAAACGTTATTGTTACGATTTTTATTTTTTAAACACCACTTTGATTTAACATTTAAACTTTTACGATGATATTTCAAAGCGCACGTACTTTTATCGCTGTCACTATGGTCACTGTTGCTGCAATGATGTTGATGTCGACGTTGAATAACGCCGTAGAAGCAGTCCAGCAAACTCCAAGTGTTGTACTAGCTCGAAATGGAGAAATGGGCTTTGATAAGAGTATGTATAATTACGATTATTATAGCAATTATAAAATTCTAATTAAACAGCTACAGATGACAATACATTTTACGGATATTCAATTAAGCAGCCAGGCATGTTCAATGATCCCAAATTTGCAGTCACCTACATTGGCAATGGAAATGTGGATGCAGTTTACGACAATACGCCAGTACGAGTTCGCTGTGATACTATCAATCGTTCTGAACAGATACTGCGATTTAATGGATTCAACAATATAACTCTTTTAGTGCAAGAGGTATGTTACATTGACTAGATAGACTACCATGACTAATAATATGATTGAGCATAGAGTTGCTTAAAATGGAGTTCCAATACTCCTCAAGAAATAAAAGATAAAGAAATCATTGGGTGTCCTATAAGGACTTATCATATAAAGCGCACACCGCAAGAACCGTATCCCACAAATGACAATATGCATTGCCATCTTGTTAGGCATCGCACTTCGCCAAATGATTATGGCAAGTGGCCTTTCGACCCACGTTTTGCCAAGGACACCTCGGTCATCAATGACCGTATCAGTAAGCTTGTTTCGCAGATAACCGATGCTAAAGTTCTTATCGATATATTAAACCAAATTCAGCAAGGCACGTAAACACTAATTATAAAGTAAATTATGGCTAACTTGCTACACATTAGGCATGCTTTTTATGAGAAAATTAAAATGGTACTACGGATTAGCTAAAGGTAGGCTGATTTGGAATCTATACTATGAGTGTAGTGCTGACTATTTATAAGATGACGGTTTGGACTGTGGCTCTACTGGATGCAAAGTTAGATTTCATCTATGGGGAACTGTAGTTCCTACTACATTCAAGGATATCAAGCCTGAAAACAAAAACCGCGTTATTACAGAACTGAATACTAAAAATCATCAACTTATTTCCACATTTTATACACACTTGACTGGACAAGAACGCGTATTAGTCGAGGCAAAAGTTAAAAATGTTTTGGCTGCTATAATGATTATTGTATAAGCCAGTTGAATTCACAATGCACTTTCAACACTGCAAACGGAATAAAGCATATTTTTAATGTTGAAATTATTGTTTATACTCAATATTGCATTAGCACTTTAGTAAATAATGTTGTAAGCAAATATAGGATTTACTGTTTTAAACAGTATAACTACTTTATTACTTGTAAATCCACTTATATCCACGTCCACACGCACGACTGTCCTTTTGCTCTTCCAGTAATACTATAGACGTACAATAGTAATGAATGTAGGATCTATTAGAATTATACACAGTTAATAAATTGTTCGAATTAACAAATTTAAAGTAATAGCAAGTATTATCAATTAAAACACAAGTGTTACAAGATAATTGAGTAAAATGATTTAATTACTTTATATTGTATTATGGCGATTACACTGTTGAACTGCTTCTAGCAATCCTTGAGCACTAGGCGATTTTGCCACGGCATCAACACGAATACCAGCCGAAGAAAGTGCCGCTGCTGTTGTTTGACCGATAGCTGCAACTCGCCACACAGCACACTCCTCTGCTAAGTGCTGCTCATCGTGTTTCTTAATATAAATAGGAATTGTAGTAAGATAAGGTAGAGCAATATTAGCACCTGATGGACTAAAGAAAGCAAGCCAATTAGTGCCAGTGTTATACTGTAGCATAGCTGTAGAAGCAAGTTTGAGTTGCGTCGCTAGTTGTGCGTCCTCGCCAACAGCATATACAGCCAATTCCTGGAACGGACAAGCTGCTGCTGCTAAACGTCGTGGCAGTGTATTGCGCCGCTGTTCGCCCGATAGAAATAGCAGTGTTTTAGCTGTCGTCGTCGTTGTTGTTGTTGACCAAGTATCGATAATCACATCAGCAAGTCCTTCGGCCTCTCCGGCAGGCGAGCCTAACGATTCCACACCTAGCATTGTTTGTAAGGTAGCTGCAGTGCTAGGACCTACGGCAAACCATACAACCGTCCGCCACCAACGTAATAAACTATCGCTATCATCGAGACGCGATAATACTTGCGCAAATGCTTTAACTGCACGCTTACTCGTTACAACGACACCCCAATGCTCGGCCGTCTTAGGTACTTCCTGAACAAGTCGTGCTAATTCCCCTTCAGCAATCCATTGATCAGCTAATGGTGCAATACATTGTACTTGTTCGAAATGGTTCGTAAATTCACGTATATAAACATCTTTTTCTGTACAAGACCCGTCATCTGTCGAACGACGTAGTAATAAAATACGCAAAGTCATGGGATAAAAGGTAACTAGTGCCATTTAATGTTGAATCGATTTTATCACGTAACATCTACTTTGCATCTCCCACTTCAACGCAGCAAAACTTTTTACGCTATCAATCGTAATGATTTGAGTAATTAACGTTGAAATCATTATTCACAATAAACATTAAAGCAATGTTATTGTCCATTATAATTTCCATAAAACAGAATTAATTATAACATAAAATTGTGTCAGTAATAATATTAAACATTTAAATAAATAATGTAACATACTATTTGATTTCTTTGGAACATTTGACATCAATTATTATTGTTGTTAGTCATGTGTACAAAATTGATCGAATATTAATAAAAGTCATTGGTCATGATTCCATGTCATTCCATATTAATTGTTGTTGCATCCATGTACAATATGGACTATTGCATCTAAATGATCTTTTTTATTTTTCGACCTTTTACTGTTGTGTTTTAAGCATATTTGCAATGTAAGATACTTATCTATGGCGACAAGAAGGTAGAAAGACTAGCGTTTCTGATGTTCACCATTGTTTTGAGCATTGTTGGTATCAACTTGGTAGAAGCAGATTATTTGCCAACCATTGATGAAGCAAATAACTTTCACCATATGCAATAATGATAGGTTGAGTGTCTTTACCAGGAAGATTTTGTAGCGACAGTTGTAATCAGAATATACGGCATGCCGTTGAGGTTACTTGAACAGGTGTTGATGCAAAATAAGAAAATAAAGACTAGGGATTAAATAGTGTTTTTATTGATGTTCAAATAGGCATGTTATTTATATTGTTATATTCAGCATTATCGGATAATATAATACTGAATAGAAAAATAAAATGGCAATAGAAAAAGAAAGTGAAATGAATAAATAAAAAATGTGGAGTCAAGGTAAAAATGACATGACCATATAAATATTATGCGCTCAATCCAATGTTTTGTTTTATTTTAATATGTAGCTATACAGCTTTTATTAATGAGCAATAAATAAAATTAATGTGTCTTTCTATTGTTGCAATAATGTATAATATTAGCTGTTTACTCTAATAAATAATTAGATTAAGCCTTATAATAGTTGGCTTAGTTGGTGGTCGTGTAAATGTGTGTATATAAATGGTTACAATGTGATTGTAAATATTTATCCGCACAAACAACCAGAATTACAATTATAGCGACAATAATAAGCTATTTAACTACTAAACGCATTTATTTAATTTATTTACATTTCTCTGTTTTCTGTGTATTATCTTGGTTTAACGTTGTTGCTGTTCTAATCGCATCCGCAACGACCAACTTTTGATAAATGTAGTTCAGCTTAGCATAGCTATAATGATTTGCCATAGGTTAAACCAGTAAGCCTTTGAGATGCCAATTGTTTTTTCATTGGTTTCTGCTTTGGCTTGTTCTCCTATATTCTATCTTACTTGCCTTGTCAGAAATGGTTTCAGAAATGTAAGCAGCACTTAGGCCTTAGATGTTTACCAATTGATATGCAACCCATTGCTATTATGCATTTGAATTGCTGATATTTGATTAGAATGTCTATTGTGTTTAACTAGTGTCTGCATATTGTATTGCGCGTAGTTTAGCCAATGCAATCTAGTTTACAGCTGAAAACTGATGACGAAAATGACATGTTGGAATGTTCTATTGCTCAAAATGCTGTGATGCATCATCCTACAAATAGTACTCATTGTATAATCAATTTCAGGTGATTTGGATTAACCGCCATTTGAATGATGGTAGTTGTACAACATGTGGCACAATATGCCTGGGTGGTATGATGCATTTGTGAATTCAAAACAATGATTAGCCCATAAAATGGGCATAGTGTCGAATGAAATGCACGCATGTACCAATCAATATACTTTATAATCTAAAATTACGACTGACCTATGTATAGCAATAAAAACTTGTATAAAATACCAGTTTAATACATTAAACTTGTTTTGCATCAGTGCTGAGTGCTATTCTGTATGCAACAGATATTGAGGACCGAATCGGTAGAAATGGCAGCAAATACATCGTTATCGTTTTACAAAGCCAAACAATATACTTGTTTTTACCAAATAGTTAGACTGTGAAACAAAAAACACAGAACGGTGTACATATTTCTATTGTATATGCACTGCTCATTGGGATTGCTGCGTCATTTGTGTAAATGCTGAGAAGATTGAAGTAAAACCAGGCAGGTTGAAATCAAGGCCGAACAGGTTGAAATCAAGACTGGGCAGGTTGAAATCAAAGCTAAGAAGCATACTATTACATTCCCAATCTATTAATATACACATACACCTTAAACCATTTTTGGGTTTACTTTATTGGTTCATATTGTATATCAATGGTATACCTCGTGTGCTACAGTATACTAGTATCTCAACATAGCTGTAAGTATAAATAGCTTGCAAAATATACACAACCAACTGCAATATCATCATTACACTCTACTTCTTGCTATACACACTCTACTCTCCACTATACCAACCACACTCTACTATTTCTTTTATTTGCTTGTCTTAACAAATTAATATCACCATGAAGCTTTCCATTGCCGTCGTTTGCACCGTCGTTGTGGCTTTGACAGCCGCTACAACCATGGTTGATGCTAAACCAACCATGGTAGATGATAAACCGGTCATGGTGAATGATAAAGCAACTTTGGTTGGTCGTGGTTGGAAGCCATGTTGGCCAAGACCGTGGTGTTAACCACAATTGACAGTTTCAAGACATCAGCATTGGTAGTGCAATCAAACCACTAGTCCAATACACTATAGGTATATATTCGGTGAAAATCAAGACCATTTGACAACTACGCCGTCCAGTCTATTTATATATCAAGTTTTGGCCAATGCTCCGGTTTAGCCAGTCTTTAATCAATGGAATCATTATTTTATCAACAGGCTTGCAATTAGTTGTTTCTATTCAACTGTGCAAGCTTATAGTAATAAATTTATGGTTCCATCTTAACTATATCTATAATCATGTTCTATTTGCATCCAATAATTGCCAATATTAATCAAATAGTTAAATTAACAAACTGTGTATGATTATATCATGTAAGCTATAAGCATATATTAGTATGGATAGTAGCAAAGCTATTATTATCCTATAACCAAATAATAGTATGCTGAAATTAGCATAAATATGTTTTTTAATAAAACATGGTAACAAAGTATAGGATATTATAAAACAAAATAAATAGACAAATCAAGTACGTGAATAGTGATAACAAAACTATACTGTATGCAATTGACCAAGAGTGATGAACAAATAAATTAAAATCTACTAAAAGAATGCAGTTAGCAATAAACTTTTAGCTTTTATTAGTATAGCTTTTACAGTTTACAATATTAATTATATACACGGACATATGGTATATGTATACAGGATAGATATGTACAGTGCAATAATAATGATAAATAAATAGTTTATCACCATTGACACTCACTACCCAATTTCATCAACAATAAAACGAATTGTTGATTTAAATGCGTAACTATTATAGTTATTTAACTGCCAAATCACATTAAACAACCAATAATATACTTAATATTGTTGAAAAGTTATTTTTATTTAGTTAATAAAGATATCATAAGATTTAATACAAATCAAGTGGTTTAAATAATCCGCCACAGCACCCTCTTAAGCTTCTTTGCCATGTTCCACGACTTTTCTAAATTATGACACTGGAACAACTATCGTAATGTTTAGGAATGGATGCTAAAAGTAAACTGTTCTAGTTTGCCAATGATAAATGCCATGTTGACGGCATTATTTTGCATATCTTCACTCTTGCTTGATACACCAACCAATTAATTTGAGTTGATCAAAGCAATAATACTTTTATGTAATTCGGAATTAATTAATTGCTATATCTGATAATTGAAACGCTCTAAACCAGTCTGATTTTATTTGTTAATTAAATTTAAATTTAAAAAATATTTATTAGCTAAATCATTTTTATTTTACATTACACTTTCTTCATCTTGATAGCTGTTTTAACTACTAGTTCAATACTATTAATACTAGTTTTACATATTATATTTTTGTATTGTATTTGTTAGTTGCATTTGCCACCAATATATTGTTGGACATATTTTGGCAAATAGAACACGATCGGCATTACTGTTAATATTGCTACAATTAACTAAATTACGTAAATAAAGTTTAGATTAAATTTGTTGTATTATTGTGATTATTTTTTCAAAATCCCAATTCTACTTTAAGTCTCATATTTGAGTTTTCTAAGCAAATCGGTTTCAATTGAAAACATGTTGTCATGCACAAGAAACATAGTTATAATGTTTTATTTAACTACTTTGAAATTTATGAGGCCAATTATTATTGTTGTTAGTCATGTGTACAAAAATTGATCGAATATTAATAAAAGTCATTGGTCATGATTCCATGTCATTCCATATTAATTGTTGTTGCATCCATGTACAATATGGATTATTGCATTTGAATGATCTCTTTTATTTTTCGACCTTTTACTGTTGTGTTTTGAGCATATTTGCAATGTAAGATACTTATCTATGGTGACAAGAAGGTAGAAAGACTAGCGTTTCTGATGTTCACTATTGTTTTGAGCGTTTTTGGTATCAACTTAATAGGCGCAATTACTTTGCCAACCATTAATGAAGCAAATGACCTTCACCATATGCAATAATGATAGGTTGAGTGTCTTTACCAGGAAGATTTTGTGGCGACAGCTGTAACCAGAATATACAACATACCGTTGAGGTTACTTGAACAGGTGTTGATGCAAAATAAGAGAATAAAGACTAGGGATTAAATAGTGTTTTTATTGCTGTTCAAATACGCATGTTATTTATATTGTTATATTCAGCATTATCGTATAATACAATACTGAATAGAAAAATAAAATGGCAATAGGAAAAAAACTGTGAAATGAGTAAATAAAAAATGTGAAAGCCAAAGTAAAATAGCTCACTAGCATTAAATAATTTATTAGAAAACTAATGTGATTCAGTGTCAAAAGATCAAAGCTAGTATTCTTTACTTGATTAAACTATACATTTGTTGTTCTACTAAACATGAAACTGGGTGGTGAGTTATATTAAATCACTAAATTACAATGCTTTCAATACTTTACAGCAATAATAATATGGATTAACATTTATTTAGTTATTATATTTTATTGTAAGTAGCATCAAATACTATTTATTTATTTCGATATTAAAAATAGTACTGATCAATTGACACTGATTGATTTGATCGGATTTGATATGACACTGCTTCAACAAACCCCTTCTCAGCATTAAAAACCGATCGACGGTTTATTATTCGAATTATGGATCTTTTTGTCTTCAATTTGAAAATAAGGACTCAAAGTACAATAGCTCATTGACGATAACCCAATTTATCCATATAATGTGTATATACAAACACAATGCACACGCGCAATAACATCATTACTCAATAAACTACGATTATAGCGAGAGGAAAGAGACAGACAGAAATGGAATCAAGTTAGCAGCATTTCGTCACAGACCGAAGTGCGTACTGTTCCACGTAGGCTACCAGAATTCATACGTGGACTGCCCGGTCCATGAGGACTTCCGCCACTAAGCGTGCCTGTGATAGAGGCCACATGAGAATTGGAGTGGGAGGTAGCCGTGGTTATAGTGTTGGGTAAAGGCATCACGGTTCCACCGTTATTGGACAGTCCATCCATCGACTTAGCCCGCAAAGACGGAGAACTAGCCGGACTTGTCGTTTCTGAGGTACTTGTTATAACAGGGGGCGGTGCCAAGAATCGAGAAAGTAAATCGAAGATCGGTTCTTTCATCGCCGACAAATGAAACTCGGCAAATGACTAGATACGACATCAGTGTAAGTAGTTGTCGATAGACGATTAGTACGTGCATACCAGTCGATTATCGCCATCCACGTCTAAATCGGCAAATACTCTATTGACTACTTTTTGCATCTGTAGATTTTGGTCTTCAGTACAAAATGGTGCATACTATAATTCAATGAAATAATTAGCAAAATAAAGTATTAGTTATTATTATTATTATTATTATTATTATTATTATTATTATTATTTACATACCAGCTCTGTCATAACACGCGATAATTCTTCATGTGTAATAAAACCATCTCGATCCAAATCGTATAATTTAAACGACACTATACAAAGATACGTTAATAGGCTACTAATTATCCTTTTAACTATTGCTACTAACAGGCTAGCTTTTCCTCGGCCGTTCCTTTACTAAATTCACTTAGTCCATTAATATAGTCTTGGAAGTCAACTCGATCATCATGATCTTGGTCAAATGCATCAAAGAGCCGTTCTAGAAATTGGTTCGTAGCCGTAGAACATACACAAAAGTTGCCAACTACCTATAAATAATCAAACGTAAAATCCATGAGTAAATATGTAGTTTTACCATCAACATATCAATATTCATCTTTAACAAGTTACTAGCCATCTTACGCTAGATATACAATAATTTACAATAAACACTTACTTGTTTAAACTGATCTCTAGTCATATGACCATCACCATCACCGACACTTTCAAATTCTTCTCTTAACAAATCGATTTCTGTCTCAGTAACTTTTACACCGTTAAATAAAATACTATTCTAAATAGAGTATAGCAACTTACAATGTGTCTTCTCAGCCAGCTCGTGCGTCTCCCGACTTACGTGGTTACCCATGATGAACTAGACGTTGGCTATATTTACAGTAACTATTATCACCGTTATGGCTTGTAATGGCACTAATAAATAACAGAGGGATTCTCTTGATCTTGCAGGATGGCGTAGTTGGCCAGATGTGTTTCTTAACAAGGCTAGTTACAGGTATTTGCCTATGGTTTGTAGATGTAGAGCTGAAGCTAAATAATCCGATAAATTGGATTGTTATTTGCGTATAAAGAGGAAAAGAATAGAATAAGCAAGTCACCGGTATGTGCGTGGGTGTGTGCAGAGGTCGGTGTATATCTACGTCAAAGCACATACTGTTATCAATGCGTGGGTGTGTGAGGTATGTTGATACCAATGGCCTTTTACCAAATCAGCTGATATATAGATATTGTCATTGTTATGTTGGCTGGTTAATAAGCATATTACCATTCGCGGTAGATTTTATATTAACCACCGCAATAATAAGTCATTGACAACAGATACCAATAGGAAAAAACGTCTCTGCTACTTTTGCCATTTAATCTTTATTTCTCTACCAATACGCTATCGGCTGTAGTTTCAACTCATGACGACGGCTTCACTTAACCAAGCACTTGTTGAAAAGTGCATTGAACTTACCAAATTATGCAGTGAGAATCTCCACTGGCTAAATACATCTCTTGAAGCGTATGTGAGCTTAATTTTAAATATGCTATTGCTATAAAACTACTTTGACTAATAAATAGTAATCGACAGTGTTCTAGATCGTAATGAGCCAGGTGTAGTCGCGTTGCGCCAAGTCTTTAGTGTAAGTCATGACTGGAATGTTCACGTATACAAAGTTTTATTTACAAGGCAGTATAGCCAGCATCTATAGAGGTGACAAACCATGAGACAACTCAGCAGCCGCGACAACAGCAACAGCATCAGCCACTCAACACTGGTCACACGGCAACATAGACCAATACGTAGACCGCTTGAATAAGTGTATGTCATTAGCATATACTGGTTCTCCAGCGATATGCTTGCTTCATTGAACCATAGGCCGGCGTGACCTTGCATGCAGCACCCATGATTGTGCCCGTGTTTGTGCGCGTGTATGTGTGCGTGTGTGTGTGAGTGTATACAATTTGTTTGAGCCAAATAGTTATTTCCAACCTGTTTTATGACATTCAAACGACTATAATAATAATCATCATCTATTTTTTATTCATTTTACCCCTATGACTTTTAAGCACTTTATTACATGCTAATAATTACACTATTCTATCTAATGTGCAGTATAATTTATTATATTTTGAAATTAAATAAATATATTCTTGGTATAAAAAACTGCTTCTCTAATATGATCAAACTTGGTCTATAGATATACAGTGTCATAAATATCGGCCTCGAGTATGTTTCAAAATAACACAACGCCTTGACTGCAGTCGCAACCTGTTGTGCTGTTCATATCGACAGTGTGGTGATATACACACACTTTCTCATATATACACACACACACATGTCTATCTATACTGGATGTTACAACCGCCTATTGAAACCCCCGTCTATAAACTGGCTTTCATGCCTTTGCCCAGACAGCCTTTACTCCAGAACACCACTTCAAACATATACAAGTACCGCTTTATGCTCTCCACATTAGCTCCTTATCCGTTTTTCTACCCATTTTCCATCGCGAATCTAGTACAGCGCATTCATATCTATAACCAACCATTATTCTAGCTTGTCGTTCTAAGTTTTCCCACTACATTTTATCTCTTTGATTTGCTTGAAGCAAACATCTCATCATTATCCTACACATTAGGAACCGATTGTCGCTGATTCTGGAGAATGAGCCTTTATAAACCACATTTTTGATCGCAATTCTATCGTAATTATCCATTTATTAGTCGCATTGTAAAACAGTACAATTTCGATTCTATAGACTTATTTGTATTATTGCTTAATAACTGCAAACGCATGCTGTTTGAATTATTTGCTTTAATTACGTCTAATCAACGCTTTAGCTCTCTTCCGTCCCAGTTAATAACGATAATTTCGTTAAGTTTACAACAACAACAGTATCTGCAATAGTAATATCATTTGCAATAACAATAGTAGCCATAGTATTAAGCACTGCTTCCAAGTCGTTGACCGTCTTAGCCTAACAAACGTACTTTTATTTGTTAGTAATAGTGTTCTATTGCTCAGTTCTATTCTTTGACGTATTCCATTTTATCGCCTGGGTGGTTCTTTTGTTTAACCAACCAACCAACCACGATCCGTGTAACTACTGCCTGTTGCATTAACGGTTGGCCTTTTCTTTTGCTGAATATACATACCACACTCGCCTTTCCTCCGACTGCTTCGGCCTTCGCCTTCAACTGCTGCTGCGTCTTTACGTCCCCTTTCTTCCTCAACTCCTTTGCTTCCTTATATTTATATTATAATTATTGCACAGCTGTGCCCTAGTATCCCGTTTAATTATCATCATGCGTCAACAATTCCCAGAGGATTTCATCCCTCCTGTAGTTACTACAATAGTGTTGTCTATCTTTGGTGTACTATCAGGCATAAATTTGCTGGCGTTTATTTATGCCTTTTTTAATCGACGCTACCCGCCTATTAAGGCGAAGCAAATCAATCTGGTTGCCTTTTACTTTTTGGGTAAGTGGCGTCTAAATTCTGATTTATAATGTTTGCCGATCCTACTATTTTGGGATGCTATATATATATTGTATAACACACTGACTAACCTATCGATTACTTGTTTATTCTTTTCATGTTTAGCCTCAGTTATTTGGTGTATTGGTTTATTACAAGTTTATGGCTTCTTTGGCTTTGAAGGCATATGGCAATATTGCGTACTATGGCGCATCTGGTTGAAGGATGTCTTTGGATTAGGCATGATCCTGGGCTTTATCAACTTTCGCTTCTATTCACTCTACGTAGTATTTGTATGTGGTAGATCTTTTGCCGATGCACCAAAGCTATTACCGGCTGTTTGCTATGTAGCACCCTATCTTAGCTTGGCTATGGTTAGTATGCTAAGATCAGACAACGTAATACAAGAAAAGCCAGGGCATTTCTGTTCATTGAAAGAATGGTACGGCATTGCTTTCATGCTTGTCGTCGGACTTAGTCTATTATTGGCCTTCTATCAATGCTATCTACTGCGTAACATTTCACGGTCATTTAACGAATACAAGACGCAAGTTATCGGACTTAGTATGATTATTTTTACATACGCTGTAAACCTTGCCTTTATGAAACGTCCCTTGCCCTATATGTTAGAAGTAAAAGTTGGCATGTTTATAATGAACTTGTTAACGGCAACCATTTACATATGGCTAATGATTGGCAGCCCAATCATTGGCAGTCTATTCTATCGCCAATCCTACTTGGAAAAGTTTGTTAGCAATTTGATGGCCGATAATGCTGGCGTGTTATCCGCAAAAGCCGTAATGTAGCTCAACCCGACAAAATCGAAGAAGAAGTAGGAAGCATACCAAGTGTGCCTATAAGATTTGCAGCACGCAACGCACTTACTATCCATGCCAATTTATCGCAGCAATTGCCATCGAGGAACCCACCACCCTACGCAGCAGGAACACGTGCCAATCGATCAGAACCCGATTTCCGTAGTGATTTGGCATGTATGGGCGTTTACGCTGGTCGTTAACAAACCAGTGACAGTTAAAATGTTTTCTTTGCAAGTGTATATTTAAAAGTCATTTGTACGCATCTACTCTTCTCTACTTCCCATGTGTTCAACATGAGTCATAATAGCATTGCTACTAGTGCCGCTTGTAGCCAATACTCTAATCGCTTGCCATTATCTACTCTCATCTATGATATAAATATATACATCAATGGTTTGCGCATAATCTACTGTTTTATTTGATTGTCTGCATTAATGCGCAATAATCTAAACGGTTTTTGCTATCATGTCCCTATTATTATAATATTAATTCTATTATTTACTCATAAACATTAAAACAATTCATTTTTTGTCAGTTTAATAATATGCAATACACGTATATATATATATATATATATATATGTACACAAGTTAAATGATATCTCTTAAACTATGTTGCATTTATATGTTCAATCAATAGTAATGCAAGTAGCAGGCCGTGATGGCAATTATGACAATTTAGAACGAATTTCATCCAAAGTCGATTCGAATTCACCATCAGTGTATTTCTGAATTGGCCATTGAATGCCTAATCCCTGCTCCGTATCAGGCTTGGGAATGATATGAAAATGAACATGCATCACTTCCTATTAATATTCATACAATTAATAGCGTTAGATTAATATGAAAATGTGTAGTAGCAATAGAATTATTACTTGCCTGATGAGCTAGACGACCATTGTTCTAATGTATATAGCATTAAGATAACATTTATTAATAGTCTAGCATGTGCTGTATAATATACGCTAACAAAACATACCTGAAGAACATTGTAGTTTGGCGCACCAATAGCAAGTGCAACGCGTTTGGCCACTGGCAGCAACTCACTCAAAGATTCGTCGCTTAGTTCATGAAAAAACTCGGCGTGTTCTTGATTGTATACATGTAGGTTAAAACACTATACTACAAGTACTTGAAAATCTAAATACCTTTAGGAATAACCAACTAATAGGAATCAGTCGATATTACTCTAGTAAATGGTTGCTAGCTAATAGATACAACTTACTGCATGTCCCTTGGATAGTGGGCCAATATCCAAAAAGGCTAGTGTTTTTCCGTTTCAAGGATCTTTCGAGAAGGAATGACTCCTTTGACAATCTTGCAGAACAAACAAGTGGCAGACATGGTTAGTGGTAAGAAACGTGTGGTTCGTAGAGTAAAGAGTAAAGAAACAAGCTGTGTTAATGGAGAAAAAGGAATGACGTACGCACACGACAATGGTATGCGTATTAATCGTTTTATAACTATCTTAAATATATTAATAGCTTTATAAATCCAACGGTTACTAAGATATAACTTATTATTATGCTATTTATATTATATCGCACAGATGTATATCTATACTATTATGGATATATATATCATTAATATTATTAATACACTTTAAAAGAATAAGCTAATAATAATAAAAACAATTTGATTAACAATTTGATAAAAGTAAAAACCAATTTTTACTGAATTCATCTTTCTTAATAACTTACAGATCAGTTATGGATCCCTATCGCCCACCACCTTATGGTAAGTATTAGAGTTGTGTTGGCTATTACGATATATTCTGCTGTGCTTTTATCGCCATATACTAATGGTAATCGGTGGTATTAAATAGGTTACGCTGGTGGACCTCCTCCACCACAGCATTATGGCTTGGGATCTTATGGACGCGGTCACAGTGGTATGCCTATGGGACGCGGTATAGGACCGCCAGGTGGTCCCGGTCCGCATGGCTATGGACCACCACCACCGCAAGGACAATTTGGCCGACCCGATGGATTCCCTGGTCGTGGTCGAGGCGGCTTTCATGGTCGCGGTCCCATGAACTGGCAAGGACCCAATATGATGGAACCACCAATGAATCCGCCGCCTGGTGTTACTTCATTGTTTGTTGGAGGTATATCGCCGGGTATCAGTGATATATGGATGGAACAGCTATTGCGGGTAAGTTAGTAGGAATAGGCTATTCAGTATCAGTGCTATTGTAGTGTAAATATAATAATGACACATTTCTCTATTTTATAGATCTGTGGCAATGTATTTCGATGGAAACGTGTACTTGATTCGGAGCGTAAGCCAAAATCTTTGGATTCTGTGAATATGTAACACCTATTGATGCATTACGTGCATTACGTATTCTTGGTGGAGAGAAAAGAGAGAACGGACAAGTCATTGAACTACCAATACCAAGTGCACCTAAAGAGACTAAAAAGCTAATTGTAAGTTATAGCAGGGTTAATAGCAATATTACTAATTAATATATATTGTATATTGTATATTTGTATATTTGTATATTTATATATTTAGATTCGAGCTGATGAAAAAACACGAGCTGCACTTGATAAATATGAAGCGGAAAATCAAAAAGAAAAGGTTAGTATAAAATAAAGTTATAATATAGAATAAATACATAATCAATTAGCTAATTACTTAATGTTTCAATTACAGAATGAAAGTGCAGATGATCAAGCAGCCATGGAAGGTATTGAGGCATTACTTAAGGATATGTTTGATGCAGCTGCCAATAATACACTGGATGATAATGTTGAAGGGCCGGGAGCTGAAGAAGAAGAAGTAGCGCCTGATTTGGAACCAGAACAGCGAGAGATTGTATCACGCGAAATTGCACTATTTCGAGAACAAACAGCCAAACGTGACCGTGAACTAGAGGAGCGTGAACGTGAGACGCGTCGACGACAAGAGGAGAACGAAAGAGCCGCACGTGAACGATTTGAACCACGATCTATTAAACCGACAGTATTGGCAAGTCGTGAATCTCGTTCAGATAATAGCCGTAGTAGCCGTGTCTATTATGGCGTGACTTATGCCTATGGCTGGGTACTTAATAACTCGCGGTTAATTGAGGAACAAGAGATTGAAAAGCGTATTACTGAAGAAAAAGAACGTGATTATAAAGACGTAAGTATTAGTAACATTACTAATTGAATGTTATTACTAATTACTAAAACACTTATGGGGATGATGCCCAATAGCGCTTACAGTCATTTACGATACGTGAAAATAAACGTATTGAGCATATTAATCGTGAAGAAAAGCTTGAAACTGAACGAAAAGAGCGACGTGAGCATGATCGAGTTAAAGAAGAACGTCGACTTCGTGAATGGAGCGACGATAAAGAAGAGGATGCAGCACTAGAAGAGTATTACGAAGACCGGTATGTTAAACCATTGTCTAAATTGAATTTAATTGTTTACAAACTATAATGACACAGATCACGTTGGCGTAAACGACGACAAGAAATTCGACAACGTGAACGAGAACTAGACGAACGAGATCAACAACGTGAAGAACGAAAGAAACGTGAAGCGGAAGAGGCGGCTGAACGAGAGAAGCAACGAGAACTAGCTGATAAGCAAAATGAATTAAAAACATCCACACGACGACGTACACGATCTAGTATATCAACAGCAGATGCAGGCATGCATCCTGACCGTATGCGCATGTTAGGCATCGATGATACAAATAGCGACAATGTCACTGGTACAGCCATGTCAGTTATTACTGCTACAACAGGCACTTTTGCTAATACAATGACTTTATCGCTTGATTCATCTACTATTACGACTGCTACCACTATTACGACGACTACTACATCTTCAGTACCTATACCGACACCGCTTATTTCATCGGGTGTACCGGTTAAATTAAACCTTGCAGCAGCTACCACTACCAATAAACGAACAATGATAGGTGGATCTGCTCTTGGTGAAGGACATGCAGGTGATGGCGATGAACACGAGACAGATGAAGTAGATGCACGAAAACGACGTCGATTAGCACCACCACCGCCTATTCCTCCAGTTGAAGATCCCGAAGAACGAAAGCGACTAATTGAGAAGCTTATTGGCCGTATTCCTGTCGAACCAGAAGGTTTATGGCAATGGTCTATACAATGGGACTATTTAACAGAAGTAAGTAATTAATTAATTAATTAATTAAATAGTATATTTAAATAGAATGAATCTAATAATATACTGATAACCACATTGTTAATAATAGACGGTGTTGTATGAAAAGATTCAAGGATTTGTAGCTAAAAAGGTCGAGGAAGTATTAGGAGTACCTGAAGATGAATTAGTTTATTTGTTATTGATCATATTCATCAACGAGGTACACCAACGGCATTAGTTGAAGAATTAGAAATGGTGAGTAAATAGTAAATATTAAGTGAATTTAAATGGCTTATTAATTAATTAATTAATTAATTAATAATACTTGTACTTATGAATAGGCATTGGATGAAGAAGCAATTCGATTAGTGGCTCGTTTATGGCGTATGTTGATCTATGAAACAGAAGCACGTGCTCAAGGTATTGCCTAAATGTTACTTGACAGTCATTACCAATGAATTTATTACTGGCTTATTTCTATCTGACGATATGATATGATATGATGTATCTATTATATATATATATATATGTCTATTATATTAATATATTATACCATACCATATCATTGATCTTTTCGCTATCTCTATAACACCATTAATGACTTGCCAGGTGAGCCTGAATGCAAATAAAAAAGATTATTAAATTTATTTGTAAAATTCAATTAATAAATTCATTTTATTAATGAAATGTTCATCATGTATATTATTAATGAATAATACACTGTGTCAATTGAATCTAAACCTTTTCAATAGGACGGCCTTCAATTTCCCAACCTCGCATACCGCCACGTAAACTAATGACATGTTTATAGCCAAGTCGTTTAACTGCTTCGGCAGCAAGTATACTTCGTACACCGCCTGCACAGTAAAGTACAAGTTGTGCTTCATTATCAGTAATCGGTACAAATCGACCAATATCCCGGTCAACTACGCCGCGTGGCAAACAAAGTGCACCAGGAATAATACCATGTACTTGTTCCTCTCGTTCACGTACATCAACAACGTGTAGATCAGGCGATTCGTCCTTTAATAGCTGTTCCAGTGTTTCTCCATCCATTTCTGCAATAGCTGCATCTCTTTTGACTTGTTCAACTGTTTTCAACCATTGATTATGCTTTGAATGAGTCTATAAAATATATTACTATTATTATTGCTGCTATGGCTATGGCTATTAAAGTTAAAACTACTGACCAACGATAGACTTCTAACTAGTAATGACGGTGAAGACCGAATACAATGACGGCCTAGCATTGAACGATTCAACTATAGCTACATTAGTACAAATAAATATAGCAAGATCAGCTATTAGTAGTTACCAAACCGTGAGTGACATCGTGTTTCAGTGTTGTTAGTTGCAATAGAATAACTGTAGTATCGATTGTAATAACAAGTCTGAGTGATGTATTAGTAATTACTAGGATCATTATTATGATCTAATGGATCAGTGAATAAGATTTTATCTGATTTAGATTGTGCACTCAGCTCAATACTAATTCAGTTTAGTTACTATTATGTTAAATATCTCGTGTAGTCTAATAAAGTTTGTAATACATATGGATTGTGTTATAATGACTGTTAAAACATACATAGGATATGATTAAATACAACTTTAACATAATCATCATCATCTATTAGTTTAACAATAAATAAATCATATATTTGTAGAATTAATATAATACTTGTATATTTTCTAGTAAATAAATATCTTATTAAACATTGTACTCAGACTGAATTTAGGAGTGAAAGTCGCAACTGTATTTATAAATATGATGATATTTATTGCAATTAAAATGATATGCACGCTATACAAGTTTTTGAAAAAAAAAGGTTAAAAAATAAAAAAAAGACAAATTTTCTCCAACACATTGCACGTCCTTTCATCTTCCTCCCACTTTACTGTCCTTGACGTAAAGTAATTGTCCAGCGGTTCTTGCAATTACGTCTATTCATACCAAAGCTCACTATCATCATGCCGGGCCGTCTAGAAGTTGAAGCAATCACCATGGAAGTGGATGAGATGCTTAAGAAGGAGAAGAAGAAGGAAAGAAGGAAAAGAAGGAAAAGAAAGACAAGAAGGACAAGAAGGACAAGAAGGACAAGGAGAGCAAGAAGCGAACTCACGATGAGGCTATGGATGTTGATAGCGATGCTACAGCAACTTCAGAAGATGTCGACTAAATAAGCGCAGCAAGACAAAGGATACCGATACGGAAAGCGAACCAGAAGTGGATACAAGTCTATTGGTGTCAAGTTTTAGAATCTCTTCGCAAACAGCAACTGCATTAGAAAAGCGTGGCATTAAAGCTTTGTTCCCTATTCAGGCTGAGACATTTGACGCTATTCTCGATGGCAAGGATATGCTTGGCCGTGCACGTACGGTACCGGTAAAACACTTGCTTTTTCATTGCCAATGATTGAACGATTATTGCTTGATGCTGCCGATGCTGGATCACAGCAACGTGGTAGCCGTTCACCAAAGGTTATCGTTATGGCACCAACTCGTGAATTGGCCCGTCAAGTATCGGCCGAATTCGAAGGCATTGCTGGCCATCTGAAGGTGCTTACTGTTTATGGCGGTGTTGCTTATGACCAACAAAACCAAGGACTGCGTCAAGGTGTTGATGTTGTTATCGGCACACCTGGCCGTATTATGGACCATTTAGAACGTGGTACACTCCGTCTAGAGAACATTCGCTTTGTTTGTTTAGATGAAGCTGATCAAATGCTTGATATTGGCTTTGCTGATGCTATGGAAAAGGTGCTACAAGGCGTTCAAGAGCAAAAGGCCGCCACTCCCAATGCACCCACCTATCAAACGCTATTGTTCTCAGCTACATTGCCTGAATGGGTCCACAAAGTAGTGAAGAAGTACTTGAAGCCTGACTACGCCACCGTCGATTTGGTTGGTCAACAAAAGCTAAAGACCAATGAGGATATTACGCATTACGGTATTGTGTCTCATTGGGAAGTACGCAAAGATATTATTGGCGATGTTGTTGCCGTTTACGGTGGTGTTAGCGGCCGTACAATCATCTTCGTTAATACAAAAGCTGAAGCCAATGAACTTGCTATGAACGAGAAGCTTAAAACCGGCGCACAAGTACTACACGGTGATATTCCACAGAATCAACGTGAACGCACTTTGGCCGGATTCCGTGACGGCAGATTCCGCTGCATTATCTGCACAGATGTAGCGGCCCGTGGTCTTGATATTCCTGATGTTGATTTGGTCATTAATAGCGAACCATCACAGGTATTGAAACGTATATTCATCGTTCTGGACGTACTGGCCGTGCTGGTCGCAAGGGTGTATGTGTTACATTTTACAAGCCATCCGAATCAGGCTGGATTCGCCAATTAGAACGCCGCATTGGTACTCAAGTCAATCTTGTTGGTGCACCACAGCCATCGGATATTATCGAGGCAACCGCCTCGATGCTGCTACGATGGTGACGGGTGTTAGTCCAACAGTAGTTTCATACTTTAACAATACGGCTACCATGCTTATTGAGAAGCTTGGTGCTGAAAAGGCATTGGCCTGTGCATTGGCCTGCATATCTGGCTATGCTGCTGGTCTACCATCACGCTCATTGCTTACCGGCAAAGAGGGTGTGCTAACACTTTGTCTACGTGTTGGCCACGAAATCCGTGGTGCTGGCTACGTTCGTACTGGATTGGAACGTGATTATGGCGTTACTTTTGATGATTTGACAACCATGCGCATGACCAAAGAAATGGACGGCGTAGTATTTGATATTAAATCATCAAAGGTCCAAGTCAATGACGAATACGACATTGTGCTAAATGGACAGACATTCACTTCAACTAGCGGCTGGATACTTACTGCACCCACAGTGGCCCCTGAACTACAGGAACGTGAAGGGTTTGGCAACGGCCGTAGCAATGGCGGCGGTGGCTATGGTGGCCGTAGTGGTGGCTATGGTGGCCGCAGTGGTGGTGGCCGTGGTCGTGGCGGATTCGGTGGCCGTGGTCGCGGTCGTGGTCGTTATTAGATTAATTTTAATTTCTTTTGCAGTTATAATAAATGTTGCCATGAAAACCGACAGTAGTCGATTTTATCGTTTAGATAAGCCCCCCTTTTTGTTGATGCACGATCGAGCATCGTCTGTGTCATAGTGATGACGGACATGAATACAGTACGAATAAACTAAAATAAATGTATCTCTCCTTTTCAACAGCCCAATATTATAGTAAATTAAATATTATAGCAATTATAGACGATCGATCATTATTACAAAGATGGTTGCCAGACAATTGAAACAAAGTCGTTTTGCGAAACGAGGACCGCAATCCATTATATTTATTATATTATTAGCGTTGCTAATAGAAATACATTAGTATCAAATGTATCGGTGTTGGCCATCGATTTTGATACGGTAGAGTCGGATCAGACTACTGAGACAGCTCCAGTAGTACTGAATATACCAAGCCCATCTTTTGGTAAACGGCCTGTCACTAAACCGGCACCATCTGCTAAATCATCGCCTGTAGGACCGAGTAATCAATCGCAGTTTTGTGCCTCAGAGTTTGCTATTACCAATCTTCATAAATGTGCTAAATTTGAGTTTTCCTATGATAGTACGGTTGGTAAAGATGAGCCATGTGTTGCTACCGCATCGACCAATCTTACTGAGCTTAGCTTTCCTGCACCGGATCCGGAGCTGGCTAATATGCCGATCAATAGACTGACACCATCAGTTCGTCGTATTATTGAAGGTATTACGAATACATTCGAAAACGGTACACCTGATTATGCTTATGGCAAATGTGAACATCTGGATGATGGTCGTGGCTACACTTGTGGCCGTATTGGATTCACTACTGGTACCGGTGATGCGCTTTGGGTGGTTGAAAAATACGTTAAATATAGACCCGGTGTTACACTTGCTCGTTACTTGCCGGAATTACGCCGACTTGCGGCGTTGCCAAGCTGTGATACTACTGGTAAAGAGAATATACATAATTTAAACGGATTTGCAGCAGCATGGTCGGCGGCCAATCAGCGCGATACTGCTCTATTTCGTCAAATTCAAGACAATATTGCTGAGCAGCATTATTTAATACCAGCACTAAAGTTTGCTCATAAATACGGAGCAACTACTGCGTTAAGTCAAGCAGTATTTTACGATACGGTTGTTCAGCATGGTTATGCCTCTACCGAGGATAATATAGATTTACAACGCATATTAACACTAACCGGTCCGCGACGCACTGGAGAAACTGAGATAGGTTGGCTTGATCGCTTTTTGGTTACACGGGGCCAAATGCTTTGCTGCTTCCCCGATAGTGTATGGCCAGCGTCAGCCGACCGCGTTCACGATTTACGTGATCTACTTAGCCATGGAAAAGTAAACCTTACTGGTGAAATTACTTTAAGGTCAAGCGGCATTCAAATCCTCGCTGGTAGCGATGAATTTGCCGCTGATGCACGATCAAGTGCCATTAAGATTAAAAAGCCATCTCGTCATACTGCTTCAAAAAAAGCATCAGCATTGGCTATACAATATAGGCCCAAATCGGCCATTAAATTAAAGCCATTAGTGCGTCAACCAAAGCAGACACGTACCAAGTTGGCTCGTCCTACACAAGCTATTTCTCTACTTCATTAATTTTAAATATGCAATGATAAATAATATATAAATATTTCTAGTAATATTTGATTTATAACTCAATAATAAATAAGTTTAATTAAGATACTTTAAAATACCATTACACCTTACATTATTCTAATGTTATTTTATAATTTTAATTTTGGTGTTTAATAGTATTTACGCTCGGAATACAGCGTGTCAGTTAGTTAATATTGATAATAATAACTTTGTTTATTCTATTAAATATAATGATATTCATGTTTGAATATTTATTAAATTGTATATATATATATATATATAAGTAAGTGAAGTGTGTGTACCAGTCGATAATAACGTAGGAAATAAACAAAATTGCTGTAAAATAGAAGCAAATGAATAGAAGATGGAGCAATATGAGTGAGAATAAATAAATGCCATTAGAATGGATAAATGGTGTGAAAGTGGCCAACATTCATTAGTCAGTATACTTTTTATAGTCTTTTCTTATATTTTGATATAATTATCGCGGATGTTTAACACAATGTAAACTTCATACCTGATATTCTTTTATTATACATTTTAATTACACCGGAGGTACAACTGTAAGCTAGCAATCTAAGCTTCTTTTTCTTTCGCTGTGCTCTGTGTTTTTAGTAATGTATAGCGATATACTTTAATTATTTGTTATAATTTCTATAAGCAGTGTGTTTGATCGCACTATTATTTCTTTCAACCATAAAACGGCATACAATTCAATTATCATGAATTTTAAAAGTATTGCCGAGATTAAAGCGTCATTTGATCACTAATGTTTACCAATTTAGTTTCAAAAGATTAACTAAATTATTAGATGCATAATATCGAGTGTATTATTAAATGCTATATACAGTGTTTTTTGCTTTTTGTGCTTTATTTTTGTTCAGTACTGTTGTTCTAGTTGTATCAACATTGCTTGAATTTTTACTAAACTTGATCTAACAGCATGATCTTAATGACTTGCTTTTCGTTTATTAGCTCAATGGTAAGACTAGATCAATCAATATTTAGATAGTCAATTGCTTTCATTGACCTATGTTTTAGTCGGTTGTTCTGCAAACAGTCTCGCTTGGTTTTTTGTCAAAGCCGCTTTTAGAAACATAGGCTATCAGCTAAACCTCAAGTGATTACTGCTTGGTGTGTGTTCTGTTGCTACTACGCATCCAAGTTTGACTTTATTTGAATAAAGCTGCCTGGCGTGCATATCCTATTAGCCACAAATTGTATTACATGTAATCTGATGAATACAAGCTATTTCTCAGTCAAACATTCGATGGTACGAATAATTAAATGTAATAGTTTACTCTTAAGAATGCTGTGATGCATTCTACTACAACAGTTTCTATTGTACAGACAATTCTCAGTCAATCTTGTTTAGTTGTGATCTCAAATACCGAAAGTTATACAGTGTGTGGTATCGATGCGCTTAGAAATAATTTCTTTGTAAATTTAATGCACTGCTTATTCTTGTAAAATTTCCATAATGTCGAGTTGAATACACGCATGCACCAGTCAGCATATTTTGTAACTAAACGAAACTCGACTAATTTATGTATAACAGTAAATAACAGTATAAATACTAATCTGATGTATTAAACTTGTTATTGCGTGTTTTTTGCATGCTACTCGGTATGCATGCAGATATTGGGAACTGCACGAGTCAGTAAAAGCAACAACAAAAGATAACAGCATTGCTTTTACAGAGCTAATCAATTTTCCCATTCTCACCATATAGCCAAATTGCACAATAAAAATACAGGTTAATATACACATATCTATCGCATATTTACTGAATCAAGTTGGGTGGGTCATTATTATTGCCGCACCATCCGCGTAAATGCTGTGCTATATAACGTGCATACCAATAAACTAATATTAATAAAATGCGAGTGAGAATTTATATTAACTAGCTATAAACTAATTGCATCCCATATATTTTATGTATGAACAAATAAATGTAATAGCAGTAAATGACAGTTTATATGCAATAACTATACACTAATTACATGCTGTGGTCTGCGGGTGTCAGCCACATAATACTAGTTGTTAAGTACTATTATACATTAATTAGTTATTTAATAATGGCGCCCATTTACTTTATATTAATAGCATAACATTAATAGAAAGTAAGTGACATTGTGTAATATTGATTATTCATTAATGAAATGCTATTTAATTCATATATCAATAGCTTAATATTAACAGGATGTAAGTTGCATTGTAGTTAATTAGCTATGCGCTAATTACATGTTATGTACTGTGTCTATCAACAACCTAATATTAATAGGTTGTAAGCTATATTTTAGATTACCAGTTTATGCATTAATTATATGCCATGTAATATATTTATTTATAAATATAAAATAGTCGGCGTTTTAAGACACTAGCATTATTGATAGCACAATTTAAGATTATTCCAGTACACTTTAGTATATATTCGGTGGAGGCAAGAGCATTTGATAAATATGCCGTTCAGTCCATTCATATATCAAGTCATGGCTAATGCATCGGTTTATCCAGTGTTTAATCAATGGAATCATTATTTTATCAACAGGTTTGCATCTAGTTGTTTCTATTCAACTGTGCAAACTAGTAGTAATAAAATTATGCTTTCATTATAGCTATATTCAATCGAATTTTATATTTATAATCATGGCTTATTTGCATTTAGTAATTAGCAAATATAATCATGTAGATAAACTAACAACAGATAGGCAAAATTATATCATGTTAACTATACACACACATTGGTACACTACAACAGTACTATTGTTCAAATAACAATTTGAATGTAAATATTTTAATGCTACATATTAACAATAAAATATGGCTAATAAATCATAGAATTGTATACAAAAATAAATGGGCAAAAAAATGCATAAATAACAATAAAACTTTATTTTGTGCAACTAGGTGAAAGCAATGCACGAAGGCGCAATATATAACAAACAATATTGGTAATACGCAAACAATTTTTATTAATAATTTACGACTAGCATAAAATAAAATAATATATAATAAAGCTAATATAAAAAAATACATGAACATTAATGCTGAATGCATACTATCGTGAATAAAATAATTAACTATATAATAAAATACTAATAAAATATTGATTTCTACTTTATTATAATATGAGCAGATTATGTATGTATTTATATTGAGTGGCGCTGCACAAATATATGAATATATGTATATCAAGTAATCTCCAAGAGCTTCATACATTTGGCCCTATATCCAGACTGTGACATTATGACAGTATACAGCAATATCAAAAAGTAACTCTAATGTAATTAGATGGCAAAAGCAATAGTGATCATTCAATTAATAAATTGTTAATAGAATTAAGCAGAACTTTACGTACAATGAAGTAAATTGTTTGATATTTTGCACAAGTATGCACATGACATATATATGACTATTGGCAAACTATAGTGTTATTGTATTGCATAAAAATGCAATGATTGTGATAACACACTAATAAATGTACAAAAATAGCAGTTTTTTACTGTTTATGGCTTGTATACTTAAATACGGCAAAATGATTAGCAGATTTGAGTTCCCCATGCTAAGCTGTACAGACTGGTATGGAATATAGAGCAACGATTTTGCAACAAAAGTTGGTCAAAAATGTAATTTACGTATTAGTTGACAAAAGCAATTAAAGTTTTGATTTTAAAATTTTAATATAGAAAATGAAAGCTGATACGAGCTAACTTCAAAGCAATCTACAACGCTAAAAATCACGATAGCAATTTACTGTACAAAAACATTAATATGCAGTGACGATTTATGCCATGTATTTACATATAATGTAAATTTTTGTCAGCTAATACGTAAATTACATTTTTGACTAACTTTTGTTGTAAAAATCGTTGCTCTATATTCCATACCAGTCTGTACAGCTTAGCATGGGGAACTCAAATCTGCTAATCATTTTGCCGTATTTAAGTATACAAGCCATAAACAGTAAAAAACTGCTATTTTTGTACATTTATTAGTGTGTTATCACAATCATTGCATTTTTATGCAATACAATAACACTATAGTTTGCCAATAGTCATATATATGTCATGTGCATACTTGTGCAAAATATCAAACAATTTACTTCATTGTACGTAAAGTTCTGCTTAATTCTATTAACAATTTATTAATTGAATGATCACTATTTCTTTTGCCATCTAATTACATTAGAGTTACTTTTTGATATTGTTGCATATTATTATAGCATCAAAATAATAATTTTACGTTTAAAATTTAAACTAGCGTTTTATCAGCATTTTAAATTATTATAAATATAAAAAATCAATTTTACTGCAATATAGTTATTAAAATAAAATATTTTTACAATGGTTGTATTGTTATGATAATATAGCCAAGACCTAAATTAAGTTATTAAATGATTTGTTGAGATCACATAGGATCAATTACAAGAATAGTACATATATGCCGGATATAAGCAGTAATTGCTATAACAAATAAGCATTACAAATATATGAAGAGTAGCTATTTGTTTGTGGTAAATATGTGAATAGCTATATAAACTGATAACACTGCATTAATGGTATATAGTACAAAAAATTCAAGTTCTATCATTAGCTATTTCACTATATAACAATAGCATTATTTAATATCAATAAAAATATAAGCAATTTCTAGTTTCACTCTATTTCTACTTACTACCATACAAAGCTATTTAATCTACTATAGATGAACTGTGCTATTCAATGGCAAATAAAAAACAATTTTATTAACTATATGGTATTAACCAGTCAACACATTATATTCTATGCGTTAAGCATTAGTAAACCTTAAAAATTGACATTATAATAATGTTTGTATAAAGCGTTGCTTGATTATCTAAACTACAATTGTTAGATCTAGAACTGCAATAATTTGGTGCGACAACGACGGCGTCTAAACAAGTAATATAAAGTATTGATTCTGATGATAATTTACTAATCAAATTGAATGTGGCATCTAACGTGCTCTACTTTGCAGTTAGTTCAGCTATGCCAAATAGTTAATTTAAAAAAATAGCAGCATTGGTATAAAAGCTTTATTTTTAAAGTTGTCATTAGGTAGCAATTTGTTTATTTGAAACAAACACTTGCCTATTTACTAATTACTAATAGTGCTATTGGAATTTATTTCACGACTTATTTATAAACAAATTCATTAATATATGATATTAATATACCAGTTTAGTTTAGTGTAAATCGATTAAAATCAAATTTCAAATAAAATCACTTATTTTCTTCAATACTTTTATAATTTTAACGTAGCAATTTATGTAATAATAAAACGTAAATTATTTATTTGCAATATAGATGTAGGTATAAAAAGCACAATGATGGGTGGGTTGTTAAAAATAAAGAAATAGCCAAGATTCAAATAGTAAATGTGGATTAATATGTATGTTCGTTACCTTTCAAATAACAAAAGAATGGATATTATAGTTTTAAATTTAAACACTACTTCTTTGATTGCGACGACGAATCCTTCTTGTAGTGGAATCTTTCCTGTAACGTAACGCCGTAGCCCCATTTGGCTACACTGCCGCTGGCACGCCTGCGTAGGTAGCTTACACTACTACTGCTACTATTGCCCTCTCCTAGTCCATTAAGATTTGGAGTCGATCCAAATTGACTGGCATCGATGGGAAGCCCACCAATACTGCCAGCGGTATTCGACCCTCCATTCATGATGCCACCTTTATTACGTGGTGGCTCTCGAACCAAGCTTAATCGATCGGCCACGGTGTCCTCCATCCAAGGACGTGTCACTAAGTGATGTACAATAAGGAATTGAGTGACACGCGTTGCATAGATTGCTTTGGCTACAGATGAGCTTCGTTCAGTCTGATCAACTGGCGAACTCATTGTTGATAACATGGCATTGGATGGAGTTCCTTGATCGGATAAGTTCATGCCATTGGCAGATAATGGTGCTAAGGTGAACCCGATACCGATGTTGGCGTTATTGCCCCTGATCCAGGCAAACTGTTAGCACCGGTACTAAGTAGATTTGAGCCATTGACTGGTGGCGGAGAAGTAGTTCGTGTAATACCACTGACTACAGCTGGAAGTCGGTCCTGGGCACGCACTAGCCAGCCTTCTAGGCCCATACGCGATCCAAGTGATGAACTACGACGGTGCCGTAGCTTTTCTGGTGACATAGGAATGGCCAATCCGGGACTGGTATTGCTTGCATTGCCGTCAGATGTTGTAGGTAAATTGCTTTGAGATGGTGGTGAACTTAAATTGTTAAGTGATGGTTGTCGTTGCATTGAATGTGATTGAGATGGTGATGCTTGTTGTTGTTGTTGTTGTTGTTGCTGAGGCGGCAGAGTTAAAGAGCCAAATAAAGCTGGTCTATTACGTGTACGTGATTTTAACATCCAACTAGGCGGTGTTGCAGGATAGTGGCACGATGCTAATGATAATTGCATTTGTCCTAGCAATTCTTGTACACGTGCATCCTCTAATAAAGGTGTTCTAGCAGTCTTACATGCTGATGCCAAATAAGTGGCATCAAGTAAAAATACACTTAAACAAGGTACGTGCCAGCCGCTTGATGCGGCCTTGTTAAGTAGTTCACGATAACGCGAATAGTTATTATCCGGACTTACAAGTCGTTGTAGACGTTGGACACGATACATATCACGTTTAGGAACATGGGCCCAAGTGCGTTTAAGGCGACGAATAGGCGGTGTTTGTAGGCCGCCTACTACGGCCAATAGCATCTGGTAGGAACGAAGGTCGCGTAGTGCCTTGGCCACTTTACTCCATCGATGCAGCATAGCTGTACGAGCTGTTGGCTCATCAAGTGATAGCAATGAATGTTCAACTAAGCGTGTAACATAGTTGAATAAATCAATTGATGCTTGTACTTGTGGGCTTGGTTACGCGCTGAGTGTGATAGAATAGCCTCAGGTGGTATTTGTGAAAATAGCGTAGCATCTAGCAGTGTCAACTGATAAGCAACAATTCGATACGGGAAAGACTGAATAGTTGGTGTAGCGGCTGCAACTTGTACCAACGTAGCCAGATGATTCATTCCAGCACGTGTATTAGTTATGCGGCGTTGTTGCTGTTCTACCAAACGTGCTTTAAATGCGCGTATCTCTGATACTTCTGGCGGTGCTACAAGTCCATGTGGCGTCTTGGCTACCTCTGCTTCATATTGTGCCTCCATACCATTCTCTCTCCAAGCTGCTTCAATCGATAGTCCTTGTAAACGGCGTAGTTCTGCAATCTGTACCTCTAGTACGTTTGTTAAATGAATATGCGTACTTAGTAGTGGAGAGCGTGGCACCATTGGTACTCGATCAGGCGGACGATGTGGATTAGAAGACGATGAAGAGACGGCAAGTCCATCAGTAGTACGGGCCGGCGTCATATCATTGACATCGCAAAACATAGCCGGTAGAAAGTCGGGCGATACTTCTAGATTGGCTAGATCGGCCGTTGATGCAGATGATATGACTGTTGCATTGCCCGGTGTCATTGACATCGAGTGTTGCAATGATTGTTCCATAGAAGATCTTGCAGAAATGGGCAGATAGCTAAGGGACGACGAACAAGAAGAAGGTGATGCCGTTGAATGAGGTCCAATATTATTGTACAATGCTTGATTAATTAACGAGTGGCCAGAGGATCGATGGACAACTGTAGCGGAACGTGTAGGGCCAATAGTGGCGTTAGAAGATGTCCCCGTGTTACGTAGTGAACGATGTGTAGCATGCTGATCCACAGTATTGGCAACTGTCGTACGTGGGGAAGGCACTGCAGCTACCAAGTCTGCTATAGTCTGTGGAGTAGTTGTAGATGGAGTATTGGGTTCACTATTGGCACTATTCTTGGTAGAAGTATTTACAGTGTTACGAGCCGGAGTGCGTGATGCAGCCGGTATACGGAATCGCCAATCAATCAATCCAAGGTCAGCCTCACATGGCAATGGACTTTCTGGTGGAATATCAAGAATAGGATCAGTTGGTGACACGTCCTCTTCATCCTCCTCTTCGCCAGATGATGAATCGGTGGCGTCAACAGGTGCCAATACATTAGAAAGTCTATCGTTAATAAGCGACCGTGCTCCAGGGTGTTGATATTCAGCCGAAGAGGTGGATGGACGTGGTGTGCCTGCATCTTTACTACGGAAACGTAAGGCATCCAAGCTTTTAGTGCCGCGCATTCTTAATTGTGTACCTTGGTTACGAAGTGCTAAAGTACGACTTCTTTGTGGAGTAGTGCCCGGTATTGCTGCCGAAGGAGGGGCACTGTGGAAAAGAGTAATATTATTTGTAGTGCTATCAGGACTAACTTCTCCAGATATAGGTGAATCTATCTGTCCAGCCTTGCCATAACTACGAAATCCAAGTAATGAACGAAGTGACGATTTGGCTGGCCTGTAGATTGGCATTGGTTGCAACACAAGTCTACCGCGGCCGCCATCAATGTCGGTATCGGTGTCGACATCTGCATCAGAATGTACCGATGATTTACGAGCAAGTGAACGATCTCTTCTTCTAACCTTACTAACTTCGGCAAATCTAATTGTAGAAGGCCGACCAGATGGTGGCGTATTAACGCCACCGGCATCTGTATCCTCTCCAGCGTCCTCTCCATCACTGGTACTGACGCTAGTGCGTGGTGAATTTGCATTTGCGGCTGTATTTGTTGCTGTGGCAGCACTAGCGATAATTGATAATGACTGATTTGAACTATTATGAGCATTATCAGTTGGCCAAAATGTTTTTAAACATTTTTCTGCTTGATTCAAATAGCCGTGAATTGATTTGAATAATTCGGCAGCCTGTTGGACATTTAATGGCGCAGCTGGCTCTACTGTCGTTTTTGTATCATTTTCGCCAGTAGATTCAACTTTTGGTGATTTTTGTTCACGTCTAGCCGATACAGTACGTAATAAATCAACTGATTTAGCAATGGCATCCAGCTGTTGTAAATAGGCACCTTGCTGGTAAGCCTGCATTGTAGATTGCCATGTAGTACAGTTTAATGAATCCGCCGTAACATTAGCAGCAGCAGCAGTAGTAGTATTAAAAGCAGATTGTTGATCCGATATAGAGTTATCCATAGTAATTAATAAAGAACACGTTAACGTTAGTAAACTTAAACAAATAAACAATGCAACTATAATTGCTTCTTAGTAGCAAGAGTGGCGATGGTGGCGTAGTAGTGCATGTATAGATATACGCAAAAAAGGGTGTTTACATACGAGAACAAAGTGAAGGCCGATGCAAGCGCGCTATTCGTGCTCTGCGCAGGTTATAGACAAGCTCACAATGGCGAACACGTGTATGGTCATCGCATGGTCGTCTGCCATACAAATAGTCATAGATTGACTATGACGACCACGTGATTCATTGTTTAGTTTAAAATCAGGCCAGGCCATAAAAATGTGTACACGTTTATACGTGCATTTGCCTGTTAACTCACTAAGTATTTGCTCTCATTTGGGCTATTTCTTTCAAGAGCAATAAACACAGTCCAATCATTGGTACTTACCAAATAGATGTCACGTGATGCTGCAAACGACTCTGGCTTGCAGGCTACAGGCAATTCAGCCTTTTGCCGGTCCGGGTTATCTGCCATCTTATTGGTGGTGGTGCGTGGTAGAGATTTTTTCCTACTTGGCGTCGCCTTGAAAGGAATTGGGCGCGGTGATTTGGCAGGAGATAGCAGAAAGGCCGGCGGATTAATAGTGTAGGCTGGCGGATCACCACCGGTGTAGGCGGCCGTTGAGCCAGCTACTTTGGACATAGTCTTAGAGTGCTTCTCAGAGTGCTTTTCAGAATGCTTTCAGAATGCTTCTCAGAATGCTTCTCAGACTTTCGCTTAAGGTCGGCTGGCAGGTAGCAGTTGGTTTCGTCAAAGCGACGGGACTTTCTATTAGAACGAAGTGAATTGATAAGGCGCCGCCGCAGTTTACGTATATAGCCACCGCCAAAGTGAAGGCCGGGTTGATTTAAATGCTGCTGTTCATTCATCGTTATCGACCCAAATGTGTCGACAAATTGTAGCGTCATGAAGTAGCAAATAGTAAATGTAATAATGTAATAAAGACAACTGATTAGTATCTATCGCAATATTCTAGTCAAGAAAGAAATAAAGAAGACATTGTGACAGTGGCGGTCAGACGCGTCATGAAGCACGTGTAGTCAGCCAGTCGAGAGTGGCCATAGATAAATTTGTGCGCGTCACCGTGCAGTTCAAGTCTTTACGGATAGCAAGAGCGCACCACTAGCATGCGTCTTAGCTTGAACAAAGCGGTACCTTTAACAGCGGTCACGCTAGACGCAAGCCCATAAGATTGATACCATGGCTATTACAGCAATACTGCATGCATAACAAGCCGCTCAACACTTACCAAGAAAAGAGTGCAAAATTGTAGCTGCTTGTTGCTGTTGTTGTTGTTCAACGAAGAAAAAAAGAAACAAGAGGGAAAGACGTCGTATCATGAGCAATTGGAAGGCAGCAACAGTGACTAGCGGTAGCAATGAAGGTAACAAGAAACAAATTCACGACGACCTGGGCATAGGCTTATCCGTGCATAAAAAGCATGCGTTTATGCGTGAGTAGGTAGTAAGTGTATGAAAATAGTTCACGGGCGAAACCAGCTGGCAGACGGTATTAGTAGTTTTGGGCAATCATTAGGAGCTGTTAGTTAGAGCTGAGGCAAAAAGGAAGGAAATCTGTGTGTGTATTTATGGCACAGATCCCCCAACCATAAGAAACCGTGTTCTAAATCAAGGATGCCAACCTTTTTGGTCAAATATATTTCCAGGTTAGTCTTGGCAGTCCTGTTATGTTCGTTGAAGTAATGAATGTCAATAAAAGAAGCTATAAAGGAGTTGTAAACAAGCAATGCTGCCACTTGTACCTAGTTGTTGTCGTTTTATAGGAACAAGCTAGTTGTGCAGATTTAATAATCTTAAGCAAATACCTTGTTTAATCGCCTTATCTGTTAAGCCTTATCCAATCAAGGCAGAAGATTTTTGATACAGATAGGCGGTGTTCAATTTTGAGAGCGTTTGTTCATTTACCACATTTATTTAATACAAATATGTCTTGCTTTCTTCCATATCCTTCTTGGTCTTTAATAGGTTTAACCTGACTAACTACCTGTTTTATTTGACGCTAATAATTAATAATTTGGTATAGCTAATGTTTGTGTGTTATTTAATTGCTTGGTTACAGTCCTTGGATTATTAATACATTTGTAAGGAGATGGCACCAGTGAATAGTGCTACATAATAAACCGTTTAAACAATATAGACAATTAATTTTTATTGGACTAGCTACTACAGCCAATCAAATGTAATAAATTAGTACCTTTGTTAAACGCATTATTGTAGCTTGCTATATAATTCAATATTTAGTAAATAATAATTTAAACTGTTTATCATAAACGCAGTATTGCTAAATAGTACAACTTGTACTGTTTTAGTGCTTTATATCGTTACAACTAACTAACTATATAAATGTGCGGAGTTTTAATTTAAGCTTTGCTGCATTTAGTGTACTAAATATTTTTTCTGCCATATATTTTATACTATGTAACTTTTATTATAACTCCAAGAGTATTATAAATACATAATACTGTTGCCCAAATAATAACAAAAATAGCTTTTTAAATTTTACTTTCAATTCATTTTAACTTATTATCATGTTTGCACAGTTGAACTTTTTGTAGTAAATCATTGATTCGAGCTATTGTTGGGTAATAAAGTTGTCAAAATGCTAACAGCATAATATTTATTGATTTAGTATTGAATTGTTTAACTAATTTATATTTCTGATTTTATATTCTTTCTTTGTTTGCCTGGTTAAAATTACAATATTACATTACTGGTATTGTATTAATATTATATGAACTATTTACATAAATAATTACAGCTACTACACTTTTGCGTTATATTAAATTCTATTATATTAACAAGCAATTCTATTAAATACATAACTCATTAATGTTTATAGTGCTGTTACTATTCCACTAAGGTAGAATAATAAACAGATTACTAATATTATGCTTGGTCTTGAGTGACCTATAATGTTAGTAATTAGTGTTATATAAGACTTACTTAATTGTTTTTATTAATAAAGATTATCAACCTTTAATTAATAATTTCTACAGAAGTAGAATAAATGACTAGAATATTGTTAGCTCAGATAAAAAGATCAGTTCAGTCTAGCAATCACTGCAAGACTGAAATGATCAAAAGGTTCAAAATTCAAATAAAATAAAAAAGAATTTAAAACCAAGATAAGATAATGTTTATTAAGATTAAAAATATGGTTGCCATTTTATAGCAAATGGTCTTGGATACTGCGAAGGAAGAACTTGAACGGCTTGTCTGTTCAATTTCTTCTTCCGGCAATATGGAGCTAGTTTTACTGTAATAAGTAATATGGAGCCGTGAATTGCAAGTATTTATAGGCGCTGTGTTTCTTGCCAAGAGTTAGAAACGATTGTAGTGTTGGGATCGTCGTGTCTTAACCGAAAGAATGGCCATCTTTTACTAGGACCCTGACTATTACCGGAAATGGAATAGTCACTGATGAAGTTATTGCTAATTAAGTTTTCTACCAAATATGGTAAATAACGCAACTTACACCACAATATACTGGTGAAATATAACAGTGCAATTAACAATATTAGATATATAAAAACCAGAATTAAAGGTCTACAGGTTGTCGGCAAAAATCTGTGCCGTTTCCATGTTTTAAAACTGTATTAAAATACTTGAGGTATCAAGTACATGCAGTGCTGGTCAAACAATTGCGAATCAAAACAGTATGACGTTATGACAATACGTAATATGACAGTATAAAAATAAAGCTTTGAATATTTATGATAGAAATTTAATATGTTATTATTAGTATTGCTATTACAGCTATTAGACATACAGATAGCTGATCTACACACATGTATGTAGATATAGATATAGATAGCAAGTGTCATGATATTAAATTACCAATATAGTCACATGAACAGTTGTGACGCATAGCCAACTCGTTGGCATTCTCTCATTGCCTTAGTCTTCATTTATTGTCTATTCTCGCTCGCCAACCACTATGTCTTTAAACGCTGCTCAGTTAAATGAGCCATTTGTAAAAAACTTGGAATTAAGAAACGCTACTATACCTGATGAGATATGGCTGCGTATTTTTACATATGCTATTGCCCATAATGTTGACGAAATGACCAATATAAGTTTAGCCTGTCGTCGTTTTTACCGGTAAGTTATAGCAGTTAAACAGTATCTTTATTATATAAAAATTAAAACTAATATAACTAAAGGCTGTGTGGCGAAGGAATACTATGGTATAATGGCTATCGTTCGCATTATCCAACCTGGAGCACCGGAACAGCGTACTGCAGCAATATAAAATACGATTGGCGTAAACTTCTAAAGCGGGAGTGGTCGTTGGAGAAGTATTGGGGAAAAGGAGGCTGTTGGAGGTTGCCTAAAAATGACGATGAAATCGACGAAGATGAAAACGATGACAATTATGTAGAATATGAAAGCGATGAAGACGAGGAGAGGCGTGAAGAACGTAAAGAAGATGTCGTAACTAGGCCCAATCATCATAGAAACTATCTATGCCGTTTGCAAGAACTATCCATGTCTGATCCATTACTTGTGGATGCATTTAAATTGGATAGTTTGGAGGAAGACGAAAAGCCGGATATACGATTCTCTCGTTTTCTTATCGCCGATTTTACCTCTACTGATGAAGGTATTGTTGCTAATGGGTTCTATCGGCACGACTACTCTGCCAGTGTAGTGAGAGCGTGGTCATTTCCTGATTACAAGCTTGTATTTGAAGATATACTACGCCCAGACGATCCAGATCTACAAGAGCATCTTTTGGAAATTGGCTGGTTAACCAAACTGATGGTAACTGTAGTTACTCAGAAAACGGGCGACTGGATCAATTTACGGGTCTACGATATTTCCGAAAAGCCAAAACGTCAGTTAAGTGAATTTGCGCTCATTAGTCAATTAAATGGACGACAAGTATATGTTATACCTAACTGGTTCCAATGGGAAAGCAGCCTAAATCTTTCACCGGAAGTGGTGGTTGTTGGTACGGAAAAATTGTCACCCAACCGTGCCATTGTTATACGACATAATATAAACACCAAGCAAACTGCTACTATGTATTTTGGAAACCAAGTCTATTCGACTTATGTAGATCCTCGTTTTCCAAATATATTAATTACGCTGGACCACAGCTATCATCTAAGTGTATGGTCAACGGTGACGGGCGACCTATTGACGAGAATGCCATCCGAGCCCGGTATTTACTTTGATCGAGTTGCCTTAAGTAGTGTGATTGAAGCGGTTCCTAGCGAAGTAGCAATGACAAAACTTGGCGACAAATCTAATCAGAAGCAGCAATCGTTGCGTTTGATTATTTCTTCCGTTATACATAACCCCTATCAACAGAATAGATATCGACTTGAAATATGGAATTTAACTATACCAAACATTCCGTTTAGTTTCCCCGAATGCGACGACAAAGAACAGGTAGTAATAATATCGGATCAGCCTCCCGATTCAACGATTGAATCCACTAAAGATGCTTCAGTATCGCAGGTTAGCCTTCGTGCATTACGTATACATGAACCACAGTCTGGTCGTATTTACTATCTACGTGCTGTTGGCCATTTATTGTTTGGTATGCACTATAGTTACGAGTTTGGCAGTAGTAAATATTTTATTATTGCCTATAACTTGGAAACAGGCAAGTTAATATACCATTCGCAAATTTTGGATAGCAACCAGAATATCACGCAATTAAATAAGGCGCTATTAGTAGTGAGCAGTGAAGACTTGTATGCATTAAGCCCGATTGAACCAGAGAAAACACCACAGCACGATATTGTAACTGTAAAAGACGATGAATAAACTAGAAACAATTGTTTTCTTTATTGATATTGAGTAAATCTACTATTATGTAGTAAGCATAACCAACAATAGAACCTGAATACTTTGTAGTATGTCATCATTAATGCAAATCATTTGTTTATTTTACTGCTCATATATTTACAACTAATGATTATTTACTTATCTTATTTTTGTAATAGACATTTTTTGCTAGTAACTAATACTGATGTTCGATATATGTACTATTTTTGTGACCAATCATGTATGATTTTAATATGTTGTTTAACTACATGATGTATTTCTTAGGCACACTTTCACAAGATTCTGTCTAGAATATCAGGATAGTAACAATATGTAACTTTTTTAATTAAAAAATAAGTAGTCAATTAAGTTATTTATTAGTTTATTAATAGATAATTGTTGTAATTAAGTTTTTAATTTGGTATTTTTATAATTACATTGGAAAGTAATTGTTATCATTATTATAATAAACTATTTGATTTTTTCAACGAATGTGTGTGTACATTGCACCATATCCCATGCGCTATTGTTCGCTTACATTAGAAAGAAAATATAATTGATTAGATTTTATTGTTAAAAAAACTATCTAAATCGATTAAGCTTATATTTTTATGCATTTAAATACACTTACAATTATTAACGTATTTTCATTGCATAGTTATAATTCATTTAATAATATTCAGTAAATTTTATTGGTAATAATCAGCAAAATAAGTAACTATTTGTGCTAAGGAAGTTTAATAACTGCTGGCTAATTTGCCCAAGGTATCTTTAATAGAGTTGATGGCAGCCTGGTCTGTTGGAAGGTTTTTTAGTGCTGGAACGCTGTTGGCCAAATCAAGAACTGGTGCCTTAATAGCATCCACTACTGGCTTTACCTCTTCTTCACAGTCTTCGTAGACGTCCTCCTCTTCTTCACAATCTTCCTCTTGAGCCTTCAATGTAGCCAAAGATTGGGACAGTGGTACCCAGCCTTTGCTAAAGTCACGAATAGCAGAGATTTCAAAGTTGGCGGCAGAAGTAAGCGAGATACCAGCTTGCTTAGGAGAGCCAATGATTGAGGTCAACTTATCAACGATGGTAGAAGGATTGAGTAGCTTGGAGACAGAGCTCAATGGGCTATTTGTAACGTAGCTGGCGACCATATTACGAATATTGCTGACGGCATCCTTAACAGTGGCGGAGTTGGTGCTATTGAGAACAATTGGGACACGTTCAGTACCAAATCCGGCTGTGAAATCCTTTTTTCCTGCAGCCACAAGTTTGGAGATGACATCACCACGATTGGCCAAAGCGCAAGAGGATACATAGCCGTGAATAGAATTGATCTTGTCATAGACTTGAGTTTTGAATTGGCTTTCACGCTCGCGTGTTTTATTGACCGATTGGAAATTCATGATCATCCATTCTTCTTTAATTGGTGGTGGCATACGAAGCTTGGTGAGTGAGTCGCGGTTATTGCCTTCTGGAGTAATAGGAGCATTGTTGATGGGGACATTGGTTGCTGGTGGAGTAGAGCCATACGCAAGCTTTTCTTTTTTGCATGCACAAGGATCGACAGAAGTAGCAGGAGCAGGAGCAGCAGCAGGAGGAGAGGCAGGAGCGGCAACAGAATAACTACGGCGTACCAAACTATTATTATCTTGATGATTGAAGCGAGAACCAGCGTTACTAAACCAGTTATTCCATGTTTCTTGCCAATTATTGTTATTCTGTTGTTGTGGCTGTTGAGTAGCAGGCTGTGGCTGTTGAGTAGCAGGCTGTGGCTGTTGAGTAGCAGGTTGTGGCTGTTGAGTAGCAGGCTGTGGCTGTTGAGTAGCAGGCTGTGGCTGTTGAGTAGCAGGTTGTGGCTGTTGAGTAGCAGGCTGTGGCTGTTGAGTAGCAGGTTGTGGCTGTTGAGTAGCAGGCTGTGGCTGTTGAGTAGCAGGTTGTGGCTGTTGAGTAGCAGGCTGTGGCTGTTGTTGTTGCGGCTGCTGTGATGTCTGGCTTGAAGCAGGAGTAACTGGACCTTCTACCTTATCGGCTGGTAGATCTCCATAGGTATAGCAAAGTGCTTTGGTATCAAACATTGCCTTGACTGGAAGATCATTCCATGGCTCCAGTAGAATATCAGGTGTTGCTTGTTGGCCATTTCTTAGTTGACCACCAAAGGCCCTAAAGTTTTCTGGACGAGCCATCTGCCATTGCCACCATACACGATCCACCATACCGTGATGCATGAAAAAAAGTGGATCACCTGGGCTGTACATATTAAACATACCACCACCAATACCATTGTGCACACGGGCGTGGTATGTACCTTCTATGTCGAAAGAAAATTTGCTAAATTCATTATGGTCGGTAATGGACTTTTGCACAGCTTCGGGCGAGTAGAAGGCACCAATCTCATTACCAAAGTCAAAGGTACGACGAAGACAGTTTGGAGTTGGATAGTAGGGACGCCAGTTGGCGAATGGACCATCAGTAACACAGCCGCCTTCTTTACCGTTACCGCCAAAGTATTCGGGAGTGAATACGACGGATGTTTCTGGAGCTTGAGAATCAATACACGTGTCCCAATAAGGAAGCATGATATCAGGATAAATTTGTTGCAAATCTATTTCCAATTCACGCAACATACGACGATGCCATGGTAAGAATAAAGGTGAGTTGTGGGCAATAGGTGCCATATCGTTGTGCAACTTTGCAAAAGAATCGTAGCGTGTTGGAGCAGGGCCAGACTGTAGTCTGCGCAGTCCATCTATAAAGCGCTGACGTTCATTAACAGAAAGAGTACGAATTTCACGACGCTCACGAACACCATTAGGACATCTATTAGGAACAATACGCCCAGGTTCATCTACGGGAGCTGCAGCGCCGACGAGTCCTGCGTCGGATGCTACCGTGGCTAGCGTTGCTGCCACAGTAAATAGCAGAAAGGTGGAGTACTTCATAGTAAGTTACGATGACGCTTTAATTTGAACGAATAGTCAATAATCGATGCCAGCGTGCCACAGTGTGATATTCGTTTAGCTTGTAGTGTATATCGATGGGGACGATGAGGTTACGGTTTACGGTTTAGAATATTGAAATTGATATTTGAGTTGATATCAAGATTAAATGGCGTCGCAAATGATAGAAATTCACTGGAAAAACTAGGACACCTGCCAGTTGGTCGTGAACTAAAAATACGAAAGAACAAGCTAAAACGCTAGTAAGAAGAATGAAAAGAAATATTAGTAGTTGCGACTTTTACTATAATTTGTGGTGTAGTCGCAGGTTGTGCATTTAAAACACTTTGAGAAGCGGAGGAACGGGGCAAACACGAGATAGTTACAAAGCGGTGAAGTTCACGTTAACATTGTTTCCAGTCGCACAAGTAACTAGAATGACTGTTTCAAAAACCAGAAGCCTTGAAAACAGTTTCTATAGAAAGACGGTCACAGCTGTTGCAACAATGAGCGCATTTGACCCATTTAGGAAAATCAAGTGTGATTGCATTCCTTCACTGATTAGAATGTGGCAATTGACCCAGATCAACCAACGTGGCTATCAAAACAGCAATTTATCTACAATGTTCCTTTAGATGTAAAAAAAAAGAGCTTCCTAGTGTATTTCAAATAATAGCGTGCCCCGTTCTATGTGCGCCCATGATGTCGGCTATTCTATACATCCAGCTCTTTCTCTCTTGTTCTCCTTGTTGCCTTTTCTACTACAATGGATGCGATTGGAGGCGATTGTATTGTAAAACAATTGGCTGTTTAACAAAGTCATTGTCCACCATTGCGCACAAATGGACCATTGATCTGCAACTTTTTTGTGAACCACGCTATGCTAAATTGCTATAAATAGTTATACATACACTGTTTTAAGCACTTGCATAGTTAAAACAAGCAACTTTTACGTTGACTGCATAGCTCAATAGCAAGTACCCTGACCAGTTATAATGGTTGTTTTGATGGTAACACTCATTGTCTAGAGATAATGACACAACGTCAAACTAAATTGGCCTAACCAATTCCCTTCCTGTTAAGATAAGCCGTGAAACTTTATAGACACAAACCTGGATAAAACAAGTCGTGTACGCGCATAGTTTGTGTCATTAATATGCTCAGTTCATGTTGATATTAAATAAAAGAAACTGTGTCGAATAATCACGCATTATCTATTTAAACATCATTGCCCATAGTTGGTATTATACTTTCGGAGTTTTAATATTTTAACTCCGACACTAACATTTATCATCAAATTATAGTAGATTGATGATCTATATATTTATTGAATTTGTAGTTTTTGATTCCTATGTTATTGGTCAACAAATATATCACAATCCTTTTTCCACGCTTTTGACATTAGGACTATTCAGTTAAATAAAAATAAACCATTGACTAGTTGCATTTAGAATTTAGTAAATAAATAGATAAAGCTATTATTTAGTATAGAATAATCAATAATGTAGATATGACAATTAGTTTCATGCATAGAATAGATACTGCTTATCATGCCAACACTGATAGAGCCAATAATGCATAATGACGTACTCACACAAGATGCCTAGCGAAGCCCCTTTGCCGTTATTGCTGAAAAAAAGGAAAACCAGTTTGAAATACCGCGTTCGATATCTCTTATCGTTCTACTCGCAATAAGCCCGACCCGCTCTCACCCCCAGCTTATTCTTTTTTTTTTGTTTGTTGACTACAGTAACAACAGCTGAGTACAATTCCTCTGGTATTTGACAATGACGCAAGTAAATACAATGCCCCTAAATATGTCCCCGTCCAACGACGAGCTCGTTAATGAGCACGGTGTACCAGTAGCTGTGCCAGAGGCATATGCTGAAGGAGCCTTCGAAGGCCCGGAGAAGTTGCTTGAAATATGGTTTTTGCCCAATGCAACGGCCACCTATAGCAAGCTCAGTGGCGTGTTTGCTCAGAATGGCTTACGCGCAGTTCGCCGCGAAGTCTGGGAGAACATGCTGGATGTAGTACGTTGTAAAATACTTAGCAGGATTCAATCTGAATCCGTAGACGCTTATCTTCTTAGGTATTAGGCAGTATTGTTTGTATTTAATAATTATAATGACTAATATGAACACGATACTTTATTTATTGGTGCTATAGCGAATCATCTATGTTTGTATACCCACATAAACTGATTCTTAAAACGTGTGGTACGACGACGCTGTTAAAAGCACTGCCAGCCATTCTACGCATTGCCGCCCGAGCTGGACTCGACAATGTATGGCGTGTCTTTTACTCTCGTAAAAGCTTTATGTTTCCAGAACGTCAAGAATATCCGCATTCCGGATGGAATGACGAGGTAAGTAGCTAGCTATTAGCTGTACAGACTATCGGTCTTACTTCTAACCAACTAACTGCGTTATTAGGCCAAGTTTCTGGACCAACTTTTCGTTGACGGCTCAGCATACTTGGTGGGCAAGATAAGCATGGACCACTGGTATCTTTACTTGACAGCACCGCGCGATAACTGCTTACGTCAGGCGGTGGATCTTAACGACGGCCAAACTGTCGAAGGTGATTTGTTATCAATGCCTGATTGTCCGTTTACATGCATTGCGTCATTAAATGAAAATGATACTGCTGCGAATGCCGAGCCCTTTGGCCTGCCTACACCGACTAGCGAGAAAGGTAGTGGCCATGATGCCATACTAGCACCGGAAGAAGATCAAACCGTAGAAATTCTTATGACTGGTTTGGATATTGAACACGCTCAGCGTTTCTACTTTCGTTCAGGAGAAAGTGAAGGTTCACTAGGTGGTAAACGTGTTGATGTAAGTACCGACCATACTGTAAATAATAATAATAATAATAATAATAATAATAATAATAATAATAATAATAATTACATTTATTAATAATTACATTTATTAATAATTTACTAATATTTATTTAATATTTGTAGGAGGAAACAGGCTTGGATAAAATTGATACTAAAGCCATTATGGATTCGTATCTTTTTGTCCCTTGTGGCTATTCGATGAACGCTTTACGCGGTGAAAACTACTTTACCATTCATGTAACACCAGAGCCAGGCTATTCGTATGCATCATTTGAAACGAATGTGCCATTCTCTGGTGGTAACAAAGCAGTTACCGAATTGGTTCGTCAAGTGATCGACATTTTTCAACCAAGTAAATTCAGCGTTACGGTGTTTAAAAGCCAGCCTAAAATGGACAGTACTTTACCTGACAATGATGGTGATGGTGATAATATCAACAACGCTGATCATATGAATAATAACGATAAAACATCTCAAAAGCACACTTACCAAGTTGGTAATTTAGCTGGATGGCGAAGAAGTGATCGTATTCTTTACGAGTTCGAGGGATACCATCTCAATTTTTATTTCTTTGAACGGTGGTCCTGATGTGCTTATGATGAATAAAGTGATTCGAGTCAACCAAATTTAGATGTGTTTTATTGCTTACCAAGCACCCAATTAACCTTTGCACTAGCATGTATGCCAGCCATGTGTCTAGATGAGCGATAAAACGACAGGTAACGGACGGTGCATTTCAAGTCGGCCACTCGCCTCTTTCAGACTATAAACCGGTTAATTCGACTATTATATGCGTACATACGTTGTCGTTATTGAGCACTTGAGTCATTCTCTCATCACGCGCACTCGCCCATTCACTCACACAAGTACAAGCATACACACGCGCGCGCAGACACACGAGTTGGTAATAATACCACCGAAAAAGCTACCACGACACGGTTTCTTTCATTTGTTTGTGTGTTCACTTGTCTGTCTCTAACTTTTAATATTACTACAAATTTGTATGCATACAGTATACAGAATACAATCTTGTTCGTTTACTTCTACTTTTACTATTTGTGATTAACATCCACCTTGACTCTACTGATTCCTGCTATCACTGCTATTACTATCATCGCGGCCATTGTTAGCGTGTAGCGTGAATGCTCGTTACGCAGTGATTGCATACATCCTTCATCTATATTCGCTGTCACTTCATCTTTACAAAGTAATTATTTTTATTACTGCTGCTGTTATTACTACTACTCCTATTGCCGCCGCTATTATTACTATTATTCTATAATAGTTTTTACTGATTTTCTGTTTACTAACTACACGTGTGCGGTGTGTGTGCGTGTGTGTGGACAGGCCCGCGAATGAACGTGCGTGTGTGTGTGCCTGTGTTTTTGTATGCTTATAACAGTGACCACTCAGTAGTCCTTTGCGCCTCATTATTGTAACTGGTCTATTGACGAGTGATGGAGTTTTTCAATTCATTTACACCACCACGAAGAAAACGTAGCCAGGCCTCGCAATTACCGATTACTAATCCCGCGGTTACGGCGACTGGCATACCTCCTTCTATGTATCAAAATTCACAGTCTTCATCGCAGAATAGCGATAGCCATGCATCAGGGAGCGGTGGCTCTAATACTGCATCCTCACATCAAGGGCCATCGTTATTGCACCGTGCATCTACCGGATTTCTCTCTCAATTGGCCAATTCTTTTACTAACAACAACAGTGGCCATAGTGGCCATATGTCACATATGAACCATGGTGGCATTAGTCAGTCATCGTCCAATGGTTCTGGTGATCGTTCATCATATCAACGTGATATGCCCGATGCATACAATCTAGCGCATAATAGCACTAATAGTAGCAATAGTAACTATTATGGTCAAAACAGTAATTCTCGTGGTGTATCATCGTATAGCAATGATACAGATGGTCAGAATAATTCACATTTACACCAACAACAATCACCGCCATTGCCACCACTTTCTTCACTGTCATCAGAATCAATGTCTGGATCACCGCGTGGAGGCCATAATAACAATACTATACATTCAAACGATATTGATAATTTACATAATGGAATGTCAAGAACACAAGGATCTCCACCTGGTTCAGTAGCGGCTTCACTACGTATTCGACCCACTTCATCACATCATTCGCTTAACTCGGTCTATTCGGCTCATTCCTATCTTTCGTCGAATCCTGAATCAGCCAGTATTGTAAGCGAATCAGGATCAACAAGTTGTACGGCTATTTCACCAACATCGCCACAGCCTACATTAACGATTGGTTCGCCTAATATGCCATCTTCATCAATTTCTACCCTATCAATACAGCATGGCAGTACAAGTCGGGGCAGTCTAATGGCATCGCCTCCTTCGTCACCCACTGCGGTTGAAACACTGCTACATTCAAACTCGGCACACCTTCCCGCTATGAGTTCGTCTTCTTCATTTAGCAGCAATAGTGTCAATCAACGCCGCCCTTCGAATACCATGCTGGCCATGCCGTCGGGTGCCAGTGGCACAAACATATCACTGGCTAACAGTACACGAAGCGGCGAAACATCTGGCGCTGTATCAGATAAAGTTCTTTTAAAGAAAGTAAAAGTATTTTTAGATGACCGACAAAAATTAAAGGCGCGTTTTCAGTCACTTAGTAATTTTATTGGTAAGTTAATATTATTATTATTAATAACAAATGATTTGTTACATAGTTATTAATTGTCGAGTATTTAATGGCAATTAATAGACGCAGCCAATAGTCTAGATCAAGCAATTTTCTTTCAAGAACATGCAGAAAGCGTATTTAATGTAGTTGTTGGCACTTGTGAAGGCCATATTCAAAAGATAAAACGTAGGTTGTTATTAAATGTAGCTGTATTGCAATAGTAAATTAATATAAACTATCAGAACGTAATGTAAAGCCTACTAGCTTTGCTTCAAAAGATATTCAAGTGTTACTACGAGCACTTACCGTATTTAGACGTATATTATTGTATCTACCAGATCGATTACGCACTGGCTGGCGTAGTGATGATATTGGTCGATTACTTGCACCACTACTTGATCACGGCAATCATATGCGTATTCGTATGATTGGTCTACGTTTACTACTGCTCTGGATGCGATCAGCACCCGATTGTGAAACATCGGCTGCCAATGATATCCGCTGCCTGTTTGCCTATGCTATACCATTGGGCGTATTTCTACGTGAAACGATAGGCCTACAATATGTACCAACACGCTTTACATCCCGTCTAGGCTCAATTAGACTGCCACCTGCTTTACCAGATGAAGTGTCCGATGTTGAATTATTACTGCCATCTTCACAGAAACCAACTGGTTCAGATGCTTTATTATTATTTGGTGCAATATTCGATGAAATGGTTGTTCTTTCCCATTTATCGACCAATAATGCGGCGCCTGACGCTGAAGATGACGATTTGGCTCATTTGTCGGGCGGTGAGGCTACACTATTCTGCGCAGGCATTGGTTCGGCTCAACATGCTCTACGATACATTGCCCAGCAATTGGCCGAAGCTTATTTGGTCAAACTATTGCCAGGTGCAGTGTTTCATGAAGTAGAACATCGATTGCCAGGTAAATACTTAATCAAATATTATATAAAGTAATATACTAATGAATACTATAATAGAAATTGGATTTATTCGCTGTCCGCCATCTTTTCTTCGGCTATTTATTGGCTTTTTACTGGATGGCACACTACCACCCAATTTTGGATCAGCCAGTCGTCGTGAACAGGCACCTGATTCGAGCGTCACTTTAATGATGCATAAAGTGACGTCAAATCTACGCCAATTCCGTGTATTTAAGGTTGAATGTGTTGAACAGGCATTAACACTAAGACCGGCTGCAGCCTATCAAGATCTGTTTCGAAGTGCATTGTATATCGATACACATTGGATGACCAGAAGTGTAAGTGGTATTATGCTAATTAATACAAGCTATATTAAACTTATAAATATTAATAGGAAGATGATTGGCCACTTGATTTACGTGCTATTAAAGCTGAAGGAGGCGTTGCTTCGCTGGCTGAGGAATTCAAATTAAGTAAGCAAGATCAAAAATCACCGGCGGCAATTTATTTCATGTGGAATCAGCAATTTTGTATTTATATCGATTCGTTATTGCTACCACTTGAAACAATTCCCGATGATGAAGATGATGCACGAATTCCATTACGGCTTCATCGACTTGTACTTTCATTAGTACGTGTTGTTTTGGCGGCCAATAATGAACGGCTATTACCATCAACGTGGAACCATACACTACGTGCTTTATTGGCAATGCAAAGCTTAGTTATGGCGGGTAAACCACGCTATAGTTCAAAAACCATCGATTCACTTATTGGTATGCTGGTAAAGACAATTTACGTTACATGGGCCCGCGCCAATACAAATGATTATGAAATATGGGAGCAGTTGTGTGCAGCAATGCAAAAACATATTCTATGGCCACAAGTAGTCCGACAATGGGGCGTAAGTAATTATATATAACTATATTAATTGGTACTGATTATTCTATTTATAGAAAATGGTTCTTAAAATGACCCGAGTCATTATTAAAGAAGTTTATGGTATTGATACGAAAAAATTGGGTCAAGATGTAATGCTACCTAAACTTTTACGTAAAAAGAAAAATGCTTTACAGCGCCGTGTTTCTTTGGTATCTGGATCTATTCCAAAGGACCTTAAAGGCCAATTTCCTTCTTCTGTATCTGGATCATCTGCGGCTGCAACGGCTAGAGGTGTTCGTAAACATCATTCAGCCAGTCCAATGACTATTATTAGTGGTAATCGACATGATGATAGTATTGGCAATTCAATCACTGGTGCATCTAATTCCAATAATACTTTGGGTATGAGTGATGAAGAGACGCCACGTATTGAGCGGAAGCGATCACAGACTCATAATGCGGTAAGCTGCTTAACAATATCTATTTTATGTCTGTATACTTATGTATACTCCACTGTAGTTGGATCGATTGGTCAATGTAACACGTAGTAATTCAGAGACACCAACTACACAACATCCAAAGTTCCATTATGAACGTTTACAAGCTGCGTAAGTATAACAACCAACCATTTATTTACACACTATACTTTTATTAATGCCATCTACATAGATTGGAAGTGACGTTTGCTGACTTTAAAACAGAAGGCTTTACTGAGTTGTCAAGTGTTAAATGGACACCGGACTATGCACTTCGATCATGGAAGAATATCCTTTGTTCACTTGGCAATCCAAATACGATTGAGGTAATTATCTATTTTATATATATGTATATATGTACATATGATATACGGATATTATAAACTAATATTTAAACAAACAATATCGATTAATTAATAGAATCCAGGATTTCATTTAGAAGCCATTGATTGTCTAGTTGATACATGGTCAATGTTGGCAGCTGTAAGTTAAATGCCAATAATAGAAATAGTAATAATAATGTATGATATGATTTAGGTACAACGACGACAATCCATTGGTGGTGGCAGTCAGCCAGCATTGATTGAATTTATGCCATGGCTATTTCAAGCTGCTGATATGCCAGTGTAAGTCATTAATATAAACATAAAAAATTGAATATTTATAAATACTACTATAGAGCCTATGCTGCAAGTAGAGCTGCTGCTTATGGATGCATTTGTCGTATGATGGGTACGAAATTGGATGAGCCTATTCCACGAGAATTATGTGTTCATTTCTATCGCCTTATTCTTAAAGTAAGCATAATGTTAAAATATTATTATTATTAGTATAGATTATTTATTTGTATTATAGGGCGTGGCCATTAAAGATGACCGTATTCGTACGTCTATTATGTGGCGTAGTGCCAATCTATTCCGTAATTGCTTACCTGGATCGACTGTTTTACTTCCTTCATATCTTATGTGTTTCCGTACTATGGTAAATATCAATATACTAATTAATTCATATTAATATTAATACTTATATTTATATTTATATTAAATAGCTACTAGAAGATGGTAAAACAAAAATGCGTCAAATTCCTAAAGAGATTCGTATTGCAACGGCCAAAACATTATGTTCAATGATTTGTTTGCCAAATCGTTTCTTAAGTCTTAAAGTGCCAATTGTTACCTATAATCAATTGTTGAAACGACTACAGGCAGATTACAAAGAGAATCCTATTGAACCTATTAGTTGTCCATCAGTAAGTATAATTAAGTAATTATTAACAATATGATTGTTAATTACTATTGCAACAATAATCAGATTAGAGCCCATTTCATTACACTATTATCGGATCTATTGACTGCTGCTTCTAGCCAACCATTGCCTCAATATGACGGTGAATTACATTCAATTCTTGTTTACACCATGTTGGTTATACTTTTGGATGACTTGGCAGCTGAAACACCGTAAGTTATTAAAAGTAAAAATATAGCAATAGTGATAGTAATATAACTATGATATTAGTAATACAAATATGATACGGCGCTGCCTTGCTACTTTGCTAAGTCATTTGTATTTAAAGTCGACGGAACCAGCTATTGCCGCCATTACCGGTCTATCAGTATTCCTACACGATCCGGGCCGATTGGCTGCACTAGGTGATGTAAGTTGTTTATGCTTGTTACTACCAATACTTTATTAATTCAATATTTAATGAATAATGTAGAAATTGATCATTCAAGTGATTACCGATATTGTTGGTGCTCTTGGTGAACAATTAAAAAATAGGCCACGTGAAAAGACTCGTGCTCAATGCAAGTGACAAATAAACATATAAATAATAGCAATAATACTAATTAACACTAATTAAATTAAATTATTTAGGCGATCTAATGGCTATGATGCTAGACTGTTTAGTGGAATGGATCATGATTGATTCAGTATCAGATCATGTGTTACGTCATCTGTCACCAGTTATTTTTGATACGATTAAACTTGCTATGCAAGAAGTATCATCGGTAAGTTGATTTATTTACAATTATTAATATTAATAACACGATTAGAATCAAACCGTATTTACAAACAATGTACAAACACCATCGGCTATCGATTCATCGGGACAATTTAACGATCTTAATAAGCCAATACGTCGTTCATCTATCCAGCTACTAAAAGGTCGTCGGTCTCATAGTGGAGGTGCTGGATCAGTTGGATCAAATGATCAATTTGAAACAGAAATTGTTCATAGTCCATCGCAACTGGCCATGTCAGCATCAACAAATGCCACATCTAGCAATGCGGTAACAGCTGTTAATATTACCGCGCCTTCAGTATCAACAACAAGCAATAGTAATCATCATAGTCATAATTTACCTAACAGTAATTTGGCACATAATAGCACTGCTATATCGCCACCTTCATCGGCAAATAATTCTCCCGCTTCAGTATCAATACCCGCTCACGATGGATGGAGTATTGTACAGGCAAGTGCATTTCGCGCTATAAATACTACTGTTTAACAAAGATCGGCAATTAGGAATCGGCTGAATCTGCTCTACTACATTTATTGCACCACTTTAATGGATTTCCTCCTCGACATGGTGCAGATATGGTGCATAGGTAATGTTTACATGCAGCAATATATTATTGCTCTATACTAACATTTATTGAATAGTTTGTTAAAAGAAAGCGTAAACCATGAAAGTAGTGAAGAATCCTATGAAATAGTCTATTATTGATGTATAATGGCAATACAATTGTATCATTTTGTATGGATCCATCAAATCCACATGGTAATTAGAATAGGATAAATGTATAACTATCATATTAACGAATGGTTGTTTAGTGATACGTGTCATTTTACGTAATCCAACTGGCAAATACGTGTGGGATATGCAAACGATAGAACCAACGAGCGTTAATGAATTTAGAATGAATACAACGGATGTTTCATCCGAAGCATCCAATTCATCTACTTCACTTTCTTCAACAGTAGTGACTAGCTCTACTGCTACTCCTACTACGGCTACTAATACGGCTACTAATACTCCGCTAGATTCAATGATTCTTGATAAAAAATATTTGTTGAATTCTTCCACCGATCCATCTTCAACGACTGAATCTACTAATTCTTCGTAAGTTTTATCTAATAGTAATAGTAATAGTCTATAACTAAAAATTGTATAAACAAACATGATAGCATTCCATCTGATCCACTAGCTGGCTTATTAGATCGGTAAGTGTTATTAATAATATTATATATAATCTAATCATTTCATTAGACTTGAACTGTCGCATAGCGAACGTTTAGTAAACAATCCATCTTCAGATAGCAGTGATCTGTCCAAACAACAACGAAAACGTCAATCGACCATTCAAACCAATTGTCATATCAATGCAATGACTTAACCAATCCTACAGAAGTGTCCATCTCTTCAACTAATACATTGGTTAATCCAATAGCTGAACAGACACAGACTATCAATCTAAATCCCTCATTACCACCCCGTCCTCCATTGGATACTAGGTATGTCTTTTAATAACATCGCTTTTGCTCATAAAAATAGTGCTAACAATAATAACAATAATAATAGAGGATCAATGAATACAGTAAATACAATTCATGCTGGGCAGAATAACCAAGCTCTTGGACATGATGATCTACTCGAGCGAGTTATGGTTGATAATATGCAATGCCGCGTTCTTATGAATCATCTTGGTTTACTTGATGAAGAAGCCGTTGAGAATGATAAGATTTGTCAATTAAAGATTACAACTGCTTTAATGCGCGATGTTAAAGAATTGGATCGTAAATATGGGTAAGTTTTATTTAATCAGTTGATTGATAGATGACTAATACGGCCATTATTAGACGCGAGGTTATTAAGATTGGTCTATTGTATGTGGCACCTGGACAAGACACGGAACGTGCCATTCTTGGTAATCATTCAGCCAGTACAATGTATGATCAATTTGTATCAACATTGGATGGGAGATTGATCTAAGAAACCATGGTGGTTATCGTGGCCGACTTGACTATGAAGAAAACTATCATACAGCAATTTACTATGCAAATTCAACAATAGAAATGCTATTCCATGATGCTACACGTCTACCCACAAGTGCCAATGATCCACAGCAGGTGAAAAAGGTAAGTAACGACAATAAAATGTTAATACAGAATACTAATTAACAATGAAATTAGAAACGACACATTGGTAACGACCACGTCCATATTGTATGGAATGAACATCGGCGTGATTACCGACCAGATACCATTGGTGGGGACTTTGGTAATATACAAATTGTAGTGACGCCAGTGCCAAATGGTCTATTTGCCATTGACATTTTCCGTGATCAACGGGTAATATTTAATAGATACATTAATTAAAAAAAATAATATGACTGATATTTATATTTATATTTATTAGTTGGACTTGCCCGGTCCTTTGGTGGATGGTATGATGGTGCCATGGTCTATTTAGGTCCATTGGTACGAGTAACGGCCATTCATGCTTTTAGACTGTGTGTCAATCGGCTACAAGCCCGTAATCCTAAACCGTATCCTTTATTAGCAGCTGTTATTACTAACCACTACTATTATCAATTGATGTTATATATATTTAATTGATGTTACTACGATTAACTAAATAGATCGGTACAACGATTAAAGGACTTGAAGATAATTTTTGATCGTCATAGGGAATCACAAGCGTAAGTAAATGCCATTATGACACGTTATTAAATACTAATAGTATTTATTCAACTAATAGATCGTATGTGGATTTCTTGTCAAGGTTGTTATCGACTGTGGATAGACAAGCACACTAACAAACAATTATCGTATAATTATAATAAATGATTGATTTTGTAAAAGAAATATCATGTAAATTAAATAGATGTATAAACAGTGCCACAATAAAATTTAATAGTTATTTGCAAGGCGATGTAAATGTTTCAGCTTTGTTTCAATATCTGGTAGTACAATTATGAAAAGGCACTGCCTTAAATCGCTGTTTATAGCTATTATTTCAATTGAAGTATTATTACATATTAACGAGCCTTATTGTAGGTCAAGACTAGTGTAATATTAGTAATATGCTTATTATTTTCAATACATTAATATTAAATAATTCATTAATGATTTAGAATAGCTTGAAGATCAAATGACTAAATTTGACAACATTCAATTTATTGAATATGATGGTGGATGATGAGTGATATCAAAGCTTAAATACTTATCATTATAGATTCATTGTTCAATATGCATATATCCTCTATATATTTATATCGTTACCAATGTATATCTATAAAAGTATATATCATTATGTTGTTATAGTTTCAATTACATATAGTTTGCTAAATGAATGAGGTAAAATGAGTTGAGATTTGATAATAATAAAACTAGAACAACAATAAAAACAGTTTTGAATAGAGGAGGATTAAGAGAGCATAGGTTGATATATAAAATGATAAATGTACAGTAAGAAACATATAAAACAATGTTAAAGTTACCGTGTGTATAATGCATTGAGGGAAATGAGTAAAGTATATTGGAACATATAAACAATAGAATGTATCTAGTATATTGTAGAATGATACGTAATAGCACGGAATAGAATGGGAATGGTATAGATGAACGAGGATATATTAAATAATGAGTCTACAATAATGATATTTAAGCTTTGTTATCATTTACCATCCATTATCATGTTCACTAGAACGATTGTTTAGTTTAAATGTGTAATAGTCGATATAATCATTTGATCTCCAAACTATTCTAAATAATTGATAAACTGTTTAATATTGTAAAAGAATGTTATTTTTATTTAATTAATAAATGAGATGATAGATGCAATATGATAACACAAATCATAACCGAATGGCATTGTACATGTAAAGAATATGAATAAATTGAAATACCCATTAGAGAGTGTTCAAATGGTGGAATGAAAAAAGAATAAAAACCAGCATATAAAAGCAAGCATAATCATAAAGCATGTCATCAGTAAATTGTTGAGTATAATAAGAAGAGTAGATAACAAACAGTAAAAATAAGTATGTTTATAGTAGTGTCGTCAATAAATCACTGGCAGCATTACCAAAACGAGTAATCTGAATAGATTACTACTTAAGAGTTGTCGTTACATAGTGCTTCAGTTAACATATGTAAAATGTGACACACCAATACATTACAAAAGTAAATATCCTACTAGCTAAATAAATAAACAAACAAAATGTATCCATTTTAACAAGTCTGAATTCATCACAATTGTGTGTACAAATCTGACTACAAAACAATATACAATTTATTTTACATTCAAAATAAAATAACTCATTACTTCAAACAACATCATAGACCGTCCAACTGCTGATCTCTTGATACGATGTTTTAGTTTCCAGCAATATGGAACTTGTATTCTTGGATAGTGTTATGATATTATAGCCCCTTTTAAATTCCCATGCAAAAAAGGGCCTTAATGTTTCATTACTAGCCAACCACTCTAGCATTGTTTCAAAAATGAAGCATTACTTCTAGTGATTAGAAATGGACATTAGGCCTATATGTGCCATATCTGAGTATATATATATATATTAAAAAATAAGCCATGCGCGTAACAAAAATGAATAAACCATTACACGTTTCCTTTTCACGTATTTTCTTTACCTACCTTGCAATCATTTAGAAAATGATTAAATCGACCATCCACACAGTTCTATTATTACTTTATGTTGCTGGCAACATAACAATAATAGCCGAAGCTACGCCTCAATCCAATACCCCATCACCTGGAGCTTTACCAGAACGACGTATTTACAACGCACCAGAAGATGATAGTCTACCGATTTTCAAACTACGCCAATGGACACAGGATGTAAAAGATAAATCCTGGTGCATGACGGCAAGGACACGCGTTAATACGAATGACCAACAATCAGTGTGCAAGAAGAAGAGTGCAATTTAACGGCACCGCGACAATATTTGCAGTTTTGGAAATTGACTGCTAATTCATCACGTTACAAATTTAGATTCCGTGAATCCAATCTTTGTTTAACCGCAGCTGGTAATTTACGTACAGCAGCGACGGGAACAACAGCTGCTGCCACGAATCAGGCAAGAAAACAACAAACCAAAAACCAAAAACAGAGACGTGCTTTGGTGGGTGATTTGTTAGAAGGTGTTTTAAAGGCTCCGACAGGCTTTGATGCTGTTCTTGCCCACGGTGGACATCCAGAATTACAAAAACGTGATTTAGTGGATGGCTAGTAGAAGGCGTTTTAAAGGCTCCGACAGGCTTTGATGCTGTTCTTGCCCATGGTGGACATCCAGAAAGACAAATATCTGAATCCAGATTGGTTAGACGACAAAGCACATCTGCCGCTGCTCCAAATAAAGTTCCCCACAAACTACTAATTCTAATGGTACAGTGCTGCAGTCAGTAAAGAATCAACGCCTAAACCTACTACTTCAACAGTTGCAGCTGGCAAAAATCCTAAATCCACTGCTCCAACTACACACTACGCCATCTACGATCCACTACTTCAACAGTTGCAACTGATAAAATCCTAAATCCACTGCTCCAACTAACAGCACTACGTCATCTACAATTCCACTACTACTCCATTGCCTTCAGCAAGCGCCACGAGCGGTACTATTGCATTAAGTAGTTGTGTCGACAGTGATACACAGGTATTCCAGTCAAGACTTGTTGAAAAGTCTGGACGTAAAAACAAATACTATCAGATTATGTCATCGTCGCTTCAGTTGTGTGTTGCCAGTAGCAGCACTAATGAAGCAGCAATCACCTGGTACCGTGCAAAGAAAATGATGATGCACAGCTATGGCTTCTTGAAAATAATGAACTTACCATTAAAGAGATCGACACTACACATACAATTCTTGAATATGCCGCAGCCTTCCAATTGAAAGGTTTTGAAGATAAACTTGGATTCCGTCGTGATGGCATTGTTGATGATTTGACGGTTCAAGAAATAGAAGCCATCGAAACGGCATCTCCTGGTGCCATAGCCGTATTTGAAATGGCCCTTGAACTGGCAGCGGCCATTAAGGCTTATGTTCAGACCATATTTGCCTACCAGCAATCGGGTACACCAATTATTTCAAAGCTGATTAACAAGTTCCTTACACCCGATGATTATCCATCAGCCTGGGATAAGATATGGGGAATTGCAACTATGGTGTTGGGCTATATTCAATTACCAGGTGCAGCGGATGTTGTTAAGTTCGCGCTCATGGATGGTGTCAGCCATGTTACACGAGAAATAAACAAAGATCGTGAAGCAAAGCCGCCCCCACCGACCGAGTTAATTGCTTGGGATAAATTTGCTCTTGTGCAATGCGATTATACAGCGGATATGCTCTACGCCGGCTTCCGTGAGATATTCCAGAAACAGCAAATTGGTCAGCTACGTACAATGCTTGAAGAGTTCCGTGCTGGCAAATACTTTATTAAGAATGATGAGTTCTACCACCAGTATCAAGTTAATTTTCTTAAGCAGCTTGTTGAGATTAAGGGCGATGGTGGTTTCTGGGTTTCGGTATGCCTCCACAGCGACACTTTCCGATGCACCGGACAATGAGTATAGATAAACTGAATAATCATAGCCGTTTCCATAATGGATTCTATACTAGTAATCTACCTGAAGTAGCGGCTGAACACATTTTCATGCTAGGGGAACAAGATAATTTCTACGGCGGTAAAGCTGGATGGAAAGCCGAAAGATTCCTTTTTACTTGTCGTGATTCACGTTGCAATGTAAAGCTGCGACTGCCTGTTGGTTCCAATACACTAGAGCGCGTCTAGCTGACTGTATAAAGTCATACTTGCTATAGCAACTAGTCAATAAACTACTTAATGTCTTTTGACTAAAATACATCCATTGTTTTATCTATTGCTACACGCCATAATATCTTTTTTGTGCAGGCTGACCATTATTACCATATCTATATGCTGTTTTGCTTAACTAACCTATTGAATAGCTGTTTTTATTAATTCTATACACGCCAAAGTAACATATAAACCATTTGTAATATTAAGCAATATTAAATTTAATTGATAGTAAAAGAAACTAAATAGACTTGACTGTATATTAGTTATAAAGTATTGCTAACATAATTACTATTACTATTTTTATATTATCGTTGATTTTACAACAGTTGTATTTGGTACACAACTTGCAATGAATAAATTATTACTTTATCCATTGATTTGCAGTACGCTTATTTATGCCAAATATTTAAATAAAGGCCAATTATTAAACACTATTTACTTAAATAATATATAAATATATATATAATTAACACTACTAGCAATCATATAATAACAAATACAATGATTATACCTATACTACGCTATAAACATGCGATAATACACGCACGCACGCGCAATTATCTGCATATCTGTTGGTCTATACTTGTGGCCTCTAACCGCCTTGAGTTGCACCAAAACACGTGAAATATTTTATATGACTGCTTTCTATTAAACATGCACTTGTGCATAAGTGATGAGATGGCAAGTGCGCTTGTGCTCATGTTATAAATGATAGCAAAACAACAAAATTAATAGATTAAAGTAATTTAATAAATACATCCATATTATTATACACGGTCACATATTTACCAGTCAATAAAAAGCAGCCTTATTACTATTATGGATACATGTTAGTCTATCTACAGACATATGCATGTGTACATATGTACATGAGTGAGTGAGTGCGTGTGGTGGTTGAATGGGTAACTGGGTGGCAGACATGCTGTATTATGTGCGATGTGTGTGTGTGTGTGTGTGATGTGTATGTACCTATAAATATATAGTTGATATTCTATACATGAACTGCTGCCATTCATAATAGCAACACTAATGCTATTGTTGTTACTGTAACTATGTCCACTGTTCTATGGACTCAAAAAAAGGATACCAAAAACACAAGATAAACAACAACTTGGGTCTTTTTTCTTTCCCCGCGGCCATCCCATCTCACATTCCACTTTTACTTTGACTCCTTTACTTATTCATATTATTTGCCTGTTACTTCTTTTTCTTTGCACCTACAACGCTTTCCCGGGACTATTGCAACGGCTAAAGTGGCGTTGGTGTTGTCTGTTGTGTGCACTTTACGCATCTTTATTTAACGTCTTGCTTTATCGTTAGTGCCCTTGCTATCCTACGCACCACAGCATCCTTTGCATTGTTATTTGTTGTCGTTTATCTCGTTATTGTTTACTCGTAGCAGGTACGCGTAGGCACGCGTAACTGTACAGTCAGTGTACTCTACCTTGTCCATCTATCTATCCATGCAACATGAATGGCTTTAGTAGCACACGTAATCTTCTCGAAAAAGCGGCTGCCGAATATGAAGACGGCAAAAGAAAGGTAAAGTGTTTAAACACCGCTAAATATATGACAAAAGCCTTTGCTTATTCTATCGTTGGCTATTCTGTTGGTAATATATTATATATTGAATATTGAATATTGTATATTTTATATTGTATACTGTGTATTACATACAATATAGGATGCCTATTCCAAATATGTGGCTGCGTTAAATTCGTTGCTATTTAAATTAAGTGGCAATAAAGTGGTTTTTATCGATAGTGGGGGTAAGTATTATTTAATTAATATTATCACAAATTATAATTACTAACAGTATTTAATATGTAGAAGAGCCTAATGCAAAGGCCAAAGAACTACTGAAGGATTCCAAATTGCCCACGAATGTTTGTATTATGCCGAAAACGTAATACTGGATCGACCCATCAATTACCGCGAAAAGCAGAGAAAAAGTCGAAACGTAAAAAGAAACGATCCCGCAAGCGCAGTGGAGAAAATGTCGCAGAAATTAACGAATCTAGCGCAGAAGAACAATCGACTGATAGTGATGCATCTAGCAAGCAAAATAATGATTCTGGAGATGAAGAAAACAACGCTCAAAAAGATGCCAAAGATACCGTGGCTGAGCGTGTTCTAGTACGAATCTGTGACGAACACGATGAAGATGATGAACACACTGTACCGCTAATTCCACTATCGCCACTCTGTCGAATGTATATTGTTAACACGCGCCGTCTTGCCAAGTCTACACGTGAATTAACGGCTGCCAAAGGATCACGTAAAGATCGTACAAAGTCAGCACCATCACTAACTGTATTACGTCGACTTGATGAAGATATGCGTATTCAGCGTGCCAAAGTAGATGACGTGACAGCACAAATCACTTCAATCCAAGATAAAACAATGCTAGACTGGGATCCAGATCAACTTGCGCGTCAATGGTGCATTATTGATGCTGCTCTATTCTCCAAAGTTGATGTTCGCCGTGATTTACTTACTACGTTGGCCGAGTCAGAGCGGGTGGGCCGAATATTTGGCGATGCAGTAGAGGCTTGTGTTGACTTTGAACGCTATGTTAACAGTGCCGTGGCTCATTTGTTAATTATTGGCGCGGAAGAGTTCCGTCCTGGAGAAATGGTTATTCGAGTGGCACGTACAGCTCATCGACTACTTCATCGATACCGTAATTTGAACGCCTTTGCCGGTTTAATTCGTGCTTTAGTGTGTGCACCAGTCCGTCGTTTGGATCGGGCCTGGCAGAATGTGCCAAATCGAGTCCGCCGTTTAATCCAAGAATATGCACGTGCCCTTGAACCTGTAACATTGCATCGACGCTATATGATGCTTTTACAGGAAGCATTAGATGATAGACGTACTGATATGGGCGATAATACGGGTATGGCACTTATTCCATGGATGCGACCTCACTGCGATATGATACGAGCATGGCTACGTGCCTATACAACACAGCGTGAAACGCGAATTATGTCTGAATTAGGCATGAAAAAGCTAGATGCCATGCATGCCACACTAGAGGAATGCCAAAAGTATGCTGGCGGTACAGCTGAGGGTACAACGCCAAGTGCCACTATTGCTACACCCATGAATAGCTTTAGTAAAATTGAAAATCACTCAGTTTCACGAGTTGGCCCACGTAGACGTCGTGGATTTGTTGAGCTAGATGGTACACAACGCCATTTACCAGCCATTGGCGATCTAGCTACATTAAGTGACTCTGATATCGGTTTACAGCACTGGATGTCATCACGTGTTTACCTGACACGAGCCCAGTTATGGGAAGAAAGTATACAGATTAAACCAGCTGGACCAGGAGAACGTATGCCGGCTCGAGATGCCTACCGATTCATTGATGATCGTAATAAATACGCTGAAGATGATGTACCAGAATCCGGTGAACGTGGCACTACTGGTAGAAAGCGTGGATTACAAGCAGAAGCAGAAATCCGTCAAGCGTGGCAAACTACATCAGGCTCGTTGCGAGAACGTCCCGTATCAACCATTGGACAAGTAGAGGCGATTCTATCGCCAAAACCAATATTGCCATCGGCCATGGGTCGTACACAAGCCGAAGAAATGGCCGCAGCTATGGCAGATGCCACTGCTAATGCGCATGCCAATGGTGATACTGAAACAGCCGTTAATATCGACGGCTCCCTAATGACCGTCAATCAAATGCTGTCATTTTTGGATGAAGAGCCGGCACCATCAGCAGCGGATGTAGCACCATCAGACAATGCGTCTATGTTACCTACAGAACCATTTATCGATGATGAAGGTAGAAGTCTAGTTGATATTGCTCGCGAAGAAGTATTAAAACGATTGGGTGCACGAGGTGGTTTTGAGACTATTCGCAGTGAAGTTGAACGTCTAGCGCTTGACGATACTACTACTACTACGAAGCCAGCCAATGAAGGAGATGAACTACAACGTGATATTACGCCTAAACCATCGGATATACATGCCAGTACTTATACCGAATCAGGCGCAGCTACACCAGTGCCTCGTCGTCGCCAACGCCGTCTAGGTGCACGTACCGCCTATCAAGGCAATCTAAGCGATCCAGAAGATGGATACACAGCAACAAAGACCGGCATAGCCACTGGTACAACAGCAGCCCGTAGTCGACCACAAACTATGTTTGCTGAACTAGAACGATTGACACTTAATCGAGAATCAGAAACAGCATGGCTGAACGCATTGGCCCGTCAGGCAAATGAAGAAACAGAACGAGAGACACGTCACAGTTGATAGAACGTCTTGATCGTGCCGATGAAGCATTACAAAAGGCAAAGACAGGCCAAGTAGATGTAGTTAATGCTGAGACAGCAACTGTTGCAGTAGAATTAACTGCCACTGAAGAATATCAGCAAATTACTACAACAGATAAATTACATTGCATTACTGATATGCCATCCACACTATCGGCACAAGATGTCACAGCTGCTTCTGCTTTAACACGTCATACACATGTACTATCGGATGCATTATGGACATTGTCACCTGTACCAATGACACCATTACCAAATTCACTAGGTGCAGAATTATCACGAGTATTTGCTAGTGAATCACCTAATGAAGCTGCTATAGTAAATGTACTGAAACAACAACAACAACAGCAGCAGCAGCAGCAGTAGCAGTAGCGGTAACAACAGAAATGGTAGCAACAACAGCAACAGCAACAGTATCTGAATTTACAGATATTACATTAATAAATACAGATGTAACTCTAACAGAAGCTAGAGAAGAACCAACTGTAGATGAAGCATTATTTGACAACGATATCAATATGAAATGACCACTACAGCAGGAATGTTAGAAGAACTCGACCAAGTAGCTTCAACAAATTCACTTTATTCAAATAGCGTATTTATAAATGAATATTTACCTACTAAACAAGATGTTACACCACCACCACCAATGACCCCAACAGCTACTACTACAACGACCGCTGTTGATTCAACTACCGATACTACCATGTCTAATGTTAATATAGCTACTGAAGTGGCCATCGTTACCGCTGCAGGGATTACAAATAGTAAACAAGAAGATACAAATACTAAAGAAGTAGTATCAACAACAGTAATCACCGAAGAAATAGCTACAACGACTATTAATGACGCCGTCAATTCTGTCGATACTGGACTTGTAGCAGAACAGCCAAAGAATGACATTATTGTATCAAAACCAGTACCTACAGTACCTACGTACCAACACCAATAATATCAATATCTACACCTGCTACAGCTATAATGTATACTGCAACTAACGACAATGATAATGGCATTGATGATGACAGTGTAATAATGTCAGATGAGATTACTGAAGAGGTATCATTATTGGTTTCAGAAGATTTATCAGCTATTTATTCTGAATCTGATCGTGGCGATGAAGATGATATGGATGATGACTTGGATGGACTACCGCTTACTATATCGCTTAAGAACTTGCAAGCAGCACAAGGTCTTGACTATTCAGAGTCTGAAGCATCATCAGATGGAGAGGCCATTTCTTTATTGCTTATTCAAGAGAACATTCATTCTTGGAGAGTGACGGTGCCTCTACTCGTGCCTCATCTCCACCTCATGATGTTACACTGTCTATGTTAATGCACCTAACGCAAACTAGCCAAATTAGCGAAGTGACACTTGTATCGGATGAAGATACCAGTAATACCAATCGATTACCAACTGGCACTACAACGATATTGGAAGAAGAAGCACTATTTTATTCGAAAAAACAACCATCGTTACCGTCATTTAATTCAGCGCCACCTCATCACGGTCCATCGATGGGTCATCAACGAGCCCGCTCAGTGGTTACTGAATCTATTCGACAAAACTATGGTCAACATGCTTATCAACATCATCGATCACAATCTAGTTCAGGTAAAGCGCTTGAAGGTATTACAGTTCATGTAGAAGGTGGCAAGAAAGTTACCTTCCGTGAACCCAATCCAATGCATCCATCACTAAGAAAGAGTTCAACTGCTACTGTAACCTTTTCACCTACATCAACACCGCCACCACCACCACTGCCGGCTATTACATTGCCATTATCATCTGCATCGCCTATTATAGTGCAGAAATCATTACCATCACCACCATTACCATTACCTATACAGCCATTGCAACAACAACAACAACAACAGCAACAGCAGCAACATCAACAACGTCCACGTAATACACGTCAATCTTCCCAGCCTTTGGAAGACAACATTATTACAAACAAGAATAATCATAACAATAACCATAATAATAATCATGGCAATAATCATGGTAATCATGGTAATAATAATAATAATGGTAATAATAATGGTAATAATCAAAATTCACATCGTGGTCGTGGTCGTGGTCGAGGTGGTCGTGGTAATCGTCGTAACAACAACAATAACAGTAACAACAATAACCACCATCATAATCGACGAAATAATCGTGGACAGCAACAAGGTCAATCAACACATCGTCAAGTGCATGTCGATGGGTAACAAATCGTTACTGAACAAGATAGTATTATTATATTTATATGATATAGTGCCTTTCTTTATTTTCTTTATAATAAAACACAAAAACAAAGTATTATTATTTATATGTTTGTTTAGTATACTGAATATATAATAGTTGCATAAATATTGGGAATAAAATAATATTTTGGTCACTTTATTATGAAAAATAATAGTCTATTTGGTAACATGTTTAATTAAATTAAAATAATGGTGTTATGATTCTACTTAAAGAAATTATAACTTGAATGACCAAGCAGCACTTTATCCTAGTGTTATTGTATAGCGTTAATTTCTAATGCTTATTAACGTCTATAATATAGCATGCTGATTAATTAGTATTGATTTAACAATAGGTTTATTTGTCATTAATTACCATAGGTTAACTGCAATACACCGAATAACATACAGCACTAAACAGAGATAAAATAAAACTAGGAATTTAATATTTCTTTATTGATATGTGTAAATATATTATTTCATACTAAGCACAACTAAGAATAGGATCTAAATACTTTGTATTATTGTATTCTAAAACAGAGTATCAGTTTGTGTTGCTGTTCATACGTTTAAAACCAGTAATTATTTACTTATCGCATCTTCGTAATAACTGTCAGTTAATGGTAATTGGCGCTGATATCCAATATTTGTATTATTTTTGTGACTGATTATATGTGATATCAACAGTTTAATTATACGCTGTATTTCTTAGTCATATCATTATAACAATTTAAATATAAAACAATCACACCAGCGCCATAATAATATGCAACAATATCAAAAAGTAACTCTAATGTAATTAGATGGCAAAAGCAATAGTGATCATTCAATTAATAAATTGTTAATAAAATTAAGCAGAACTTTACGTACAATGAAGTAAATTGTTTGATATTTTGCACAAGTATGCACATGACATATATATGACTATTGGCAAACTATAGTGTTATTGTATTGAATAACGATACAATGATTGTGATAACACACTAATAAATGTACAAAAATAGCAGTTTTTTACTGTTTATGGCTTGTATACTTAAATACGGCAAAATGATTAGCAGATTTGAGTTCCCCATGCTAAGCTGTACAGACTGGTATGGAATATAGAGCAACGATTTTTACAACAAAAGTTGGTCAAAAATGTAATTTACGTATTAGCTGACAAAAATTTACATTATATGTAAATACATGGCATAAATCGTCACTGCATATTAATGTTTTTGTACAGTAAATTGCTATCGTGATTTTTAGCGTTGTAGATTGCTTTGAAGTTAGCTCGTATCAGCTTTCATTTTCTATATTAAAATTTTAAAATCAAAACTTTAATCGCTTTTGTCAACTAATACGTAAATTACATTTTTGACCAACTTTTGTTGCAAAATCGTTGCTCTATATTCCATACCAGTTTGTACAGCTTAGCATGGGGAACTCGAATCTGCTAATCATTTTGCCGTATTTAAGTATACAAGCCATAAACAGTAAAAAACTGCTATTTTTGTACATTTATTAGTGCGTTATCACAATATTGCATGTTATGCAATACAATAACACTATAGTTTGCCAATATCATATATATGTCATGTGCATACTTGTGCAAAATATCAAACAATTTACTTCATTGTACGTAAAGTTCTGCTTAATTTATTAACAATTTATTAATTGAATGATCACTATTGCTTTTGCCACCTAATTACATTAGAGTTACTTTTTGATATTGCTGTATACTGTCATAATGTCACAGTCTGGATATAGGGCCAAATGTATGAAGCTCTTGGAGATTACTTGATATACATATATTCATATATTTGTACAGCGCCACTCAATATAAATACACACATGATCCGCTCATATTATAATAAAGTAGAAATCAATACCTTATTAGTGTTTTATTATATATTTAGTTGTACTATCATGGCAATAGTTTTAAAAATGAAGCTTTTATACTAATGCTACTATTTTTTAAATTAACTATTTGGCATAGCTGAACTAACTGCAAAGTAGAGCACGTTAGATGCCACATTCAATTTGATTAGTAAATTGTCATCAGAAGCAATACTTTATATTACTTGTTTAGACGCCGTCGTTGTCGCGCCATATTATTGCAGTTCTAGATCTAACAATTGTAGTTTAGATAATCAAGCAACGCTTTATACGAACATTATTATAATGTCAATTTTAAGGTTTACTAATGCTTAACGCATAGAATATAATGTGTTGACTGGTTAATACCATATAGTTAATAAAATTGTTTTTTATTTGCCATTGAATAGCACAGTTCATCTATAATAGATTAAATAGCTTTGTGTGGTAGTAAGTAGAAATAGAGTGAAACTAGAAATTGCTTATATTTTTATTGATATTAAATAATGCTATTGTTATATAGTGAAATAGCTAATGATAGAACTTGAATTTTTTGTACTATATATCACTAATGCAGTGTTATCAGCTTATACAGCTATTCGCATATTTACCACAGACAAATAGATACTCTTCATATATTTGTAATGATTGTTTGTTATAGCAATTACTGCTTATACTCGGCATATATGTACTATTCTTGTGATTGATCATATGATATTTTTAAGCACGCTTTCACAAGATTCTGTCCATAATATCAAAATAGTAACAACAATAAAATAAAAAATAAACTAAAATGAATTATCCATAAGTTGGCACCATGTATGATACTTGATAAAATATATATTAATCATTAGCTTTAAATAATAAGATAATCGATAAGTTTTGACTGGAAAATATTTCAACATGTGCGACTGACGGAGCTTTATTATATGCCATATCCAACACCAAGTAATATAAATCAATTGGACACTTCAACTGTTTAAAGCAGTGAATCTTTTATATCCACATCTGATATATCGCCGCTTGAAGCTCGATTAACAAAATTAAAGCTTTCTAGGATCGATTATTTAACAATTGTAAACACGATTTTGTAAATAAAATAATGTTTTTATTATATCTGTGTATTGTTAAACTGTTTTATAGTTGTGATGTTTGTTAATAAATGTATTATGCTAACAATATTAATGTGTAATTTTCATATTAAAAATAGTTCAGAGTCCGTCAGGGACTATCGATTACATACCAATATTATTTATAAAAGTGCAATGAAGATAATGTAACTAATATTGTTATACTTCTAACACTTGATTTATTGTAACAAGAAAGCTATTACTACTCAACTTGTTACAAATTAGGAACATTTTATTTATCATTTGATTTATTTAAAAAACCACTTGATTACATTCGTCGTAATAACTGTTTGCTCGCAACTAAAAAGACATACTGCTATTATTTATCATTAAAATAATTTTAAATTTAACTATTATGGTTTGATTCAATTTTTATTTAAACTAATGAACAATTGCTTTATCTTACAAAATGCACTGATGTCTCTTCTTTTTACTTTATCAATTATATATCCTGTAATTACAGTTGATTTTTTGATATTAAATAAGCTTTATTCATTACTATCCACTATTTATACTACATTTAGAATTTTACTAGTGACATGTTCAATGATGCACCAATATTTAGAATAAGTTAAACTATTTTATTATTTCGCTTATTGATTTGCTATAATATATTTATTTCCTATCTTTAAAATATAGCCTATTAATTGAATAACGACCTTGTAGTTATGATGCAAATATATCTATAATGATGACTTGATTATTAATATCACTTACTACACAGTTTTATTTTCAATAGAACGAACGCATAGTTTAATTGCAAACATGACTGACACTATTTACGGTATTGTTTAATTTAAAAACGATATTGCTTTAAGTATTAGAATAATAAGCACATTTTGACTGTGCAATATTTCACTCAAATTTTACTATTAAAACAGTGCCAAATTGGCTAAGGCAGTAACCGCAACTTATGATACTTTATCAAATATCGTACTGTGTAACATTACACTTATATAAACACATGGTTAATCAATTTTAAAACTTTCTTTGTTCTCGTATGAGCCTTGAAATGCTTAAGCATAATTTGCTATCCTTTCAATGCAGTAGTCCTTGAGTATTACATGGATCCAAATAAAATTAATCAATGCATTATTGAATGGCTTATTCATCTGATTTATCATTCATTCTATTCCTTTATATTTACGTTTAACACTCGTACTATTTTAAGGCTGTTTATTAGAACTAGCAGTTCTGCTTTAATCCAACATCATCAATCCGTATCACTACTAATCATTCACGTTTATTACTCAACACCATGCGTTTACCCAATGTTCCACATGAGCCTACTTTGCTTGTGATATCACGTTTTCTATTCATAGCAATAGGAGTTACTGGGCTATCATTAATTATGATTGTAGAGATAACCCGCTTAATTGAACAAAAAGATATTTATCAAGTGGAATATTATGCCAAACACCTTTCTGTGCCAACTATATTGTTTCGAGCAGTAGCAGTGCCTAAAGTACACATAATGCACGATTTCAGAATTATTACTAATTCATTAGTCAACAATACAAATTTCTAGATATTAAAAAGTAATCGAACGTGTTGAATGGAATCAGAATGTAACCGATTTAAGTTATCGAACTCGAGATTGGGAGCAAGTATTGTATGAGGAAATGCTATCTCCTTCACTAAATAACGCACGACTTAATATGGAGATCATAAATTCTAATATCAACCATGTTTTCGTTCCAGTATCTCAAAACAGTTCCAAAAAGTCTGTCATAGGCAACAAACTTGTTACTGAAGTTAGAATGAGAATCAGAGCAATTATCCCAGATGATAGAATATCTGTTACTATGAAAATTCCTGATTTTCAAGCCGATATGTTTGTTATTGATAATCCCAATTTACTTAATTCAACAAAGCGTGGTAAATCATTTGATTTGGCCACACTTGATTCCAAGTCTCGTTTTACTTTAAAAAGTGGAATCAATTTTGTGATCGATTTTATTGAAACCTACACGGAAAAAGACAATAAGACTGAAAGAATGCGTGATTTTGGAGTTTATGAACAGCTGGGACCAGATCCAACGATAATAGAGCTTACCATTGCTGCTCGTAACAAACCGTCTGCCGATAGAAGTGGGTTTATGGTAAAAAAAAGAACTGCACGACGCCCAGTTAGCTTGTTTCAAGCATTTGGTGCAGTTGGTGGTGCTATATCGCTTTTTATTGCTATGTTCACCGCACTAGTTGGTCAACGTCGTCTCCGACCATGGGGAATTGTTCAACGGTACCTTATGCGCAACAAAATGCTCAGTCTTTTACCGCAGTTTATGATCAGCATCAAATCTTATTATTGCCCTAAATTTAAGCGCAAACCAGATACTGGGTGACCCTTTTACATACGCCAAGCCCATATCAAATTAATGTAAAATTTAGTCCATCAATGCCTGTTTATAATCCATATCGACCAAAATCGCCAAATAATAATGATATACCTCAGAATATACCGTCTATAACAATTAGTGGTGAGAAAGAAGATTCAAATACTATTGGTACTCGTGTCAATGAAATCAATGAACATAAGGCATTGACGAGCGCACAAATGGAACAGTTTGCAATAATGTCAAATCGACTTGCAACACTTGAAGGAAATTCAAGTATAACTAACTGCAATATAATGTCAACTCAGCCTGCAACATTTGCAAATAATCCAACTATAAGTAAAAATAGTATGATGTCAAATACATTGACACCGGGTAATATAAGCTTATCGAATACCTCAACTACGCAAAGTAACAAAACATTTGTATCTACATTGGATGCGTCGCCGCTTGAAACTCGAGTAGCAAATCTCGAGACTTTCCAATATCGATTAGAAACATTTTACTTGTCATCTGACTTGCTTAAAGACACGTCATTCAATTAATGTTTACAATAAACTATTGGTTATATTCATAATAGCAATAATAAGTAATAAATAACAATTGCTTATTAATCTTATTTGTAATAGATAGATTCAACAATCATCATTTATTGAAAAGATCTCTCTTAATCTTTCCTTCTCTTTTTTATCATTGGTATTATCATTATAGCATCACTGCATCTTCCATTACTTGTAGCCAGAGGTGGCACAGTAAAAAGAAATAAAAATGCAAGTGAGCGAACGAAAAGGAAACGTAGACATGTAAAGTAAAAGACAAAAGAGAACGAAAAAGATAAAGAGCAAGAGAAAAGATGGATGAATAGATGGATGGCTTTAACCATCAATGCAAGCCTTACTCCAAATAGTAGTTGGTTGGTTTGGTGTTAAAGGAGAAGGAAATTCAGTTATCATGAATCAAAAAGAGAAAAACTAATAAGAAAGATTGGTCACTTTTCGTTATTATTGTTACTAGTGCCATTGTTATTTATCATTGGCCACCACGATTCATACTACTAGCCATTGAAAGATGACCAGAGTCGCGTGAATCGTAAGTAAATCCAATAAAGTGGTCCTGTATCGTTTGTGATAATTGAGATTCAGTCACGACCGAGTCTTCTGGACGTTCACTAGTGAATTCCGGATCGAAATTTGTTGTATCAGTGGCAGACGACTAATTAAAAGATATCATTAGTTTAAGTGAATTCGAATAACATGCATGCATTATTATATAATTGATTACAATAAAAATAACATAGTACGCTTTTCTAAATACTTACCACACTTGGTTTAAAGGGAGGCTGGTACTTTTTGGCCAATAGCTTGCCCCAGTCAATTTCGGCAAAGAAAGGATGAGATTTAATTTCCTCTGCACCTTTAACGCCTAGACGTCGATTAGGATCACGGTTAAGCAACTAGTAATAGTAATGATAAACAATTATAATTAATATTTGATCTATATGATATATACATAGCAACGATCTAATAGATAATCACTGGTGTTGTTGTTGTTTTTACACTTACACCAGTCAGTAATGAACGTGCTGCAAGACCAATCTCCTCGGGAAACCGTAATTCGTCTTGAAGAATTTTACGATACATTTCATTGGTATTTTCGTCGTAGAATGGCGGTAAACCGGTTAACATTTCGTAAAGCAATACACCAAGTGTCCACCAATCAACTACTTTAGTGTAGCCTTGACCGTACAAAAGTTCGGGTGCTAAATATTCCGGTGTGCCGCAGAACGTGTTTGTCTTTTCACTGGCCGTCATATTCAATTTACATAGGCCGAAATCACAAAGGGCGATGTGTCCGTTGTAGTCTAAAAGAATATTCTTGAAACACAAATAAAAGGGTAAAATGAGTTGGTTGATTATTGATATTATTAGTATTGCTAATTATTGCTACTTACTTCAGGTTTAAGATCGCTATAATGGACAACAGATAAATAATAGACATATTATATATTTATATCGTATATTTATGTTAAGCTTATTAGTTTAAACTAAACTAAAGCATTGCTGCTTACCGGTAAATAATATCGTATTTGTGCAAACACTCTAATGCGCATAACAACTCGGCTGCGTAGAACCGGCTACGCCGCTCGTCAAATCGACCTTCTTGCTGAAGATGATGGAAGAGCTCGCCGCCATTAACAAACGCCAGTACTAAATAGAGTTTTTCTGGACTTTGGAAGCTGAACTTTAGAGGAACAATAAATGGATGGTGAATTCGAGCTAGTACTGATCGTTCGGCCAACGTATGGTGTACTTCACCGCGTTGGACAATTTTATCTTTTCGGATAATTTTCATGGCATAAATGCGACTTGTATCCTTTTTGCGCACTTGCATCACCTTGCCGAAGGATCCTTTACCAATGACTTTAAGTAGATCAAAGGTCTCAATCGATAATGGTGCATTCTGTACAGGTAGTTTAAAACATAGTTGTACGCGTAAATGACCTGAACCACCGGCCAACGGATACCAATCATCTTGTACTTTCTATTAGTAGATAAATAGAAAGGTACATAAATAAATAGAAAGATAGATGATTAGTTTAATAGTTAATAGATATATGTATGTTTTAGTTTAAATAAACCAAATAGATGCTTCATTTTGCTTTCTTTCTATATCTACATCTCTATCAGCCATAGTCATCAATAACACATACCTGATCTAAAAACGAAGGCATAATTTTAATAACACCTAAAAATGCGTCTTGATTGAACATTTGCTGGTCAGAGTTTGAATTATTATTCACAATGGGTGCTGTGGTGCGCATATACAATGAAACAAGTACTTCCGATTCGCGAGATACATCACTATAAACCAGAAAACAGACACATTATTAATAATCAATAAAATACTATTATGTATTCATGCTAATTGCTAATTGCTACTTACAAATTTGCTCTGTATTTCCAGACGGGATTTGGAACATCACCGCCAAGTGCATCAATCTGCAGTTCATTGCGGTCGAATTCCAGCACTACATAGGGCAGCCACCAGCTCTTTGATGTTGCTCCAGGTTGAACCTGTGCCGCTCGCTGTGCCAATTGCAAAGCATGATTCGGTATAACAATGTTGCGTGCTTCAACTACACGGATAAGCAATGTGCCCGACTTGGCTGGTGGTGGTGCTGGCACCGGTGATGATGGAGCCATCATATTAGAGTTAGATGAGCCAGATGATGGTGGATGTGCACGATACTGTCCGCCGGAAGAAGAGCCACCTGATGGCAGACGTGCATGTCCATTGCCATCGGAATGGCCGTTACTCGCTTGTTCACTACCGCGTGACATCACGCCTGATCATCCATTAGCACTGATGTCTGCATAGCATTGACTAGCGCGTTATCCGCCTATCATATCTACTTACGCTGAGGAAGTCGCCAAGACGACATGGCTTAATACACTAGACCGGAATGAGTATGAGATAAAAATACGAACACCAAAACGAAAACACAGTATAATAGCAATAGTAGTGGCGGTGACGGTAGTCGTGCAGTGTAGTAGTAGTAGTAGTAGTAGTAGTAGTAGTAGTAGTAGTAGTAGTAGTATAATAACTAGTAGTGTAGTATTGTAATAGTGGCTGTAGTGGCTATAGTAATAATTGTAGTAATAACGAGCAAACCGTAATACTAACACTATTGATTAGTAACAATAAGCGCAAAGTAGTAAATAAACGCAATCGTATTGAAAATACTATATATGCTATGTTTATTCTAAAGATGATAGATGAACTTACTGGCCGCTTACTTCTGACGAGTTAAATAACGCACGTGTTGCTATACAGCACTAGCACAACAAAAGATGAAATAACCAAAGGCTAAAGCGATAGAAAAGTACGAAGAGAAGAGGAGAGACGAGAAGAGAAAGAGAGAGAGAAAGAAGCAAGTAAACGCACTGAAAGGCAAAGTAAAAGAGTGTTTTTGGACTTGCACAAATGTTAAGAGATGAAGAGCGAGTAAGTAGTAAGCAGGTGAGTGAGCGTGGTTGGTCAACGAAATAAGTAAGTGTGTTGTTATCTGTCTGTGTATATGTGTGTGTGTGTGTGTGTGCTGTTGTTAAAAGGAAAGAGTCCAAGGGACAAGTCCGTCAAAGTTGGTGGTGATACACGTTCTCACACACGCACACGCGCACACTCACCGAGAATGAAATAGGTTAAAGAGAGAGAGAGAGAGCGGATAAATGAATGAAGAGTGAGGAGTAGATTGAGTGTGAGAGGACCACATGTTATATGTGGATATTCATCTCATGTGTGGATGAGTGAGCGAGTAAACACATCAATTGAGAAATGCCCTTTTCCATTTTGGTGTTCCGCCTCGGGCTTGATATTTTTAAATAAGATTCCTCGAGTATTTTAAATATTGGTAAAGACGCCACCATTGTAAAGATTGAAGGGCACGTATTTATTCAATCTCAGTAAATAAGCGTGTCTATGGAAGAATCCAGCGAGAGTAAGTCACTCGATCTAAGTCAATTAACGGTTTCAACACGTCTGCCTGTGGGATTAGACGCCGTTATAGCAGCTAGTGGTCGACAACTTTATTTGACGCAAGAACACGAAACGAGGGATGGTGTATTAACTACTCGACAGGCTGTTACGACGGCCAGTGCGGCTGTCGTGCAAGACTTGACGTATGGCCTGGCCGGTAAAGTTTGGGACGCTGCGTATCTCACTGCACTTTACCTATCGGTGCCGATGATGGAGGCCACCTCGGCAACTAGACCCCGAATTACGTTGGTGCCGCCTCCATCGCCAGTGCCACTTTTTGCACCAGTGCCACCACAAGGTTTAGCCAAGGCGGCTGTGGAGGTTGATAGACGTCAACATTCATGGAAGTTACTTGAGCTTGGCAGCGGTACCGGCTATTTAGGCTTGCATGTGGCGCAGCAGCTGGCCATGGCTGCACAGCTTAATCCATACGATGCACCAACGGCCGATATCACGCTAACCGATCTACGTGAGGCCCAGCCACTACTACAAAAGAACATTTGGCTGGCTGCTAATCATGATCTACCTGCTACTGCTAATAATAATAATAATAATAATACCGATGCCGTATTACTTGGTGACCGAGTATCTGTACGAACTCGACCACTTCATTGGGGCAGTACATCAGATGCTGATTCGCTTAAAAGTGAATTGCTACCAGATCAGTCTGAATGGGATCTAGTAATTGGATCGGATTTGGTTTATTTTCCTGAATTATATGAACCACTTATTAAAACGCTTTGTCAGGTAAATACAGATATAGATATGTATATAACGTAATAATAATTATAAGTCTATAAACTAAATGATATGACAAGGTATGTTCTATGCGAACAACACTAGTTTTGGGCTGGCGATGTCGTCAATTATGGCGCGAATCACCATTTTGGGAACAATTTGGCCTTTATTTTACATTTGAGGCTGTACGGGTTCAATCAATACCAAAACCAGTATCCAATAATGAAAATGACAGCGATAATAGCGATAACCGTAACACTAATGAAAATAGCGATAATACTAATGACAATAACGATAATGAAGAGTATTTTTTGGGAGAAGAACAGGATGCATGGGTGTTTGTAGCACATAAGCGACCGATAAACACTGACGAGCCATTTAATTCGGAATTAAAATATAGAGTAGATGATCAATTAGCACGTTTATTATTGGCTAGAATACGTATTTAAATAAGCGAAATTATTTTACTTTAAACTTTGAGCTCTATGTTTTTTTGAAAATAAAATATATAAAGTTTAGTAAAATTCCATTGAAGTTAACGTAAGTATTATTACATATTAACGAGCCTTATTGTAGGTCAAAACTAGTGTAATATTAGTCATATGCTTATTATTTTCAATACATTAATATTAAACAATTTATTAATGCTTTAGAATAGCTTGAAGATCAAATGACTAAATTTGACAACATTCAATTTATTGAATATAATGGTGGATGATGAGTGATATCAAAGCTTAAATACTTATCATCATAGATTCATTGTTCAATATGCATATATCTCTTTATATCGTTACAATGTATATCTATAAAAGTATATACATTATGTTGTTATAGTTTCAATTACATATAGTTTGCTAAATGAATGAGGTAAAATGAGTTGAGATTTGATAATAATAAAACTAGAACAACAATAAAAACAGTTTGAATAGAGGAGGATTAAGAGAGCATAGGTTGATATATAAAATGATAAATGTACAGTAAGAAAGCATATAAACAATGTTAAAGTTACCGTGTGTATAATGCATTGAGGGAAATGAGTAAAGTATATTGGAACATGTAAACAATAGAATGTATCTAGTATATTGTAGAATGATACGTAATAGCACGGAATAGAATGGGAATGGTATAGATGAACCAAGGATATATTAAATAATGAGTCTACAATAATGATATTTAAGCTTTGTTATCATTTACCATCCATTATCATGTTCACTAGAACGATTGTTTAGTTTAAATGTGTAATAGTCGATATAATCATTTAATCTCCAAACTATTCTAAATAATTGATAAACTGTTTAATAGTTGTAAAAGAATGGTTATTTTTATTTAATTAATAAATGAGATGATAGATGCAATTGATAACACAAATCATAACCGAATGGCATTGTACATGTAAAGAATATGAATAAATTGAAATACCATTAAGAGTTGTTCAAATGGTGGAATGAAAAAAGAATAAAAACCAGCCATATAAAAGCAAGCATAATCATAAAGCATGTCATCAGTAAATTGTTGAGTATAATAAGAAGAGTAGATAACAAACAGTAAAAATAAGTATGTTTATAGTATAGTGTCGTCAATAAATCACTGGCAGCATTACCAAAACGAGTAATCTGAATAGATTACTACTTAAGAGTTGTCGTTACATAGTGCTTCAGTTAACATATGTAAAATGTGACACACCAATACATTTACAAAAGTAAATATCCTACTAGCTAAATAAATAAACAAACAAAATGTATCCATTTTAACAAGTCTGCATTCATCACAATTGTGTGTACAAATCTGACTACAGAAACAATATACAATTTATTTTACATTTAGTTTATTTGTTTATTATTATTTTATTAAACATATGTTGCAATGTTATATTAACCACATGCACATACATATAAAACAAAATACTGGTTGACTATGCAACTATCCCAAGGCCAACTAGTCTAGAATGGGAAGGGTACATACAAGGAAACTGCATGGTGTATGGCAAACTCCGTCATCCGCGCCTGTATGCATAATTCATTCGCACCAAATTGATAGCGCACACCTATCATGCATACAGGCGAATATATCTATCCACGCACACGCACACGCACACAACACACATATACGCAGACACACTCGCACACACGCACCCTTAAACACTTTGTTATCCTCTTTCCATCTCGCTACTCTCTATTGCGATCCGCTTTCTTTCTCAACCGTACCACTTATTGCCTATTTGTTTTGTGAATATGACTTATACGGAGGTCCATGAAAGACCCGAGAACACGCACAACCATCTACGATGCGGAAATCGGAGCCTGTGTATGCTATTGATCGTCGTTACCGTGTAATACGAGAGATAGGACAGGGTGCCTATGGTCTAGTCGTGTAAGTTATAGCGGTATTCATTCATTACGACGACAGATGAGCTGTTTTATCCATATCTATTATGTCTATCGAATGTGTGTATATTTACGCTGACATTTTAACATCTAGAGCGGCCTCCGACCGAGAGACCGGCGCCTCAGTAGCCATTAAAAAGATCACACGTGTCTTTGATAAGCTTATTCTGGCCAAGCGATCGCTGCGAGAAATTAAATTAATGCGACACTTTAGCGGTCATGATAATGTAAGTTAGCGTGTGCCAACGCACTTCTATTTGTCATAAAGTTTTTGTGTGTTTTTGTACTCATTATTGCGCATCAATGTCTATGTATATCTATATCTATATCTATATGGAAATCAATATAGACCGTTAGATTAATTGATATCGAAGTCACGGATCCGACAAATTTCAATGAAATGTAAGTGCAACGCCTTGCCATGCCGTTGATTTCATTGTTCATATCTGGTATGCATATTGTTTATTATTAGCTACATTATAGAGGAATTGATGGAGGCAGATCTACATCAAATCATTCGCTCCGGTCAAGCGCTATCATATGCACATTTGCAGTATTTCTTGTATCAAATATTGCGTGGCTTGAAGTTTATTCACACGGCCAATGTATTACATCGAGATTTAAAACCAGGTAGGATAAAATAAAGGAAAAATACACACGCATTAATGGTATGAATTTACATAATAGGCAACTTATTGGTCAATAGCGACTGTGAATTAAAAGTAAGTATTGCTTACTATTAATTGCATGTTCGCTAATTTACTACTTGAATATTAGATTTGCGATTTCGGCTTGGCTCGTGGCTATGATGATAATCCTGAAGAAAATGCCGGTTTTATGACCGAATACGTTGCCACTCGTTGGTACCGAGCTCCGGAGATTATGTTGAATTTCCATTCTTACACAAAGGCCAGTAAGTGTTTTAGTATAGCTATAGTGCTTTATATCAATACTTATACTTTTATCCAGTTGATATCTGGTCAGTGGGCTGTATATTTGCCGAAATGTTGGGTGGCAAGCCGTTGTTTAAGGGCCGTGATTGTAAGCTATGCAATATATTAGCAGTAAAGCTATGACTAATAACAGCACTAGATGTTGATCAATTGAACCAAATTCTTGGTATTCTTGGTACACCTGATGAGCAAACATTGTGCTGTGTTGGCAGTGAACGGGTAATTGACATCATGTAGCAATGTAATTATTTAATAACGTTTGTTACATTTAGGCTCAAGTATATATTCGTAGTCTACGTCCTATGCCAAAAATCTCCTTTGCTCAAATGTATCCTAATGCAGCGCCCGATGGTAAGTGGATCGATATTATTAATAATAACAATTAATAACTAATAATTATACCATTATATCATTATCAATCAGCGCTTGATTTACTCGAAAGCTTGTTGCAATTTGATCCAAACAAGCGACCCACCGTAGAGGAAGCATTAAAACATCCATTCTTGGCTACTTATCACGATGAAAACGACGAAGTAAGTGTTGCTTTAACCAGCAACTATTCTACTAAACACTAACAAAAATAATCCTTATGATGGAGCAGCATGCTTGCCCGCGTATGTTCGACTTTTCCTTTGAATCGGTCAACGATCTTGGCAGTATTCAAAGTAAGTATCACTAACTACTAAATACTTGTAACTAGTAGACTAACAAAATAAAAGAAATGATTGCACAGGAGGTTGATTCGTTTAAACAAGAATTGCACCAACGTGCACTTGCACAAGAGATGGGGTAGGTTACAAGATATAATGACAGTCATAATAGCCATACTAACCAGGATGACTAGTATCGATGAAGCAAGTATGGCGGAAGCACAAGCATTTGCTCAAGAACACGCCGCACAAATGGCCCAAGGCAATGGCGGTGTTACTGGCGTGGTAGATCAACAACTAGAGCGTGGATTGCAAGGCAGCGTTATGAATCCTACAAATACGTTTAATGGCTGGGGCGTGTAAACCACCCGTCTATTCCACTTTTTTTCACTATTTCCTATATGATTTACGTTATACACTAGTATCATTTGTGACTATGATGTAGTGCTATCACCTTTACTGTTGTTGCTGCTGTTGCTGTGCCATGCTGTTACTGTTGTTGCTGTTATGTGATTGTTCTCTTTGTAATGGCTATTGTTACAGTTATTACTGCACAATGGCTAGAATGGATCCATCAACTATCCATATTGGCTATTTATTTGTCAATAAATGATATTGCGAAAAATTATAGTTTATACTACAAGTCGATGAATCTAATGTAAATAATAATTCTAAATAGATAGTTAATGTAATTATTTATTAATAAAATGGCTTTATTTATCTGTTGTTGAAGAGACGGATGGAAGAGAGCGAATATGTGCTCGGTAGTATAATGTAATGTCACCGCCAGATTTCCATACAAATGCCCGTACTGTAGCTAGTGTCATTGTAGGTGGTAGAATCTAAATTATATATATATATATACATTAATATTTATAAACAATTATATTCATATACTTGCCTTTTCTTTGCACAGTAATTCTAGCCATGCTTCAGGCTTTTGATGATGGTTATTACTGTTATTGTTATTGTTGTTATTGGCATCATCATTAGAGTTGGCTTTACTATCTCGACAATTTGTTGAACGTGATACTGGCTCATCAGGTGTATCAACTTGATTTGATTGATCTGTTGCCAAATCTGGCAGTTCCAATCGATCCAATATATAGGAGAGTACTTTACGTATACGTAATGCTCGATTCGCCGTTAATCGAACCGAACTATTATTAAGTAATAAGTAAATAGTCTATTCATTAATATTGCTTTGTATTAATCTTACCCCTTGGATAGATCGGGTAAACCAGAATCTGGATAGGGCATTAGTACAAAACTAAGTCGAACAGGCTCTCGAGGCGGTATTGCATTCTAGTTTATTCACTTGTCGTTAGTCATCAATACTTTATAATAGTAACATTTAAGTTTACTTGGAATAAAAAGTCCATTAACCAATTGGGCAACGTAGCCTCTAGTGTCATATTATCCGCAGATGTATCACCAAGTTGAGCACGGTAAATATCTGAAGACCCACTGGCTTCTTGTGATTCTTCAATAACTGCTACAGTCACTTCATTGGGCAGTTGTAGTTTAGGCGTATCCGGCCCATAGGGCATGCCATTGGCCAATGTATCCGCTGATAAAGGTGGTCGTCGTCGAACAATAGAGGATGACGATGAAGGTTGATTCACCATAGTAGATCCAGTGACCGTGGTTGTATCCCCAAATGTGACGATGTGTATGAGAACGTGTAGGTGAATTTAAATCTTCAGAATAAACAGTTGTATTGGCACTAGGTAGAACTGATGAGGATGATGGCTGTTGTTCTGTATCTAATTGAGATGAAGCCGGTAATGAAGTCGATACAGTTAATCCACTATTCGTTTTACTATTCTTATCACTTGATCCAATAGCTAAAGCTGCTTGTTGACGAGAATTTGGTCGTTTAATTGAAAAGCTTTTTAATCTACGCATAAATCCACTACCACCACTACCACCATTATTGTTGTTATTGTTTTATTGTTATTATTGTTGTTATTGTTACTATTATTCTTTTCAGTAGAAAAAGTGGGTGGTGGTGGTCGAATAGAAGTAGTTGAGTTGCATTGGCCGCTGCTTCTGCCGCTACAAATGGATCATTGTAATTCTTTCTTAATGGCTGACCTACTGGTTCAGTATAAGAGCGTAATTAGTGATAACATAGTTGGTGGCTTGGATGACATAGTTGTATTATTCGTATGATTAGCATCAGTTATAGTAGTCGTAGTAGTCGTATTGGTAGTGGTAGTAGATGTAGTATTCAATGTTTTCGATACTACCTCTTTTTTAACACTAAAGTAGTCTTCACCCACTGATGCACGATGTACATTCTCGGGTCGACGTGGTTCCCCCGAGAAACTGGCCCCTTTAATCATGGTATGAGTTGGTGAAGAAGGACTGCTTGGTGGACTGGCCATTATGGTGGGTGGTAATTCAGGCGATGTAGTACAGCTAGGTGGTGCAGAAAATACATGTGGATTTGGGTGAGTTAATTTAGTAGGTGAAGATGGTATGAATTGTGGTGCAGATATAGTCATTGTAATGGACTTGTAGTTGATGTTGGTGGTATCGGTGTTACTACCAAAGGTGTATCAATATCTAAAGGTGTTGAAGATGAATTGACTTCAGTGGTGTCAAGTGATGTGTTTTCTTGATCTTGGGTCTGTTTATTTGTACTTTCTATTTGTTGTTCTACCAATGGAGAAACTGATTCAGAAAGTACTTTTTCATCTTCAATTAACTCTTGTAAATAGGCATCGGCAAATCTGGAGAATAGTCCACGTAATATCCATTTTCCAAGATTAACTAATCAATAATTGTTTATATTAGATATCATTCTACAGTCTAATATCTACGAGTATTTACCACGTTGTTCCTCCAAACGATCACTAGGAAGGGCATCTGGTGGTAGATTCAACTCATCTGCGTACACTTCTGCATCAAAACATCGTCGTTCATCCAGTGTTACGGTTAATGACTAAATTAAAAAGTAAGCTATATCCCGCCAGTATATAATTGTATGTATATCAACTTACGCCAATCCTCGTATCAACTGAACACCAAGTAGGAACTGAAATCTCTGTATTTATCTTATCTAAACATTGTTCAAATGGCTGTTCACCAAATGACTTGACACAAATACACTACAATGGAATAAGTATAGTTATTACTATTTAGTGGATCAATTACCCTTATAATATCCCATAATAAGACTTCACCGGCTGTGTTTTCCGTAAGTACCATACGACGATCATTAAGTATATGATATTTGATTAACCCTCGTTTGCCTATATAATTTATGATTAGTGTTACATTTATAATAGTTTATATTATAGTTATATTATAGTTGTATTTACCATAGACAATAGTTTCAGGCATACTACGTAGTGGATGGGTAAAATTGCAATCACTACCAAGTGATACTTGATCGTGAATAATATGATCATTTTCATTTGTTAATAAAGTGGCTGGTGCCGTCTCTTCTAACGATGTAACATCTTCCATGTCAAAGGTAAGTGAGGCATCAAGTGAAGCTCTAGTGTAGGATGCTTCTTCATGAGAAATATCTTTCTATTGTTACATTCAATCTATTAATTAATTATGTACAAATATTAAAAACACTTGCCCAACAATGCAAATCAGAACTTGTGGTAGCGGTCCACAAATAACGCTCTTCACACCCAACAAGCTAATTAATTATATAATTAATATGTTATATGTTATATGTTATATGTTATATGTTATAACTAGTACCTTGTTAATACCTGATGTTTCTCGTAAAACAGGCACTACAAGAGCCTCTGTATCATCACTATCTAACCAGTGTTTAGTAACTAGACCATCTTTACTGCCTGCATAGAAACACCGCAGATGTGGATCTTCACTTAAAAGTGACCAAATAGATTCGTTATCCCGTGAATTGTAAGTGGCCACACATCGACCAGCTACTAATGACCATAGTTTAATGGTTGCATCCGATGACGCAGATAGCGCCTAATAAGCAGTATTGTATTACTACAAATTAATAGTAAACAATATCGACAACTACTTACGGTTCGTCCATCATCACTAATTAACAAAGCACGAACCAATTCAGTATGGCCTGCCAAAACGGCAATTCGTCGACCAGAACGAGGATCCCAAACACGAATAAGCTAATTAATATAACATTAGTGTCAATATCAATCTATTATAGTGTTCATCTAATTGATTCCATTATATTGTTACCTTATCAGGTGCACCCGCCATTAATAACTGGCCATAAGCATCACATGCCAAAGCATAGACAGATGCCGCTTCAGATTCTTCATTAAATGAAACTAAATAATATTAAATAGTTAGTGATCTATTCTAACAATGCTTATTCACATATATATATATATATTTACCAATAGGCTGATGAAAAGGACGTGTCTCTCCCAAATCCCATACGCAAACCTGTCGATCAAGTCCACCGCTTGCCACCCAGCCTGCATGGCGTGGATAGGCCAGCGCCCGCACATAGTCGCGGTGAATAGCAATGGTCCGTGTATGGCGCCCAGTAGTGTCAATATCCGGTTGCCATAGTTTTACCGTTCGGTCCGATGATGCACTTACAACTAAGTGTATAATCAGTATTGTCGTCACAGTAACTATTTATGTTGTTTACATCATTATTGTGTTATAGTTACTTACCCGAGGCGCCTTGATGACAAACAACAACATCATTAACCCAATCAGTATGGTGTTGACTAGTAGCATATAATTTTGCCGACTATTCTTTTATATTAATAACTATACAATTTACCATGGATGGCTATCACTTACTTGTAGTGTTTCAGCAGCCATTGAATTACGTTTAGATGCCATAGAGTTTCTCTTTAGTGCCGAGTCATCCATGGCATCTGCTGTGATAGATGCACTTGTCATATCCGCCGTGTTTCTATGGCGTTCAAGGTTCCAAGCCGCGACTACACCATCTCTCCCCGCCGTATAGAGTCGTGCTGTTTCTAAGTTGCTCGTTTCATTTAGGTGCGATTCCAATTTTTTCGTCTCGCCTTTACTATCGCTACCTTCTAGCGCTAAATCTGATCTATCAAGGCAGGAGCTGTATAATGCTAGTGCATTAATCCCTAGTGAATGACCAACGCCATGACTCGTTTTGTCAGAAACACCAAGTGTCTTTCCGAAAGCAGGGTTAGTCTCGCCTACTGTGGCTGAATCGCAATGAGGAATGACGTAGTTAATGCGACGTCTAGCTTGTCGTCGCTGCATAGTGGATCAGTAAGTTCATGTGTGGATAGAAAGAAGCAAGAAATACCGCAGATACAAGCTATGCTTATCGGCGGTTACAAATAAAGAATAAGCAATATCTTGTACAAATAGAATATAGGTGTAGTAGATGTTGAATTCAAAGCAATAGAACAAGTAACTAAAAGGGTATTAGTAGGATGGTGTCCTTTGTTTTATTATAGTGTTGCTTCTCATTATGGAATATTACCCATGTACAGGGACGACAGAGATATTCAGTTAGTTACTGTTTTGTGATATGCGTGGGCAAATAGTTGATATTGCTGCAGTAGCAACATTGTTACAAGGCCATGCTTTAAACATGATTATGCAAGAGACTAGCCGTGTAATAAGCTATTATTTTACATCTAGGCTAATAGATAGTATTACAGTTGACAAATACAAAATAAAGCTTATTTTTACGTTATGGCCTATTCATCACTAGACTTGTCCTACATATATCGTGTCTTTGGTTTGTGCTATTTAATTTACTTTTTATTTATATTAAAAGAGAATAACAGTTTTGTATAGGGAAAGGCTAGGCGATTACAAAATGATATATAATATAATGGATATACAATGTTGAAGCTGCAGTGTTTATAACGTAATAACTAGACCGAGTGAAGTATGTTGGAATATAAAAAACTAGAATATATCTAGTATATCATAAAATAGTATATAGTAATATGAGATAAAATGAGAATAATTTATATAAATAGATCATATAAATACTGGATAATAAATGGCTATTAATGTATTTAATAACATTAGTATAAACATATTTAAATTAAATATCGATAATAATACAAAATAATATTGTAATACAAAATAAGTGATTAAATAAAGTATTGTAGCAATGTACGTTTTATCTCTCCGTAAATTGCTTCTCTTCTAGGCTGAAATCTACTTTAATCTCCCAGGGCAGCAAATCATTTTACGCAATCAATTGTAATAAATTAAATAGCTTAAATTGCGTTTAAATAATCATTTACAATAAGCATTAATGTAATATAATAACATTATCATTTTCATAAAATAGAATTAAATGTAACAGAACATTGTATCGATAGCTGCTATTTTAAGCATTTAAGTAAATAATGTAACATACTGTTACTATTCCACTAAGAGTAGAATAATAAACGGATTACTAATATTATGCTTGGTCTTGAGTGACCTATAATGTTAGTAATTAGTGTTATATAAGACTTACTTAATTGTTTTTATTAATAAAGATTATCAACCTTTAATTAATAATTTCTACAGAAGTAGAATAAATGACTAGAATATTGTTAGCTCAGATAGAAAGATCAGTTCAGTCTAGCAATCACTGCAAGACTGAAATGATCAAAAGGTTCAAAATTCAAATAAAATAAAAAAAGAATTTAAACCAAGATAAGATAATGTTTATTAAGATTAAGAAACATAGTTGCCATTTTATAGCAAATGGTCTTGAATACTGTGAAGGAAGAACTTGAACGGCTTGTCTGTTCAATTTCTTCTTCGAGCGATATGGGGCCAGTGTTACTTTAATAAGTAATATGGGGCCGTGGATCGCAAATGTTTATAGGCGCTGTGTTTCCTGCTACGAGTTAGAAGCAATTATAATAGTATGATCGTCGTATCTTGGCTGAAAGTACGACTATCTTTGTAAGGACCCTGACGATTACCAGAAATGGGAACAATCACGTGATGTAATTATTGCTAATTAAGTTATTTACCACATTTAGTAAATAACGCAATTTACACCATAGTTATACAGGTAAATTAGTAACATTCCCCTGCACCACACGAAAATGCGTCCTCGCATTGTCCATAACACAAAGAATGTTTTAAGTTGGACAAAGGTAATTCTTCGTATGGTTTAGCGCTTCCTTTACCTCTGTTATCCAACATAAAGATGCCATAATTGTAGTTGTCGAAAGCTGACAATAATGGCAAGTTATTCGAATGCAATATATAATTTATATTTATATTCTCGGCATTGCGTTTAAGCCGAACCAATTTAGTAGCATTCAATTTTATCTCATCGAACTTGTCTACATTGTTGTTTACTAGCTCGATGTAGTTGTTGCATGATATTACCCTTTGTTGTATTTTATCGACAATTGTTGAATCAACTTGCAAATCATATGACGTAGTACTTGAATTGATATTACTAGTGCCTTCATATTCAACTATATCTTTTTGTTGCTTAGTATCAATTACTTTGTCTGAGGCAGTTTGATTCGGCGGACATTTGTTGACAATATGTACTGTCGGCTGACACGCTGTTAACTTTGGTTGTACTTTGTGACGAATTTGGTAAACAGACGTATATATCCATTCTCGCATATAAATTGATTTTGCGTAATGGCAATGATACGGCTCGTGATCAATTTGTTCACATGAATAGTCATATGGTAGGCTACCATATTCATTAATGTGGTTTAACTCCACTCTTTGAGTGATTTTAACGATTGTATCAAAGCTGTATTGTCGAATTTGATATTCGCGTTCCATAAAATCTAAATGTCTTAACAATTTTTCCCGTATTACACCAGATAAATTTTGCTTAAATTGATCGATCAGTTCAGCGTCACTAACATTTAGATATAGCGTACAACGTTTGTGTATTTCGCTTAACCGTTTAGCAAATGTTGTAACACTATCATTCTTTACAAATGTGCAATATCGAAATTGTTCTAGCCAAAGACGTTCTATACTTGGAGTAATAAACTTTGCGTAGAATTTTCCATAGAATGAATTGGTTGAATAATGACCAAAATCATCGCTTTCTCTCCATGTTTGGATCCAATCTTCTACATCGTAAAACCACAGCGCTGCATGTCCTTCCAGATACAATGATACTTTCGCTAGTTTTTCGTACTCTAGCCATCCATTCCGTCTAGCACCTTGCTCAAATAGTTCCAGCCACAGAATTGGATCTTCGTCTTCAATTAAACTGTTGAATAACGGAATGCTACCATCAATTTTTGCGTGGTAGTCCATTGTTTTATGGGGCAGATAATAATCATTGTACTTGTATCTTGTATCTGTGGTGTAGCCTGTTGTCCATAATGGAGTTCTTCTTACTCTTGGGTTTTCCGGGCCGTCCATAGCATAATGCTTTATTTATTTGCACAGGAGATCTTTCGGGGCCGGTGGACCTGTTTTACCAGGTCCTGGTGTGCTCGCCAAATGTTACTATTCCACTAAGAGTAGAATAATAAACGGATTACTAATATTATGCTTGGTCTTGAGTGACCTATAATGTTAGTAATTAGTGTTATATAAGACTTACTTAATTGTTTTTATTAATAAAGATTATCAACCTTTAATTAATAATTTCTACAGAAGTAGAATAAATGACTAGAATATTGTTAGCTCAGATAGAAAGATCAGTTCAGTCTAGCAATCACTGCAAGACTGAAATGATCAAAAGGTTCAAAATTCAAATAAAATAAAAAAAGAATTTAAACCAAGATAAGATAATGTTTATTAAGATTAAGAAACATAGTTGCCATTTTATAGCAAATGGTCTTGAATACTGTGAAGGAAGAACTTGAACGGCTTGTCTGTTCAATTTCTTCTTCGAGCGATATGGGGCCAGTGTTACTTTAATAAGTAATATGGGGCCGTGGATCGCAAATGTTTATAGGCGCTGTGTTTCCTGCTACGAGTTAGAAGCAATTATAATAGTATGATCGTCGTATCTTGGCTGAAAGTACGACTATCTTTGTAAGGACCCTGACGATTACCAGAAATGGGAACAATCACGTGATGTAATTATTGCTAATTAAGTTATTTACCACATTTAGTAAATAACGCAATTTACACCATAGTTATACAGGTAAATTAGTAACAATACTATTTGATTTCTTTGGATCATTTGAGGCTGATTATTGTTGTTGGCCATCTGTAGAAAGATTGATCGAATATTAATAAAAGTCATTAATCGCGATCCCATATCGTTTCGCAGCTGTTGTTGTTACTGCGTACAGTGTGGTTTCTTTGCGTCTGAATGGTCTCTTCTAGTTTTTAATCTTCTACTGTTGCATTTGAACAGATTTGCAATGTAAAATACTTGTCTATGATGACAAGAAGGTAGAACGGCTAGCGTTTCTAATGTTCACCATTTTCTTGAGCATTCTTGCTATCAACTTGGTAGGCGCAGTTTATTTACCGACCATTGATGAAGCAAATGGCCTCCACTATATGCAATAATGATAGGTTGAGTGTCTTTACCAGGAAGATCTTGTGGCAACAGTTATAACCAGAATATACGCCATGTTGTTGAGATTACTTGAACAGGTGTTGATGTAAATAAGAGAAATAAAGCCTAGGGATTGAATAGTGTTTTTATTGATGTTCAAATAGGCATGTTATTTATATTGTTATATTCAGCATTATCGGATAATATAATACTGAATAGAAAAATAAAATGGCAATAGAAAAAGAAAGTGAAATGAATAAATAAAAAATGTGGAGTCAAGGTAAAAATGACATGACCATATAAATATTATGCGCTCAATCCAATGTTTTGTTTTATTTTAATATATAGCTATACAGCTTTTATTAATGAGCAATAAATAAAATTGATCTGTCTTTCTACTGTTGCAATAATGTATAATATCAGCTGTTTACTTTGATAAATAATTAGATTAAGCCTTATAATAGTTGGCTTAGTTGGTGGTCGTGTAAATGTGAGTATATAAGATGTTACAATGTGATTGTAAATATTTATCCGCACAAACAACCAGAATTATAATTATAGCGACAATAATAAGCTATTTAACTACTAAACGCATTTATTTAATTTCATTTACATCTCTCTGTTTTCTGTGTATTATCTTGGTTTAACGTTGCTGCTGTTTTAGCTGCATCAGCAACAGCTAACTTTTGATAAATGTAGTTCAGCTTGGCATAGCTATAATGATTTGCCATAGGTTAAACCAGTAAGCCTTTGAGATGCCAATTGTTTTTCCATTGGTTTCTGCTTTGGCTTGTTCTCCTATATCCTATCTTGCTTGCCTTGTCAGAAATGATTTCAGAAATGTAAGCAGCACTTAGGCCTTAGATGTTTACCAATTGATATGCAACCCATTGCTATTATGCATTTGAATTGCTGATATTTAATTAGAATGTCTATTGTGTCTAAATAGTGTCTGCATATTGTATTGCGCGTAGTTTAGCCAATGCAATCTAGTTTACAGCTGAAACTGATAAAATGACATGTTGGAATGGTCCATTGCTCAAAATGCTGTGATGCATCATCCTACAAATAGTACTCATTGTATAATCAATTTCAGGTAATTTGGATTAGCCGTCATTTGAATGATGGCAGTTGCACAGCATGTGGCATAATATGCCTTGATGTGATGTACTTGTGAATTCAAAACAATGATTACCCCATAGCAATGGGCATAGTGTCGAATGAAATGCACGCATGTACCAATCAATATACTTTATAATCTAAAATTACGGCTGACCTATGTATAGCAATAAAAACTTGTATAAAATACCAGTTTGATACATTAAACTTGTTTTGCATCAGTGCTGAGTGCTATTCTGTATGCAACAGATATTGAGGACCGAATCGGTAGAAATGACAGCAAATACATCGTTATCGTTTTACAAAGCCAAACAATATACTTGTTTTTACTAAATAGTTAGACTGTGAAACAAAAAACACAGAACGGTGTACATATCTCTATTGTATATGCACTGCTCATTGGGATTGCTGCGTCATTTGTGTAAATGCTGAGAAGATTGAAGTAAAACCAGGCAGGTTGAAATCAAGGCCGAACAGGTTGAAATCAAGACTGGGCAGGTTGAAATCAAAGCTAAGAAGCATACTATTACATTCCCAATCTATTAATATACACATACACCTTAAATCATTTTTGGGTTTGCTTTATTGGTTCATATTGTATATCAATGGTATACCTCGTGTGCTACAGTACACTGGCATCTCACTATAGCTGTAAGTTTAAATAGCTTACAAAATATACACAACCAACTGCAATATCATCATTACACTCTACTTCTTGCTAAACACACACTACTCCCCATTTTATACCGACCACTCTCTACTTCTTGTTATACACGCACTACTCTCCACTCTATACCAGCCACACTCTACTATCTCTTTTATTTGTTTGTCTTAACAAATCAATATTACCATGAAGCTTTCCATTATCGTCGTTTGCACCATTATCGTGGCTATTGTGGCCGTTACAACCATAGTGGATGCTAATCCAGTCTTAGTCCGTCGTCTTGGTATGTTGCAATGACAATAAATATATAATATTATTATATTTACTAACAGCATTTTTAACTAATGACTATATTAGATTGTAAGTAATATTTTATATTCCTTTACTTTTATTTTGAAAAGCTTGTACATTTCTACTACATATAATTGAGAATTTGCACTTTTTTTAGTTTCTGCTAAATGTATAGAGTTTTTGAAATTGAATGGGCTGCCACATTTTTGTGTGAAGCCGAGTCCTATCAATCTTACACTGGGGCCGCTATATTAATTAATGCTCTGCCAAAGCTCTATTTAATATGGCCTTGGATGTATTGCTTGCCTATGACTCTACTGGCTTCGACCTTTGTTACAGGACTTCTTTAACAGTTGATGATACCTAATTACTAGCTATTGTTGTTTCACTTCTTCATGACTTTTCTTCTTGTCATACGCGTTTCTTTCACTTCTCAGTGTCTGCTTCGCATTTGCCCTTCTTCCTACTGATTTTAGTATGAGCTGGCTATCTGGAATCATTATACTTGTTTTTATTGACTATTATTGACTATATAAGTATTATTTTTATTATCTTATCTTATTTTCTTTGCTTTTTAAATACTGTTATTGTCTCTGACCGGGCTTTATTGTCTGACCCCATTTACGCTGCGCTGTACCCATTACCTTACTTTTTGGACTGTTGATTACAAACGCGCTTATATTTTTTTGCACCTTCCTCTTCAGTTTTGGTTGATTTTTTGTAACTGTTATTCTCACGTCTTCCATTGCCATATTAATCTCGTCATTGTTTCTGTTTTTTTTGTTCACTTGCCATCTCTACATCTTCCTCTTCTGCTGACATTGCTCGTTCGCCTTCTAACAGCATCTACTCTCCCCAATCACTCGTCATCTCCATAATTCCTTTTTTTTAATTGGCGATATTATTATATATTAACTAACCATATACTAATTATATACTGTGCTGTGTGTGCCAACGAATAAATATCAATAGCTGGTAGGTTGCATTACATATCAATAAATTATACACTAATTATGTATCATGTAATACACTTATCAATAACTTAATGTTAGAGCAATGTAAGTTGCATTGTGCATTAATTGATTGCTCACTAATAACATGCTATGCATTATTTTTATCAACAACTTAATGTTAATAGGCAGTAAGTAATGTTATATATTGATAATTTATAAACTAATTATATACCATGTATTGTGTGTATTAACAACTTAATACCATAGGGGGTAAGTTGTATTGTATATTAGCTAACTATACATTAATCTTATACCATGCACTTTGTATATCAATTACTTAATACTAATAGATTGTAAGTTTTATTATATATTAGCTGAGGATTGGCTAATTATATAATGTGTTGTGTGTATCAATAACTTAATAATAATAGGCAGTAAGTTGTATTGTATGTTACTGACTTATATATTAATTATATGCCATGCATTACGTACATCGATAACTTAATACCATAGAGGGTAAGTTATTGTATATTAATTGAGCATTGGCTAATTATATATTGCGTTGTGTGTATCAATAACTTAATATCAATAGCCGGTAAGTTGTATTGTATATAAACTAACTATTCACTGATTATATTTATGTATTGTGTGTATCAACAAATATTAATAGATTGTAGGTAGCACTATATATTACCCGGCTATTAGCTAATTATATAATGTGTTGTGTGCATCAATAATTTAATCCTAATAGGCGGTAAGTTGTATTGTATATTAAATAACTATACATTAATTATGCTATTTACTAATTATATCGATTATTTGATATTAATAGCCCGTAAGTAGTATTGTATATTAAATGAATATACATTAACCATGCTACTTACTAATTATACCAATTATTTAATGTTAATAGTCCGTAAGTTATATCGTATATTATTTATTTATTAAAAACGCCTGTGAGCCCCCGCTGCGCATAATTAAAGAATTTGTGTTGCTTCCCACTATATTTGGACTTTTCCAAACTTTTAATGGGTGGACTGCCACGTTTTTGCGCAAAATCCGGTTCATATAGATTTCACACGGGGCCATCTTTTTTTAAATGGTGCTACACAGCACTATTTCCTTGAATTTGATCCCAATTGTTTTTTTCCTCGACTACTCTAGCCAAGGTTTTGTTTCTAGACCTACTTATTGGGTTCTGGTTTGCAATTTGTTAACTAGAGAAAACTGGGGGGGGGGATTTTCCACTTAAGGATTGATTCAAACTGAGATTTAAACCCGGAGCCTTCAGCTCGGGAGACGCTATCTTAGCTACTTTGAGCTAGCAACGTCCTCTTGTATTGTATATTAATTGACTAACTATGCTACTTATTGATTGTACCAATTATTGAATACTAATAGATTGTAAGTTGTATTGTATATTAACTAGCTATACATTAACTATAATATTTACTAATTATACTAATTATTTAATATTAATAGATCGTAAGTTACATTATATGTCAACTTAATATACATTAACTATACTATTTACTGATAATACTGATAATTTAATATTGATAGGCGGTAAGTTGTATTGTATATTAACTAACTATATATTAACTATGCTATTTACTGATAATACCAATATTCAATATTAATAGGAAGTAAGTTACATTATATGTCAACTGAATATACATTAACTATACTATTTACTGATAATACTAATTATTTAATATTAATAGGTGGTAAGTTGTATTGTATATTAACTAAATATATATTAACTATGTTATTTAATAACCGTATCAATTGTTTAATATTGATAGTTGGTAAGTTGTATTGTATATTAATTGACTATATATTAACTATGCTATTTGTCGATTGTGCCAATTATTTAATATTAATAGGACGTAAGTGATATTGCATATTAATTGGCTATACATTAATTATAATATTTATTGATTGTACCAACTATTTAACATAATAGAATGTAAGTTGTATTGCATACTAATTGAATATGCATTAACTGTCCTATTTACTAACTGTATCAATTATTTAATACAATAGGCAGTAAGTTGTATTGCATATTGCTGACTATGCACTAATCCCATGCTATTTACTATGTGTATCAATAATTTAATATTAATAGGGGGTAGGTGATATTGTATATTAGCTGGTTATTCACTAATTATATACCATGGATTGCGTATCAACAACTTAATATAGCAAATTGTAAGCTATATTTTATATTAATTAATTACTTAATAATCACATACTATTTGTTATTTATATCAACATTTTAATATTAATAGTGTGTAAGTAGTATTATACGGCGACTGATTATGCATTAATCACATGCTATGTACGGTATGCATCAACAACTTAATATAATAGGCAGTAAGTTATGTTGCGTATCGATTGAATATACATTAACTATATACCATATATTATGTATATCAACGAATTAATATTAATAGAGCGTAAGTTGTACTGTGTATTAATTGCTTATGCACTAATTATATACTATGTATTGTATTCATCAACAACTCAAAATTAGAGTATTGTAAGTTGTATCGTATATTAATTGATTACTCACTAATTGCATGTTATGCACCATGTGTATCAACAACCTAATATTGATAGGCGGTAAGTAGCATTGTATATTGATGGCTTATACATTAATTATGGCATATAATATCTTTATTTGTAAATACAGTATAATCGATGGCTTCAAGACATTAGCATTGGTGGTGCAATCGAACCACTATTCCAATACACTTTAGGTATATATTTGGTGAAAATCAAGATTATTTGACAATTACGCCGTCCAGTCTATTTATATATCAAGTTTTGGCCAATGCTCCGGTTTATCCAGTCTTTAACCAATGGAATCATTATTTTATCAACAAGATTGCAATCAGTTGTTTCTATTCAACTGTGCATGCTTATAGTAATAAACTTATGGCTTCATCTTAAATATATACAATCAAATTGCTAAATCTATAATCATGTTCTATTTGTATCCAATAATGACAACTATTAATTAAATAGTTAAATTAACAAAAAAAATGTATAATTATATCATGTAAGCTAATAGGCATAGATTGATATAAATAGTAGCAAAGCTATTATTATCATATAGCCAAATAATATTATGCTGAAATTAGAATAAAGGCACTTTTTTAATAAAACAGGGCAATAAAGCATACAATATTATAAACAAAATAAATAGACAAAACAAGTACGTGAATAGTAATAACAAAATTATACTGTATGCAGTTGACCAAGCGCAATAAACAAAATAAATCAAAATCTACTAAATAATACAGTTAGCAATAAACTTTAGCTTTTATTAATATAGTTTCTACAATCTACAATATTAATGATATAGACAAACATATAGTATGTGTATACAAGATAGATATGTACAGTACAATAATAATGATAAATAAATAGCTTAATAATCAATGACACCCAGCAGCCAGTTTCATTTTCAATAACACGGATATTTCGTTTAAATGTGTGGCTATTATAGTTATTTAACTGTTAAATTACATTAAACAATCAATAATATGCTTAGTATTGTCAAAAAAGGTTATTTTATTTAGTTGCTAAAATATCATAAGATTTAATACAAATCAAGTGGTTTAAATGATCCGTCATAACACCCTTTTAAGCTTCTTTCGCCATGTTCCACGGCTTTTCTAAATTATGACATTGGAGCGACTACTGCGATGTTTAAGAATGAATGTTACGAGTAGATTGTTCTAGTTTGCCAATGATAAATGCCATGTTGACGGCATTATTTTGCATATCTTCACTCTTGTTTGATACATCAGCTAATTAATTTAAGTTAATTAAAGCAATACTACTTTCGTGTAATTCAGAATTGTTTAATTGCTAAATATGATATCTGAAACACTCTGAATAAACTATTCTAATTTTATTTGTGGTTAAATTTAAATTTGAAAATATTTACTAATTAAATCATTTTTGTTTGCATTACACTTTATTTATTTTAATAGTTGCTTCATTATTAGTTTGTATCTATTTAATAAAAACGTTTATTTCAACATTAACTACCAGTTTAATATCCTTAATATTAATTCTTGCAAAGCGTGCTCTTGTATTGTGTTTTTTAGTTATATCTGTTACAAGTATATTGTTGAAAGTCATTTGATACTAATAGTATTATTTATTAAATTGGTATTCAAATATTTGAATAAGCTACTACTTCTATTTCTTTTCCTCCTTTAATTACTTGGTCAATGTTATATCATTTTATTACTGATATTGTAACAATACCATTCTTTTTTATTGAATCAAAAGCAGATTAAGCTTTGTAATAAGCAATAATAGCACTTGTTAAGCTATTGCAGTTGTTAGTGTATATTAAATAATCAATGTGCTTAATACTTTTACTTGTGCATCTGTTGGTTTTACATTTGAAAATATAGCAATATTATTTACAATTGCCAACAAGTCTAAACTCGTCAACGGCAATCCTCAGCTTTTTAATACTGGTAAATGTAGATTTTTTAAATAGTTCAGTGGATACTGTTGTAGATTTTCTTAATAAAAGGAGTTAATATTTTAATGTTTTATTTCTCCTTATTTAAAATCGTAATTTATTATAGTAAGCTTTTTTAAAATTTAAAGTTCAAAAAGGGGCATTATTCAAAACTCTCTATTTTACCCTGCTTCCACTTTTGAATTCTTAAAGTAAAACTTGTTCCAATTGAAGTCGCACTGCTATACATAACAATCATATAATTTTTTTATTGAAATGCTATCAATAAATTGATTTAAATAAAAAGCGTAACATACCATTTAATTTTTTGGAACATTTGAGGCTGATTATTGTTGTTGGCCATGTGTAGAAAGATTAATCGAATATCAATAAAAGTCATTAATCACAATTTTATATTGTTTCGCAGTTATTATTGTTGTTACTACGTACATTGTGGCTTCTTTGCGTCTAAATAGTCTCTTCTATTTTCTAATCTTCTACTGTTGCATTTTGGGCATATTTACGATTTAAGATACTCATCTATGGTGACAAGAAGATAGAAAGACTGGCGTTTCTGATGTTCACCATTCTCTTGAGCATTTTTGATATCAACTTGGTAGGTGCAGATTATTTGCCAACCATTGATGAAGCAAATAACTTCCATCATATGCAATAATGATAGGTTGGCTGTCTTTACCAGGAAGACCTTGTGGTGACAGTTGTAGTCAGAATATACGGCATGCCGTTGAGGTTACTTAAACAGGTGTTGATGTAAATAAAAGAAATAAAGACTAGGGATTAAATAGTGTTTTTATTGATGTTCAAATACGCATGCTATTTATATCGTTATATTTGGCATTATCAGATAATATATTACTGAATAGAACAATAAGATAGCAATAGTAAAAAAACGGTGAAATGAGTAAATAAAGATGTGGGAGTCAAAATACAGTAGAAACATTAAAGCCATTTAATACTAAAGTTGTTGCTATAAAACATACTACCAATAAATTACTGAGTGTAATAGAAAATGCAATCAAGCCAATGTTTTTTAAAGACAAGTGTGGCTATAGAAGGTGTTATTGTTAAAATAATGAAATATAATTATATTCTAGAAGATAAAGCAATAGATCAATAGTTTATATGAATGGATAAATAGTGCGATGTTAATGCCAGCAGAAACATGTACTATATATTCAGTACAATGGCCAGTGGTAAACCAAGGCCTTCTGGTTTCTTACCGCCTATTATTATAAGAAATAAAACTAATACTGTTGCATCAACATCATAATTAAATGTAATATTCTATTGTAAGTAGAATGAAATACTATTTAACATTTATTAGCACTGACCTTGGATATTGAAAATAGTGCTGATTAATTGACACTGATTAATTCAATCGGAGTTGATATGATACTACTTCAATAAATACCACTTCTTAGTAGTAAAAACTGATTGACAATTTATTATTCAAATTATTGATCTTTTTATCCTAGTTTGAATTTAAAGAGTCAAAGTACAATAGCTCCTTCTTTAAATAATTTCTCTTATTTCTGACATCAAATGACTAACTACATTGTATATTTGATTATTGTGACTATTCACTGTCGATCATATGACACCTGATTTTCTACTAAATCTTGATCTAAGGATCAATTAGCATCAGTATTTACATCACCACATCTTTTTCTTATAACTTTCCGCTATGAGCAACGACACCTGGTCACCCACGCTATACCAAAAGCATGCTGGCTTTGTAGCTCGCGAAACACAAAGAATCGTTTCGTTGCTTGAGCTTAAGCCCAGTGATACTCTGCTCGATGTAGGCTGTGGTGATGGTGTACTAACCTTGGAGTTACAAAAAGCATGTAACCGCGTGGTTGGCATCGACTCTAGTGCTCGTATGATAGAGTCTGCCCAGCAACTCGGCATTATGGATGCTCGCGTTGCAGAGCTTACAAATCCCACGATTGTTGCCGACGACGACATTGGCCAGTTTGACAAAATATTTTCCAATGCTTGTATGTCTATTATAGCACATCTATCTATCTACGTACTAATAAAACCTTGCTATACACAGGTTTCCACTGGATTAAGCAGAAAGATCAATCAAAACTGATTAATAATCTATGGGAATATCTCAAACCAAGTGGACGATTAGTATTTGAAATGGGTGGCCATCAAAATATTGCTGGTGCGTTCTAATAATATTATACCAAGCTATGACTTGCTTATTACTTACTAATCGATTAGCACTACATATGGCCCTGATCGACACCTTGAACGATATGGGCCATGATGGCGAAGCTTATTCACCATGGTACTTCCCAACTGCCGAAACTTATACCGCGCTGCTAGAAACACATGGATTTCATGTCTTACATAGCGAGCTAGAACCAGCAATTCGACACTGTCCACCGGGTGAATCAATTGGTGGCTGGATAGACACGTTTGCGGCATCGTTCTACAGTGCATGTCGCGACGATGCTGAACGGCAAGAATTCCGCAACCGATGCATTGAACGCCTTAGACCAGTGCTTCAAGACGAGCATGGTCACTGGCATATCGTTTATGTTCGTCTGCGCATTGTGGCAGAAAAGCAGTCTAAATAATAATTGGCAATTATCATATATATATATATATTATATTATATAGCAAGTGTTTTATAATGGTGTTTAAATGATGATTTATTATAATTTAAATTCAATATGCTTAACAACGTAAATATTTATAGATTAAATTCAGACTCAGATATTACGAAAAAGACACAGCGATATCTGAGCACAACACTCGTTACGTATAATATCACGTGACCGATATTCTCCAATTAGCGTCATCCAACACTTCACACCGCGAATAGAAATAATCCCTAGCAAGATATTCACGCTATTAACAACACCAGCGCTACTACACCTATTCCCTTTCAACTGTTTCGTCATCATGGTTCGTTTTAATCTACCAAAGCGATGGCTACTGGCCACACTGGCACTCGCATATACCAGCTGTGTAGTGGCTAAATCTTCTTCTGGAGACTCTGTATTAGTACTACTCAATGAAGTTGGAGAGGAGAAGCAGTTCTCCGAGTTCTTTGGTGGTCTTCAAGGTAAGACGACGCCTGTCATGTAATAGTGGTTGTCACATATTTACTTATCTACAATAATACAACTAGAGCGTGGCTTTAATTTAAAATACGAGACACCGTTGGCCGAAATAACTGATTTGGAATTAATACGATTTGGTGAAAGACGCTACGATCATATTATATTCTTTGCCGATCAAACACTTAGTAGGTTCTAATACCGATACGTATATATACACATTCCACTTACATAATAAACAGAGTTCCCCGAACAGTTATCGGCAAAGACATTGATTCAGTTTGTTAATCTTGGCGGCAATATCTTGGTAACAACCGGTCCTAAGATATCAGAAACAGTACGTAATCTTGGTATGCAATTTGGTGTATACTACGAGGAACGCGACACCTTTGTTATCGACCATTTCCAGTATGATCGTGCACTCGATAAAGATGGCCGCCATACGGTATTGGCCATGACACAGCCATTGGCGACAGCATCACTACCTACTGGTCTTGGCCGTTACTTTAATTTTGACGCATCAACACCAGTACTCTACCAAGGTATTGGCCACGTCATTTCAGACAATCCAATGGTATCAACTGTATTATCGGCATCTGATACTGCCTACTCGTCCGATACACAAGATACACAGGTGGTCGACGAAGAACCGATAGCCGTTGGTCATGAAATCGGCCTAGTTAGTGTTTTCCAAGCACGTAACAATGCTCGTGTTGCTTTTAGTGGATCACGCCAATTCTTTTCAGATGCGTAAGTATTTTATTCCAAACAATATAGACGATAATCTAATTGGATTAAATATAGCTATTTTAAAGCACCAGTTGAATTTGGTTTACCTGGACAGTTACAATCGTAAGTATTATGACCATTATTAAACTTAGTTTATTATTTACTTAATTTGCTAATCACCAATTTCATAGATTTAAATCAAGTGGTAACAAGGCATTGGCCACTCGATTGACCCAGTGGACTCTACAGGAAATAGGTGTACTACGAGTTAACAAAGTACTTCATCATAAATCAGACGAAATTTCATCTAAAACAGCCAGTGCTGAAAACTACCGTATTAAAGATGATGTGGTAAGTATTTTAACAATAATTAGCTAATTAATTAATTGATAATTAATACTAATTATTTCAAACCATACTTATTAGACTTATCGTATTGATATTTCCGAGTATAATGAAGATCACTGGGAACCGTTCAAGACAGATGATATTCAATTGGAAGCCATTATGCTTGATCCATATATTCGCACTAACCTGACTGCCATAACCAATACCAAATCCAAGTCTAAACGTACTGCCACTACTTATGAAACACAATTCCAATTACCTGATGTATTTGGTGTTTATACACTTCAAATCCTCTATCAACGCCCCGGCTATAGCTGGATTGAGAATCGCAGTGTCGTGCCAGTGCGACCCTTCCAACACGATGAATATCCACGTTTCTTGACTATAGCCTATCCATATTACACAGGTGCTGCATCAGTTATGGTAGGATTCTTTGTATTCTGCGCTGTCTGGCTGTACACGGCCCAGGATAAACCCAATACCAATAACAAGAATAAGAATAGCCATACCAGTTCTACTGATAATAAATCTACAGCCAAGTCATCATCATCATCATCATCAACAACAACAACAACACAACGTAAATCAAAGTAAAATAAAACGAAGTTTATTATTTGCTTCATTTCCAACGAGCATTTAACTTTTTCCTTCGTACCTAAATATTAAGTGTTGGTTAGTTATATGATTACTCTGTTCTTTGTTAATAGTTACCATTGGATTGGCCACCATAATACCTAGAGTGAGACCAACAATAGTTAATAAAAGTGCACTCTTGCTGAAATCTTCATTTAGCATATCAAATGTGCCGGATGGCGTGTCACGTGTGAAATAGATATCAAGTCCATAGGCCACGACTAAAGCGGTGGATTCCATCATGGATGGTGTAGATACAATCTCTTTAATACCCCATAGCTATATAGATGTAGATAGATTAGTACTTTATAGTAAATAGATTGCTATAACCACTTACCGTTTGATTATACGAAAGAACCCATGATGGATTAAAGGGAATGGCCGGTTCATACGGCAATAGTCCTTCTTCTCTATCTGCCTCAGATAATGGATCAGTTGAACGTCGTGCATCAATAAATCGACGTGATATGCCAAATAGTTGACCCGAAGGTAATGCCACTAATGATCATAGTTACAATAATGAATATACAGGGTCATTTAAATCACACTATCCTACCTAATACTTGTTTTGTTGTAATACCTCGACGTGTTGTTGTTGCACCAATTGCATCCACACCATACGGTAATGTATACATTTGTGACAACACATAGGGTCGATGTGGATTAAAAGATGAAAATACCTCACTATAATAACATTGTATATCAATAAGTATTGTCATCTACACTCTACTAGGCTTACCTTTCAACGCGAACATCTTCGAGTATACTCTCGTACAGTTCTAATACAATGGCTTGGTATCCTTTAGTCACACCTGTTCGTCCATTACCCCGTCCACTATAAGTGATAACAAGCCAGTTTTCTGATAATACCATATGTACTGGATGGAGTGCATCCACTACTACATCGTTATAGAATGTTTGATGCAGTATAGTACCGCTAACTGTATCTACTAGATAGACATAGAGACGATCACCGGTTGCGTCATCCTTTTTAACAGCAGCAATGCCGATCAAATTTGGATTAAGATATTTAAATAGTACAGATCGATCACCTAATGTCTTGCCAATGGATGCCGTTGGATCTATAATAGGTTATTAGAATTACTATTTAATATGTAATGTCTATTGTTCTTACCATAAATTGAATGTTGAGCCGTTGCAATAATATGCAAGTCATCTGGCAATAATAGACTCCATGTCTCCTTTGTTGCCAATGACTATATAAAGTTAGTATTTAATTACTATTATTATTGCTACAACTTACTGATGGCAAATGATCTTGATTCGCCGCTAATTGATGGCCACTTAATCGACTGGATGATAGTTGTAATCCATGGGCAAATACTAATTGATTTGCATGTCCCAGTAATTGTTGACGTGCCTCTGGCATATTAGGCCATAAGTGTATTTCATATTGATCATCCAATAGAGCAAGTAATTGGATATGTTCTGGATGAGATGTTTCCTGTGGTAGTCGGTAGATCTTTAAAGGATCAAATGAAAAGGTGGATAAGGTAACAATATTTGATGGTGCACTATAATCTTGTCCAGTAAGAGCATCAATACACAAAATGGTAGTTTCTGGTGTCTATAAATAACGTATTATTAGTGTTATTTTAACATTAATTGCGTATTTTGTTTACCTTTTGGTGATATTTAGTTACTACTAAGGCTAATAGAGGTGGATATTTGACAATGGTTGAACGAACATGATACATGCCATGGATCTTAATCTTATCTAATCCTGAACTACCTTGGAATCGCGACCAAATAACTCGACCTTTATGGGATGTGTCTAGTGCAACTAACTTGCCTGAACGAGTGACAAATACTAATAATTTACGTAGACCAAATGTATCTTTACGTAATGGACGTGTAGTACTATTATCGCTGTTCTCCAAAGACTCATTAGAACTATTGGTCGTAGCTGTATCGCTGCTATTTATCAAATTACGCAAATAACGCTAATATTATATCAACAAGAGTTAGTTAACGGCTTTAATCAATTTATTTGACTTACAATTAACTTGTCTGTATGTGTTGTTACACGTCGGGTAAAACGTTGTATACTTGAAATATGCTCTGATAACTCGACCGGTTCCTCTATCAATATACAATAAATATTTGCTGCTTTATTCACTACTATTGACCACTTACCGAGTTCATCGTGTTCCCATGATACAAGATTATTTTCAGGTAAATCAATAGGCTCCATTGATACTATATCAGCTAGTGATTCTTCACGTGTCCATACATGTTTTGTATCTCTTAATAAATGAATAGAGCCGTCGGCAGTTGTGGTTAGTGTACGTATGGCCATAATTTCATTCTGGTCATTGGTGGCTGCTTCAAAGATTGCCTAGTAGTATAGTTGGTGATCGTGTTTAATAATAAGCAAGAGTCAGTGCTATAAAACTTACATTCGCCAATGGACCAGTAGACTTTAATGAAAATGACACTTTAGACGAAAATGCCGAGACTTCTGGTTGACGTAGATTATAGACATTGACATCTACATTATTCTAATGTATTATAATATATATATATTAGCAAGTATTATAATCATTATGCGGTATTAACATACTTCATCTTCTGTAGCGGATAAACGGGCAACTAATAGTTGTTTTTGATTATCTGTATGTACATGACCAAACACTGATGGATCTATATAATATTCATTTAAAATGGCGTACTATAAACATATATCATTAATTACCCGACTATTATATTCTACTGTTTTGACAAGTTTATCATCTTGCAAGGTAATCAAATAAGTGTAATACTGATCCAATGTCAGGGTACGTGCTGTAACAGAGATGACCTGACTGTTCTCGGAGAATGCTTGTACATTGATCTCAACATCTTTTTCAAACTAAAAATTACAATAAATATATTTACATAGCCATGATACTATAATAGATTACCTTTAATGACAGTGAAATAGACTTGTTATTGGTTATTGACTGGGCATAAAGTGTCCATCCACGTGGTTTACTTGACTTTTCAATCCACATTCCATAATACAAAGTACTATCCATGGCTTGAATCCAAGTAATAGTAGAATCCACCGTAGATTTTAACGATGTATTGGCGGTATTCGCTTTACCGGATACTGCATCAACATCTATTACTATTGGCTTTGATTTACTCGATTGACCAGTGACATGTAATTGATCGTTATTTGTAATTATAACATTTTGATAACAATCAGTATCGCTGTTTATAGAGTGTTAATAGTCATGTTACCCATTACTACGTTATTACCTTATTTTCAATTCAGTCTGCCATAGTTTCTTGCCATCTTTGGCCGAGAAACGCGTTAAATGTTTACATTCGGTCAAAAGAATAACATCGCCATTAGGAGTAAATACGATATCGGCCGATGAGTGGCCAGTAGATACAGTTCGTGTATAAACATATTCCCAGACTAAAAATGACGATTTTACATCCCAAACACGTAGTAAACTAATTTTATCCGTTGATGAAACTGTAGCAATATCTATTATGTTATAGCCGCTTATTAGTAATAAATATTTATAAATATCTATATTATTCAATATTTACATTCTCCTAAGGCGCGACATGTATGATTGGCAACGATGGTACCTGTGCCATGATTCAGATTATGACGCCAAACTATTATAGTCTTATTAGTGTCGTATTTGTCTATTCGTATATTAAAGCATTTACCAAGTGTGCCACTACGAGGTTGGACAGAGGCAAGAATACCTCGGTCAGTTAACAGTAGCAATTGACGAGATCGAGTATCAGCACGATGAAAAAACGATTGTTTTGGTACGCCAATTAGCGGAATATGCCTATTCGATATTGAGTATGTTAGTAATGCTATTGCTGTAGCCATTGCTACTAGCAGCAGTAGGAGTAGTGGACCGTGCCATGGCTGCCATCTTACCAGTCATAGAGGCCGGCTTGATCTTCGTAGAGCGCAAGAGCGGGTCCTGGTAGCTGTAGACAGCAACACACCAGTAGACATAGGGCGTAAACACGGCCCAGGAGGGAGACGCGCATCTTACGTAGGTTGTTTGCTTGTGTACTGTAGCTGGCGTGTGTAGGTGTGTAAATATACTAGAACTAGAACAAAAGCGGTAGTGGTGACGACGTGGCAAGAAAGGAGAGGGATTGGCGTGCAGGTGTATTGTCTCTATAATCAACAATAATCGGTGTAATAAAATGAACTTTAACAAACGTGAAACTGGCATTACATTAACGCAGTATCTTTTACTAAATTGTTATTTGTTTACATGTGACATAGATTGCAGGTAGCATGATTGGAAATAAAATGCCGATACTACTATATTGTTTGCTTTAACTGTGTATATTTATGAACTAAACACTATGATATTGAGCATAATGATATTTATTAAACATTTACAAATGGTATGTTTATTCTGTTAAACTGTATAAATGAGTTGATTGCATATCCTAGTCGATAATACTACAAGAAATAAACAACAATTATTATAAAACAAAAATAAGTAAATAGAAAATGAAGCGAGATGATTGAGCATAAAAATAAATGCCATTAGAATGGATGAATGACGTAAAAGTGGTTGATATTCTCTAGTCGATATAGATTTATAGTCTTTTGCTATATTTTAATATAGTTATCGCAGATATTCGGAATAATGTAATTACGCTTTTGTTTTAATTTTAATTTTTTCTTATACTGAAGATATAGCTGTGAGTTAAAACTGAGTCATATTGCCCTTGTTAATATATAATAGGATGCCTTACCCATATGCTATGATTTCTATGAGTAGTATTTGGTATTACACTGCTATTTCTTTTAATCATAAATTATTATAATTCAAATATTACATGATTTAAAAGCAAATATTACAGATATTAAATTTTCACAAGTATGAATGTTTACCAATTCAATTTAAAAGAGTAGCTTATTATTAAATGCTATATACTGTCCTTTACTTTATTTCCAACTAGTATTATCATTCCAGTGCATTGGCGTCAGTTAGATGTTCGCTAAACTCTGTCTAGTTTAGTTTAATTGCAATAATTTACTTTTTGTTCATTAGATTGATGATAGTACCAAATCAATTAATATTTGGGGTACAACTATTTTTTTTATTAACCTCTGTTTTAGTTTGTTATTTTGTCAAAAACTTTACTTAATCTATTATCAGAGTTACGTCCAAAAGCATATATTATCAATTAGATTTTGAATGATTATTAATTAATATGCGGTCCGTTACCACTGCGCATTCAGCACTGACGTTATTTGTCTGTTACTGTATGATGTGTGTATTTTAGTTTTAATAAGTGTTGTATGTAATGTAATAAATACAGGTTATTTTACAGTAGAACATTCAATATCACTAATAATTGAGTGAAATAATTACTTAAGATGTTATGATGTATTGCACTACAATAGCCCCTATTGCACAACTAATTCTCAGCCAATTCCAATTAGCTATCACATGAAGTGTTGGAGACAGCACAACTGCTGGTATTCATATACTTGGGTATAACACATTTGTAAATCTAAACACGGCTTATCCCTGTAAGAATTTCATAGTATTGAATTGAATGTATTTGTGAATCGATTAGTAGTTTTTATGATTTAGAGTTATGACTGATTTACACACAAAAGTGTATATTTGTACAAAAATGCCATATAATTTTATTTTTTTGGTGCATTAATATTGTGTATGATTTGGTTTTATGTAGACATTGAGGCTTGAATCGATGGAAGGGACAGTAAAGTAGTTATTACTTTTTTGTGGATTACAGGCTATATTGTTAAATAAGCAAATTGCGTAATAGAATCCAGGCTAATATGTACACCCCTGTAATATACGTATTAAATTACCGGTATTACTATTTCAGATGTCTGAGTAGGCTGGGTTAATTAGTTGTTTATATAATAACAAGCCATTGGTATATTTGTATATACACAATTCAAATTGTCATGTGAGTGTTGGTATTGATTTCCATTGACGCGCAATCAAATAGTCAATACAATGCATTTCTTGGCGCTTTAGCATAGTTACAAAGTTGAATACCCATGAAATTCACACAACTAACCAACGCATTATTACAAATATGCCTTATTTAGTATTTCCTTAAATGCAATACATACATTAATAAATATATTATTAATATCTTTTCCCATCATTAATTATTTGTCAATTATGTTACTAAATCAAGTAATAAGCTAATGTCCGCTGCTTTATGCATTGATTGGACACTTCCATGACACAATATACGTTAAATAGTCCACAAAATCTGCATAACCAACCAGTGCTATCATCACCACACTCTGCTTTCTACCAAGCACTCACTATCATCTACTCTAAACCTTCACTTTCTACTTGCTGGCAATTACACGCTACACTCTACTCCATACTCCCATTTGCTACTTCTTGCTCTACTTTGTTTCAACAAGTCAACATCACTATGAAGCTTTCTATTAGTGTCGTCTGCACCCTTCTCGTGACTTTTGTAGCTACTACAGCCATGGTGGATGCTAAGCCAGCTCTAGCTCGTCGTGGTATGTTGCTACTTAAATCAATGTGCAAACTGTTATATTTACTAACATTATGTAAAATTAATGATAGCTCCAGAAGGTGAGTTGCAATTATGGATTGTTGTTATGGTATTTATTGTATATTTCTATATAGATGATACGGATGTTGTATACATGAGACCAGGCAGTAAGTTTGTTATAAATCAATAAAGCAAACGTTGGATTTATGATACTAATATGCTAAAATAATGTTAATAGAAGGTAAGTGACATTGTATATTAATTAACTATACACTAATCACATTTTATATATTGCGATATTAATATTGGTTTATTAATAGGAGGTAATTAATATACAATATTGATTGACATGTACTGATTACATATTGCTTGTTGTGTGCATTAACAAATTAGTATTAGCAGACAGTGAGTGACACTATATATTATGTATTACATGTATTAACAACTTAATGGCAATAGCCTGTAAGTGGCATTGTATATTAGTTAGATGTATACTAATCACATTTTATTTATTATGTGTATCAACATCTTAATATTAATAGGCAGTAAGTAATACTATATTAATTGAATGTTTACTGATTGTATGTTACCTATTGTGTATATCAATAACCTGATAATAATAGAATGTAAGTGGTAGAATATACCATTTAGCTATGTACTGATCACATGAAATTTATTGCATGCATCAACGCCTTAATATTAACAGGCCGTAAGTAATAATGTACAATTATCGATCACGCACTAATTGCATTTGACTATTTGTGTCAACGACTTAATATTAATAGAAGGTAAGCTATATTTTATGACATTAACTAGTTCACAACTAACTGCGTATTATGTATTGTGCATGTTGATAATCTAATATTTATAGATGGTGGGTAACATTATATACCAATTAGCTATAAATTAATTAAATTCTGTGCTACGTATCAACAACTTAATTTTAACAGAGGGTAAGTGGCATTGTATGATAATCAACTATGCACTAATTACACTTTTTTATACTTTAAATAACAAATTAATATCGATAGATGGCAAGTGATGCACTATATCAATTGACTACAAACTAATCACATGTTCATTATACACCATCAATTAATACTAATAGGCAGTAAGTGGCATTGTATATTAATTGATCATACATTAATTCCATGCTATGTATTGTGTACACCAATAACTTGATATTAATAGACTGTGAGTTATATTGTATGACAATCAACTATGCACTAATTATATATTTACTATGTGTATCTACAACTTGATACTAATAGGCAGTAAGCAGCATTGCATATTATCAATAGCTACTAATTACTTGCTATGTATTTTATGTGTAAACTTGATATTAATAGCTAGTAAGTAATACTATATTTCAATCGATTATGCACTAATTACATGTTATATATCGTGTACACTGGTGATTTGATATTCATAGGCTGTAAGTTACATTGTATAGCGATTGATTATGTATTAATTGCATGCTATCTATTGATGCATAAATGGCTTGGTTTTAATAGGCAGTAAGTAATACCGTATATTAATTAACTGTGTACTGATCACATGTTATATATCGTGCTATTAATGTTGGACTATTAATAGAAGGTGATTACTAGTGTATAGCAATTGACATGCACTAATTATATAACAATTGTTTATATTGTCTATTTAATATTAATAGAGGGTAATTAGTATATAATATCAATTAACTGTGTACTGATCACATTTTATTAATTGTCTATATCAATAAACTGATATTAATAGACCGTAGGTGATATTATATAATAATTGACTATTCACTAATCACATGTTATATATCATGGCTCCAATAATTCGATATTAATAGAAGGTAATTGATATTGTACAATGATCAGCATACACTAATTACATGCTATTTGTGTGTACTAACGGTTTAATATTAATAGTTTGTAAGTGATACTGTATATTAATTGGCTATGTACTGCTTACATTTTATTTATTGTGTCTATTAATAACCTATTATTAATAGTCCGTAAGTGATGTTATATATTAGCTGGTGTGTGCTGATCACATTTTATCTATTGTTTATATCAATGGCTTGACATTAATAGCTAGTAAGCAATACTGTATATTAATAGGCTATACACTAATTACATAATTACTCTGTATATCAATGACCTAATGTTAATAGTCGGTAAGTGTTATTGTATATTGATTGAGTATGCATTAATTACGTGCTCATCGTATGCCTCAACAACCTGATCCTAATAGGCAGTAAGTGATATTACACACTAATTAATTATTCACTAAGCAAATGTTTGCAATGTATATCAAAAACTTAATATAATAGATCGTAAGTAATATTGTATACTATTGGTTTATACGCTAATCATATTGTATGTATTGCATACATTTGTGGGCATAATGCAACTGGTGCATTTAAAACATTAGGATTGATAATGTAATTGAACTACTAGTTCAATACAATTTAGGTATATACTTGTGGAAACAAGGCTATTTGACAGCTGCTGGCCAGCACGTTTATATACCAAGTCCCATCCATTGCTCCGGTTCCTTTATCCCTTAATCAATGGCATCATTATATTATTAACAAAATCGTATTTAGCTGTATCTACTCAGCCATACAGATCTGTAATAATAAATACATGATTTCATCTATTTATATTTGATAGCTTTTTAAGTCTGTATTATTTTTGCATTCAAATATTAAAAATATCACTCAAATAACAATCCAATATATAGGTATTATAGTAATATTTTTTAGATAATATTGTTGTGAGTCTAAAAATAGAAATATTTTTAAATTACTTGGCATAAATATATTAAAACACCTGTGTACGCACGCTCACTATAAATACATACATAATCTGCCCATCTTGTAATAAAGTATTGCTCATCACTACATTCTATTTTATTAATTAGTTAGTTGTCTTATCCAATGACAACATAATATTAGCAGTATTTTATTAATTAAATAATCACTATTACTTTCCAATCTGCATTTAATTACATTATAATCATTTTTTAAACAAATCATAGCTATTATAAATCAATACTAAAGTACTTATATGAGTTAGTGATTAGTATTGATATTCAATATATGTATTGTGCTTATAATTAAAACATATAACACTAAAAACAATGCAGTCGAGTGGTTTTTTTGTTAGTTACATTATTATTTTATTTTAAATAGTCTATTTTATAATCAAGTAAAATAAGGCTTATTGTAGCATAGACACATTTAATATTGACCGTGCTGTCTTTCCTTTCATGTTAACGCTAATTGGGAGTGCTGTGTTTTATTGGGCTCTCGAGCTATATATTGGCCATAAAATTCATTCTGATCAACTCAGCTTTTATGAATTAGTTTTTAAGAAAATTATTTGGCAGCGCAAAAAATGCTAACATTACGTTCAAAGTAACGGAGAGGAACAAACGGATGAGGAAGCTTCAAAGGAAAGATTTTGACTACAAAACGACCTCATGTCTGCGGACGGTAAAAATGATCCTGTTTAACTTTTAGGCCTGTGTAAAACATTTGCTACTCGGACTAGGCCAAACGCTGTGCTGGACAATGCTTGGATGGCCACACGCACTAATGAATGTTTTGGCTACTTGGGCCCAAATGGAGCCGGAAAACAATGACACTTGAAGTAAGATAATCGACACATTTGATTTGAAATACTAATCATCGCTATCTATTAGATTTTTACAGGAAAGTTGCAGGCAACTACAGGTACCGCAAGTATCTGTGATCCGCCCATACAATCTTATGATATGCGTATTCATTCGCTTCTTAAAGTTTGTACACAACATAGCATTTTATGGAATAAATCAACTGCTGGGAACATTTGCGCCATTTGCACGTATTAAAGGTGTGGCTAAAAATGAAATTGAAAGTGCTACAGAGGAAATGATTTAGTTACTTGACTTGACACCAGTAGTCGATCAGTATTCCGACACATACTCCGGTGGCAATAAACGACGCCTCAGTCTAGCTATTGCCTGTATTAAACATCCACAAGTTATGTTTTTAGACGATAAGTAGCTGCTGCAAGTTTTATCTATTCATTTAATCTAACACCATTTAATGTGTAGAACCAACAACTGGCGTTGATATTGGTATTTGTGTAAAATTTGGGAGTATATTCGACACTTAAAAAACGTTTTAGTATTGTGCTTATCACGCACAGTATGGAGGAGGCAGATACACTGTGCGATCAAGTTGCTGTAAGGGTCAATGGCCAGGTACAGGCAATTGGCACGCCACAGCGTTTAAAAAACGTATACGGAACAGATTATAAGATTCTAATAAAAACAACCGATTTCAATGGTGCAGTGGCAGTTCAACAAAAATCCTGTATCAAGCTAGGTGCCAAATCCATTCAGTTACTTGGTTGTCATTTAGAGATGGAATGTGAGCGTCAGAACCAATCGCCCATCATGGCAGCCGACACAACTGGTACATTGGCACGTACCTTTCATATAATCAATTCTTAATGTACATTGTAGATGTAATTACTACAATAAGCAATAAATAATTAATAATTGCATATTTATTTATTGAATCAATTACTAGAGTATTTATTATATAAAACATAATAACTATAGACAACTATTTATTAATTAAAATACTTGATTAGCTGGCTTTAAGACAATCATCAATAATACGCATGCAACCTAGTATACGCTCTTCAGAGAATCTTTCGCCAAATACTTGGATACCAATTGGTACACCATGTAAAAGATCCATATCGTAAAATTTACGTGACGTGTTTTCTATATAAGAAATGGGTGCGTCTCCTCCTAGCCATGATACATTTTCTTGCTGTTTATCCAGTTTAGCATCAACAGTGGTTACGGGAATTGCTCCCGCAGTTACATCGAGAACATTATGAAGCGCAGTGTAGCAAACCATAGGGAATTGCTTGCCGGCCGTTTCGTGTAGCACGGCAGGTACACCAAAACCTGGGCAAATAATAGCGTCAAACGGACGACCACATTCCTGTAGAGCCGTTTCACGCGCTGTACGCAAAAACAAATTACGATATTTATTGCGACGGCCAACTAGCATGGCATCTCCTCAGTTGTATGACCGCGTGATATTTCTAGCAATTGAGCTAGCTGTGGCTCTTTATACCAATAAGTAGCGATCCACATCTTTATCTTACGGGTAATCCAGTGCATTTCGGTCATTTCCAATTGTGGTGTAATGGCTTGACAACGGTCATCATTGCCAAGAATGGCTCGCACATCGCTAAGATTATCGGCGTAGAGCAATCCCAGGAAAAGTGTAAACGCTTCAAGTACATTGGGCGGCTTGAATTCGACCACTTCATGTCCTGCTGCCCGTAATTTATCAACGGCTATTCTTACTGCACGCTGACAAGCTGGCGCCGCTGGAAGAAAGCCATCATAAGTATAATAGCCAAGACACAACTTGGCCGGTGGCTGCCATGTGCGCCACGGTAAAGGAACACAGCCTGAATCTTCTGTCCATGGCTCTTGTTCAATGAGGGCCTTCATGAACAGTTCGAGGCTAGCCACATCACGAGCCATTGGACCAACACTAACAGGTATGTATTCCTGAAATCCTTCTTCACCAAGCGTCTCGGCCAATGGTACACGGAATGACGTTGGCTTAAGGGCGTAGATGCCCGAGCAATGCGCTGGAATACGCACCGATCCACCAATATCCGATCCAATACCCAGCACTGAGGCTTTACTGGCTAATAGCGCACCTTCACCGCCACTACTGCCACCAGGAGCCACGTGTTTGTTGTGTGGATTTAGTGTACGACCAAAAACCGGATTGTAGCACTCAAACGTCAGCAGTGTTTGAGGTACGTTTGTTTTCACGTATGGAATAGCACCCGCTCGACGTATACATTTTATCAATACGGAATCGCGTGGATGCTTTACGCCTATCAGCGAAGAATGGCCCATACAAGCTTCATGGCCCTTCATTATCATACTATCTTTAATTGAGATGGGCAGGCCGTGTAATGGACCAATGGGTCCCTTTTCCGCCATATGTTCATCCATTTTACGAGCTTCTTCAACCGCCTCTTTAATAAGCACTTCTGCCAAGCAGTTAACCTTATGTTGGGCATTTAATGCCCGTATGCCTAAAACGGTGGCTGCTTGAAGTGCCGTAAACTGTTTTTGTGCTAGAGCAGTCGTTAAATCACAGGCTGACATGTCACCCAAGCCATTTATCTTTTCGGTAAGCTTTAATTCTTCACTCAGTTTATCGAGCGTAACTTGAGCCGCATCAATATCGGCCTCTTGTTGTTGCCGCTTCTCACCACAACGGTGACGCGCAGCCCGAGCAGTAAACCAGCTAGACATAGTAGTGCACTAATAGGATACGAAAGAGAAAAATGCCAGATATGAACGGTATTGTCATGTTCCTGTATTTATTGACAAAATGCACATCAAGGCAACGTAGCACAGCTACAGAACAAGCTGCATCAATTATGCTACAGATCAGGTACTAAGAATACTTGTTTATTTATGTGTGTATTTATCATTGTTCATTGTCGTCGTTTCATTTCCGGCGTATCATCTTGGCGCTCTTCAAAGATAGGCTTGGGCTGATTCTTTTTATAAGCTGTAGTAACCAATGTTCACATTAATATGTTAATGGGTATTTTTCATTAATATGCACATACCTTGGCCTACAAATCTTGGATTGGCCTCTGCATCTTTAGCGTACTTTAATAATGCTTCTCGAGGATCATCGGCTAAATAAAAATAAACAGTAAATTAATCCATTATTATATCCATTTTTATGTATTATTATATAGCGATAGCTTACATTGTAATTTATCTCGAAGTCCATCAATAGCAACATACTCTTGTATATTGCTACCCACACGTACGCCACGTCCTTGAGCAGACATGGGTAAATCTATGAATGTTTGGTTAGTACATTATATTGAAATTATATTGAATCTAAATACTTACCTGGTCGCTTTGATTGCCGTGGATCTTTGCGTGCTTGTTCTTTCAAGCGTTTAAGGCTTTTGTTCTCTTCTTCGCCAAACATTGGCAGAACATTGGGTGTGACAATATTTCCCACTGTCTCTTGCTCATCAATTGCGCGGCGTTTAGGTGCCCGATCAGCACATAAAAGTGCACCTTTATTACTATCAGTTGTACTATACAGAACCGATATTTGGCCATTACTACAACCGGCCACTATCTAATATATCATTACATTAATTTTATATATATATACATATATATATTATAATCAACTTACTTGGTTGATGCGTTCATGCCATAATACTCTGATAACACTTGCTTCCGATATCGCTATTTACATTATATAGTAGCATTAACAATTAGTTATGTGTAGATATTAATTAAATATAGCATATTTACTTAATTGACGAACTACTTTTAGCGTAGATCGATCAAGTACAGCAATCCTGCCCTTCTTCTCCTCCGGCGTAGTTCCCAATCCTATACAATAGCTATGGTTACTCATGTGGACACTCATCAATGATTTCTATAGTTACCGGTTAGTATAAGCTTCCCATCTGGACTAAAACATAAATTGCCCTCGGAACTGGCACTAGGTAATTGATGGGCCACACAGACCGGTTCTTTTAACCGTCGAATATCCCATACTAATTGTATTAATCATACGCGTTAGTATTAGATGTCAAGAACAACAATATTCGCTATAATAATAATTTACATTTTACCGTATCATCCCACCACGAGATACTACTTGCTGATCCCCGGTGTAAACATAACTGAGGAAGTATCCGTCAATGGTGTATGAGCATTTTCTGCCGTCTAATCATATTTAATCAATACACCATGTTACGCAATACTAGTAACACATTCATGCCATTTACCTGAACAGGTCTAAATAACGATCCATTGGTTGACCATATACTAATAGTACCATCCTGGGCCGCTAATCTTAATTTAATAAAATGATTATATACTAAATACCATATGACATACCTGATACGACGGCTGATCCATCCGAGTTATATGACACGGCAGTAATTGGCGTACGTGATGCCTTTCCCTTGCCTTATATACAGCCATTCCCTGTTGTCTTGTTGTCTTATTACCATTCCACAATCTATTTCTAATATAAGTAAAGCATAATATACAACTGTTATCTTGCTACCTAATGGTACTATCAACCGATGCAGTAATAAACCTTTCCTTGTCTGTAGGATGCCATTGACAACAGTTGATCATAGCTACATGTCCACTAGTATGTATTCATTAGTAAAACTATATACACTATATACAAGTCGACTATATCTAACTATTTACCTTGTATGTTTTAGGTCCCGTATATAGACATCACCACGAGAGAATTCAGATCTATATTCATTATTTAATAATATTAATATTAATATTAATGGTGTTATAATGAATATTAATATAAACCTACACGCTAACACCATTACGATCAAATATTTTTGCTTGACAAGTAGTAGGAATTACCAATAACTGATCACCACTTAAACTAAAGTGAATATCTTTAATCTAGTTCATATAGACCACAGTAATTAAGGCCATTTAATAAACTATTATTATTGTTCTTATTATTCTTATTATTATTCTACTTACTTTATTGCCTTCACATGGTTCAAAATTACGAAATGCCCGACCTGATGAATCCATGCCGTTGAAATCCCATAGACGTACAGTATCGTCATAAGCACCAGTGGCCACACGAGAACCTGATGGCTCAATAGACAAGGCTGAAACGGCCTATATGATCAATCCAGTATCAATATTATATTATACTATATATTATATATTTATATCTTACTTTATTATGACCAACTAACTTCATTTCATGTGATACAGGTAATGTTGAACAAGTATCATGATCGCCATCTTCTTTATCAATATCTAAATTTAATGATTCTGATGCTGTGGATGTTAATATTCCTTTATCGCTATTCTATACACATAACAAATAAGTTAATATCCATTAAACTAAAAATTATTATTATTACTTTAGACGACGGTTTCGTTGAATGGCTACTTGCTTCCAACGTCGTTGATGTTCCACTAGACTTCTTCTTACTCGGTCGACTTAATAAGTCGTGGTCATTACTCTTCTTCGTTGAGCGAGACCCTTTCACAGACTGGCCATCAACGCCAAAAGACTTTGGCAATAGTGAGGAGAGTATATCATCCTATATACGCGGAATATACAACAACAAACTATAAGTTACCTTAAATGACTAGTCTATTCTACTTACAAAACCTGACATGTCAATCGATAAGAAAACGATAATATACTGTAGATTACAATAGTAAATGTAAATGTAATAATAAAGCTAATTAATTCAATATTAATTGATCAAGTGTAGTGTTTTATTTCTTTTCCATTAATATCTTCACATTAACAGATACTACACGGTCTGTATTTGTGCTTATGTAAACACTATTATGGAACGACCTATTCGTAGACCGGGTCGTGCCAATGCCTCACAACGTAAACGACCTATTGAGAAAGTAACTATTGAACACGTTACACCACGTCCGTCTATTTCTACAATACCTTCAACTACTACAACAACAACAAACCACGATGAATCTGTAAGTTATATAAAAATAGTAAACAATATATATTGAATACGATACTCTAGACTGTACCAACCAACAATACAAATATTCAATTAGGTAAGAACAGAACAGTAGTATATACTAATATAAATACTAATACTATTTATATAGATCCATCAACTAATTTATTACGTATATTGCATCATGCTACAGTTGATTTAATTGCTCATGGTGATCTTGGTGATCCAAGATTGAGTCAACAATTAAATAATGCATTTGAGGCAACGGCACTCAATGCAGTTGGTAAGTAATTGATATTTTATTTAATTAATAAGTATTGACATTGATCTATTACAATAGCCAATTTAATGATTGAGTATACAGCACACATTCTAAGACCTACACTTGAACATTTAAACGAAAAGATGGAGATGGAGATGATGATGATGATGATGATGATGATGATGATGATGATGACGAAGATGGATATGAAAAGAACAAGAACAAGAAGATAACGACAGTAACTATAGTAATAGTGAATCAGAATAGTATAATATAAATAATATACAAATATTTGAATCGTTATAACAAAACTAGCTTTTACTTTTACTATGTGATAATTAATCCAAATGTGTTTCGGATAACATCTTTTGTCGATTTGCTTCAATATGACGACGTTGTGTTTCTTGTAGTTTGTGTACAAGTTTATTGGTCTTTTTAGCTGTACGGCGTTCCTATTATTATTATTATTAAATTATTATTATTATTAAATTATTATTAATGTCACTTTATTGGTAATTACACTGATTACTTACTCGTTTAGCTTCTTTGGCTGCTTCTTTACGTAATTTACGTTCTTCTTGTGATTCAGTCTTGGATCGAGCAACTCCCAAATTCACACCTATATAAATATAAATATGTAGTAATCTAGTAAATATAAATCATACCAGTCTTTTCCGCTTTACTTGTTGTTGTCGTCTCATCATTTCCATCTTCTACAACAATTGGCATACCACTTTTACGACTAAGACGAATACGACGATTAACCTCTTGAATTAATCCAGGATGATTCTCAAGATTAGAATAGGTACCTAAATATTAATGTTAATATTACTATTAAATATAAGTTATAATTACTTACTTAGAATCGATTCACAATCCCATGCATCTCGTTCCTTCTCTTGTGGATACAACATATCAATACTCTTTGCTGCATCGATAGTTGAACGATAAGCACGCTCATTTAATTGAGCCGTTGCCTCTTTGATTCTACCCGCATCGGTATCGTCTTCATCAACTAGAAGGGCGTGACGATAAGCACCGAGTTTCTCACCGGCACTGCCATGCAACATAGGCAACATCTTCTTGCCAATAACCTCGTATTTATCCAAGAAATCATCAAGAATGGCTTCAAAATCTTCACGTTGTTTAATTGATATATGAGTGCGTCTACCAGTTTTAGGATCGATATCTGCATCATCATCATCATCATCGTTCTCTTCATCATCGTCATTTCTTTCATATTCCTCTTGAATCTAATATTATATTATTAATAACTGACTATAGTATAACCAATTAACTTACTCGATCAAATTGTTCATCCAACATTGTCAATTTCTCATTACGGAACATAGCCGAGGATGACATTGAGAATCCAGTGCCTACTGAACCAGTTTCAAATCGATCACTTTGATTGTCATCTGCTGCTGCTGCCCTTAATTGCTTAAATCTATTAAATAAAAATGGTTAATATTAATAATAACTAAATACTCTATATCTATATATCTATATATTTATATATTACTTTAAGAAACGTCTCTCCCATCCACCTTCATCATCATTTTCATCGTCATCGTAGTCATCTTCATCACTTTCTCCTACTACATCAAAATCAAATGCATCTTCATTCGAATCAGCATCAGCATCGAGTTGGGCAATAAAATCATCATCAAGTGTATCTTCAGCTTCTTCGTCATCTTCTTCTTCATTATCACTTAATTCAAGTGCTTCAAGCGCTTCTCTTAATTCTGGATCCATATCTGGCTGTAATCCTATTATTTACACACACACATATATATATTACTATTTAATATATATATATATATACATTTCTATTCACTATACCTTGTACTACAGCTGGTTGATTCATTAGACCAATAGGCATTTCATAGACTGATGGCAATACTTCAGCTGGTAATAGTGTTTTTGATGGATTCCGTGGTGATTCATCCACAGTTGATACATCATCTTTAATCTATATTAAATTAATATTAAAAAATGTTTATTAACATAGTACACTACTTACCTGGACACTGCTCTTCTTCTCTTTACGTTCACGAGTGGGTGCTTCTAAAAATATAGCACCTTGATTGCCTATAGGACGTAAATGCTGTGTATAGTCATACTCGGAGTCATCAAAAGATACACCGAATAAGGCTGCTTCACCAGTATGGCTGAAATATATATATAACAATTAGGTTGGTCAGTTCAGTTACTCACTAGTGCTACAATGAATATAGAATGTACTTACTTCTCTTCATCATCGCTACTACCAATGTCAGACAAGTGATTGGCTTGTCTATTGGCCGCTCCATGTCCCTAGTATATAGTTGGTTAGTATGAATATACGCCCTATTTCCTCATTCTTGTTCTTACCCGTGTAATTTCCTTGAATACACGGTCTGAGGCTTCTGCATCAGCAATGAGCGGGTCTCTTTGTGAGCGATGCACAAGATGAAAGTGGCGGGCACTCTTCTTCTCAATAAACTTCTTCTTAACCATTGTTTATAATTGAGTTCAAATAAATTGGAATAAAAAGTGGCAATAAAAAAAGCAAAAAAATAAAATAAAATAGTTACAATTTAATAATGGACCCACAATAAATATAAATATATTTTAATTATGACTATTTTATAATATTAATTAAATGGCAAGACACCCTGATTTCTTTCGGGATCTTGTAGTTTAAGTACACGTACATCTGGTCCTAATTGAATATTACTAGTGACATAATAGCATTATTAATAAACATATATATATATATATAATAACCGTTAATATATCTATATTCACTTACTCCATACTTTGTGGTGTAATAAGAATAAATTGTGTTCGTTGAGCAAGTCGAGCACTATCGATGATCATACGTGTACTAATAGATCGATTAACTGCATCCATAAATACATCGTATTCATCTAGTCTATATATTATATTGATGGCATTAGCTATAGTATACTATTTACTAGTAGTAATTACCCTCGAATAGGACAGCCCATCGATTCCCATAGAGCAAGTAATAAACAAATAGTTGAAAATGACTTCTCACCACCTGATAATGACCGTGGATCCTTTTCAGCTGTACGATCTTGTACATGTTCATCTGTTTGTACCTAGCAATCAATAGAATAAATATATGAACAGGTGTATAAAAGTATAAGAGACGGCGTTGGCTTACTCGTGGTGTCAATCGTCGTTTCTCGTGATCAAATTCGAGTTTGCCTGCATAGCCACGTTGTGACAAGTTCCATAAAAAGTTATGACGAGCTCTTCTAGCTACCAAATGCTTATACGCTTCAAGTCGCTTTAGTCGAGTTGCTAATGCATGGTTTAATAGCTACAATGGATCATGATTACTATCTATGAATAGTGTTTATAGACTGTATACTATGGATTACCTCTACTTCTTGACCTATACGTTCAAGGTCCTTTTTTGCTCTTCGATAAGCATCTTGTTTCTGATTCACTTCACTAATCACTTGATCTAATGTGGCACCAATACTAAATCAAATAGTGTTACAAATATATTAAAATAATGATAAAATACCCACGTTCTTTCGGCTTCTTCAAGTCGCAGTTGAATTTGATGAATTTCTCGATCCAGTTCACCGGGTGGTTTAGTTACTTCAACGCGTTCTGGACAGTAAGAAGCTGCTTGTTGTCTTGCTGCCTATAAGCTACATGTTAGCACTAAATATAAATAACTAGATTAATACTGTCATACTTCTACTTTGGCTTGATGCTGTTCCCGTTCATCATGGACAGCAGCGATACGTTCAAGTTCATCACGTTGTTTACGCATCCAGTGTTGAATTCGAGCATCACATTTAAGTTGTTCAGTACGCAATTCATCAATACTTTCCTAATAGATTAAATAGATCAGTATATGTTATTCTTATTATCTATATAATGTACAATACTTACATTAATCTGACTTGTTTTCTCCTTGCCTGTCGTTAATTCCTCACGTATTTGTGCCAACTGTTGCTTTAATTCCGTTTCTTCACTTATAACACGATGCCTTTCCGTAGATAGTTGTGCATATTGTTGTTTTGTCATATCAATTTCCCGTTGTGTTCGCTGTTTCTCTTCTTCAATTACTGCGAGATTGGCCGGTTCAATTTCCTAGTAATCAATCGTTATTAAATTAGTGATATGCTCTATAGTAGATTATTACTTGTAATTTATCTTGCAGCTCTTCTAATTGACGACGAAGTTGCTGAATGGTTCTTCGGCCTTCATTGGTTGTTTTCTATCAAAATATTAGTCATTATATAGTGATCATTAGTGATCAATTGTTCAACTTACTTGATTTGTACGAATCTGCTCGTTTATTTCTCGTTGTTGCTGTCTAAGTTGCTGTGTATCTACTTCAATCTCTTGTAATTTCCCTCGATGTACTTCTTTCTGCGCTTCACATTGACGTAATTTCTGCTGAATATCCACTGTAAATCGAGGTGGTCCAGTGTACTGAGACATAGCAATAGTGGCTGATCCACCCGATCTATACTAGCAACTTAATAATGTATATATTATAATCTACTATCCATAAACACTTACCGTGTGCCAATACTAAATCCTTCCCGTGTATAACATGCAGTGACATTGGAGGGAAATCCATTGCTCATAACACGTTCAGCCTCAATACGTTCTTCAATAAGTACAATTTGTTCAATACGGTTTTGAATGACCAATTGACGTGTTACCATTGGATGGCTAATCTATTAATATGAATCAAATAAATGCTCTAATTAGTGCTAAACTAATTAAATAATAGTCTAGTTACATTAAGAACACGTAATACAGTTAGAAATCGACTATCTGGTTCACCTCTTGAATGATCATGAGTGGGATCATCTGGCGTTACATAAACTCGAGATTTTCCACTACAATAAATAGTAACTATTAAACAATAGTAGTAATAGCAATATTATTACTGACCATTGATGTGCACGTAAAATGTGCATTAAACGTTCTTTATCGGCATGATTTGTAACAATAAAATCACCCAATGTATTGCCTAATAACGATTCAAGTGTATCGGCCCATTTAGATTCAATTAATTTTACGTAATTTCCTAATCATTAATTAATATTAATATAATAAACCATATTTACATTTTATTTACTAACCCAATGGTCCAATAGGTACTTGATGCCATCCTTTATCCCGTTTAATAGCTGCTAATACCTGTGGCACTGTTCTGCCAAACGCCTTTATACGGTCTGTTTGTTGTTCCCGCATCGTTGTAATATATCGTTGTAGCTTTTCCACCTCCTCATTCTCCTGTTGAACATCTCTATTATGCCTTGACATTTGTTCGCCTAATTGATTAAGCTTTATTTTCAACTCTTCTTCTGTTTATAACACTGAATTTCTTCTTGACGTAGTTCTGTAATACTTTCTTGGATCTTGACAATATCATCGTTAATTCGATCATTATTGGATCTATTATTCTATAGTTAATATATTTTATATTTATTTCATTTGTAAATACAATACTTACTGGCTATTTTGACGTAATTTATTCGTTTCTTCTTCAATTGTTTTTTGATGTTCATTAAAAGCAGCGCGTAATCGAACAATTGTTGAATTCATATCACGTTCTTCATTCTATCATTACATTATATATTTAACTTTTAATTTGTCTATATATATATTTATACTTACTGTCAAATCCATTAGCCGATGTTTAATTTCCCGTATATTATTAGAGATACCTTCGGCTTTCTCTCGTACAGGCTGCATACTAGTTTCATGGGCATTAACTTGTGCAATAAGATCGGTCACCTTAGTTTGGATATCTGCTTTCTGTGCCTATTATTTGTATAAATATACCATTCCAATACTAATAACAGCATATCTATTCATCTTACATTCTCGGTAGCTATATTTTCATCAAGTATTGGTGCTCGTTGTTCAGCTTTTGCTACACGTTTATCAATTTTTTTCAATTCCTATGACTAATAATTAATACGCGTATATTAGCTTTTGTCTAATCTACCTTTTCCAATTCATCAACTTGAGCCCAGGCCATTTCATTCTTTAAACCATCAAGTCTCTTTTCCAATTCACGTGCTTGCTGCATATCATGTAGACGTAATTCTGCCTCGCGTAGTCCACGACGCATATCTGGCAGTGCTTGTCGTTTTGGTCCTAACAGTCGCTCAGTATTCTCCAGCGACTCACGAATAAGTGCATATTCTTCACTAAGCTGTGTTAACTGCGTTCCACGAGCAAAAAACTATACTAAAGGTTATTACTAATATAGAAATCTGCCATGGATAAACCACTACCTCATATTTATCCTCCGGCTTTGAACTACTTAGAAAAGCTTTAGCTGTATCTTGAGATAGAATATTCATAGGATTATCTACTTGAATGCCCATATGATCGCACATAGCAATTAAGTCTTCACGCTTAGTCGATATAACAGCGCGCGTCTCTCCATTTCGTAATCGATATTGGCTCGATGCATCACGTATAATACGTCGCTCAACCAATATTTCCGATCCAAATTCACTTTGACGGAATGCATCTGCACCACGGTTACGTAATCGAATTATAATCTCTGCAAAACTATATAGTGTATTACATTAAATAATAACATCATTAAATGGCGCAATCTACTTACTTTGCCCCTTCTCTTATAAGTGATTTCAAGTTACTTGCTCGTTGTGTGACATTGGCTTTTGCACCCAAACAAATAATAATTGCTGTAAGAATGGCACTTTTACCACCTTATCTTTGATTACTTATAGTGTCGGAGTACATATATAATCTACTTACTGCCATTATTACCAACGACAAAATTGACATGTGGACCAAATCTCATGGTAAGTCGTCGATGACACATAAAGTCTATAATATCCACCGATTCAATGACTCCCATTTCTGCAGCCACCGATCTCTATAATATAAATATAATTAATATACTATCAATGTCAATACTAGATACACACCATACTATTTTGTGTATTATTAGTCATTGGCGATGACACCATAGACATATCAATTGGACCATTTAATCCCAAAGTATCATTATTATTATTATGTTGTTCACTAGTACGCCGATGCTTATTAGTAGGTTGTTGCGTATACTCTTCCTCTCCCTCCTCTTTTTCAAATATCGTATTGCTATACTGAGAAGAAGTGGCTATTGGTATTGATGGTGTTGCCGTTGTTGTTATTACACTTTTACGTGGCCGTTTACCCGTCTGTTTTGGCTGTATATAATAATAATAATAAACTATTTATTCTACCTTATACTATACTGATCAATTAAATACCTTATGGTATTGACTACTTGGACTAGTCTCCTGGCCTGGTTCCAATTTAACGTTGGCATTCATTGTTTGACTAGAAGCCAGTGGTGTACGAGATTTAGAGCGACACTTTGCAACGTTGCTACTGGTACTATCAAGTAACGTGCCGTCTTCTCGATCAGTCGCAGTACAAACGGGACTTTTATCGTTTGTTGCCATAATCTACACGCTATGTTGCGTGTTTTATTCAAGCGGTACAAAAGAATACAATATTATAGATTGTTTATGAAAAAGGAAAACAAAAAGAAGGCATAAATATACCGCGTTTTTAAAACATTATATTTAGTGTTATTGTTATTGTTATTATTAGAATATGACAATTCTTTATTTATATATTTTATTGAAATACTAATTCATTGATATAGCATAATAGTAAAAATGATGCTAATAATGGTCTAAACAGTGACGCAGCTATTTTATAAGCAATATTATGCTGCGACAATTGTATTGGCCGGTATGCTTTCTGCTTTTTCGAGCAATTGCGTTGTTTCTGCTGCTTTTTGCGCCGCTTGACGTGCTACTTGGGCAGTCGTTCACGATCGAGAAATTCAACTTTTACGGGCATTTTATGGGCCGCTATCCGCACTGCCTCTTTAGCAAGTTCTGGTCGTAGATCTTCCGTCCCGCCTAGTTCAAATATAACTCGACCGGGCGGTACACGGCACTCCCAATGATCAAATGCACCTTTACCCTTGCCCATACGCACTTCGTTACCTTTACGCGTAACTGGAATATCGGGAAATACGCGCAAGTAAATTTTAGCACCTTTGCATGGCTTAATCTTTCGCTTGACTGAAAGTTGAATTGCCGATAGTTGTGCGGCTGTTAGACGTGAGCCTGTACAAACACGCATGCCATAACGACCTATTGTAAGGGTTGTGCCGGCCGTACTGCCACCTGTCGGTAGAGATATACGGCCCTTTTGTGCCTTGCGGTATTTCGTTCGGCGCGGTGCTAGATGAGATCGATGTCGACGCGCTATTGATTGCGTAAATACACTTAAAAGAGACGTTGGTGTTTTACGCGACCATATTGTTGGCTTTATACCATAATGGCTACTCAGCAATAAACCAGTGCTCATTCTGGTTAAATCGACGTATATTTGGTCGATAACCGTAGATCCAAGAAAAGAAGAAGGGAAGAAGAGGAAATTGACGAATAGATAGCCAATATACTAATATTTATGGTTAAAAATCAAGAGTTATTTCACTTTAAATTTCTATCCTTAAACTGGGAACAAAAAGATCCATAACTCAAATAAACCGTCGATCAGTTTTTACTACTAAAAAATGCTATTTGTTGGAGCAGTGCACATCTCCAATTAAATTAATCAGTGTTTAATTAATCGACACTATTTTCAATATTTGATATTAGCAGTAATAAATATTATAGTATTCCATGTTACTTACAATAAAATATAATAAATAGATAAATGTTGATTCATATTATTGTTGTGTCAGTATTCAAAGCATTATAATTTATATTTAATGTCACTCACCATCCAGTTCCATGTTTAGTAGAACAATAAATGTGTAGTTCAATCAAGTAAAGGATGTCAATTCTGGTCTTTTGACACTGGAGCAAATAAGTCTACTAATAAATTAATATATAAAAGTTATACGTTGGCTCTCACATTTTTTTTATTTATTTCACTCTTCTTTTTTATCACTATTTTATCGTTCTATTCAGTAATATATTATTTGATAATGTCAAATATAATAATATAAATGGCATGTGTATTTAAGCATCAATACAGAACATTATTTAATCTCTAGTTTTTATTTCTCTCATTGTCTACCAAACTGTTTGAAAAGCTATGTTTATTAGTATTGAAAAACTGATGATTACCGCTGATGAGTTTAGACTTGTTGGCAATTGCAAGTTTAAGAGAAAAATATTGATTCAACAAGATTACAGTTTATTTGTTCTCATAAAGACCGTTTCAGCAAGTGTCAGTTTGTTTTGGCTGCCAGAAAACAAAAGACTAGTAAAGATTGTCCAATGCAATTTTAACCATATTAATGATTGTGCATATGATTGTGGTAATAATACTATTAAATCTATTACTAAATCTATTACATATAATATTACTACATTCTTAAATATAAAACCAAAAGATGTACAAGTAAAAGTATTAAGTACATATTTAATTATTCAATACACACCAACAATTATAACAGCTCAGCAGATGTTATTATTTCTTATCACAAAACTTGATCTGTTTTAGATTTGATAAAAAGACATTGTTACAATATTAGTAATAAAATGATGTATCATTGACCAGGCAACCAAAGGAGGAAAAGAAATAGGAATAGTAGCTTAGCCAAATGTTTTAATATCAATTAATAAAGAATAACATCAGTATTAAATGATTTAACCTATAACAATAGCTCAAATTAGCATATTTATAACAAAAGTCGTAACTGTATAGATTCTGATAGCAAACTAAAATGAATTGGATTATAAAAGTCATTTTTATTATTATTTGAATAACAGTATTGTGTATTTACAATATTACTAAATAATAAAAGTTACAAAGCTAAAAATTTCTGATGGGAAAAAGTTGATTACAATAGTTGCAACAATTTTAATTTAAAATCTTATTCATGTAATTAGTTGATTATAGCAATATTAACAGCAATGCCAATCGTGTTTTATTTGCTAAAAAACTTTTAACGATATACTTGTGACAAATGCAACTAAAGAACGCAATACAAGAACACGCTCTGCAAGGATTAATATTAAGGATATTGAACTAGTAGTTAATACTGAAATAAACGTCTTTATTAAATAGATACAAACTAATAATGAAGCAACTATTAAAATAAATAAAGTGTAATGCAAACAAAAATGATTTAATTAGTAAATATTTTCAAATTTAAATTTAACCACAAATAAAATTAGAATATTTTATTCAGAGTGTTTCAGATATCATATTTAGCAATTAAACAATTCTGAATTACACGAAAGTAGTATTGCTTTAATTAACTTGAATTAATTAGCTGATGTATCAAACAAGAGTGAAGATATGCAAAATAATGCCGTCAACATGGCATTTATCATTGGCAAACTAGAACAATCTACTCGTAACATTCATTTTAAACATCGCAGTAGTCGCTCCGATGTCATAATTTAGAAAAGCCGTGGAACATGGCGAAAGAAGCTTAAAAGGGTGTTATGACGGATCATTTAAACCACTTGATTTGTATTAAATCTTATGATATTTTAGCAACTAAATAAAATAACTTTTTTTACAATACTAGCATATTATTGATTGTTTAATGTGATTTAACAGTTAAATAACTATAATAGCCACACATTTAAACGAAATATCCGTGTTATTGAAAATGAAACTGGCTGCTGGGTGTCATTGATTATTAAGCTATTTATTTATCATTATTATTGTACTGTACATATCTATCTTGTATACACATACTATATTTTGTCTATATCATTAATATTGTAGATTGTAGAAACTATATTAACAAAAGCTAAAGTTTATTGCTAACTGTATTATTTAGTAGATTTTGATTTATTTTGTTTATTACGCTTGGTTAATTGCATACAGTATAGTTTCACTATCACTATTCACGTACTTGTTTTGTCTATTTATTTGGTTTATAATATTGTATACTTTATTGCCCTGTTTTATTAAAAAGTGCCTTTATTCTAATTTCAGCATAATATTATTTGGCTATATGATAATAATAGCTTTGCTACTATTATATCAATCTATGCTTATAGCTTACATGATATAATTATACACTTTTGTTGATTTAACTATTTGATCAATAATTGCATTATTGGATACAAATAGAACATGATTATAGATTAGCATTTGATTGTATATATTTAAGATGAAGCCATAAGTTTATTACTATAAGCATGCACAGTTGAATAGTACAACTAGATGCAAACATGTTGGTAACATAATGATTCCATTGGTTAAAGACTGGATAAACCGGAGCATTGGCCAAAACTTGATATATAATAGACTGGACGGCGTATTTGTCAAATTCTTGATTTTCACCAATATATACCTAAATGTATTGGAATAGTGGTTCGATTGCACCACCAATGCTAATGTCTTGAAGCCATCGATTATACTGTATTTACAAATAAAGATATTATATGCCATAATTAATGTATAAGCCATCAATATACAATAATACTTACTGCCTATTAATATTAAGTTATTGATACACATAATACATGGTATATAATTAATTTATAAGCTGTCAATATACAATGCTACTTACGACCTATTAACATTAAGTTATTGATGCACATGGTGCATAACATTTAATTAGTGAGTAATCAATTAATATACAATACAACTTACATACTATTAGTATTAAGTCATTGATATACATGGTGCATAGTATAAATTAGCGCATATTTAGTTAATGCATAATACAACTTACTGTCTATTATATTAAGTTGTTGATGTATACGACATATGATACATAATTAGTGAGTAGTCATTTAATAAAAATACAACATACTAGCTATTATATTAAGTTGTTAAAAACAAAATACATAGTATATAATTAGCAAGAAGTTAATCGACACATAATACAACTTACGTCCTATTATATTAAATTATTTATACATAAAGTACATGGTATAGAATTAGTGCATATCTAGTTAATACATAATGCTACTTACCGCCTATTAATATTGATTTGTTGATGCACACAATAAATAGCATGTGATTAGTGCATATTTAATTAACATACGATAAAACTTACAATCTATTAATATTAAATAGTTGGTATCATCAGCAAATAGCATAGTCAATGTATAGTCAGTTAATATATACTCTCACTTACTATCTATTAATAGTAAATAATTAGTATAATTAGTAAATAACAGGCAATGTATATTCAGTTAATACACAGTATCACTTACTGACTATAAATATCAAACAATTGGTATAATCAGTAAATAGCACAGTTAATGTATAGTTAGTTAATGTATAATATTACTTACAGCCTATTAATATTAAACAATTGATATAATCAGTAAATAGCATAGTTAATGTATAGTCAGTCAATATATACTTTCACTTACAAACTATTAATGTTAAACAATTGGTACAGTTAGTAAGTAGCATGATTAATGTATATTCATTTAATATACAATACTACTTACTAGCTATTAATATTAAATAATCAATACAATCATTAAATAACAGTTAATATATATTCGATTAATATACAATACAACTTACAATCTATTAATATTAAATAATTGGTATCATCAGTAAATAGCATAGTTAATGTATAGTTAGTTAATATATAATGTCACTTACAGGCTATTAATATTAAACAATTGATGCAGTTAGTAAGTAGCAGCTAATATATATATATAGTCAATTAATATACAATATCACTTACCGACTATTAATATTAAACAATTGATACAATCAATAAGTAGCATAGTTAATGTATAGTTAGTTAATGTACAATATCACTTACAATCTATTAATAGTAAATAATTGGTACAATCAGTCATTATTATAATTAGTGTATAGTCAGCTAATGTACAATATCACTTACGTTCTATTAATATTAAATAATTGGTACAATCAGTAAATAGCATGGATAATGTATAGTCAATTAATATACAACATTACTTACGTTCTATTAATATTAAATAATTGGTACAATCAGTAAATAGCATGGCTAATTTAGTCAATTAATATACAATTTCACTTACCCTCTATTGATATTAAATAGTCGGCGCAATTAGTAAATGGCATGATTAATGTATAGTTGGTTAATATACAATATTACTTACTCTCTATTAATATTAAACAACCGGTACCAGCAATAAATAACATGTGATTAGTGAGTAATTAATTAATATGCAATACAACTTACGACCTATTAATATTAAGTTGTTGATGCACATAATTCACAATATGTAATTAGCTAATAGTCAATTAATGTACAGTATAGCTTACATTCTATTAGTATTGTTATTAATATAGATGGTGCATGGATATAATTAGTGAGTAATTAGTTAATATACATACAACTTACTAGCTTTATATTAAATAGTTGATGCACACAGTACACGGTATATAATTAATACATAGTCAATTAATATACAATACAACTTACCAACTATTCCATTAAGTTATTGATACACATAGTGCATGATACATAATTAATTTATAAGCCAGCAACATCAAATACCACTTACTGCCTATTAGTATTAAGTTAATGATATACACAAGCATAATATATATTAGCTAATGCCCAATTATTATACAATATAACTTACATGCTATTAGTATTAAGTTATTGATATACACAACGCATGGTATAAAATTAGCGCATAGTCAGTTAATATATAATACGACTTACCAGCTATTAATATTAAATTGTTGATATACACAATACATGGTATATAATTAATTTATAAGTCATTAATATAAAATATCACTTACCGCCTATATAATATTAAGTCATTGATACACACAGTACACGGTATATGATTAATGCATAGTCAATTAATATACAATATAACTTACAATCCGCTAATATTAAGTTATTGATGAATACAGTACACGACAAATAATTAGTATGCGTTCTATTGACATGCAATACGACTTACGAGCTATTAATATTAAACAATCGATACAATTAGTAAATAGCATAATTAATGTATATTCAACTAATATATATTATCACTTACTGACTATTAATATTAAATAATTGATACCAGCAGTAAATAGCATAGTTAATGTATAGTCAATTAATATACAATACAACTTACCATCTATTATAATTATGATTTAGAAATACTGTTAGTAAACAAAATGTTATGACATATTTATTAATATTGCAACATACCACGACGAACTAAGGCTGGCTTAGCATCCACAATGGTTGTAGCGGCCACAAGCGCGACAACAATGGTGCAAACGGCAGCAATGGAAAGCTTCATGGTGATATTGATTTGTTAAGACAAACAAATAAGAGAGATAATAGAGTGTGGTTGGTGTAAAGTGGAGAGTAGTGTGTTTAGTAAAAAGTAGAGTATGATGATGATATCGTAGTTGGATGTGTATATTTTGTGGGCTATTTATACTTACAGCTATGCTGAGATACTGGTATACTACAGTATACGAGATATACCATTGATGTGTAATATGAACCAATAAAGCAATCCAAATAATGGCTTGAGGTGCACATGTACCAATAAATTCATGGCGTGACAGCATGCTTTCTAGTCTTGATTTCGACCTGCTCGGCATTTACACAAATGACACGGCAATTTTAATGAGCAGTGCATATGCAATAGAGATAGGCATATCATTCTATATTTTTTTGTTACAAGGTCTAACTATTTGGTAAAAACAAGTATATTGTTTGTTTTGTAAAAACGATAATGATGCCTTTACTGTCGCTTCCACCGAATGACTCGGGTCCCAATATTTGCATGCATACAAAATAACACATAACCTGCCCGGTCTTTACTTCAATCTGCTACTCGTTTACACGAATAACACAATAATGATCATAATCCAGTACATATGCGATAGATATAGGCATATTATCCTGTATTTTCTATTACACAATCTAACTATTTGGTGAAAACAAGTATATTGTTTGGTTTTGTAAAAACGATAATGATGTTTTATTGTCACTTCCATCAGATGACTCGGGCCCCAATATCTGCATGCATACAAATAGTGTACAATATTGACGCAAAAACAAGTTTAATGTATCAAACTAGTATTTTATACAGGTTTTTACTGCCATACATAAGCCAGCTGTAACTTTTTAAATTATAAAGTGTATTGATTGGTACATGTATGCATTTCATTCGACACTATGCCCATTTTTATGGGGCAATCATTGCTTTGAATTCACAAATACAGCACATCAAGACATATTATGCCACATGCTGTGCAACTGCCATCATTCAAATGACGGCTAATCCAAATTACCTGAAATCGACTATACAATCAGTACTGTTTGTAGCATGATGCATCACAGCATTTTGAGCAATAGAACATTCAACAAGTCATTTTCGTCATCAGTTTTCAAATGTAAACCAAATTTCATCGGCTAAATTACACACAATACAATATGCAGACACTAGTTAGACACAATAGAAAGTTCTGCTCAAATATCAGCAATTTCGAGTACATAATGTCAATGGATTGCATATAAACCGGTAATCATCCAAGGTCTAAGTGCTGCTTACATTTCTGAAACCAATCCCGACAAGTTAAACAAAATGGAATATAGAAGAACAAGTCAGAGCAGAAACCAATAGAAAAACTATTAGCAGCTTAAATGCTTACTGGTTTAATCTATAGCAAATCATTATAGCTATGCTAAGCTGAACTACATTTATCAAAAGTGGTTGTTACGGATGCGATTAGAACAGCAACAATGTTAAACCGAGATAACTCACAGAAAACAGAGAGATGTAAATAAAATTGAATTAAGTTTAGTAGTCAAATAACTTATTATTGTCACTATACTTTATAATTCTGGTTGTTTGTGCGGATAAATATTTACAATCACATTGTAACATCTTATATACTCACATTTACACGACCACCAACTAAGCCAACTATTATAAAGCTTAATCTAATTATTTATCAGAGTAAACAGCTGATATTATACATTATTGCAATGATAGAAAAACAGATTAATTTCATTTATTGCTCATTAATAAAAGCTGTATAGCTACATATTAAAATAAAACAAAATATTGGATTGAGCGCATAATATTTATATGGTCATGTCATTTTTACCTTGACTCCACATTTTTTATTCATTCATTTCACTGATTTTTCTATTGCCATTTTATTTTTCTATTCAGTATTATATTATCCGATAATGCTGAATATAACAATATAAATAGCATGCGTATTTGAACAGCAATAAAAAACACTATTTAATCCCTAGGCTTTATTTCTCTTATTTACATAACACCTGTTCAAGTAACCTCAACAACATGGCGTATATTCTGGTTACAACTGTCGCCACAAGATCTTTCTGGTGAAGACACTCAGTTTACCATTATTGCTATGATGAAGATCATTTGCTTTATCAATGATTGGCAAATAAACTGCGCCTACCAAGTTGATAGCAAGAATGCTCAAGAGAATGGTGAACATCAAAAATGCTAATCGTTCTTGCGAATATGCCCAAATGCAACATTAGAAAATTGGAAAATAAAAGAGCCCATTCAGACGCAACAATCCATGCTGTACATAGATGCAACAGTAACAAATGCGAAACGATATGGGATCGCGATCAATGGTTTCTATTAATATTTTATCAATTTTTCTACACATGGCCAACAATAATAATTGGCCTCAAATGATCCAAAGAAATCAAATACTATGTTACATTATTTACTTAAATGCTTAAAATAGCAGCTATCGATACAATGTTCTGTTACATTTAATTCTATTTTATGAAAATGATAATGTTATTATATTACATTAATGCTTATTGTAAATGATCATTTAAACACAAATTAATCCAATCAACTCGTTAACTATTTAAATCATTACGATCGATTGCGTAAAATGATTTGCTGCCTTGGGGTATTAAAATAAATATCAATCAATCAAGACATCATAAATTTTTGTCTCTCTTATTTGATTTTACTTGTTTCTTTGATTTTGCCTTGTAATGGATAGTATTAGCCCACAATGTACTCCGCTTAAGCGAGAGTATGAAGCCTGCTTTACAAAATGGTATCAAGAAAAGTTTCTTAAAGGTGACGCCTCTCCTGAATGTCAAGAACTATTTGTCAAGTATAAAAGCTGCGTCGAAGTAAGCTATTATGAATTAGTGTAGATTTACATATATAGCCAATTCTAATCTATACACAATTTATTATTAGGCAGCATTGAAGGAACGCAAGTTGGATAAAATGTTAGACGAAGCACGTAAAGAACATCCATTTGATTCAAAAGCTCGCCAAGAAGGTGGTGGTGAAGGTGATGCGTCTACTGGTAAACTTCGTAATATGATAAAATAAATAGTAAAATGAATCAATTAAACTTTAACAAAATGGTCAATTTAAAACACTAAAAACACTAATAATTATAGTAATAATAAATCATATTCAACTTGAAATTTACTGGAATAATGGTCAAGAAATTGTTTTTACGTTGATAAAACAGATACTTCTGCAGATACTGCTGGTAATTCGCCCTGTATACGTTTGTTAGAGTGTGGACAGCGTAGAACCAGTTGCGTGGCGCCGCTTTCGCGTATAGTAACATCGAGGTAGACACGTTGGTTCTCATCGGTTGGTAATCCAAGATCGGCCAGTGTAAGTTGGGCAATAGCTCGGGTCTCGCCTGTGTTAGAGCGTTCATATAAGCGAACACGGCAATGTTCGGCACTTCGTTCGATCAAACGATGGCGTTTAACGGGTAGTGGTGTACCTGCTGGAATAATTGTTTCGAATCGATCGGCTGCATCAATAATACCAATTGCCTGTGAAAGATGTGGTACAGTGCTGGTTCCAGGTAGACACGCATAGCTGAACGGACAGCTGCATCAACTGTAGCGTTGACAGGTGTTGCTGTACCACTTGGTGCAGCACTAGGAGCAGCACTCGTCGCTGGCGTCTCTTCAGTACGTTTAGGCGTTGGTGCATTGGATGATTTAGGACCTTTACCGCCCTTGCCGCCCTTACCACTTTTACCTTTACCGCCCTTCTTGTTGCTACGTGACGGAGCAGGAGAGGCAGGTACCGGTGTAGAGGTGCCGCTTGCTTGTTGGCTTGTAGCCGGCGTTTCTTCTCTAGCTACAGCTGATTTATCAGCTGGTAGAATCATTGATGCACATGCTGATGTATTGGCCAGTAGTGCGGCTTGAATAGCACAGCCAAGAGCGGCAGCTTCATCGGGTTCAACCTCGGTACGAATAATAACCTGGTCATTGGTTTTGTCTTGCTCTTCACTCGTAGCTGCAAACAGCTTGTTTAGCTGCGTGTGCAGTAATGGTAAGCGGGATGCACCACCTAATAAAAGTATTTCATGCGGCTTTTGTGTGCCGTTGGCACCGTCCTTTGACCAGCCCACCAATGCAAGCACTTCGTTAACAATATCCATACAGCGTTGGACTAGTGGTGCAACTGCAGAATCGAATACAGCACGATGTACGTTAATATTAAGATCAATACCATCGGCAATTGACTCGACGGAGCAAGGTGCACTTGGACGCATACCAAGCGAACGGCGTGTTGCTTCACAGGCCAGTACAAGTTTGGCCACCGATCGTGGTCGATCGCTTAGATCAATGCGGTGACGACGTGTAAATTCACGCTGTAAATGAGCAGCTAATGCACAATCAAGTGCACGTCCACCAAGACCAGTTTCGTTACGGGACACTAGGCGGGAGTAAAGACCGCCACGTACACCATAAGCATGAACACGTAGTGCAGTGCCGCCCAAATCTATTATTATACGATTGATGTCTGTAGATGCAGCCGTTGGCCGATTGACCGATGCATCAAATGCTAATTGGGCTGCAGCAGGTTCACTAACAACTTGGTAGACAGCAAGACCGGCAAGCTGTGCCGCTTTACAAAGGCCGGCTCGCTGAGTTGGCGAAAAATGAGCTGGATACGCAAGAACAGCACCGCTCACCGACTGACCAAGAGCAGATTCGGCACTTGAGCGCAATTGACGCAATACAATAGCCGTTACTTGTTCTGGAGAGTAATAGGTCGGTCCAGCTGCTTCTATTGGCTCACCATCATCATCCCATTGCTCTTCAGCAGGCACTTCAAATTTCAATTGGCCATCTTCTTCGGTTAGTGCAACTCGATTGCCATGGCCACGAAAAGCATCCACTGCCGGGTCTTCTATGCTATAATTATTTATATATTAGCACCACTATTCATGGGTGTAAATCACACTGTTGACACCTACCTGGTACAGCCAAGAAGCTCATTAAAAGCAAGCGTGACACGATTTGGCTGGCGTACACTTAATTGTCTAGCCTGCACGCCAACCAACTAAATAAACATAAATGCAAAAATAAAAATAACATAACACAATATATAAGTGTCATTGCATTATCAATATATATTTGTCATTTACCTCCTCTGTACCAGAGAATGCCACATAGGCTGGCACCATGCGATCACCATCTTCATTGGCTACCAGCTGTGGCCGACCATCCTATTTGAACATAGTAAATATACTGTTCTATAGTTATTGTATATATAGATTGTATCTTACCTTATCAAGCACAGCGACTGAGGCGCGTAGCGTGCCCAAGTGAATACCAACGACATTAGTGCTTCCATCTACGCCATTCGCGTTATTTAAAGTTGAAGTGTCAGCCATAGCTAATAAACAAATTGCAACTAAAGCCTATTAGTTCAGTCAATAATAGTAAGTTTTTTAATGTTCAACTGTAGAAAGCAATCCTACCAAGGGTCTACTGTTCAACTACCGCGAAGAGAAAAAGAAAAGAAGATAGGTGTATGTAGTAATTTTTCTTTTTTTATCATTTTTTTTGTGAATTGAATTTTTGAGTATCAACAACTCCGTCAATGTAAACCGGAATAGTGTACACATGTTTATAAATATAATGTTTGCACAAACTCCAATATATCTAATTATTTAATTAAATTAGTATCAAACTGAATGCGCAATTCACATTGTATTACATCCTTCATAATAAAATAACAAATATAGGTTAAAGCATAATTTATTTAATTTGTATAACTACTGCGTTTATCTGTATATAGCATATGTAGATTGTAGCAATACTACATTTGACTAACTCAAATGGATTAAATCAACTGCGCCTGCTTATTTCCGATACATCGGCTTAATGTTTACAAAAGAACCTGTCGATTTGTCCGAAATACTTCTTCCATTAAATAATAAGCCCTCGGTATACAATTCTACCGCTTGTCTTAGTTTGATAGTTCCAAAACCGGTCATAACAAGTACTTGATGAAAATAATATTTCATATTCTCATCATATTCCTGAGTGTTGAATCTCGTGTTTTTCTTGTTGGACTCATATTTTGCATTGTATGTACCTTCAATACATCTGATAGTAACTTGAAACTTGTCGTTAAATACCACACCTAATCAACTGTTAGACTATTAATAAATATACTATGTTTATAAAATTTACATTCAGGTTCAAGCTTATAGTACCATCCTAGCTTCTCTGCAAATAAAATACCTAATTTATGGATACATTAGAGTTGGCAATAGCTATATTTAAAGCACGTACTTTTTCTCAATTGATTAATCAATATATAAATAGGCTGAATATTTTTTTGAAGTATTTTTCGAAATTCTGGTGAAGGAAACTGATAACTATTACCTGTGCTTTTAGTCATATAGCAAATATGTCCAGATTTTGGATTATATTCGTCGATAAAGCTAAAATCAACACTACGAAAGATCGACTTGTCTTTCACTTGACTATACTGTGTATAAAGATCCTAGTATACATTTGTATGAATAATAATGGCGTATTTGTAATTGTATAAAATACCTGATAAAGCAAAAATTTCCTGTCCATAGACTTCCAATCCGACGGTTTTTCAACTGTTCTTATGGTTTTAGTTACGTGACCACATAGAATGTCAATGGCTTGATCTGCTTGTCCATTTTTATCGAGAAGATATCCGGAAGCATAGGAAATTTCATTATTACTAGTACTGCTTTTTTCAAGTATTAGTTTATAATTCCCAAATGCAATGTTCTGTCCCAGCGGATATCCATAAAAATCTTTGTTTTATTAATCATAATACAGTTAATCTAAAACTTAATAAAATAACATAGCTTACCTTTTTGCCGTTTAGTTTGCTTGGGTTTAAAATACAATGCAAGCTGTTGAGCACTGTCTTTAATACTGGATGGAAAGATTGCTTGCACTTTGGTAATATCCTGGATACTTGACACGAGCAACAACGCGGCAGCAAAAGTGCTAATCGTAAATGTGTTGTGGAAAATCATCATGATAATTTTTAACTTGTCTAGTAAATCAAAGACTTGTTCTAAAAAAGTATTCGTAAATAATATTGAGGATGGTGCAGTTTAACGAAAACGTTAGCCAAAAGTGGAGAGTGAATATTGGTAAAAAGTTTCTTAAGCCTGCGCGGTATTTTATAGCAAATTTCTACCTCAGAAATTGCTGTATTTATGGGTATGCGGCTGTTGCGGAGTCATGTACTAGGTTTAGTGTAAGGCGGATATTCAACTAACACGGCAATTAGTCTAATGAGGTAATTGCCATGATGGTATACAGCCAGCATAGAAAGCGCAGTTGCTGAATTTAAAAATACAAAATTACTTCAAGGTTAAATCGCCATTGCCACATTTATTATATACATCTCTAATAGCAAATCGTGTGTTAAAACACTTATGATTTAAAATAACATACACGATCAACAGATTTTAAATATGTCAAGTTAGTCAAGTTGTAAATATAAAATTTAACACTGTTGATACAAAATAAAAAATACTTGATCACAGTCTACTACTATGGATCAGTAACGTGTATGGAAAATCATAATTTGAAAACAATCTGAATTTTAATGTAAATCAGGCGATAGTTTAAGAACAGTTTATTTGAACATAACAAATGGTATATCCAAACGAAACACTAAATTGTCAATGACCCGATCCAAATTACACACTCAGTTTAGCACTGCGCTACAATCTCCTTGTATAATTTCATCATGTAATTGTTGCTTAGTCTAGAGTACATGAAATGTATATATATATATTGCGCAAGTATTCCTTGCTATTTTCACCTAAAAATTAACTTATTATGATTAAAAAGCAAAAGTGTAGCAAAGTAGCTAGTATAGTAATTAGTCATAACTCTACTTTTTTGTTGTAAAAGCAATACTGTTAATGAATTAGTAAAATAGTGCTAAACAAAATCTGCAACCAGCAGATACGGCAATGCCGTTGCGGTTATTTGAAGGTACAAAATGTATAATAAAATGAAGAAAAAATGTTACGAATGTTCATAAATATTGGTTAAAAAAATTAGTAACGGTCATTAAAAATGATCATTGTTATTATGTTGTTTAAAATCGATAAACTCCAAGGTAAATTAGCTTTTTCAAAACCGATCCGATATAATACCACTCAATTATAGACTATCAAAAATATATTTGAAATTCAAAACAGCAGCCAAGTCGCAATGCCACAATCTTGCACCTGTAAAAAGTTTCATAAGTTTTCTTACAATTTTGGTTTGTGCGCCTACAAACAATCTAGATGTTAAAATAAAATATTCATTTGTATTCAGTCTATAGGTTATAGTACCTTAGGAGGCCATGACACTTTACTTTTGGGTGATTGCGACGCTGATACAGACGTGGATTATCGATTATTTTAAATGTTTCTAAACTTAGAGCTTGACAAGTAGGACGGGTTTAGAGCTGTTATACTCATCAATTAAAAGCACATTAAGACCGCTCTTTTGAAGCATACGCTTCAAGTCAGCACTTCAAATAGCTTCTTGAAACTTTACATGACTTACAGTCCAGTTACCAAATATCAAAGTAGCATCACTATCAAACTTGGATTTAAACTTATTGGCAAGCTTTTGATCAGCTTGCTGTCGTCTAATGTACGAAGATGGTTTTAGTTTTCTGAACAGCCAGTTTTATTTGATAGAATGTATATTTGTTTGATAGGCGTAATATGGTGCAAGATATTGGCTGGCAACAACACGAATGGCGAGATATTTTTCAAAATTAGATAAATTAATAGATTTGGTTTGACATTAAGACAGCAATTATTTTTTCTTTAAACATCGGGGCACTTTGCTTTCAATTCCAATTTGATTATGCGATACCTCTTGCCTCGGTATCAAAATGTTTTTGATTTGAAGTATATCTGTAGGGCATTGACTCTTGAATGATACTGAAGTTATAGTGTGCGTATAAGCAAGATGACTATAAAAATACAACTATTGAACCATTGAATTACATTGAATAATTAATAAGTTGTATAATAATTCATTAGCTGATTTATTATAAAAAGCTGCGCTTTTAATAAAAGAACAAAATAATATTAAATATAATATATATCTAATTTGTCTGGTCTTTAAATGTTCCTTGATACGGAACATAAACAGCATGATTTGATGGCGACCCATTGGCTCCTGAATTAGGATCAAGTATAATATACTCGGAATATGACTATATTTCATGCTTTTGTATATCCGTCGGTGTACTAATTTTTATAATAATCTCGTCTTTTTGATAAGGCTGTAAAGTGATTAAATCTGGAAGTGAAACGGTTGTAATTTTAGATAGTTTTGATGATGTACCAGTATTAACCATCCTCTGTATTAAAGCCCCAGCAGCTGAAAAAAATGTGAAAGCTTATACGATAATAATGTGGATGATAGAGATGAAATTTGATTGATGCATTTGCTGTTGCCATGAGTCATTCCTAAATCAATTAAAGACGGCTCAACACAAATGTTTTTAGCATTTACTAATTTGTTAAGATTAATCATGCCAGCACCTTAATCTTTTACAAAAGAGTACTCATTTAGATTGTTGTTTTTAATTGGAATTGCATTGTTTTGCAATATAGTTTTTATAGAGTTAACATCGATTGAACTGTATCGATTAAGTGCAACTGTTAATGCAGCTGCACCAGCGACATAAGCAACAGCAGCCGAGATATCGTTAAAATGACGTTTACTTATTTGTAAATTAGTAGCGGTAGTGTAGATTTTGTGGCTTAGAGTCAAAATGTCGGAATAGGAAGGCAACATGAAAGGTTAATTCTGCGGCTCAGCTGTATCAACAGCGAGATTGCCATTTTCAATGTAGACATATTTGCCTGCAAAAATGTATTTGTATCCAAGCTTATTTCTATAATCTTTTTTATAAATAAAGCATCAACTTCTTTAATACTGAATAAAGGCACATTGCTTTTTTTTTAGAAGGGCCGTTTACAATGATAAGCCCAGCCATTCCAGTTGTTTTTAGCATGCTTTAACAAATAAAACATATTTGTGCTATTATACCAAACAAGCTCAATACCTTCTTTTTTAAACTTGTCACAATGTTCATTCAAGGTGTTTTCAGGATTGGTAAGAATGATATTTATTTTTTTGCTAAAGTTGTATTTCATATTTAAACATGTAGACGTAAACTGAATACAATGTCCGGCTGTTTTTTTTTTCAAACCAATGCGATAAATGATATTCTTGTTTGGCACCACCAACGCTCAGTACAGAAAGGTTTTTGTATGAAAGATATGCTTGATACTGAAAATTATGTGGTGTTGCCGCAATAATTATAACCACACCTTGTCTTGCGGCATCTTTTATTGCTTGTCTTAGCTTCGTGGTTTTTTATCTATATCAATGTTTTCCGGTAATAGATTTTTTGTTTTATCCTTGGTTGCAGCTATTATAGCTTGCAATACCAATGAAGTTGAAGTTCGACCTTTGCAGTAAAATATGCGATAGGTGCCAAGTGTCGCCTCAGGTGCAACTCCAGTAAAATAATTGGTTTTGCAACAGCAATTCCGGCTAGACTTACGCCACGATTATCGCATTTAACTGGACCTACAGTTTTGCTATAATCAAGACTCAAGGTTGCGATAATATTTATAATTTTCTTTAAATGCAGCAGTGTTTAAATTAATACCAGTATCAATAATCCCAAGTTTCACTTCTTTTCCTTTAAAGCCCATGGCATGAAATGCTTCAACACCGGTGGACACATAGTAAGGTGTTACATAAACTTGTTTGCCGGTGATTTTGGAACTAATATGAGGGCGTTCAAAGTTGGGTGTTTTATGAAAATCTTTATCATATGGTTTGACACTGTCTACAGCAAAGTGTCATGTTGAACAAAGTAGCAACACTGTGAGAATTAACTAATTTTGCGCTTGTCTTGCTATCATAATGATAATTAACTGCTGTATTAAAAATAATTGCATAAATCAATTGAATAAAAAGGTGTTGACAAAAAGCAAATAAAAAGACGTTGTAAATGGGGTATAAACATTTTAATAAATGCTTGGCGACCACTTTCAAATTCAGATGACATGATTTTATAAAAGAATAATAGCATGTTTTAGATACCATTTTAGATTATCAAATATGATGTTTAAAGCATGTGTTTATAATAATACTAACAGTAATGCAGTAGTTAAATAGAAGCCACTAATAATTCAATTTTTGCTTGTTTAAATTCTTCATTCTAGTAACTATCATGTGCTGTTACCTCTTCATTAATTAACCATCATTACTTTTATATAGTTTTATCAAACTAGCTAAACATGACATTATACACCAATATATATATATATATAGTTTAACAATCGTTGTATATATATTAAATGTATTAAAATATATATAGATTGTTACATGTCATTTCTATGCTTGTTAAATAGCAATGGATATAATAAAGAGCAATAATATAAATTAAGCGAGTGGCTTTGATTATTTCAAATGCTATTACAATAAAGTTATAATTAATGAAATTAAATGCATGTTTTAACATATAAACATAATAAAAATTTTATTTAACCAATATCTTGCACCATATTACGCCTATCAAACAAATATACATTCTATCAAATAAAACTGGCTGTTCAGAAAACTAAAACCATCTTCGTACATTAGACGACAGCAAGCTGATCAAAAGCTTGCCAATAAGTTTAAATCCAAGTTTGATAGTGATGCTACTTTGATATTTGGTAACTGGACTGTAAGTCATGTAAAGTTTCAAGAAGCTATTTGAAGTGCTGACTTGAAGCGTATGCTTCAAAAGAGCGGTCTTAATGTGCTTTTAATTGATGAGTATAACAGCTCTAAACCCGTCCTACTTGTCAAGCTCTAAGTTTAGAAACATTTAAAATAATCGATAATCCACGTCTGTATCAGCGTCGCAATCACCCAAAAGTAAAGTGTCATGGCCTCCTAAGGTACTATAACCTATAGACTGAATACAAATGAATATTTTATTTTAACATCTAGATTGTTTGTAGGCGCACAAACCAAAATTGTAAGAAAACTTATGAAACTTTTTACAGGTGCAAGATTGTGGCATTGCGACTTGGCTGCTGTTTTGAATTTCAAATATATTTTTGATAGTCTATAATTGAGTGGTATTATATCGGATCGGTTTTGAAAAAGCTAATTTACCTTGGAGTTTATCGATTTTAAACAACATAATAACAATGATCATTTTTAATGACCGTTACTAATTTTTTTAACCAATATTTATAAAAAATTAATACTGCATTATCTTTAATACACTTTAATTGTACATATTAGCAAGCACTTGCCATTATTTAACAATCATACTAGCCAATAAACAATTTTATTTACATGTATATCATTGAAACAAGTACTCACAGATTTATTATTGCTCGTGACTGCCAATTGTTTTCTTTTGCCCAATTCTTATCGCCGTCTTTCAGTTTTACAATCCACAATATAACTTCTTGCCTATTATGTATAACATTATACTTACTTGCGGTCAATCTTGTGCAAACTTGGTTTTTGGCCTTATTTCACCACTACCCCTTATTCTTGTATCCCCCATCGGATTACAGCCGCCTGCAGCAACAGCCAGATCGATACTTGAGTAAGGAGACAGGTAAGATGTTAATGCAAATGGCACTTACACTACCGCAGCAAATAGCCATAAATTATACTTTCTAAATATTTAGTACTATAATTAATACATTCAGCCATCTTTATGGTTTAAAATGCTTTTATGTAGGTACGTACATATGTGTATACATACATGATAACGTACCAATGACAAGTATTAATTTGGCAATAGGCCACTCACGTCGTGCGCCTACTTGCATCATTACCTGCTTATTTTTCAAGTTATTAGCTTGGCAAAAAGTATTATTAATGGCGTGTTATGGCTAGCATAATGATTATAAGCCATTCAATATTTGCTATTCATAATAAACAACACTATTAACAAAGCAACAAAAGCATTTTTATTATTATTATTAGTAGTAGTATTAGTAGTAGTAGTAGTAGTAGTAAATAAACAGTATTCAATAGGCTTTTGCAGAGGCTTTGGTCATACGACCTTTTTTATAGCCACACGCAACAAGTTTTCGATCACTGCACCTCTCAAGCGTTTTCATCCTCCGCCAACTGTCTTTTGTCGAATTCTTCTTCCGCTTTTCTTTACCGCCATCGTTGTTCGTCACCGAGTCGCTTTCCTTGGAATAGTTGGTTTACCATTCGTTTCTGGTTGGATAATTAAGCACGCAACGTGGTTTCTAGTCTTTATTAATACAGTTTATTTATTACTATTGACTCATCAGGCATTGCGCCGTTATTTGGCCGTCAATACACCTACTCTTCTACTCGCTCTCTCTCTCTATTTCTCTCTCTATTTCTTCTCCTAATCTAATATTTCAAAAGCAACTGAATGTGGTACGAATCTATCTAAACTGGTTCGATAGAAGAGGCTTATCTATTGTCTGGGCCTGCGAAGTGTCCCATTGATATCCTGTCCCTTATTAGTCATCCTGCGCAAGTCATCTGTGTCCCAACGTATACTTTTGTAGAATCTCCTTTATATCTAATACTAAACAACTCCATAGTCTACACGTATATAGCTACTGGTAGTCTTTAATCTTTTCTTTATTCATTGACCTTGCCGTATCAATGGATTTACTAGTGGAGCTGGCAGGGTCAGATCCTGATCTCAACGGCCCAGTAGCATTGCCATTGTTTATTGTATGGACGGTAGCTACGCTGGTGTCCATCTACTATCGGCGACGCTATGGCCCGAATATAGGCTATTATAGCGCACTAGCCATGGCTGCCTTTACCATGGCCATTTTTCACTTTGTTTTATTTTTAACATCCCATAGGATACCATCAGTAGCCATGGCACGCCAAGTGGTGACTGCTCTTGGCACTCTACTGCTCTGCTGGATATTGATTGCTGTGCTTAATAGCTGGAGCGAGTCCAGACGTGTTATGCGTATACGTCCCGAGGCCGTTAGTCCTATTTACCAAGCCAATGGAAAAATCAGCGATCGACCACCAAGATTACCAAAGCTTTCGTTCTTATCCACGCCTATGAATGAATTAGAAGTAATTCATCCACCGACTCAGCGTCTTTCTCAGCTTATACCTGAAGCTACTGCACCTTATCGTGTTACATCCTCAGACACTGAGACATTCCCAGCCTACCAGCCACACTATTCGCAGCCTCGATTCCGTCACTTTACAGCGGCCCTTCAAGTAGCCAATACAACATCATTTGTCGCAGCTATCACTGGTCGTCTCGTGGCCATATTCACCCAAAACCCGGATATTGAGCTACCATTTGTTATTATAGCTTGCATTTTTAACGGACTACTTTTAGCCGCTATTCTTGCGTCTTCAGCGTTGTTTTGGCGGGCTAGTCGTGAAATGAGCCTATTAACACGCCGCCCCTTAATAATCTTGTTTCTTTTAACACTACTACTAATTCCACGTTGTATTTCTCTTGGACTTCGTTCACTGGACATTGGCTGGTATCTTGGTTCGGAAGTATTTACAGCAATCTGGCTATTTATTGCTTTATGGCCAGGCATGTTAAAAACAGTGACTGAATTCAACAGCCAGGAGGACAACACTTTAGAACGGCGCGGTCTAGTGCGTGTAGACCAGTTTTCTACCATCGACACAACATCCAAAGATTTTGAACCCATTAGATTTTCTACACGAAGTATAATAGACGGTACAGATACTGGATCACCAATCGATCTACCAACACCTGTATCACCGCGATTTAATGTCACGTCACGACTAGCCCGTACACAGTCGATGCTCTATGATGCACGACGTACATCATTTGCTAGTCTAAAACGTGTCTATAGTATGGCAGTACCATCAGTATTTACCGATGAATCAGTCGAAGACGATGTCAAACCAGAAGAACAATTAATGAAAGAGCGTAAACGGTGGACAATTAATATGGACATAACACAAGGCGAAAGCTTGATAGATATGCTGCAACGCGACTTGGATATAGTTATAGATAAAGATAAGATGAAGACAGAATCGTCGGTACAACGACCGCCCACTGCAGCAAAAAGAACAAAGTCCAGAACCAGAACTAAATCAAGAACTATACGCGTTTAATTGAAGATTTCATTTATTTCAAATTAATAAACCTTTAAAATCAATGGCATTTATTAGCCGATAAAAGTGCTTGAAGTGTTTTGTTCATATCACCATTGTATAAGCATAATTTCTGTTCAGCTACTGGCCGGGTCAATTCAAATTCGTTCATCTATACAGCACATATTATGAATACGCAGTATTAATAGCCATACCATCTACTTACTATAAATTCAACCGCGCTATCTTCAAGTGTTTGCTTATTTACTTCCACTTGACTATATCAATTAAGCGTTATTTATAATTAGTTAAATAATCACCTATCTAGTTTCTTATTTACCTTTGCATACGTGCGGCTTTACGTTCACGTTCTGTATTGCGAACATCTTTTAAAGCCTACACATACACATACACATATAGATTGTATGGTTAGTAAGTGAATCCGTCATAGCCTTACACTTCTTTAACCTACCTTTTCGGTCTTTGACAGTTCGAGCTCGCCCGATTGCATGTCAGCCAATAAACTGACCATATCGCCCATATCTTTGGTGGCTTGCGCGCCATGTCCCTTCTGTTCAACCTCTTGCTCATCAGCCTGCACCGATTGATCTGCAGTAGAGGCTGCTTCGGGAGCAGCAGCTGCTGGCGGTGCAGTTGATTTCTTAGACTTGGATTTTCGAGACATAATCAAAAAGAACAAAATAAAACAAATACTTGATAGTTCAATTTTCTGACTAGTGTCTTTTCTCTTTTTAATTATGCCTACTCCAAAAAAGCAACCTTCTAAAAGTAAAACAACTCCTAGAAGACGAGGCCGACCACCAGCAACTAAGCAAGATGAATTACCACTCACTGGCCCGTCTATTGAAGTAGAGGATAAATCAATAACTGAACCAGCAACGTTGACAGAACAACACTTATCAGTCACCACAAGACGTAAAAGAAAATTAACCATTACTGAACATGACGAGACAGCAACTCAAAGTACAACATTAAACACTGCAGATAAAGTAATAGTGACAGAAAATGAAGATCCAGTACCGTTAAAACAATCTATTAATTCAAATCGTGGTTGTAAACGTACAAAAACCATAAAAGCTATTCAATCAATTGATAAAGAGATAGAAAAGCCGGTAACTGTACATGGTAACGAGAAAGGTAAAGAACATGGTATTCAAACTAGACGACAACGACGACAAAGCAAAGAGGCCATAGAAAGTCAATTAATAGACAGTAGTGTAGAACATATTATAAATAATGAACAGCAACCATCTAGTAAACAAGTAATTGATAAAGAAGTTATAACATCTGGTGTAAAACAGTCAACTAAAACTATACGTAAAAGAGGACGTCAATTAACACAAGACACAGTTGTAGAAGAAGAAGAAGAGGTTGTAAAAGATAATAATAATAATAAGTCTATTACATCATTAGTTAATAATAAGCGTGGTCGTAAACAGCAATCTACAACAATTGATAATAGTATTACAAATATTACTATATCCAATGAAGAAAATGATAACAATAACAACAACAACATTGATAGTATCAATACTGATACTGTTAATAATAATAAACAAAATACATTTATTACAGCACCAATTCAATCTTCAGTAGGAATAGGACCAAATTATCCCATATTATTACCAGCACCATTACCATTGTCGGTATGGTCACCGGAAACATATAAAGAAGTTGATTATTTCTCACGCGATCTACCAGTCCATAGTGTACAACATACAGATCCATTTCGTTTCCGTAAGTAATTATTAGTAAATAAGCAATATAGATATAAATATATTCATATAAATTATAGGTAATCTGGCTCATGGTATACGTAAAATGAGCCTATATGGATCAACTGAACAGCGACAGGCCGCCATGTTAGCCTATAAATCGGTAAGTTATCTATTTATAATAAATATAGAGTAGTAACTATACGCCAATGAATAGATTATAGAGACGTTGGCTACAGATATTGCCGGTAAGTCTGTGATGTTTATAGACTACCTTATTAATATACTGTATAATAAATATAGAGGATGATCCAGAAAAAGAAACACTAAAGCGTATTTACGCCTTTCTAAGTTGGACATTTGAACCACATGCTTTTAAAAAAGAAGCAGGTCTACCTATGCCTATGCTTATTGATGATGGTAAATATTAGTATTGATATTATGAATTACCAATTAACTAACCAATCAATATAATAGATATAAAGCTATTACAAGTATTGTTATTACAAATTAATGCTGAATTACATCATACTGATATGGATGTACAACGACGTCAATTATATCGACAATTAAACCGAGTCCAACTAGATCCAACTACCAAACGATTGGTGGATTTAAGTCGACGGAAAGAGGATAATTTCTTACCTCAAGTGGCTAATCCACTAGGTATTTACGAACAATCTAAGCGGAAATTAGACACATCAATGACACAGACATCGCATAAAAGTATGGAAACATCAACAACAGCATTAAATCAAGGTACAATTGAATTAGAAAATAATAATTTAATTAAAAGCGATGTTGACACGGATGACGACAATAATAGTGATGATTCTATGTAATATAATATAATATAATAAATTTATTGTTACCATTATTATTAATACTGTTACTTTATTACTTTAATACGATTATTATAACTAGCTATCTACGACGACGATCGTGATATCTATCATTATCGTCGTGTTCTCTTCGGTTTCGATGTCGATTAGACGATGGACTACGTTCACGACTATTACGACGACGAGCATGATGTTGATGATGACGCGGTTCATGTTCATAAGACCGTGGCCGTTGATAATGATGACTTGACTCCGATCGGCCAAAATGATGATGATCTCTTTTATCTTTTGACTTTTGTAGTTGATGTTGTTGATCGCGGTCATTCGACGTCACTTTATGTTCATTATCTTCTCTTGGTGTTGCCTTAACTGTTCTACCATCGGCATGCTCAAATACCATTTCGTATTGATCGGCATCTTGTCGACCTTGTCGTTTCATAGCCAATCCTTTTCCGACATCGTCACCGGCGGCTCGTGCTCGACGTGCATTGGTCCAATCGCCGTGTAGTTTACTTACAGATTGTGAAAAGTCCACTTTAATACGTCGATCATCCACGAGTACATTATCCATTTTAAAATACGCTTCTTCAGCGTGTTCACGCTCTTCAAATTCCACAAATGCATAGCATAGCGATTCATTAGTGCGACGGTCACGAATGACTTCACACGATGATATGGCGCCGAATCGAGAAAATATTAATTCTAAATCTTCATCTTGCGTAACTGGATTCAATTTACATATAAATAGTACGTTTTCCGGCGGCTTAATATCGGCAAATGGCAAATCACCGACCATTTCAAGGGTAAGTGCGCGGGCCTGTGCTTCACGTTGTCGTTGACGTGCTAATAACTCCTCTGGTCCCATACCTTCAGGATCATCAATCGATTCATCTTCGCCGAGTCTAACTGTAGCCAGTTGTTCGGCAGTTGGCATAGGCGATGCATCTGGTACACTAAGACCATGAGGATCGGGAAATGGATCATCCAGTATAATGGTATGTCTAATACGAATATCTCGAAACGGCTGATGATTATCGTCGCACTGAGCGTCATTAATAAGATCGAGTACTTCAAAGCCTTCAACGATATGACCAAATACTGTGTAGCGGCCATCAAGATAGTCAAGTTCATCGCCCAGTGTAATAAAGAACTGTGAGCCACTAAGTGCTAATGAAGTGCTTGTATCGCTAGTTTTATCGGCTGTTGTTGTTGCCGTCGTATTAGTTGAATTATGTTCAGTGGCTACAACAGCCATAGAGACAGTGCCTCGCTTTTTATGTTTAAGTTTTGGATGTATCTCGGCTGGAAAGTAGCGCTTTGCTGCTCGTTCCTCTGCTGACAGTCCTTCTAATAGACTGAATACGCTTTCACCGCCCTTGCCACTTCCTGTAGGATCGCCAGTTTGAGCGGCAAAATCCTTTTCAACGCGAAACATTGAACAAAAGTTGTAGTATTTAATCTTGCATAGTTTTAAAAAGTTAAGGCAAGTACGTGGACAACGATCTACTTCGAGATCTATAACCAAATCGCCTAAAGATGTTTCAAGTAGAACGCTCATAATGGAATAAAGACAAATACAGAATAATAATAATAATAACAATTGTAATTGATGTTTACAACGCGTATTAATTGGTTTATTTTTCTTTTCTATTTCAACTTTCTAAGCCACTTTCTTATTGTTGTTTATTAGTGACACTATTCACTATAAACGATATTGATACTGGTTTAGTGCACTTCAGAACAAAAGGTTTCTGTTTATTTACTTATTCAGTATGGATTACGGACGACGACAGTCATTACAGCCCATGAAGGCTTCTTATATATTTCCAACGTTAAAAACCCAAGAAATTCTTACATGTCTTCATGAATTGCAAATACCTTTCTCAGAAGACGACCTACAACGACCTTCACATATGCGTATGATGTCTGTATATGAAAGTATTTGTTATGTCTTTATGGGTGTATCGCGTGAAGATATTGTGTCTATTGACAAATTTACATCGAATATGTCATATCCCGATCTATACCAGAATGCACTTGTATCCATGTCATTTTATCGGTATTTGTAAGTTGTTACTTAATTACCGTTATATTTACTTATTAATATTTTATTTAGATCGCGGTTTATGCAAGCGATAGGTATTGATGATTTTGGCTTTAAAGATCTGGCTAAACCGGAACCAGGACGTGTTCGTCGTATTATGAGTGCTGTAATCAATTTTGCCAAGTTTCGTGAAGAAAGAATGGATGTATTAGACCAATTTACTATTAAATCAGTAAGCAACACACTATGTTATTTCTAGCACTAATATCATTGGTAGGAAGAGCTACTGGATCAACATGCATTATTGCAACAACAGAATGAGCAGCTAAAAGAACATTTAAAAAGTATAAAGTAAGAATAAGCAGGTATATAAATTTAATACAGCTTACATTAATGAATAGAATACAACAAGAACGTGAATTGGCACAAGTCCAAAAGCTGGAAGAAGAGAAATCAGGCATTCAATCTGAACTTCGTGAAATGAACAAACAACAAACACGGCTTAATGCAGAGATTGAAGAACAAAAACAAGAGAAAGGACAACTTTCTGATAAAATGGTAAATCATAAATATTTCAATTTACAACACTTATATTATTGAGTATAGACAAGTGCCCAATTTGAATTAATTGAGGTCAAACAAGAGATTGGTCGATTACAAGCCCGTATTGTTCCTAGTCCGGAGAAATTACAGGAGGTAAATGGAATAGATAGCATTGATTAAATAGAGACTAATGATCGTTTTAGTTGATTGATAAATTGAATGCAGACTTGGTTAATACACGTCAAAAGATTAGTGTTGAGGAATTAAAAGCCCATGAGTTTCAAAGTAGAATTAGTAATATTCAATATTTAGCTCAGGTAACTATTGATATGGCCAATCATTGAATAATACAACTAAGACTGGTATAGGATGTTGAAGCGTGTAAACAATTGATGCAAGATTGTTTAGAAGAGACAGAGAATTGTCAGAATATTACACGAGAAATTACTATTCTTTGTGAGAAAGTGGAAAAAAAAGAGCTTGAAATTCACGATTTAACCTATAAACTTGAGGTAAATAGATATATTAACAATAAACTGTATACATATGTGTGTATTAATGTTCATTATAGTCTCAAGAACGTCAAATTACAAAGGCCAAAGATATGCTAGAGAAATTGCATGTACAGCACCAACAACAGCAAGAGATAATTGCCCATAAAATGGATCGACTTCATGAAGATTATGGTGAATTGCAACGAGAAAGTACTGTTTATGCGCAAAAGATTATTGAATATCAAGAATTAATAACCGAGAAAGAGGCACAAGTAAGTATTGGCCATAATTACTTTATTGTAGCAACTATGTTGATCATTTACGTATTTAAATAATCACTATTCTAGATGGCTGAACTACATAAAGATGTCGAACAAGAGATATCAAGCATTCAAATGAGCTATATGCGACTTCGACAACAAGTAGAAGTGTATCTAGTCAAAGTACAACGTCATTTAGTAATACCAAAGGAACATGAATAATGATAATATGATGATGATTACCACTATTATTATTAAGATTCTATTGATTTATAATACATTGTTATTTAGTAAAATATAAATTGTTAAATGACTTATTTATACAAATGTTTTTTATTATTATCAAACAAAATATACCGATATTACATTTCAAATGATTTATAACAACGCTACTTATTATTATCATTATTGTTATTAGTATTGCTATTATTAAACTAATGGATATGGATAGGTAAAAAGTGTTGTAATACTTGTAATAATAGTAAATCAAGTTTCCGTATCGCTATGTTGTCGTTTACGTGATCTATTTGATTTAGATGCACCATGGATATTCCGAGAAGAAAAGCGCTTTTTACGTCCAGCAAGTAATGCTTCACATTCTTGCCAGGCATAATAAAGAATTGCATTTAATTGGAGGATATCCTGTTTACGTCGATGATCTTCACCAAGTCGACGGAATTCATGGGTGAGTTGTGCACATCGACTTACATTCTCTGGTGATACAAAATCCATGGCCACTTTAATACAAGAAGCGTAATTACATACTTGATGTGCACAGCCAGCTGGCACAAATACTGCATCACCGGGATTTTGAAATATACGCCAGCCTTTAACGCCGTATTCCTGATACAGACGTTGGCGTAAGCCACGATCAAGATAGAATGTTTGGTCGTGTACTGGATCATCAACTGATATATTGCGTTCACGGGCAATATGAGTTAAAAAGTCACGTATTTTTGGTAGATCAGCCAGTGGAAATATATCCCATACGGCAGCAGCGGCAATGCCTGGTGGCCGTTCTGTAAACGCTAAACTATCATGACAAATAGGATATCTGGCACGGTTTTCTTCCGGTGATGGTCGATGATGCTGTCCATTGGATGATGATGCTGTTGGTGGTGCAGTATGTTGGTTAGTTGAGTTCATTTTCTTTTGAATAAGCTGTTCTTGCTGCTCGATCGGTAGGTTATCAAGATAGGATGCATAAAGCATAATATTAACAGCATCAGCCATGTCAAGATGTAGATTTGTGGTACCGGCACCACCTTCGCCATCATTTGATCCATAAGCATTATACATCTTTGGCCCTAGATCGGGCCAGATATAATGATTTGATAAACGATTGACTAGATTTAGATCGCCTTGTAGATGTGTATATGGCTTAAATGGTAAAACACGCATAAAATCGTGATAATGGTCAGGGAATTTGTTGCGGAAATCGTCGTTTGACGGCCAATCCTACAATAAATACACTTTATTAATGTTACTTGTTATATAATTATGCAATACGTACCTTTAATTTAAGAATCATACAACGACTATTCTCGTCACTAGGCCGTACTGTAATATCGGAGAAGCCTTGAAAGAATTGACCAACCGTCATGTCGACAAGTGCATCACCTGTACGACAATCGATCATTTCTGTAACTTCATGACCGTGATATTCAATAAACCAACTCGGTGTCCATAATGAACATGTAAATTGCGATAATAGATTTGGTACAAAACATGCTTCACCTCGCGCCCAACAGGCTTGGAACTGATCAAGTTGATCATTTAATGGAGTAACATTCAATATCTGATAGCGTCGAAAGTGGGCAACCGAGTCAAATGCCGCATCGTCCGTGGGCAGTGGTGGCTTAGGTAGTTGCGGGAATTGCCAGGCCATAATTGTTTCCTTCATCCAGCGAAGTTCGGCTAGGCCATAATTACGCATTCTTACCATATGCTGATGGCCATGACGTCTGCTATAAGTGCACCGTTTGATACGGCAGCATCTGGACTTGCATCCCATTCATCGTAGCAATCCATACAAATCTCAAGACCACAAACACCACACATCCAGAATCCACTTAGAATGTTGGTCAAGCAAGCATCGCATAGTTGGCGCTGTAAGCCTAGTGGTTCACGTCGGTAGCATGGTTCATGTTCGGCAAACGATAGTTCACGATCGACAATATATCTTACAGCAGAAATAATTCGATGCAGTATGAATCGTTCTGGTGAACCAAAATGATAATGAATTTGCGGATCTGTTTCTTCAACAGCGGTACTAGTGGTAGTAACAACACTAATAATTGATTTTAATAGATCTTGTCTTGTCCAATCAATAATACGCCCTTCAGACGACTCTTCAACCGCCGATTGAAAGAATGGACCATAAATAAGATCGTCGCTTGTAATATCACTTCGTTTTTTGCCTACTGCGTCAAGTTTTAGACCAAATACACGTGTACGAGCAAATCTACATGAGCCAGCATTTCTAGATACGCACGCTACGCATCGTTCAAATCGACTAACTACTGGGCGCTGGCATTGTGAAGTTTGCCAAAATACTGGACCATGACATGTACGCATTTTCACCTTTGATAGATCGTCATGCACCCAAGTACGTTCTGGTGCTGGTTTTGTTACACGAGACTGGCGCGATGTTCGACGTGCTTTGCCATAATTACCGTCATGTGCTTCATCATCGTCTGCGCCGTCGTTATCCTCATCATCGCTCCTTTTACCATTGTTTAAATCAACATAGGATCTAATTTTGGTGGCAGCTCGTTGAGGACGACGATAGGGCCGAGTTTCATTAGGTACGATGGATTCTTGTTTAACAAGTGGCTTTCGAGCAAGACGAAGGCGCAAGTACGCATCGACTACTGCCTCGGAAAGGCCCGTCATATTTGCACAAAACTTTAGCTCTTCTGGAGTAGCAGGTCGTGCATGAGCCTCAAGTTTTTGATCCAAAATATAGGCCGATTCTGGTGGAATCATAGCTAACGAGAATGACTCGTTTGTACCTTTATATTATACTTTTAATTAATAAACAATAACTAAGGAGTATGTATAGATTTACCTGATATGTTACCATTGCTATTTACTGTCGACCTCTGGTCACTTTCTTCGCTATCGCTATCGCTATAAGAGCTGCCATTGGTTTTAGGTGAATTAGACGCGAATTCCGACGTTAATACTTTGTAATGAACCGACTTTACACCGTCTAGTCGGCTAGTTGTCGTCTTTTGGGCCAAAGATGGCGATTTTGCTTGTAGCATAGTGAAGCAAATCAATGACTATATGCTTGAATGGATAAACGCTTTTTCTAAAAGAAGTGCACACTAGCTGCATTACTGGCAGTGTATACAACTAAACTGCTTAATCGTTGTAGATTCAACATATAAACATACTTACCAGTGTCCAGTAGTTGAGTATAGAAGAAGCAGAAGAAGCACGCCACGGGATCGGAGTAGTAGACAAAGGTAGATTATAAGGAGAATAAGCAATTATGAACAGCGTCTTTCTACAAATAGAGGAGAACCGTCACCGCATAACTTTGTGCAACCGATAATTTGTACTCGATTCATGCATTATAAAGTTTAATTATGCCGACGTCGGAAGCTGGCATTATTTTCATGCAGTCCCACGTTTCAAATAAATTCCTAATAATATTGATATTGCACGCTACTGATTAAGGGCCCAAGTGGCAATAACATGAAAATGCTACTTATATACCACGTGTGGAACATTCGCAGACAATCTGCCATTAATGGCAAGTGTATAATGGACTAGCAAGAGTTGACAAACATTTTGTTGAGTATTTTTAATTAATAAAAAGCGTAAGAATAGCAATGGTAAAGTTGGTGTGCATATATACATGCGAAAATGAGTGGAATATATTAAAGTATATAATAAATATAATATGTTTAGTATATGATGGAATGACATATATACATATTGGATAATAAATCTACAATGATGAGTATTTGATGATTAATGCCACTCACCACCCTGAATCATGTTTAATAGATTGGGCGTTATTGAATATTAGCCATTTGACCACCAAACTATACTAATTGTTAATTATTTGTTAATAATAATATTAAATGACGTATTTATTTAATTTAATTAATAAATATCAAAGTCCATGTACTTTAAGATTAAAGTTGTAACAATGCACAATATACAGTTATTAGTGCAATAACATTAAAAAAGCTAACTAATACAACTAACTAAACAGCATATATATTGATCTAATAAAATACGAAATAAAACTAAAACAAAGCTATTATCAAATGCCCGTATTTAGTTTAGACAATCTACTAGCTATCTTGGTGTATACATCAACATTGCATAATGATTGGCATTGCAGTAATGAACTGACTGATATACAACTATAAACCATTTTAAGCACGGTCGTTGCATTTGACGCACATATAACGATTACAGCGATTGCATACCCAACTTATATCCGTTTCAGTTGGCGAGAGATTACAGCGAACACAGCATGAAATACCACAATCATTGCAAAGTGTAACGCCTGGACGACATCGACAAACAGAAGTTTTGTTACAAGTGACACAGATCCATCGACCGCATCGTCGACAGTTTATATTGTTCATTAGTGGGTTTGAATGCTCTACCATTTTGTGCGTGTGGCAATAAGCAGGTATTTCCGTACACTGGCAGCTTCGCTTTGAATGGCATGAATTACATAGAAATCCAACAGGATGGTCGGCACCTGGGCACATGATAATTATAGTGGCGATGACCGACAATCATTGCAGCGATAGCTGCCGCATCCTCCATAACAAGTGAGTTTTTGGCAACAGTTTTTACAAAGATAGGCGGCTTGACTGCATAATTCACACCAGTGACGTCGAAAAATGCAATAGCCATAAGAACAAGCATCACATGGCATTGGCCATACCTCAATAAGTTGCTCTGCACCAGTAATGGACGGTAAACCAAAGGTATTATGGCTGCTATGCCATACATTATCGCTTTGTTTAAGAAGACTGCCATTGCTGCTGCTGCTGCTAGATGGCAATAATTGATTAATAGATTTTGTGCTTATATTTTGTTGTTGCTGTTCCTGTCGTTCTGATGCCATTGCTTGTAAAATCTCTAGACTTTTAGTGCTATTTGTTGGTCTAGAGTACAGTGAATTGAACTGCCAGTCGAATCTTTGAGTTGTATGATAATGCATAACCGTATCGTATACATAGCGCAGTTTTAGTAATTTGCCTTGATCAAAAAGATCCGTAAGTATATTGCTTAGTTCATTGCAATGGGATCGGTCCGAATGTCGCAGCGAAAGCCATTCAAGTTGCGGACATCGTGCCAGTAGTATAGTCAACACATTGCTTGTCATTTGATGCCGTCGAGTCTTATACGCTTTACAGCATGCAGTGCACTGGCATCAAGCCAGCCATTGAACAGCTTTATCAAATGCGATTCCAGTATTCTTGAATAAAATATTGGTTGATTTGCTTCGTTTGTATTAATGGTAAACGTAGGTACAATCTCATTTCCAATGGCTGGATTCGTAGATAGTATGTTGTTTATAGAACATGCTTGGCTTTCTTAAATTAGCATAGTGCCAAATAACGCCAGAAGTAGTTATCAGTTCGTATGTATATCGATTGACGAATATGAACTGTCTAAGTGTGCTGATATCCAGCCAAACAAATACGCGTAATAATACTTCTTCTGGAATAATACAAAATCCAGGATCTCTTTTCATATTCAATAAAATTCGACTAGAATAAAAGGTTTGATTCACAAGTAAACACGCCATCGCTTCTGGAAGCATATTATACAATGCGTAATCTATGCAGTAGCAAAGGCGACAAAATATCAATACTCTATGAATGATACGAACACTAATAACAACGCACACAAATTCTGCAGTCTCATTGGATATGTGAATAGCTCGTGTAACCATTTTGCTTTATTTTTTAATTATTTAACGAAATATAATGTATTGCTTTATGTATCATTTTGTCATTAGACAATTATTGGTTTATTTGGCAGGAGTGGATGGCGTTGTTGATGCAATATTTGTAAACGAGTCTGCCCATACGCTTTCCGATTCCAAGTGTATGGTTCATCGGCAAATGCTTTGGATAATACGTTCAATACGGCATTGCCAGCTTCCAATTCTAATTCAGACAACTTTGCTTTTGGCAAAGAAGCGTTTGTTTGACGCTGGAATACAACAATCATTGCCGCTGCAGCTCTAATGCTAGGCAGGTTCGATTCAAGTGGTGTGGCACAGCGTGCCAAATGGAAAAGCATGAAATTCTCCATTTCTAACGATACAGCATTAGGATATTGCGCGTGGATCTGTTCAACATGCTCGTCATTCCGGTCAACAAATGCTGGATCCACGCGGCCTTGTGCGGCATAGAATGTATCTGCCGTAATATTCGTGCCAGATACCACATGATTTAAACCTACTTGCTGGCTCAGTTGCTGTTTTAATGCTTCAGTAAGTTGAGTATCGGCAGCAAATACACTTGAAAAAGTGTAACATTCCTTTGGCTCGCTGCTGCTTAAGCTAGAAACGGCAGACTTTGTTGTGGTGTCTGTGCCACTATCGATGGCCAAATCTGCAAAGGCGTCGAATCGTCGTGTTACCGCTGCCGAATCATCAGGCACAATAATATCGCCAGCATCAGCAATGGGCGCAATAGCACCACAAGTACCAATGCGAATAACACACAATGGGCCATCGACAACAGCACGTACCTCACGAAGCATGAAATCCATCATTGCCATTCCCATACCAATAGCTATAATACTAACTGGGTGTCCGGCAAATCGACCGGTAATTGTAAGAAAGCCGCGGTGACTTTCGCGTTCAAACTTTGGTGCATCAGCATCAAGAAGGGTAGCAAGACGTCGTGCACGTTCTGGATCGCCCACTGTAAGGATGCGATTACACACCTCGCCTCGTTTTAAGCCTACGTGATAAGTATGGCCCTCAGCATCCATAGGAAAGTTGGCGTTTTTCATATCAGAATGCATTGTTGATAAATCAATGTTATTCAGTGATTAGTGATGGTTAACTCTAAACAGAAAAAACAAAGACAAACAAATCTGTAACACGGGTGCTATGGCAGATTGTTGCGAATATTTCCACAATAAAAGAACGAAATAAGTTGTAAAATTACTAAATTCTTACTATTGGTCAATGGCGCGTGTTTATATCGTTCTGTCGGGTTTCGCTAAAGGTATATAGCCGAATAAAGGACACGAATAAAGATAGTAGGTAAAGAAAAGGAAAGACACAGTTGTATAGATTCAAGGGAACGAGTGCGTGAATTGGGAAGTATTATGCAACAATGGGCATCACATTGGTTGCCAAGTAATTGCTAGCACATGTTGGAGCTTAAAGCGGAGAACATAATAGGACGATTTTTTACAAAAAAAACCGAAGGTGGATGGTGTATACTTAGTTTATTAATTTTTTTAATTTTGCAAATTATTATGCCATTATTTTCAACGGTGTTTTACTATTGTTTTGTATCTGCAAAATAGGCTGGCTTGCCACCTCTTAATGAAACATGCTTGTTGAACATTAGAAGAAAACAAAAAAGATAAAACAGTCACATGGCTGTAATAAGCTGTAGGCCATATGATTCATCGACCCTATAAACTAGCTTTAAAACTCCGTTTTATAACTACTCATCTGCAATGAAATTGAGATTTGTTATGTAAATAATAACTACAAAAGCTGCACTAGACACCTATGTTAAATTATTGCAATTTATGCGATAATAATAAAAACAACAATAGTAACAATAGTAACAATAGTAACAATAATATTCATAATATTCGTAATAGCTGTATGAAAATACACCATTGATGTCTTGTTTGTTCGTTTGTTATTTTGATAAAATTTTTTTGTAAAGTAACCAGTATGTTACAGGCTGATACATTCATTATTTAGACATGGGGCGGAACGGGGAAACTACACGGCAACTCTACACAATTCAAAGGCCCTTACCGGTAGGACGAAACAAGCTGCATTAGTTCGGTCTAAACGACCATTCTAATTTGCCGGCAGCTCGCGTGCCTAGCTTATCAGTAAGCGCTTGGAACATGCCAAGAAATGATTGCTGCTCCCACCACTGTCATGTAGCTTATTCGTGGCCATAACGAGCATCAAAGCGCTTGGCCAGTGGATGTGGATAGGCCGGTGCACTTTACCGAGAGCGGCATCCAAATTGATGTCATTGACGTTAGATCTACGCCATTCCTATTTTCTGATAAGGAGGACTATCATGGTGCTTCTGTAGGACCAGTCTAAAAATAGACATCTCAGACATTTTTCGTCATGAACTGTATCACACCCATCCCTTCTGCCCTTGCAGCAGCTTTATTCAAAAAAGTCGCCTTTTGCTATAAAATAGCCACAACTTTAGCGGCCTATTCTCACAAGTATCTGCTTTCATACTCATTGACTTCACATCACAGCAATTTCGTGACTTTTGCATCAACCATTTTCTGGTTACCAAACATCTTTTGTTCTCTACGCTATCACACACACACACGGATTTTCTGCATTCTACTCTGAATAACATCAACATGCGTTCCTTCGCCGCTATCGTTGCCATCATCGCTCTTGCCGGTGCTACTGCCGCTGTGCCGCAGCAACAAGGAAGCGTCACTATTCCAACAGCTCTACCATCGACTCTTCCACCAGGTTTCCCATCCAATCTACCCTCTGGTATCCCATCCAATCTACCATCGGGTATCCCAACTAACGTCCCAATCAGTGGCTCATCGACTGCACCACAGTCTAACTCGGTATCAAACACCAATAGCCAGTCTTCTCCTGCTTCCAACGGCTCTGGCAGCAGCACTGACAGCGGCACGACCGCCCCCACAAACACCCCGACTGGAACAGACACAACAAAGCCTTCCAACACAAACAAAGACTCGAGCAAGTCCGCACCATCTTCTACCGACACCAACGCTGCATCAAGTCGTGTCGCTGGTGCAAGTGCATTGGGTCTCGTTGCCGGCATGGTTGGTCTATTAGCTGTCTATTAAACCATTCATGATGTTGGTTTAACCAGTAACATGGTTATATTCAATTATGGTACTATCTCTTGGCTGTGAAGTTCACGAGTGACTACGTTTATTTGCAATAAATATGAACATATAACTATTTAACTAAATAACGAAACTGGTATTACACGTGTTTTAATCAGTGTAATTGTTGTGGGTGGATGTGTCTGTAGTATAAGTAAAGAATTAGTTCTAAATATAAATACAACGATGCTGATTAACAATGGATTGCTTAACAGTGATCCGCTTTGTTAATTGTTCCTTAGCTCCATTCAAATATATTGTACTAGAGCAAAAATGTTGTTTCAGCTTTTTTATCGGTTTATTTGTTTTTAATTTTAAAACATACAGATTCTATTAACTATTTATTAGTTCAATATAGTGTATTATTCACTTGAAACTATATATGATTTATTATTTATTAATAATGTATATTAATTATTTATTGTAACTTAATAATTAAATGCCTAAATCTAATAACATTCGAATTCGGATTTATTAGCTTGAGTGGGACAACGGTCCGTAGGACCTAACCGCGCATTTGCAGCATTTGTCTGCCACCCCGACTAAATTTAATGACATTTAATTTATCAAACATAATGATGGATGGTAATGACATCAATCACCAAAATCCTCATTATTATAGAGCTTCATCTTCATCATCTTATAATCATACTGCCATACATTACTTTATTAAATGGAACAAATGTCTAGCTCAATTGCTCGTGTACTATCAATTGTAGTCATTTAATCACCAAACCATATTAAATTGCTTAATAATGTTGAATGCATACAATATACCATGTAATTAATACATTTCAATCAGCTTAATGGGCCAATAGCATGCCTCACGTGCTTTTAATTAAAAGTTAAACATGAAATGATACACGATACACATCTATTGTTACAATAACATTAACAGAAATAAATAAGACAATAAACTATTTATGTCGTTGTTAAATGGCAACGTGATGAGTTGTATCAACTATAACAGTTATAGCATACTAACCATGGCAAAAAAATGCTATTTTTAATTAATTGACAAACAAACAGCAACAATACATAACAGCATCAAAGGCTGTGTTTTAAATACCGGTAATTTGTCATGGTTCTTCTTGACATTACTACAACTAGCTACTTCTTAGCCTGAGAATAGCTTTAAATTAATGTAAAAAAAGCACATTGGATAAAAATAAAGGCACTAATTGTACACCTTTAGAAGTTCTTATTCTACATTTAGCCATCGGCACTAATTATTGACAGCGTTGTTGCATTTGCGTAGTTACAATACGACTGGCAACTATATGAAAACTCCGCTGTTTGATTTGTTTTCGTATTATGCAAAGCCATAATAGGCTGTAATCCAAGGTGAGCTGAATTGATTGGCGCACTAGAATGCTTGATGTAAAATCGATTGGTTGTTCTTCATTAGCGGAATGTTCATTTAACTTCAGATTTGATACGTTCTGCCTCCCCTTTGCATTGTCGCATATCATCATACAACGCAATAGAAACACCACCGAATAGGCGGAAAGGAAGACGACATATAAATGGATACCACCCATTCACACATGCGCCGACACAGACAAATACGCACTCAATACACACATCTGCACATCACACCAGTTTTTTCCTTGTCCTGTTTTTTCTTGCTTCATTATTACTTGCTTTGCTTTCTCTCGCTCTTCTTCTTTCAATCAATCAATACCAAACTTTTTCTCTCTCCCTTTCCCGCTACTTATTAGCACGTTGACTTTTATTCGTCTACTCGCCTACCAGCTTGTCCAACCATCTATCGTTTTTTGTGCGTCTCTCCCCTTGATAACAGCCATAGCCTGTTGACTATCGTTCCTCGAACCTGCCTATAATATTTTAAAACTTTACCGTACTATTCGCCTGTGTTTCTTTTCCTTTCTTTACTCACAATCACTCGGCCGCATCCACACTCTTATCCCTCTTTCTCTTTCTGTCCCACTTACTCGCTCTCTGTCTCTTTATTGAACCATATCAGCTCTTTTTACTTCGCCTACTGCTACTTTGAACTACTTCTCATCAGCCTTACTTCTTGTCAGCGACAAATACATACCTGTGCTTACTATCGTCCTTATTCTACTTGTTTGAAACCTACTTGCTCGTCAACAACCGTTCTTACACCCACTGTCGATACACTTGTTTGCTTTTCTCTATCGACGGTAGCTTACAGATCTGCTGGGTTACCGTTTCTTGATTTTTTAGTTTCCATCTTTGCTTTCCTTTCTCTCTACCATTTTAGAGGACTTTTTTCTTTTACAGCTCTTTAGCTTAACCATAAAATACTCTGAATTATAGAGTATTGACGGTTATTTGTAGATCATCGGCGTCACTTGGTTTCCTGCGTCGTCTATCCCTTAAACGAACGATCCTAATCGTCAGTGTCCTTTTTCTCTTTACTTCAGGGCTTTTTCCATTTTCTATTCTATCCATGCCGCTTTGTGTGAGCGCTGCCCCTGGAATGTTGGAACAGACGCAGTCACCCCCGCTGGCGCAACCAACGGCCACTATGCGTCGACATCGTCGTCGTTCTAGTCATCATTTGTTAATGTCACTGCCTATGCGGCCTGTATCCACCTCACCATATATCCACCCATCTTATCCTACTCATAGGCCTAGACCCGTCACACCCGATGACGATCAAGAAGCATACACCGATATGGCCACTGTTGACTCGTTAATGGACGATGCATGTGGCCCTATTCTTCGCAGCCAATCGGTACGCTTAAACCGAGAGACCGATGGTGGCGCACCTTTACGTCCATTGGACATTCTTGCGCCATGTCCCAAAAAAGCCGGTGGTCGAATTGGCTCTGGCTGGCAGCGTTGGATGGCAGCATTTCCAACAACGACAACTACAACTACTAATAGCAGTACAACGGAAACAGAGTCACGCCAGACTGGACGTATGCTTGCTCGACCATTAAGCTTTTGTTTTGGTGAAGACTTAGATCTAGATGGCGACCTTGATGAGGTGGGTCGCCGTATGGCTTCACTACAGCGTGAGTTTAGTAATGCTCGTCAAGCACGCGTAGAGGCAGAGGCAGAGGCAGAAGCCTTGTCGCCGGTCGTCGTGGATCTAGCCTTAACTGCTTCTGCACAATCATCAATATTGGATGACTTAATGCGTGTATCGACGCCGTCTACTGCACCACCACCACAACAACAGCCATCGTTAACATCAACAATATCTGCTTTAGAATCGGCCAATCGTCCAAAAGTTACTATTCCATCACATCAAGAAAGACGGGGCCATCGTGGCCCTATATCAGCTGCAGGTGAATCAGCCGCCATGGCTGAACTTATGGGTATATTCTCCAATCCTGGCAGCTCACCTACCAGCTCTATCAACGAAATACCTGTATTGCCGCCTCTGCCATCATTAGCAGAGCTTGATGATTTACAACCAACTGGTCTACAAGTTGCATTACCAGCTACAACACCTGCACTTACAGCCATGCTGGAGGCGGCAATTATGGATGGTAGCGACAGCAGTAGTAGCAGCTGTGGTAGTAGCATTAATAACATTAATGATGATACAAAAATGGAAATGACACAGGAGCCAGATCAAATGATTGAAACGACCAACAATGAATCATTTACAGTAGAAGTGGACGAACCGCCTCGTAAAACACGTAAAATTCCACCTCGTCTTAGTGTCAACACGTCCATAACTGAATCTAACGATAACAGCTCCATTAGTCCATTATCAGTATCATCACTTTCCAGCGCCATGTCAATTGATCATGTATCTCCTGTAATGCCTGGTGTTGCTTTACCTTTAGATGCACCCACCGTTATTGCTCCAATTACTGCAACTGAAATGGAAGATGAAGATATGCTAGCGCGTGCCACAACACCAACGGCAATACCTTCACTAACTATGTTACAGCCACACTTGGACGATAGTGTTAATCCAAGTGATCTTGGCCGATCGCCTATTGTACGCACTACTAATCCAGTGCCACTAGATTGGTCATTTGTCACAACACCCCGTGTTCCAAAGTCTATGATGCCCATTGGACCGACCGATGTTGCTGATGACGACGATAGTGATTTAATTGATCATATGGGCGGTGAAATATACAATACCAATGCGCCACAGCCACTTGAAACTATTGTAGATGACGACGATGTTGGTCAAACAGCTGCCGCTGCCGCTGCTACTGCCAACTTTCTTAATATGGCACCACCTGGTCGTCCAAGTGCACCACTTAACGCAGCCTCGCATGCCATTTACGGTGCAAATACTAATAGCGGTGGTGTCCCACCGGCTGGCTATCAACGCCCCAGAAGCTTTAGCGTAAGTGTTGCCTCGGCACGGACAGCAACAATGAATCGTCTTGGCCTTCGTCGTCTTTAGAATGACTATTTTCACCACGGAATAGTCAGCACCATATCTTCCTTTACCCTCCTACCGCTCATCTCTTTATACTTGGCGCTCTCTGTTGTTCTTTCACTTTTCGTATACGATTGGCCATGTGTACTGCGGGTCAGTCTTTGGTTATGTGTTGTATATATTGTAACAATCTGAGTATTTGTACGCGAAAGGTTGTCTTTCTGTTTAAAGGCACGGTCACTATTGTCCATGCCAGTATATCAATTGTGTTTGTTGAATTTGTTCACAGATGCGATAACATTAACTGAACAGTAATTTCTAGTTTTTATTCTATACAGTTCAATTATATTAATGCTATCGTTTATTAATCATTCTTTATAAAATAAAATATTCCATTGGATATAAAAAAGCATAATTACCCATATAAACTAATATAATAGGAACACCATTAGTAGCAATTAAGTTATGACCAAATAAAAACTGTTATTTATTTGCACTACTTTGTTATGCGTACTTGTATACAAATGAATAATAAAATAGTGCGTTTGTCTGCTATCTATCTATAATATAATCTGATATTCTCGTTATATACACCAGCCTACTCTTCACTAGATGCCATACGTTGTGAGCGTGATCGTGTACTTATTCCTGCGGTTGGTTCGATTGAAGAGCTACTGCTCGCTTTGTCTTTCGGTAATTGTGCTGCCTTACTGCTGGCCCGAATGGTTGCAAACGATTTGTATGGCTGATCCCGAGATGGAACGACAGGGGCAACAACTTTGGCAGGTGGTGCGGCAACTAGCATGCCACCGGCCACCATTAGTGCCGCACCGAACCACCAACGCATAGCAAGGGGCTCGTCAAAGCAAAAGTGGCCAAATAGCGCCTAATTATTAGTAATCATCTATTAGTAAAATAAATAGCGTAGATAGGATAGCATTACTTACGGTAAAACAGAAATTGGCACAACTGTTTATCACTGTTACACGGGCTGACGATTGCGTTCGGCTAAGGGATTTGGTGAAAAAGGCCCACATGGCAGCATTTGATAAAATCATAGCACCGGCAAATAAGGCGCGCACCAGCCAAAGAGTCTACACAAGCACGATGACATCAATAGTATCGATAAGTATATTGTTTGTTTGCTTGTTCATTCACTACTGTACTTACACGGTCCAAATCGAATACAAAGTCAAGGTCTAGCTTACGTACAAAATAGTGCACATTACTGGCCGCAGCTACCGTACGCTCTTCCATAGCAAGTTTGCCAAAAAGACTGGCTGTTGCCGCGCTTAGACCGGCCAATAAAGCAAGTAGCACCTCGGAACGCAATGGCTTTCGTGTAGGCCGCTTCCCATTGGGAAGCGTAGCGTGGTAATTATCATAATCAATAGGTGGCATGTTGTAATGTAGAGTGTCAAGATTTAAACAACCAAAAATGAAAGGAGGCTTAATAAGCCAAGAAAATAATGACGAGTGTCTTTTGTAGACAAAGTTTATCTGTAGGTAAAGAAAAAAGGAAATTTTTTAGAATAAAGGCTTTTTAAAGCCTATGGCAATTTTATTTTTATATCATTCACTCGTTAACTGGTGGGATGCTGCATCGTTGTGATTACTCAGAGAGATAAAGCCGATGTGTCCCGATCACCAAGTTTTTCCGTCCCGAGCTGAGCTTCAGATAAAGGCATGCAATAGCCATAAGCGACAAAAACTACGAATAATCCTGACTGATCATTTCTACTTTTGTATAAATCTTACTAATAGGCACAATGATTAGAGAATAAATAATACTCAAAAACTGTTTATTTTAAATGTCAAAAGCGATGGCTTTGATAATAATTGCTTATATCATTTAAACTGCGATAACATACTTTTATAATTTGTCCGCAAATCGATGAGAACCCGCTCAGAATTAGCTATTGCTGCAAATCCCAAGTCCACAGTCTTGGCAATATAAGATTTACATTGAATTCTTGGCAATTTGGTTTGTGTACCTATAATCAACAATAGCCTGCATGGTTGAATTTTACTTTGACTTCCACATTTGGGCTCCAAAGCAAAATTCAATCGTCTACATAATACAATGGCTATTAAGCAAGTGAAACTGGCTAACTAAAACTGTAAACGTAGTTGCTTCGCCTTATGTATTGCAATAGATTTACTTATTTGTCAAGAATAAAATTTACTTCAGCATTTTTTACTGTTTGCTAGTATGTAATGTTGCTTTTAAAGTGTCTAATGTTGTTTCATTACTGGCTTTATAACTATTTAAACACTTGGGGTATATTGCAGTAACAAGTAAATAATTCTACACAGATACAACAATAGACATATTTAATGCTAGCTAAAAACAATAAGTCTAATGAATATATCTGAGCTGACCTGGTAGACGCAATCTGATATATTTGCATTGTCTTATGAGCAAACAATTGATAATATGCCTGACTAAGTGTAATGCTTTATTATCGAAAATATTACTATACAACAGTCAATCATTAATGTTGACAATGGATTGGTGGTAATAAGATCTAACCAATAGTGCTAATATATTACTAACAAGCTTGCATTCAGCTTATTAAACATTTTATAACTGGTATGTTTATTCTATTTAACATAATGATATTCATGTTTGAATATTTATTAAATTATATATATAAGTGAGTGAAGTGTGTGTACCAGTCGATAATAACGTAGGAAATAAACAAAATTGCTGTAAAATAGAAGCAAATGAATAGAAGATGGAGCAATATGAGTGAGAATAAATAAATGCCATTAGAATGGATAAATGGTGTGAAAGTGGCCAACAGTCATTAGTCAATATACTTTTTATAGTCTTTTCTTATATTTTGATATAATTATCGCGGATGTTTAACACAATGTAAACTTCATACCTGATATTCTTTTATTATACATTTTAATTACACCGGAGGTACAACTGTAAGCTAGCAATCTAAGCTTCTTTTTCTTTCGCTGTGCTCTGTGTTTTTATTAATGTATAGCGATATACTTTAATTATTTGTTATAATTTCTATAAGCAGTGTGTTTGATCACACTATTATTTCTTTCAACCATAAAACGGCATACAATTCAATTATCATGAATTTTAAAAGTATTGCCGAGATTAAAGTGTCATTTGATCACTAATGTTTACCAATTTAGTTTCAAAAGATTAACTAAGTTATTAGATGCATAATATCGAGTGTATTATTAAATGCTATATACAGTGTTTTTTGCTTTTTGTGCTTTATTTCTGTTCAGTACTGTTGTTCTAGTTGTATCAAAATTGCTTGAATTTTTACTAAACTTGATCTAACAGCATGATCTTAATGACTTGCTTTTCGTTTATTAGCTCAATGGTAAGACTAGATCAATCAATATTTAGATAGTCAATTGCTTTCATTGACCTATGTTTTAGTCGGTTGTTCTGCAAACAGTCTCGCTTGGTTTTTTGTCAAAGCCGCTTTTAGAAACATAGGCTATCAGCTAAACCTCAAGTGATTACTGCTTGGTGTGTGTTCTGTTGCTACTACGCATCCAAGTTTGACTTTATTTGAATAAAGCTGCCTGGCGTGCATATCCTATTAGCCACAAATTGTATTACATGTAATCTGATGAATACAAGCTATTTCTCAGTCAAACATTCGATGGTACGAATAATTAAATGTAATAGTTTACTCTTAAGAATGCTGTGATGCATTCTACTACAACAGTTTCTATTGTATAGACAATTCTCAGTCAATCTTGTTTAGTTGTCATCTCAAATACCGAAAGTTATACAGTGTGTGGTATCGATGCGCTTAGGAATAATTTCTTTGTAAATTTAATGCACTGCTTATTCTTGTAAAATTTCCATAATGTCGAGTTGAATACACGCATGCACCAGTCAGCATATTTTGTAACTAAACGAAACTCGACTAATTTATGTATAACAGTAAATAACAGTATAAATACTAATCTGATGTATTAAACTTGTTATTGCGTGTTTTTTGCATGCTACTCGGTATGCATGCAGATATTGGGAACTGCACGAGTCAGTAAAAGCAACAACAAAAGATAACAGCATTGCTTTTACAGAGCTAATCAATTTTCCCATTCTCACCATATAGCCAAATTGCACAATAAAAATACAGGTTAATATACACATATCTATCGCATATTTACTGAATCAAGTTGGGTGGGTCATTATTATTGCCGCACCATCCGCGTAAATGCTGTGCTATATAACGTGCATACCAATAAACTAATATTAATAAAATGCGAGTGAGAATTTATATTAACTAGCTATAAACTAATTGCATCCCATATATTTTATGTATGAACAAATAAATGTAATATCAGTAAATGACAGTTTATATGCAATAACTATACACTAATTACATGCTATGGTCTGCGGGTGTCAGCCACATAATACTAGTTGTTAAGTACTATTATACATTAATTAGTTATTTAATAATGGCGCCCATTTACTTTATATTAATAGCATAACATTAATAGAAAGTAAGCGACATTGTGTAATATTGATTATTCATTAATGAAATGCTATTTAATTCATATATCAATAGCTTAATATTAACAGGATGTAAGTTGCATTGTAGTTAATTAGCTATGCGCTAATTACATGTTATGTACTGTGTCTATCAACAACCTAATATTAATGGGTTGTAAGCTATATTTTAGATTATCAGTTTATGCATTAATTATATGCCATGTAATATATTTATTTATAAATATAAAATAGTCGGCGTTTTAAGACACTAGCATTATTGATAGCACAATTTAAGATTATTCCAGTACACTTTAGTATATATTCGGTGGAGGCAAGAACATTTGATAAATATGCCGTTCAGTCCATTCATATATCAAGTCATGGCTAATGCATCGGTTTATCCAGTGTTTAATCAATGGAATCATTATTTTATCAACAGGTTTGCATCTAGTTGTCTCTATTCAACTGTGCAAACTAGTAGTAATAAAATTATGCTTTCATTATAGCTATATTCAATCGAATTTTATATTTATAATCATGGCTTATTTGCATTTAGTAATTAGCAAATATTAGTCAAATGGCTGAATTAATAACAGATTGCTAGTATTATAATAATAAATCAGCATTTGATAAACACAAAACTTGGCACCTAGTTGTTGTTTATTTACGTATATATAATTGTATTATATACAATTAGAAATGACACTAAATTCTGTTTTATTAATTAAATTCATTATATATATATAAAACATTAAAACATTAAGATCATGGTATTTAGCAAACATTGTATGCTTGGTACACTTATGCTGTTAAACACAATAATATTTTATTTGAATAATTAGATATTTGTGTATTGAATAAACCAAGTGTGTAAAACAGTCAACAATAATGTTATTAGATATAAACAAGATTATTATGATACAGTGTAGAGCAATTAGAAGACGAAACAAAATAAACAAAATACTGGCTGTTCAATATTTAATAGAGTGCTAAATATTTATAAACTTTTTTGTATTCAGAAAAAGTAAAAACAAACCATCAAATCAAATCGTCATTCTTCCACCTTAGTGCTTCGCGACTTTAACAACAATAACAACACGACCGCCACTCCATTCACATCTTGTCGCATCACTAAGCCCAAACCCAAAGGGAACAGATATATGTTGTTTTAATATAATACACATAACACAGCGATTTATACTGGTATAATGTTTAGTGGCAAGTGTAATACTAGCGCGATGATTATTTGTTAATCTAAAAAATACACGATGCATTTATAGGATTTGGCGGTAGTGCAGCGACAGCAGGCCAGCCCACGACATCAGGCGGTGGATTCACATTTGGTGCTCAGCCCGCAACAACAACGGCACCAACGTCGTTTGGGGGATTTGGAGGCCAACCTGCAACGTCGGCAGCACCAGCGTCGTTTGGTGGGTTTGGAAGTCAGCCGGCAACATCGACGGCAACTACTGGTGGTGCTTTTGGCTTTGGAGCGCAGACAACGCCAGCTGTGTCGAGTGCAGCGGGTGGATTTGGCGCTACACCCGCTACATCAACGGCAGGATTTGGTTTTGGAGCACAAACTGCGACAACAAATACCGGTGGCGGCGGCTTTAACTTTAATACGCAAGCTCAAACCACCGCTTCAGCTGCACAGCCAACGACAGGTCTATTTGGAGCGACACCAGCAACGAGTACGGGTGCAGCTACCGGATTTGGTACAGGGGCGGCACTAACGGCAAATAAACCAGGTGGACTATTTGGATCGACGACCGCTACCAATACAGCGGGCGGATTTGGATTTGGTGCACAGCAGCAGCCTGCAGCATCTACAGCACTCGGTGGAACAGGCAGTTTATTTGGAGGTGGACAGACAGCCGCTTCAACAGCAACAACAGGTGGTCTATTTGGCGCTAAACCGTTGGGAGGTGGGTTTGGTGGATTTGGCGGTCAAGCTGCGACAGGAACAACTGCGACAGGATGGCCGGCTACACAGCAAACAGCATTGGGCGCCACAACAGGAGGTGGTTTTGGTTTTGGTGCGGCCAATGCGGCAAAACCTGCAACAGCTGCACATCTTGCTTCTTCAGCATTACTTGGTATTTACTAAATGAATTAATCGGTAATGGCTATTAATTAATATATATATGTGTGTGTGTGTAAATATAGGCTCAACAGCAGCACCTACACCGCAGGAACAGTTAGAATCGCTTAAAGTATCATGGGATACTACAAGCCCACTTTGTCAATTACAGGTAAACAAACTGTATATTTTAATGATAAATGACTAATTTACAATCAGCATTATTTGTATAATCTTGTTCATCCAAGTGAAGTACATCTTTACCAATGTCCACCTAATCAAAACGAAACACTATGGCGACAGGCGCAACGAGACAATCCTGATCCCTCATGGTAAATAGATAATTGGCTATATATACTATAATTAATATTTTGTACTCGACAGTCTTGTTCCAGTATTGGCGGTGGGATTTGGAGATTTAGAAAACGTTTAGACCAACAGCGAGTACAAACGGTAGCCCATGAGGAGAAACTAAAAGTAAGCAAAATGTAGTATTGACGAGAATAATATTAAATAAAGTTATTGACAACAGGAAGTGCGAAAAAAGCTTGAAGACTTACAACAAGCCCACGATTTAAATACATCGTCAAAACTTGCCGAGTTTCGACGTCGACAACTTGTGTTAATGCAGCGTGTTTTGGATGTAAGTAGCTAATGGCTAATTGTTAATAATACATATCTAAATAATAATGCCAAATCAAATATACTAGATTATGCGTAAAATACATTTATTACGTTCACATGGCCGATCACTACGGCCAGAAGAGGAGGCATTGCGGGCTCGTTTGGAGCGTTTACAACAACGTCTCGTACGGCCTGGCCAATATCGCGCACGACTTCAAGAGCTTACAGTACTACTGGAAAGAACCGTCGAGCATAGAAAGCTCGAAGGCAGCTTGGCATGGGGCATACCAGATGGTGATCGATTGGCGCGAACACAGCGTGCTCTTGAGGAACAGCAACGAGGCATTGCTCACTTAATTGATGTGCTCGAGTCGGACAGTCGAGATGTCGAGGTTATGGAACATGGCCATAATATAAATCGAATGGATTAGACGATTGTTTTTCTTGTTAGTTAGCGCGCAGTCATTTCTATAAAGTTAAATCCTTTATTATTATTATTGTTGTTGTTGTTATTGGTGTTAAGTGCCACTTAACACAAGTAAAAGATTTTCTATGCTATCATATGACAATAGTGTTTTATAGCAATTATTACTGGTTAATTACAGCGATCTTTATATGACTATTAATACAATAAAAAGAGTAAATAATAATAAATAAAGCTGGTTGTTTTAAAACAAATGCAACTATAGGACAGATTGTTAATAAAATTATAATTATAGATATTGTTGTTCTTAGCAACACGCCATATAGTTAAAGTTTGTACAGTTGCTTTTATTCTGGTCTAGCTTTGTTTTAAACTAAACAGCCATGGAATCTACAGCAGATGGTAAGCAGGACAACGTAGCTGCAACAACACCTAAATGGAACCACGATCTACGACAATTCCAGCTAAAACGCGTATTAAACGAAGGTAACGATGACGTCTATATACAATTTTAGACAAAAGCTTATGGTCTATTGCTACACAGATTCGTATAGCAAGACACTATTTCTACTAGGCACTCTTCCGTGTCAATCAGTAGCCGGCCTCAAACCAGTTGATGCTTTGCTTATTGTAGAAAAGCTGCACTTTTCACCAACAGAAATTGAACGCTTTACTAACCAGCGCTTAATACAAACACACACGGTTGGTCAAAATGATGTTTACCACTGGTTGAAAGGCAAGATTGGACATCAGCTTACATCGGAAACGACAGCTTATTTGATCAGCGTCAATGATAGTAACGACGATGATAGTAAAACAACAGCTCGTGGTGAAGTGGTCGAGTATGATTGGTGGGACGTTAAAATGACGGTCGTCTATCCAGCTACTGAGGCAGTAAGGCATTGATATAGATCATAGTACAATAGAATTAACGAGTATCATTTAAAGCATATTCGCAAGTATACATACCAAGAACGGCGAATGATTCGTGAAACTGCTGCCATCTACAGTGCTGTCATCGAGCCATACATTGCCTCGCTGTCAACTGCACGAATTCAATGGGTCTATAATATATTGGAGGGTAGTCATGAGCAAGAGAGTATTATTTACCGTGACAATGATCCAGAAACTGGCTTTGTTCTTATACCAGACAGGTAATTGATATTCAACCATTATTTAATTTGATATAGGATTTTTATTTAATATGATTATGATTATTGTTACTATTATTAGTAAATGGGATGGTCAAACAATAGAAAGTCTTTATCTATTGACGCTGTGTCAAGATCGATCCATTCGTTCATTAAGAGATTTAAGGGCACAACATTTGCCGCTATTACGCAATATGCGCAATAATATATTAAAATCAGCTTTGGAACGATTCAACGTGCCAGCACACCAGCTGCGTCTTTTCTTCCACTATCAACCTACTTATTGTGAGTCATTGATTAATTGCGATTTAAAAATAGCTTATTTTATTTTGTGTAGACCATCTTCACGTTCATGTAACACACATACGAAATGATAAACTGGGTGGTATGACAGTCGGACAGTCCTATTTACTCGATAATGTTATTAGCTCACTGAATGTATGGATGACTTTTATGCAAAATGTCAATTACATATGCTTTAGGCGTAGATCATCCACTTTATGATGAGCTAGAAAAACATCATGCTGTTGTATCAGTAGATCCTATTGAGACTGCAGCCAAGTCATAAAATAAACAAAAGTAATAATAGTAATAATAATGTTTTTTATATAACTAATTGATTGATCTTTTAGTGTGATTTGTGAGTTAAATAACTATTTTTAATAACATCCAATCTATTGAACGTGATGTTGGATGATGGGTAACATCAATCATCAAATACTCATCATTATAGATTTATTATCCAGTATGTATATATCATTACAGTATGTGCTATTACTATGTATACCCGTCACTTTGCTTGATTAACATTAAAATCATAATTAATTGACATTATAATGAATACGCAATATTGAACAAGATTAGTAATGTTCAAATTATTGAGCATATATGCATGATCAATGAGCGAAATTAGTCGACATTTGTTAATAATGATGCTAGAACAAAAATAAAAACAGTTTTAGATAGAGCATGGATAGACAATTATAGAATGATGTATAAAATGTTGAATATACGGTAAGAAAACATAAAAGCGATGTTAAAGTTATAGTGCATATAACGCAATCAGTGGAATGAGTAAAGTTTATTAGAACATGTAAAGAATAAAATGTGTCTAGTATATCATTCTATGCTATATAGTAGTGTGGAATAGAATAGAAATGCTATATGTGAATAGAGTATATACGTGTACTGAATATATGCATATTAGATAATAAATCTATGCTGATGAGTATTTTAAATCCTGATGTAAATTACTCCTAGTTTCATGTTCAATAGAAAGAAAGCTTAATTTAAAAGTGTAACTATTATTAAATGTAGTCATTTGACCAAAACAAAACAATAAAATGGTTAATAAATTGTTAATAAAAATATAATTTATAATATGTTAAATTGCGCACATTTTATGTAATTAGAATGTAAAACTACTGTGCCGTTTAGAAGAATATTTTAAATATTGTTTATATACTAAAATAATAATTTATAAAATAGATCATTTCTCTTCAAATGTATCGAGTTCTGTCACCCATTTCCAATCATGATCATCGTAGTGCGGCTGCATCAATAGGCGTAACATCACATATGTCCCAAACGCGACACGACATTAGTGTACCTAAACAGACGTGCCATCGCTTTAAAAGTATTATATTAGTGACCTCGGATCCAGATGTGACCGGTAAAAGAACAGCCAACCCCACAGGCGTAATTCGATCGACCTTTTGCATTTTAAGTATACGTTGCGTCACCTGCATCACTCGTCCGAGTAAATGGAATCGAGCAGTGTCGATTTGTAAAAGCATACGGATGGTATTAATTTCCGATGCAGTCGGCTTCCAATCACCCTCGACGCGTACGGCTGATGGCATAAGATGGAGTAAAGCATCACGGATAGGATCGGTAATTAAGCCATAAGGGAACTGTTGGCATACATATTTTAAATGAGCGGCCACAAGACGTGGGTCAATCATTAGCCTAATTGTTGTATCCAATGTTTTGTCTTCGTTCGACATTTGCGATTTGTCTTTTCCTTCTTCTGTAATATTACTGCTATCGGGCGTATTTTCCCTAGTTTTTGTTAGTTCACTTGCCATCGTTTCGCTGCTTTTATTGTTTTGATAACGAAGCAGAATGATTTGTGCTCGATAATTAACCAATCCCATAGCGTTAATCTTGCGTAGCTCTGTACGATCGGGACTTTCTCGTAGCCAATGACTGGCAATTGCTATATCTATTACATATTTAACATCATCATTACACTATTCGTTATTAACTCTACTAACCAGATGGCTCCATATCATCGTCTAATAAAAAGTTTACACAAATGTCTAATTCGTTCTCTATTTGAACGTTGGGTACTAAACGAATTTGTGGTAATTCGTATACAAGTCTTGCCATAAGATTGGCTGATAAAAATGCCAAATTACTTTCACTAAAAAATGTTAATAACAATGTGCAATCTACACAGAATGTATTACCGTTGAAGTGTGTGCATAATTTGTTGAAGTATTCGGATACGAGTACAGCTATTGTCTTCTGCCCTCAATTTTTGCTCTGATTCCAATTCTTGTAATGCAGGATCTTCGTCGGTCGATACAGACTTTGCAACCGAAAGGTCATGTGATGAACGAGTTGGCGAATGCACTGGGCCAAATCCATACGCAGGCATGGTTCCATGGCAGCTCTGTCATTAACTATTCTTTTAATGTCTTGTAAATGTTTTGGTGCAGGAGCAGCGTTTAATGAGTTAAGCAGTAGACTAGCACTGGACGAACTTGCCATGGGAAGTCTTGCTAAAGGATAAGCAGGTGGTACTATGTCCAGTGACTGTTTAAATTGTAATTGATGAGAACGATCACCAAGAACCGTGGATGTAATGGATGGCGCAGTGGAGGAAGAGCACAGCGATATTGACGGAAATGCTGGCTTTGACTCGGATACAGGAGTAGCAACAGATGATGATGACGACGAATCAAACGACTCTGGAGAAATGGAACTATTAAGGTTTTTTGAATAGTAGGTATTGGTACGCTAGTGCGACGATTTGACGTTTTTATATTTGGTTTAGATCGCATTACATCCATACTATTGTTGCAATGATTATTGTCATTATGACGTCTTAGACTAATTAAATGAGAGTGAAAGGTGCTTCTTGTTACTGCATTATCGCTATTGCTTGACAGCAAAGAATTGCCATAAATATCCTGAGTATGCATTGTTGACCATGGCCTATTTTCCATGGCACATGCCAACGTGTAGGCATTGTTATCTAATAGATCGCACATTGAGGGTAATGCTGCTATAATACGCAAATGTTCCAGCATTGCAGTGTTATACTAGAAAAATGGATTATAATTAATTAATTATTGCATATTAAACAAATGTTTACTTACTAAATTAAGTTCAGTAATTACAAAACCGTAAATAACGCAAAACTGCTGAAGTAGCCAGTCACATTCGTAGGTTTTAAGATACTTGGTGATTTAGCCATTGTTCTTAGGTAGTCCCATGCTACACCAGTCACCTGCTGGACGTATTGCATGGGCAGTAATTGTTTTTTGTTTGATCTAGCTCCCTACATGGAATTATATGCATTAAAATATTTGTTTAACAATAAACGATATGCGAGTATTTCTTACATAGTCAAGACTAAGTTGGCTGCTTTTTTTACGGGCAGACCGATAATGTACATCTACACCAATCCATTTCATGTTGGTCGCCATACACAATGCATTGCGAGCCGTATCCGTTTTAAACAACTGCGCAACCAGCTGAAGTAAATAAAATGACACTATAACATCATCAGCTGCGTATAATAGTTTATTAACAACTTACCGTACTCATAGTAATGTTTTGTGCGTGTGTCGTGTAGTTCATTTGTCAAGTCAAGGCTTAAAAACTGTAGTTGCTCCTTAATGAATACGACATTCAGGGGTAGCTGTAATTCCTATAATGATAAATAAATGTATCATAAATAATATGATCTAATGATGGTTATTTGCATACTTTTATTTCACCACGCTGTTGATTACTTAAGCCACCATTATTGATCCAAGTACGAACAGCTTGCTGCATTTTTGCTGTGCGGTTAGCCACTAATAAAGCCATGCGCGTACTACGCTCTTTTAATAGCTGCAAAGCAAATCTTGGGCTATGAGTTGGGTTGGTTTTTAAAAAATTGTCTCCTGTGTTATGTATGGTATTTGCACGCTGGCGTACGCGTGCCTGAATTCCATTAGATTCCATTGAGACTTTTGCTGGTGCATCATAAGTAGGCAGAGATGGAAGCATGGCCTGGCCTGGCTTTTGGGCAGATGACTGTCTGTTTTTGGAAGCAGAGCTCATTGATCCAGTAGATAAGTATATATCTGAAATCACAAATGGCTGAGCCGTCATCAAATATATATTTAGAACGTAGCAGCGTTAAAATAAAACAAGTAAAAATGCTAAATAGTCTGGCTGCTGTCTACTAATAAAATAAAATAATTGAAAGGATTGGTAGGCAGATAATAAATTAAATAAGTGTACGACAAAAATAAATACAGTGTATTAAATTAATCTTTTGTGATAACGAGCAACAAGGGACTATGAAGTAAACGCGATATGGCAAGATAATAGCCTAACCATTGTTTGGCAATCACTGTAAACGGATACATTTCTTTGTTGACAATTATACATGCCTACTGAGTGGTGTTGATAAGGTGTGTTACGTCCCTTGGTTGCTTGGCTTTAAATGCGGCTTGTATGGTAAATGTATCCTAGCGACATCCTATGTAAGCATAAACATTGTACCAAAATACTGGTTCGATTATGTACTTTAACGCAAACTTATTTATAAATTGGTAGATTGTTGGTAGCAAAAAAACGAAAGTTTTAGTAAAAAAACACGTTTAATTATCCTGCAATTCATTTTTATTATATAAAATAAAATTGTTACAGGGCCAGTGATTGTTATTAAATAATACACGTTGTATCCATGGCCAAAAGAAACAACATTGCTTGTATAAAAATAGAATTTAAAAAGATAAACAAATCCAGCATAGTAGTTTCATAACAGCCAGTGCTATGACTGCTAGAAATAGTAAACGTATTCCGATGTGCCACGCCATGACATTATTGTGTTGTTTTCCGTTAATATATATGGAATAAAAACGATCTACAAACTTGCAAATATTTTTTTACTAAATTTTATTTTATTTTATAAATTGACGTGAAACAACGGTGTACTTGTAGCATAGGTCAGTTGCCTATTCCATCTAACTTTTGATACTGAGCTTACACACTGAGTGACAACACATTAACATTCCGTTTTAAATAAATTATTAGCTGAATTACTTATATACATTAACTAATAACTACCAATGTTTACTATGTTATAGGGTGTTCTTGTATATAAATAGTAAAATTATTTGACACTGTTTATATTTATAGACAATTCATATGGCTCTATTAGATACTTTAATATAGTACTAGTAAGATATTGTAACAAAAAGGCGTAGACCTTACACTACGCCCATTTTCTTCTCCTTGATCTGACAGATCTTATTCCTTAATGCCTTAACATCCAAGGTTCTTCCTACGTCTTATCTCTTTTATTTTATTTTCTTCTCGTTTTCTTTTTTCTAAATATCAGACCTATGTGGCAGGCTAATATTTTAGATCATGCATCTATAAAAGAGCGCATATTATTGTTCACCTAATAAACATATGATATGTTGGTGTTATTTAATATTATAATACAACTTTATAGAAAAACGGTTTATTAACCATTGAATGTGATTTAGCGGTCAAATGACAATGTGAATTAGCATCATTATATCTAGCAGCTGTGATCGCATAATAATAACAAATTAATACACAGCCATTGTGGCTAAAGCAGTGAATCTATCTATTTATTTTTTACTTATGGCCCTGTTTATCCACATTCGGTTTATACAACGGAGCATCTAATGAGTATGCTCTAAGTGCAGGTAGCCGCTCCATCTTTGTTACGGTAGGCTCAACGGGCTTTGACGCGTTAGTGCGTACCGTCACGTCGGCGCCATTCCTGCACGCTGCAGTACGCGCTGGTTACCAACGGCTTACTGTACAGTATGGCCGCAGTAAACCAACATTCACAACAGCACTGTCTAGTAATAGTTCAAACAACGCGCTACACTATCATTACAACCCAGTTACTGATGAAACACTAATCCAATGGGTAGAAAAAGAATATGATAGCAGTAATAAAACAGAGTATGAGTTGACAATTGTCATCTCAGATACGACTATCGACCATCTCTGGCTGGCGATTTACGAATGGCCGATCTAGTGATCAGCCATGCTGGTTAGTTCATGATGAATATTGCCATAGCAGCAGTGATGTTAGTTATTGAAAATATGATTAACTGGATAACTAGGTTCAGGGTCTATTTTGGAAACATTACGCTGGAATAAGCCCCTTATTGTCGTAGCCAACACCGACTTGATGGATAATCATCAGGCGGAACTGGCAGTTGCTCTTCATAAAGAGGATTATTTGGTTGCAGCAGAATGCGAGTAAGTACTGCTGTGCATGGTTGTGTATTTTTGCCACACGTATACTTGGTCTTACTCTATCTATAGTGAATTAATTACCGCACTAAATGAGCAACGACACATGGGACTTGTGCCATTTCCGGCCCAGGCTCCTGAGCGATTTAGCTCTATTCTTGAAGGTGTTATTCAGTTCCCTGAATCTAAAAAACAGCAATAAAGCTAAATGTGTATAACATGTTTAAATTTGAATTAATAAATAGCAGAATTTAAAACGCGCTTGCATGTTGTATCGTTGTTTTGAATAATTAAAATTAAAATGCTTGAATTATTATTCAAACATATGCTCAATTTTAATATATTGCATCATTAATGTCCGGTAAAATAGTATAGTGCTTGCATGTTAGCCGTTTTTTCCCAATACAATGTTTCGTATAATATCCAGTAAATCTATATATTATTGCTTTAAAATAGCTCTATTCCGTTGTTATTAAAATAACCAGTTAGTAAAACAAGGAGAATAAATGGAACGTACATCCGTGACAAATACAGTTTGATAATCCGGTAATACTTGTCCAAGTCCTTAATAAACTAAAAAAGTGAGTGGTTTGTATACCTGTTTGTGGCGGAAGGCTGCCTCTTAACGGGTGGGGTCGTGCGCTGTTGTATGGTTGGTCTTTGTGGGGGGGTTGTGGTCTGTGGAGTGACTTGTTTGGACAATACTGCGTGACCATTGCTACACGGCCATTGCTACATGACTTATAAAAGCACCCGATATAGAAGCAGTACGTTTAGACAACCACATAGCTTTTAATATTGCCTTTTTATTGTGCATTCGCATTAGTTTACCGCTGGTCGACCGTTTACCAAATAGCCGCTTAGTGCTCCATCATTCCGCTTTACTCGCATTAATACTCAAATTTACTAATAATAACACAACTTCTATCTGGCATTCGATTAATCGCTGCATTTAATATTTACATCGTAATCAGCATCACATTGTAACACATCCAAATGCGGTTTTCTCGCTTCTTAACAGCAACATTAGCGGTTGCTACATGTCTATTTGCCGGTGTTGACGCTGGCATCCCATCAGTCGATGCTCAAGGATGTAGCATCCGTGTGCGACAGGATATTAAAAGGCTGAACCGGCAACAGTTGGATGCTTTTTTCAGCGCTCTTCGCACTCTAGTATCATTACCACGTCCAAACAGCTACGATGCGTTTGCTAATCTACACCCCAATACCAGACCAGAGCCCATGGTACGGCATGGTTTTTACCTTGGCATCGCTTGTTTATCCGATCATTTGAATACCAATTACAACGCATCGATCCTAGTGTGATGCTTCCTTATTGGGTAAGTTCTATTTATTGCAGTTACCATTTTATTGATTCAATATTAATGTATTATTGTTTATGGTTTATTATAGGATTGGTCGGTTACTTCACAAGCACCCGACAATGATATCATTTTTTCACCAACCTGGTTTGGCGGCAATGGCCGTAAGAGCGATGGTTGCGTCATGGATGGTCAACTTGCAAGATGGCGAACACATTTTCCTCAGCCTTACTGTCTTCAGCGACGTTTTAATGGCGGGTCCCGTCTAGGTTCCTTCTACTCGCCTGAGGCACTTAGAATAGTTGCCGATGAAGCGGCAAACTATGCCGAGTTTAATGCGAGACTTGAATCTCCCGCGCACAATCTTGTCCATATTAATATTGGCGGTCATATGGTTACGTCCTATAGTCCCAATGATCCAATTTTCTATATCCATCACTCGTTTATTGATATGCAATGGGCGCTGTGGCAAGCACGTAGTTCTCGAAATGCTAGAGACTATGGTGGCCGTAACGCCGATAACTCACCTGCTAACATTAACGATGTGCTTACTCCGTTTAATGTACGCGTTGGTGATATTATGGACACTCGCAGTCTCTGCTACGTCTATGACAGACTAGCCAATCTCAATGAAAACAATAATAGCCGATTCAGTCGTCGAGGTCTATTGGACCATAGCTTGTTTGGTATTAGCACCGGCATCAGCACCGGCATCAGCAATAGCATCGGTGCTAATGTGGGCGCCAGCATCGGCAGTAGCCTCAAGGCTAGCATCGGTGTTAGCATTGGCCACACTATACATGACATTGTATCGTCCTTTGTAGAGCACAAACTAATTAAATGGAAGACAAAAGGGCAGCGCTCTAGCAAGCAGGACATTGACGAGATTTATCAGCACAAAGAAGAACGACAGGCGGATGATCTTGAAGAGACTGATCGCAAGCATATCATTAGTCTTCGTACTTGCACACCGCTTAGAGAGGAAATTATCCGTCGACAAAATCTCAACGGCACGCTTATTCGTGAAACAGAGACCATGTTACGAGAGCTAGTTATTCGTCTTAATAAGCAGCCAGGCTATATCTCACCTGCTGCTATAATCAATAATCAAGAACTACTGACGGTTGTTGCAGCCGAACAGTCCACCGTTTACGTTGCAAGAGGCAATACCCAGGTGCCTGTTAGCGTGCCTCGCGCCGAAAATGGACAAGTTAATGTAACGGCATTGGTTACGGCTGCTAATACCAAGTTGGCGGCACTTGACGAAATGAAGCAACAAGAATTGTCCGGCACCAATTCAACCGATGTCTATACTTACTCCGATTCAAGCACTGTTCCTATCGATCTTGATAACGTGTATTCTGTCATCCTTCTACTGGTTCCTCAGCTTAATTGAATACTACTTCAATTGAATTCAATAATCTTTATCCCATCAGCTAATAACATCGAGTATCTAATTCCAGCGTTTGTTTGATAAGTACAGTAATGCAACGATTGTCTTTCCTTTATCTTTTTTCTTAATTTTGACACATACTTGATCACACACTACTACATCATCGCGTAACAGTAAATTTTCATATTTAATTACATTAATTTATTATGTGTCTATGTATAATTGCGCAAAACAGTGTAACTAAAAATATGGAGTGCTAATCACATTAATCTATATTTCCAGCAATGGCTATATTAAAATATAGGAGTATTGTACCTTGACTTTTACATTTTTTATTTACTCATTTCATCCCTTGACACTTAAACACAATTAAGCACCATCCATCACTATAACATGTATATATTGCATTCAACATTAGCTAATTCATGCGTAATTACAATACAATAATGTAACTAATTATTATTTTATTATTGCTTTAATATAATATTGTCATTATAATATTGATTGTTCAAATGCCATTTATTTAGTCAGATTGGCTATAGGGAAAATGGCTGTTTAATAAACGACTTTATAATAATTATATTAATATTGATCTTACATTACAAATATACCCAACATGCAACAGTAGAATATTAGAAAATATAAGAATCATTCAGATGCAATAACAACAAATGCAGAATGACATGGAATCGCAATCATATGGCTTCTATTAATATTCAATCATCTTTTTACACATAGCCAGTAACAACAATGATCGACCTCAAATATTTCAAAAAACTCAAATAGTGTGTTACACTCTTTATTTAAATGTTTAATATTATTGATACAATGTTCTGTTACATTTAATTAATTTCATTCTATGGAAATGATAATGGACAATAATATTATGTTAATATTTATTGTGAATAATGATTTAAACACAAATCAACTATTCAAATTATTACAATTGATTGCGTAAAAAGATTTACGTGCTGAATGACGGGAGGCAAATAATAGTCAGTCAATTAAAGTATCAAGTGAAAACAAAAAGTGCAATAGAGTGAGTTCAAATGACAAATATAATTTAAATATAAATCAATTTAATTGATTTGTCAATTATTCAAGTCTTTATAGTTAATCTTGTAAAATAGCGGGTTATTTGGCATTTTTGACAAATTAATGTTTAGCTAATAAAAGAAATATAAATAAAAGTTACTTTTGTTGTAATTTACTACGTTTATGCAATAAAAATAGTAATTACATTAATTTAAGAATTGGTCAAGATAGTCAGGGATTGAAAAAGCTTAAATGTTTTATTGATAATATTTGATGTCTTCTTATATAGTGTTTTCTATGTAATGCCATATCAGCACTTGGAACATTTAGTAAGTGAATTTTGGATTTTATAGTATAAAAACTGTATAACCATAATAATTATATTTTATGACACACTTTTAAAAAGCTGTACAGTATGAATAATTATTTATATATAATTAAATAGTGATCCACCAAGAGAGAAAGAAGGATGGTGTCCAGCAAGGTTACAAACAACTGACAAAATGCCACTTATTGTATTTGGCGATGCAATGTTTGGCAAGCAGAACAATGTAGACAAGGGCCATCGATCTGCTGTTGTCAACAAGTGCTGGCAAATGTTGAAACGACGAGAGCGTCGTGGAGATCTTGTTGCCATTAAAATTGATGAATATCTTTCTTTTCAGATAAGTATTTAATGTAATAATTATTTTATTTAACAATTTAATAAATTTGTCATGTCTGTAAGGAAAGAAGTCTAATAGAAAAGATTGCTGTAAATAGTCATACCCACCACATCACCTTAGTTGCCAAAACTACCAGGTGGTGTGGAATCGGGATGTCATGGCAAGCGAAAATCTTTTTCACACTGCCGAATCAATCTGGGATGGAAATGGCAGACCAGCTGAGTTTGCCAGACCATCTCAGGCCAGTATAATCATCGCAGAGAACGCGGGTTTGTCTCAATGACTTTTCAGATATCGAAAGTAAGTTTTATTTAAATGTTTAAAATAGCAAGTACTAATACAATGTTCTATTACATTTAATTAATTATATTTTATAGAAACAATAATGTTACTATATTGGATTAATATTTATTGTAAATAATCATTTCAACACAAATTAATCCAATCAATTCATTACAATCAGTTGCGTAAAATGATTTACTGCCCTGGAGGATAGTTTTCAACTATTTCGCTTTTTTGTTCATTACTGGCATATTCAACATAGCACACAAAGCCACTATAGTAGTGGCAAACTAATTAAAGCAATAATATTATTTTAGCGTGCTTAAACGTAAGCTCAGCATTCCGCAACAAAAATATGCGTTTTTGTCATTAAGAAAATAGGTGATAGCGCTATTTATGTTGACCCGACTAGTTTATTAATAGTATAAAAATTGAATGATATAACCAACAATGTCTATTGACGCAACACAATCCGACACACACCAAGCTATTGTATGGCTTATGGCGCGCATTTCTGAAAAAGAGGCACAGCTAAACAGACTTGAACAACGACTTGGCGATTTGCAAAATCGATATGAATATCTAGAGCAGGATAATCAAGCGCTTCGACAACAATTAACTGTGCTGTCTACTCAATTTGGCGTAAATATGCCTGGACCTACGAACAATACCAATTCACTACCTACTACTCCTATTGACGATCAACTATGTCGTCAAAACAACACACCTATTGCTTCCACACAGCACCAACCAGCGGCCATGCCACTGCCACATAATGCAATGGCACTGCCAATGCCATTGCAACCAGCACACATTAATTCTTCTCCCCATGCACAAGACCAGCGCCATAACGGTCAACATACAACAGATACAATCCAAACTAATCCAAATATCCTACAAAGCGTACAGAATCTAAGTCGGGTGGAGTTGCCCACTGCTATTCCTATTGAAAATTTGCCAAAAACAACATCAGCGCCTACTCCCTGGAGAAAATACGGATTAGATAAAAATGCTTATATTCTTATACGGGTAGGATATTAGCAATAATAATAATAATAATAATAAATTATATTAACATCGTGTGTTACCTTCAATAGGATTATTTGCGTGGTACATTACGACAAGTATTAAAAGACGATGGCGAAATTAATGGATGTCGATTTCATGCTACAGCACGTCTAGGCGATTCAATTAATATTGAGTTTCGGCAAGCAGTATCCCAACACATTCTCACATTAGGAGAGCTGACAGGTATAGATTTATCAATGAATACAGTGGGAAAACGAGTAGCCGTTTATTTACAAAATTATAAATCAGAATCAAAGAAAACACCCTCAGAGCTGATACGGGATCGACACAACAAACGGCTAAGAAGTCAACAGCGCCGCAAAGAGGTGAGACGTGCAGTAATACGATAAATATATGATAAACAAAGTTAGCTAATGCGATGTTTAGGCGAAGCGACAGTAGTAGTAATAGTAGTAATAGTAATAATAGTGTAATGATATGTATTGTACCAATAAATAGTTGGTACATTCATTATACAGATGTAATATTTTTATTATTGCTATTACAATAATAAATGTGTATTATTGTAGCTTCATTTTAAATTTTAATCTTAAGAACTTGTAAAATTTACCATTTATTTATTTATTATGCTAACCATTTAATATACTGCTTATTTTAGCATTATTAGACGATTTACTGACAAATAATGTAATTAAGACTGAATAGCTACATTTAATAATATTCGTAACTGAACTACACGTTTGTTTTATTGAACACGGAACTGGTGGTGGGCAACATCATTGCTTAAAATAGCAATAAATCTTTTGACAATATGAAATCGTGCATTAGTAATTTATATGCTATTTGTATATTATTTTTCTTTTGTCTGACATATGTATGTATGAATAATAAATAGTATAGTAATAGAATTAATGCTAGTTACTAATTTTTTAAAACTGATTACTTTTAATTTTAAATAGAAAATAGAACGTGACATGCAATAAGTGTAACCAGGTAATAGCCGAATAATATCGGAATTAAAAATAATATTACAATTGAAATTTCTAAGCCGTTTGTGACATGCTATGTAGCCTGTTGCCATGATGTAGCATCTTCATGGCGTAAATAACGCCACGCTTTCGATGGCAATGGCATATCAGTCAGTGCGTCCAAGGCAAGAATTCTCCGCTCCGCTCGATAGGCACCGGGCGCGTCGCGCTCTTTTGTAACGAGCACAGTACCATCTCGCTTTACAACTAAACCGCGCGCTCTTAGCCACAGAAGGAAAAAGCGAGGATCTTTTGATGGTGTGAACGTGGTTGGCATTAATCGATGGCGGTAGGCATGATTGTAGATATGAAGTAAATGAGTAGCCTGTGTTTCACTGTTTACCGGTAGTAACAGCTGGAGCCGACCACGTAGCTCAGCTGGTGATAGGCTTGCAAAAGTCATGTCATTTGGAGCACGTCTTACTTGAAGATAAGCTTGCTGATTTGGTTGAACGACAGCAAGCCATTCTTTCTGCTGCTGTCGGTCGGCAAGAATGCGTTCTTTTTGCTCAGGCTCCATATCAGCCATTGCGGCTGCAGATTCATCGTCATCGTCATCGTCATTTTCTTGCGATTTCTGTTGCGGCTCCATACTCACAAGTCGATGCGAACTTTTAGCATGACCAATAAACCGATTAAAATCAGCAAGAATCAACGGCTCCGGTGTTGACCCACTTTGGGCCAACGCAACGTATTCTCCGTCAAATAGCGTTTTAGCCAGCTCCAGCGGTACATACAAACAAGTCCCGAGTTTTTCCAGCTTTCGAATATAGCGACGGCGTGCTCGAGCCAATATAGGCGATACATGCTGTAATGAACAGTTGTCGCCCATGTCGCATACACCTGCTCTGAATCGAAAGCATAATGGAACACGACTTGGTCGCATTGCACGCGTATGTAAATAGCAGCACACTGGGTCGCTACAAACAATATTCATAAAATAGCATCTACATATCAACGCGCGTGGAATTAACTGTAATTCGTCAGTAATAATTGGCAATGCGTCCGAACTACGCAACAAGTCTGGATCTTGCGGGTGTGCAACTGATAATTCGGCAGCAGCCATTAGACGTGCAAGCGGGTCCTCTTTGTCTGGCTGCGCTTGAGGTGATTTTAACTGTTCGTGCCCAGGCTTAGGCATTGATGGATGATATGGATCTTGTTGCATTCCCGTTTAATGTTTTGAGATAAATCAATTGCTTGGGCGGATAGCGATGCTGAAGGCATATGGATCATATTCTTTGTAAAATATTCGCCAGATCGAAATCGATTAAGCATGGCTAATAGACTAAGTGCCATTGATAGATCAGTAAGACGTAGACACGATATTATCGTAAAGGCTTACTTACGCTGAATGTTCGCGTGGCTCACCCAAAGCAAGCCAGGACCGCTCTGGACGCGCCACATTCGCGTCCATGGAGCATATATCCGATATGACCGATAGAAGACGTATCAACTCAACGCGGCGTTGCGGAAAGATATCATTGTACAAAAGAATGAATTGGTCTATAGTCATGCGAAGAAGAGCACCGTTTGATGCTTTGGCTTGAGTAAGAAAATAGCCATAACTACAATGAATATTCTCTACCAATTCGTCATCATCGTCAATAAACAGATTGTCAGGCGAGACGGCAGCCGTTGTAGCCGTATAATTATTACCGGAAAACATGTTAAAAGATAAAAATGTGGTAAATAATAATGATATCGTTTGTTGTTGTTACAGTCTATTATTAATTTATTATTAATTGGTGGTCAATAGCTTTATTTGTTAACATTCGCGTAATTGAACTAAACATTTGTTCTATTGAACATGATGATGGGTGATGAATGACATCAATCATCAAATACTCAGCATTGTAGATTTATTATTCAGTATGTATATATCCACCATCTATTCATATCATTCCCATTCTATTCCACGCTACTATATATCATTCTATTCAATATAGCCTTCAACAAATTCTACTTAGTTTACTTATTGCATTATATACACGGCAACTTCAATGCATCTATTCGTATATTTTCCGTTGTATACTCATTAATTTATAACTATATAGCTTAATGAATTTAATAAGCAAATTCTACTAATGTATATATTGAATAAGATTTATTCCGTATATTATAGAGGAATATAAGATATATACATACTAAATAAGAAATCTATAATAACGAGTATTTTAATTATTAATAAAACTCACCACCTATCATCATGTTCAATAAATTAAATATCATTAAATTTAGTCATTTGACCATTAAATCACAGTAAATGTTAATAATAAATAATTTATTTAATAATAATAATAAACATTAATCTAGTTTATCCTTGGATCCTTGACCCATAAATATTTGATGTCGTCTAGTAAATATCCTTACTAAGCGATTACCACCAGCCATAGCAATAAATGGTTCGGTGGCCGCCATACAATGAATATGAGAAAATGGCAGTGCCATAGTAGTTAATGGTAATGCTTCATCTTTGGACCGTGCCGATTTAAACCGAGATCGTAGACCAGGTAATCGCTCCGTCCATGTACGATTTGTATGTAAATGACTATCATTAGTTAATGATACTGGAATGGTCTCTTTAATAAAGACACGTTCAGACATCAATTTTATAAAATGATCATTGTGATCTTGATCCAAATATTCATTCTCTAATGGCTGTTGTTGTTGTTGCTGTTGTTGTGCATTAATTGCTATTAAAATCAATTCCCAATTGGATGCTTCTGTTGTTCCTAGTGATGTCTGTCTAACACCTACTATTTCTTCACCACGTATAAATCCAATAGCTTGTCCTTTGGGCAATTCAATACAACATTGTGGTATGGCTGTTAATACAATGTCACACCGTGTATATCCTCGCTATTATTATTATAGTAGTAGTATTGCTAGTACTAGTCTGGGCTATGGCGGCTGTTGTCATATCATTGCCACTATCATCATTATAAGGACGTAAAGTAAGGGTCGGTGCATGTACAGTACAGCGACAGTCATCAGCATGTGATACACGCCACAATGTGATATCGTGACCTGATCGAATTACTGAAATTGATGTTGATAGATCACCAGCACGGATCCCACGTATAGGCATGGCTACTATTCGAGTAACTGGTGATGCTGTCTGGTTATTTATAGGAACAAGTTTTTTAATAAATGGCCATCTTTAACCCGCCATATCCATACTGTGCCATCAATACAGCCGGCCAGTATCCAGTCTTGATATTCAGCCGATGATTGCTTCTCATAATGACTTGATAGACATACAACTGCTGTATCTGTTTGAACACGGCATTGCCACTGAATACCCGACTCTATTTCTTCGATTGTGTTATTGTCTGATTCACCATTATTGCTATTGCAGCTTGATGTTGTTTCAAATGATCTTCACTTAAAAGAGGCATAGGAACTGATATTGATGCTGTTGATAATGACTAGTTGACATGGGCGTTGAAGGTGCTGAAGAAAGCGGTGAAGGATATACATAACTAGATGTATCCAATTGCCAAACATTAACAATGCCATCATGGCGGCCGTATAAATATACCGAGCATTTGATGTCATATGTGCTGCTGTTAATCTACTACTTGTAGGTGTGGATGACGACATTGCCGCCAACATCGATGTAGCTGTGTGATACCATGTATGTTCGCAAATACCAGATATTAGATTCCATTGTTGCAATTGGCCATTTTGACGCACTACAATAAGATGCGATAATGTGACCGAGTTCAATAATAAAGCAATAACTGGACTAGCTGGCACGACTGTCGATCCAGCTGGTCCTGGTAATCTATTACTGTTGGCTGAGTGACGTTGCATAATACTTGGTTCAAATCGATGTAATGGATGGCCGTCTGAGACACGCCACACACTAACTGATCCATCCTCATAGCCTGCTGCTGCCCATGTATCTTGTGGATCAAGAAGAACGCATGAGCATAATAGACCGTCAAAACTATCATCTAGACTATGGTGCCATTGATCGGATAGTGGATAAAGTCGAATAGGTGACAGAGACGATAAATGGCGCTGTGTTGGACGCCATAAACATAAAATGCCATCAACACTAGCGGATAAAACACTGCCATAACAGTTGACATCTAATTGATGAACTTCATTCATATGATATGAATCCTGTCCATCGGCCGTATCAAGCCATGTCATCATAGGCATTGAATTGAGAGAGAGCTCAGATGTATTCATTCGACGCTTTTTTCTTTCTCTTCGGCTGCCGTCATTACTCCACCATCTCCATCGATTAAACCAAGATGTATCTGCTGTTGCTGCGTTACGCAAACACAGTCGATACAAATAAGGCTAGCCCGTATAATAGACCCTATAACAATAAGCCACAGACACCAGCTGACTAATAGCGATAAAGACCAGTCGCTATTTGTATTCGGTTCAAATAATGAAGCTGAGTGGATGGTAAATTAGGCGATATAATAGTTGAAAGATCGTGTCCACCTGATGCTATAATATTAGCAAGCAATTCTTGTTTAGCTTGTTCATTCAGTAAGGCAATCTCTGTAATATCGTTGATATGAATATGTAACGGTGGTCTAATACTACAGGTAACTGTGTTGGTGGATCAGGCATAAAAGGTAACCAATTTAAATGACCAAATAACGTTTGATCCCCAAATTTTAATGTATTTTGACTATTTTGATTATTAACCGTGTGGTGTGGTGAATAAAACGTATTAATGGTAATAAACAAAATATAATCTAGAATTAGAACTATTAACCCTTGTATATCTAATATAGCTATATTAATTACTTACACCAATGGTGCTAACTGTATGGTATCGCCGTACTGATATACCCAGCACAGTGACTCTTGATTCACCTATATCAATGGATTCACGTTGTTGTAACCAGGATTGATTTGGTAAATTTAGCTGACCATGTGAAGGAAATCGATGGATTTGACGTACAACACGTCGATCATGTAAGTCGGTCAACTAATTATAGTTAATTAGTTAGTTAGTTAGTTAGTTTAGTTAAATCAAGTATGCGTGTATTAATACAATATAACTTACCTCCAAACGTCTAATATCAATACATAAAATAGGAACAAGAAATAACAGTTGTAATATATGGCTGTAACACACAGTAAATACCATCAATAAACAAAATTCCTAATTACAATTATTTAAACTATGTAAATAATAATAACAATAGTAATAGCAATAATAATATTAACAATTACCTTAAGTGCGTCTGTACCAAGAAAGAATCCACTCCATAAAATGGCAATTTGACCAAGTGCACCTATTGACATAGGAATACCGACTGCTCTAAATCCTATTTAATATTATTAAAAGGTAATTACTTAATCGCTTAATTAATTATTAATTAGTAGGCTATTTACCACGACCAACACGTTCTGATACAGGTAAATCCATCGATGTTGATACAACAGAATTGGTAACAATAAACATATTCTCAATACAGCTAATCAATACCATAAACATGTACAGTTCACATCTATTCATACATATACACATACATATTATTAATACTGTTATAATGTTACTTTTATATTAGCTAAACTTACCTAGGCATTATCTCGTAGGTTATACCTAATGAGGCGGATAATCCATAGGACATAGATAGGGAGAATACAATAGACAGTACAGCTGCAAATCCAATACCATTCTTACTCTTTACAAGTTCAACACTGCCTAATGAATAAGATGCACAAAAGAATACGCCAGTTAGCATAGCAAATGCAATCACCAGTCCGATAGGTGGATCTAATGGATGTGTAGGTGATCTTATTTCAACAATCTGTCGTGTATTGTATTTCGTGTGATCAGGTGGTGTAAATTGAATACCTTGAGGCATTCCATTACGTATTAATTCCAATAATGATGAAGCTGTGGCATCTCGATGCATTACATGGAAATAGGTTAACACTATCGCATTTGCCGCTTCTACTTGTCCTTGTCGCCAATTATATTTAATGTTAGACATACTGGCAATGGCCAGTTGATCATCGACAGATGGCCAAATAAATCGATCTATTTGATCTGACCATAGTTTAAACGATTCGACTTCTTGCCATACCTTGTTACTTCCATGACTATCCATAAAGGTATTCATTTCATGACTCGTCAATAGTCTATTGAATACATCTTTTGGGGTGATGGTTGTCGCTATTGATTGACGTAGAAGCGACCATGGACTCATAATAAAGCACAAACGAGCCTCATCATCGTAGTTGTGAACCATAGGCGGTATCGTAATAATACATCGATCAGTAAGCACAGTAGGTGCTATTTTAGGCGCTAATAAACGTTCAAGAAATAATTCCATTTGATGGGTGGCATACCATTCATTGATATGTGGTGACTCGAAAGATGTGCTATTATTTAAATTGATCCCTTGTAGATTAATAAAAAGCCTTTGTACGTGTATTGTATGGCCTGGACCTGCTTCTTCCGCTAATCGATCAATAATAGGCCGTGGCAATACTGGATCGTGCCAGAATCGATCCTGATCAATTTGATGTAATCGTAGACGGGCAAATTGAGCGCGTATTGCCGGATAACTCACGCTAAACATAAATAGCAACGAACAAGTAAGATAGAATGGGGCACGGGCCGCCGCATGTTTGCCCACCCAATAGAATAGATATTTAAGGTTACGTCGTAATAATAGTGGGGTAATGCTTGAAGTAGGATCTACCGCTACGTTATTATCTTAGGCGGAGAAGCAATAGAAGCGGTCGAAGGCGTATCAGTCGTAATAGACGACGTATCCTCTGTATCAACGGCCAAATAAGGCTGAGCCATATCTTGAATCGTAATAAATAGTATGAGAGCAACAACAACAACTACTACTACTACTACTACTACTACTACTACTATAACTGCAATTCAAGATAATAAACAATAATGACCAGTCAAGGTTCGTCTTAGTAAACATAAGTAGTAAAAAGAAAGTATATCGTATATTGTAGTGAAACAATAGTTAATAGTAGATATCGCCAAGAAATAAATGTACTTTATAATATTAATAACGTGTTATTACTTGTACACTTAGTATTTATTAACATAATGATCTACAGTGTTATTTATTAACACTATTTCAATTTACACACACACACACGTTTATTAGTCCTTCACTCCATCTTGTTCGCTTTACTTTATTACTTGTGGTTTTGCTATTGTAATTGTTAGATCGTGCGTGTATATTGCCTGTGTTGCATGTGCTACATCAACTATCATGTCCGGTAAACTACCAGGCAAGTATTACAGACTAATAAAGTGCGGAAAATGAAGCCAGTGACGTGAATTCCAGTCAATATTTATTAATATGGTATATTTATTAGTAAACAATACGTATGCCAATTATTATTAATACTAACAATATTGATATCAATAAGACTATGAATAAGACCAATACTAATAATAATAATATCTACTTTAATAATAGGTCATCTGACGCCTGCTTCGTCGTCGTCGTCGGCGTCTGTAGCCGCAACAGCTTCAGGAATAGCATCCGGTCTATCATCGACCAATAATAGCAATAGTATGAACCAGCACTTACATCATTTACATGCGGCCACGGTGCCGGTCAGAATACAACGGCCCATCGAGCACTAGGTGGCAATGTTGGTCTATTTTCTACTTCATCGTCGGCATCATCCGCATCAGCATCACCAAGTGCGTTTGCGTCACGCGTTGCTATGGGTCACTTCTCACATAATCGACCTGGTGGTCCATCGTATAGTAATAACAGTGTAAGTGGTGGTGGTGGTAGCAGTACAGGATCGGGTACACCACCTGTATCACATTTAAGCGCATTTGCTGCTCAAGCATCTGCACTAAGTGGACATGCTCGATCATCACAACAACACACAACACGCCATCACACACACACACACACCACCACCACCACCATCACCACCCAACGATTGGTTCTCCATCTCAACAATTAGGGGCCAGTAATGTGGCATCACCACCGGCCAATGCAAATACCCGTCGACATGAACAATTACCACCTATTGCTCGTTATCGATTAGTGCCACCTAAATCAACACCGCCTCTTCATTATGAACACGTTAGTGGTAAGTGTATCAATGTTAGTGTTAATAGACTAGTTGTTCATATTATTGAACTAGAATATCCTGATTACTATCCACATCGACCGGATCAGCCAGAACATCAATTAAGTATTAGTGTTTTACAGAATGGTTATAAAACACCTGCATTATTTGAAGTAAGATATATAGATATATAAACGTTTATATTATTTATTTATTTATTTATTTAGAATGAGGCCATGTCAGCTCGTGATATTTTACATGATCACTGGAAGGATCCACGTACATTGACGGCATTAGATGAATTTTTCGTTGATGTTGCTCGATATCAATCACGTTCATTAAGACTACCAAAGTAAGACGATCATTAACATATGATATATACATATTAATATATATATATATCATATTAATATAATAATTGAATAGGGAATCAAGTTGGAGACCACCGGTTAAATATCGGGTATCGGATTTGAAGAAGGAACAATGGTTACTGGATTTAAGTAATCTTTCTATACCATTACATACACTGGCTCATTCGATTCCTACGGGGTAATAGTCTATATAGACTATAAGATAATATATAGTAACCATTGATATTATTAGATTAAAGGGTGAAAAACTACTTGAAGCACTATCAAATAGACAGCCGCCACTTGTACGAGCTGTATGGAGTATTAAAGTGACATCATTGGCTGAATTAGTAAGTTGATGGATATACTATATATTGTATATTATAGGTTATAGGTTATTGACTATAGATGTATTTATTAGGAATCGGTTCTACATTTACATTATCATTAGAGTTGAAAAATATATTGGCTCAGTTTCTAGAGGCTCAATTGGCTGAATTGGCAGGTGGTCCTCGATCAGCAAGTACACCAAGTATGGGTTATATGACTGGACGGATGGTAGGAATGCCTTTCGTCCATGGCAAAATGAGGAATCTCGTCAACGATGGACAAGTCGATGGTGGTATAGGTAAGTAGGCGTATATTAATATATATATATATATAGTATTATATAATTTATATATTATGTATTCTAGTACAAAATTGGCTGAATCATTGCATAATGAGGGACTGGTTGAACAGCGCTATTTTCTAAAATGGCTACTTGATCGACTTGCTACATCAGGATTGGAACAAACTGTTGTATTGCTTCCACTTGTTACGGCTCTTTTAGAAGATATTGTACGATCTCGTGCTCTTTCTCGTCTTTTAATCGATACACTATTAAGCAAATTACAAACGGTAAATATACGATATAGATATATAGATATAGATATAGATATAGATATAGATATTATATACTTATATATATATATATATATATATACTGTGTGTTGTAGGTATTTCGTTTAACAGGACTTGATGGTAAATCGCGTCGATTTCAACATGTCATTGATGAAATTACTGTCACTTTACAGGTAGGTTATTTGTTGTATTATATAAAGTCTAATCATTGTATTAGACATTTGTATTCAATGGCCAGATGCTCTCGTACAACCCAAAGCATGGCATCGATATGACACAACATTAAAACAATTACTAGCCATTGATTCAGTTGCTATAACCGCTACCGATCAGATTACTGTATTAAAACCTATTTAACTAGAATAGAACAGCGTAATTTAGCCTTTACCGTAATCATTAAGGAGCCAGAATTATCTACCATTAAAGTACGTATGCGTAATAACTGTTCATTGGTATTTAACAATAATATATACATTATAGTCATTAGACGGACTACTCCAACCAACATTACGTGAAGTAACCACACAGAAATGGATCAATCAGGCCCGTCAACAATTCACGACATCAGTTGAACAATTGTGTCGATGGGCCATTTGTACGGAAAATAATGAGGATCGTATTTATATTGCACCAGCATTATTGGCTAAATTACGTCAAATAATGTCTAAATCAATTCAAGTGGAATTACAATCAATTTTGATTGACTTTCTAGAACAATCCACTGAAGGTATATAGGCAATGGGCAGATGAGAGAATGAAAGCTTATTTATACTATATAGATATTCAGCGTCTAGTTCGTTTTTATGATCAACTAATACAACGAAATGTATTTTCATATACGCGTTATTTACGTCGATTAGTAGCACGTGGTACATTGCAGAATATGGTATCAGAATCGGTAAGTAGTTAGTATTGAAATAGCAATAGATTTATTAATGGTATATTATAGTTTTCACAACGTCAAACGGATATTTTGGCGGCATTCCCGTAAAAGATATGAATTCAGCAGTGGCCAATCAACGGCGTATACTGTTATACGGTGTTAATGTTACTGTAAGTTTTAGTACATCATAGATACATGTTAATTAGTCTACTAATATTATTACTATTACTGTAGTTAAATCCAGAAGATGAAATGGTAGATGTTCTTGTAACACGGCTATCAAGTAAATTGCCATATTTAACTGCTACTGAATCAACAGCAGTTGATAATGTTTCATTAGCAGCATCTTCATTAACTATAGACCATACTGCTTTACCGACACCGCCATCTCTATCGATGAGTGGTAGTAGCGGTAATGGTATTGGTGCTCAAGAGTCGGATATAGGTCATCGACGAGTTATACAGTCGGTCTCAACAATGACTGAACCGTTAGTTGATGATGCTACATTAGATGACGAGCTTCAGTTAGGATTTGACGAGGATACACTTGGTCTACTTAAAGAAAGTAGTCGATACTGTCAAACGCGTATTACACGGCACTGGCTAATGCCACTAGTTAAGCAATATGTTGTAAAAGAAGTGCAGTAAGTTACTTCAAGTTAGTTATACTATGATTACTTATTGGAAATAACTAGAATTGGTATTGATAATTGGAGAGTAATTACTTCACCGGGTTCTTCATTATTAAATGCTCGTCAATTGGCTACTATCATTATGATTATGGAATTAGTAAATGATTCTCAGACATTAATTGAAGTAAGTAGACACGTTGGCGATATATCGACCTGGTTAGTAACAATAATATCTATTATTACAATAGCTTGTACTATGGGTGCTTGATCATACTGAAGACCAAACAATGGGGTTAATTTGCATTGATACACTATTAAGACATGAGACATGTTGGATGGCACTAGATTGGCAAGAGAAAGTATTTGAAACTGTAACATTAAAGGTAACTAGTATTTACATATATATATACTGTTATATATTGCTATATATTGCTATATATTAATAACTTGAAATGACTATTTAGTATGCACGTTTATCGAGTAAAGGTGGTGATTTTGTTGTATTAAATGGACTCAAGCGATTAATTAGTCATGGATATGGTACAATTGAACAAGTAAAAGCAAGAGTAAGTTTTATATTAATTTAAAGACTTTAAATAACAATAATATATATATATGTATATATGATAGCTTACTGATCCAGGATTTACATTGATTGTAAGTAACTATTATAAATATCAATTTAATTTAATTAATACTTTAATTAGATGACAAGTACACCTAGTGGTCTACCATCATTATCGGCCACAACACAATTACCACAATTAACCACACCTAATCCGTCATCAATATCACATGGACATTCTAGTATGACTGGTCCCTCTGCTACTTCTGCTACACCATCAGGGCTTATTCAACTACCTGATCGACTTGATGATATGCGGTTCCAACCATTAGTGCTTGATACACGTCAAATAACTACATTGGCTCAATCCATTTGGTTTAAATACCATGCTGAACCCAATTGGTTTGCTCGACTACTCGAATCACTTAATGTGTCACTGATGAACATGCCATTGAATTTGTTGATGCCATTAATGCTCGACGGAAGTTACAAGTATTTGCTAATCTTATTAATCATTTAATACGCGGTGATATTACACTACGTAATGTACTTCAACAATGGATGACTGATCGATTAAATACTGATGAACAAAAGATGGCATCAACAGCACATAGAAATTGGCGTTTAATTCTGATGCTAATGCTTATTTCTCGTGACTGTTACGATATTATTTATGGTTTAGAAAATGTTATTCTGCCATTATTAATAGGCGCAATTGGTAATGAACAGCAAGTAAGTGGCTTATCAGCACTTTATAATAGATCACCGAATTAACGATCATTATAGCAAACATGGGATAGAACGTGTATTGCCGATTTATTAAGTTGGTTGGCAGCTGCTTTGCTTCAAGTATCAGTATCATCGTCGTCGTCATCGTCGTCATCACCGTCACAGTTCCTTCAATTAAGTACAAAAGATGCACTATCGCTTGAGACTCGTATCAGTACAAGTATTGAACATTTGGATCAATGTAAACCGATTATTTCCTTGCTTATCCCATTGATTCAGTTGGAAATAGCCCTTCCACTAAGCGATGCACTACGACATCAGTGTCATTGGTTAAGATGTCAGCTATTAAAGACTAAATGGTTTAAACGGATTAGTTTAAAAGATTCCGTGGCATTTGCTCGTCATTTAGTAGCACAACGGCCATTGGTATCACTACCACCTACGACAGATACATTTAATATTGTTTTACACTCGGGATTAGTTATGTTGGGAGCCTCAGGTAAGTGGCAATTGTAGTCTATTTACTATACTTAACTAGTCTATATTTATTAGAGAGTGATAATTCGCCGAGTGACACCAGTTACTTAGAAGCATTCTCGTATGCACTTTGTCATTTGTCACCATGGAACATATCATCTAATCAAGCAATTATCCATTTAACGTTAACTGGACTAGGATACGATATGTATGATAAAAAGGTGTCATCTTCATTAGAAGAAGAAAAAGCAACAACAATGGAGATGGGTGATTCGACAACTATGAATATAGATAATCCACCGAACAATGACCAATCGATTGCCTGTGCCTTTTTTGATGCTGTTGTACTTCAATCAAATACAGATCTTCAATTATTATTTGAGATTGTATCAAGTTTACCGGCTTGTGTATTACGTTTGGTAAGTATTTGTATTAATAGTAATGGCAATAGTAATAGTAATAATTTATTAAATCGATACCGTTTAGTTAATTGATCATGGTCAACAGCTGTTAGATGCGTCAATGTCACAATTCCCAGTTAATGTTTTGGTATTTCCTGGTTTAGCTAACTGTCCCGCAACACTAGCCGCTTCTTTAAAGCGTTTATATACTATTATGTTGTTATTGCTGGCACGAGCTGATAAGTTTAAAGAAGAGATGGATAAATCATTAGAGAATATGGCCTGTTCACTATTGGCTCAACTACAAAGATTTGTAGATCATTCAAAAGTAAGTTATTAAATAGTGGTTATCTATCTATCTATCTATCTATTTATATGTATTAATAATGAATGGTTTAGGTGTTGGCTATTATGACTTCAAAGGCATTAGATTTTAGTGAAGCTAGTAAACATATTGAACAAGATCAGGTATGTTGATAAATAATAACGATTGATTGATTGATTAATTGGTTTATTAACTATAATGAATAGACTGTATTACAGGATCAAGTAAGACTCACTATAATATTACTATTAATTATTTGTATTAACAATTATATTATTGATGAACTAGCCCAACGATAAAACAACACTTGATCAGCTGCGTCTTTGGTATGTTTTATTAATTTGATTATTTATCATTCTAACATAAAATATTAGTATGGAATTACGACTTCGTTTGGTAGTACCGCTTCTGGAACGATTATTGGAACAACCACAAGCATGTGCTACTGGAAATTGGATTATAACACTACTGGAACTACTAACGGTATTTAAATGATTTAAAACCAAATACTATTACTAATCACCTACTAATTATAGAGTTCTTTAATGGCTGATACATCCTATTTTGATAATAGTAATAGCAAGGATATATCAGTGCAACAAAGTAGTATTTTTGAGTTTTCACTTGATTTGCTTTCATTTCTATTAGATGGTAAGCTATTGGCTATTATGTTGACTTGTTTAACACTTGATGATTAAATAGAAATACCTAAGGATGTGCGCACACATGTACTTGAGACAATGCGCGTAAGTATATTTACTTTTAAATAGTAATGATCACGGTAGATTAAACTGAAATTTTAGACACTTGAGGCACAGCTTGATTTACCACAAGTCTACGCGGAACGTATACGCCGTGTACTACCATTCAAAGTACGCTATGCCTACCAGTATACGACACCGACCGAGCTGGCACCACTACTCGATCCATGGCGTTGGCTTGAAGACACACCCATTATTATGAGTCGCCATCCGGCATCGGTGTCGACTCCAGCTCCGTTCACTCCAAATACCGGCGGTATTGTATCAACTCCCGGTACCGGTGATGATACGGTCATCGTGCCGATTAAGCCAGATACACGTAACGATACACCCTTATCACTTGTGCTATTTGGTGCTCGTCGTCTTCAACGAGTCGATTCGCCATTGGTTGAGGCAATACGCAATGGTAATGCGACGGCCGGATGGTCATACCCCACTGCTGCTGCGATAAGTCCAGCCAATAGTCAACAGGGAGGACTGCACGCTAAGCTGGCATCACCTGAGCCGGGTGAACTTGCCGAAGACGGTGAAGCAGTACCTATGCGGCAAAAAAGGCCGGCTGAGGACGAGTTGCCGGATATTTGATTGATATATTTATAGCTATAGCCATCTATACCGGCTATTATTAATTATAGGCCTGCCACTAAATATATACATATACATATAATGATGATAATGTGTAGTTTTCTTGTTTAATGAATTAGCATTTTGTTAGTTTTCTTTGCTTATTAAAATCTATTTACATCCTTCATAATAAAATAACAAATATAGGTTAAAGCATAATTTATTTAATTTGTATAACTACTGCGTTTATCTGTATATAGCATATGTAGATTGTAGCAATACTACATTTGACTAACTCAAATGGATTAAATCAACTGCGCCTGCTTATTTCCGATACATCGGCTTAATGTTTACAAAAGAACCTGTCGATTTGTCCGAAATACTTCTTCCATTAAATAATAAGCTCGGTATACAATTCTACCGCTTGTCTTAGTTTGATAGTTCCAAAACCGGTCATAACAAGTACTCGATGAAAATAATATTTCATATTCTCATCATATTCCTGAGTGTTGAATCCCGTGTTTTTCTTGTTGGACTCATATTTTGCATTGTATGTACCTTCAATACATTGATAGTAACTTGAAACTTGTCGTTAAATACCACACCTAATCAACTGTTAGACTATTAATAAATATACTATGTTTATAAAATTTACATTCAGGTTCAAGCTTATAGTACCATCCTAGCTTCTCTGCAAATAAAATACCTAATTTATGGATACATTAGAGTTGGCAATAGCTATATTTAAAGCACGTACTTTTTCTCAATTGATTAATCAATATATAAATAGGCTGAATATTTTTTTGAAGTATTTTTCGAAATTCTGGTGAAGGAAACTGATAACTATTACCTGTGCTTTTAGTCATATAGCAAATATGTCCAGATTTTGGATTATATTCGTCGATAAAGCTAAAATCAACACTACGAAAGATCGACTTGTCTTTCACTTGACTATACTGTGTATAAAGATCCTAGTATACATTTGTATAATAATAATGGCGTATTTGTAATTGTATAAAATACCTGATAAAGCAAAAATTTCCTGTCCATAGACTTCCAATCCGACGGTTTTTAACTGTTCTTATGGTTTTAGTTACGTGACCACATAGAATGTCAATGGCTTGATCTGCTTGTCCATTTTTATCGAGAAGATATCCGGAAGCATAGGAAATTTCATTATTACTAGTACTGCTTTTTTCAAGTATTAGTTTATAATTCCCAAATGCAATGTTCTGTCCCAGCGGATATCCATAAAAATCTTTGTTTTATTAATCATAATACAGTTAATCTAAAACTTAATAAAATAACATAGCTTACCTTTTTGCCGTTTAGTTTGCTTGGGTTTAAAATACAATGCAAGCTGTTGAGCACTGTCTTTAATACTGGATGGAAAGATTGCTTGCACTTTGGTAATATCCTGGATACTTGACACGAGCAACAACGCGGCAGCAAAAGTGCTAATCGTAAATGTGTTGTGGAAAATCATCATGATAATTTTTAACTTGTCTAGTAAATCAAAGACTTGTTCTAAAAAAGTATTCGTAAATAATCATTGAGGATGGTGCAGTTTAACGAAAACGTTAGCCAAAAGTGGAGAGTGAATATTGGTAAAAAGTTTCTTAAGCCTGCGCGGTATTTTATAGCAAATTTCTACCTCAGAAATTGCTGTATTTATGGGTATGCGGCTGTTGCGGAGTCATGTACTAGGTTTAGTGTAAGGCGGATATTCAACTAACACGGCAATTAGTCTAATGAGGTAATTGCCATGATGGTATACAGCCAGCATAGAAAGCGCAGTTGCTGAATTTAAAAATACAAAATTACTTCAAGGTTAAATCGCCATTGCCACATTTATTATATACATCTCTAATAGCAAATCATGTGTTAAAACACTTATGATTTAAAATAACATACACGATCAACAGCATTTTAAATATGTCAAGTTAGTCAAGTTGTAAATATAAAATTTAACACTGTTGATACAAAATAAAAAAATACTTGATCACAGTCTACTACTATGGATCAGTAACGTGTATGGAAAATCATAATTTGAAAACAATCTGAATTTTAATGTAAATCAGGCGATAGTTTAAGAACAGTTTATTTGAACATAACAAATGGTATATCCAAACGAAACATTAAATTGTCAATGACCCGATCCAAATTACACACTCAGTTTAGCACTGCGCTACAATTTCCTTGTATAGTTTGGCAATCCATTTAAGACATACCATATTTAGTGCTTCTGATTCTGCTGCATTCTAAAATATTACTATTAATTTGTTTGTTCTTTGGTCAAGTTTATAGTTATTGTAACTAAATTGATTTACTTGTTATTAGCTATTAATTCATAAATCAATATATTGGAATTTGACACCAAATACTAATGATGATTGTTGCGTATGATGTCTCTCATTAACCACACCATAAAAGTCATAGATTCTTTTACTATATAATATAACCAAAATAATCAATAAACATGATAGTGTAATTATATTATAAAACAATTTATTTGATGTATAAGCTCAGCCAAAGTGTGATTAATGATCCAATGAATATACTGAATATCACACTAAGGTTTAGTATAACCAGACTGAAATACTCAATTGCTGCCAACATTTCATTTGGTATCTGTAATTTTCACCGATTTATAAGCGGGCCGAGGAACATGCCTAATGGGTTCAATTAATCCTGGCTTATCAAGCGTACGGCGTACTTTTGCTGATTTGGGAGAGGGTCGAGGAACATGCCTAATGGGTTCAACTAATCCTGGTCCATTAGGTACACGACGTATCAATGCTGGTTTGGCGGTAACCGTAGCCGTACCAACAATAAAAAGCACAAATAAAGTGCAAATGGTAGTAGTAAAAAGCTTCATGTTGATAATAACACTGTTGCTAAAGATTCTGGTATGTTCAGTTGAAAGTAGGATGCTTGATGCTTAGAACTTCAGTTTACATATTTTAGTATCCTATTTATACTTTAAACCAGCAGTGTACTACATACATCAAATACGGCTAATCACTGTATCAGTAGTTGTTGCAACAGACCAAACATAGTTTGCCTTGTCTCTCGGCTAAAGACAAAATAGTCTAATTATAGTTTTTATTACCAATAAAACATAATGGTTAGCTATACACTATGGCTATTCACATAATAATACTAATTGGTTGGCTAATTGGATGGCTAATTGGCGCATTGGCTTTGTAGTTGTATTTTTAGCAGCAACCATTGTTTGTAGACTGATAGTTGCAATAATCTAATTGCCATAACAAAGTAAAACAATTTTATAGTAAGCAATGCAAAATAAATCTATAATAAACAAAGAATGTAACTCTACAGTAGACAAAGCAATGTAACAATTATTGCCGTTGTATATCTAAACTATTATTAGATTGTATATATTGCAATATATAGGCCAGGCCAGTGGCTAAATAGCAATGGTCATTATGCTAGATAAAAAACATTATTATAAAATCTGTGTACCATAGCTATTCAAATACAAAGACGAAACACCAACATAATGACAATATAATTGTTTATAGTGTTGATTGTTGTATGGTGTAACCATCAGGTATACAACAGAGTAACAATTGACCAATCAACCAATTACCACACCTGGAGTATTTTTATATTTTTTATCATTCCAAAACAAGCATGCTTATTCTATACGAAATTATTGTTTGTTAATTATAACCAAAAAGACATTTTGATATTCAGACAGCCGTATTCGCACTAACAAAGAAAAAGGATTCTTTAACGATGAATGAGATTGCCAAAGAAAAAGAGGCTAGCGAGAAAACATTCCGTTTGCTTAAACTGAATCGCGAGTATCAGGCTAGACTGCAACAACAAATAGAAACAATACGCCTTCAGCGTGCAGAACTTGAAAGAAAAAAGGTTTAGTAGTTGAAAGGTGTAAATTTAAACAAAATATTAAGCTTTGTTCTATAGCAAACTATTGTTTGCGCGTATAATGACAGGCGTAATGCTTTACAAGAAGAAGCTATTCAATTCAATATAAACGTCAAAGCTCCACGAACCAACACTTCTGGACTACCTAGTGAACTCTATGGACATGTAAGCATAGTAATGATTAAAATGGCGCCTATTTACAATATATATATTGTTTATCGTATAGATTAACAGCTTTGGTAGACCAAAAAAGTTAGATTTTTACAATCAAGGACCAGTAATTCGACGATCACGTAAATGTAAATAAATATCAAATATCTGTGAATATCAGCTTATATTTATTAAATTAAATAGGGTCAGATCATGAACGGCAGCTTTTAGCCATGGCAATTCGTCAACAAAATCATGAATTTATTGCCACAACGAGAATGCTAGAGTAAGTTGATGGAGTTATGTAAATTTATCATGATTGTTATTTATAAAACGATGTTCAGGGGAAAGTCTCCAGGACTAGCCGGATTTTCGTTATCTGACAATGAAGTGGAACGAGAACATCGATTTCTATCGCGTATCAATTGGAAGCGAGTAGCAGTAGGATTTGTAAGTATAAGCATTCAGTAGAAGCTCAAAATCTTATAAAACATTTAGCTGCCAAATCGAACGCCAGTTGAATGTATGATACGCTGGGTGGCCCATGACCATCCACTTATTAATAAACATCCATGGTCGGTTGAAGAGGATGCTATGTTGCGTAATATTGCTAAAAAGCATAAGGAACGTAACTGGGAAGCTATTGCTTTAGAATTAAAGGTGGGTAAATAGTAAAAGCATTATATTTAATATTTAGTTTGCATATTAGACAAATCGAACTAGTTGGCAATGTTTTAAACAGCATCGTAGTCATTTATGGGAGGAACAAGGTCGACGGTAAATAATTAAATAGCGACACAAAGTATAAGAATATTAATAATAAACCATAGAAAATGGACACCAGCTGAAGATGCCATTCTTTCACAGGCAGTTGCTATGTGTGGCGAACGCAATTGGCAACAAGGCAAGCTAGATGACTTGTTAACATTTTATTGCTAACTCAATATTAGTGGCCACCTGTTTTGATAATCGTACGGGACAACAATGCTTACATCGTTGGACAAAAACGCTTAAACCTGGCATGCGTAAAGGTCGATGGAATGCGGAAGAGGATGAGGTATGAATCAGCTAATGATATGTATACTGTGACACGTATTTATCTGAATAATAGGCATTGAAAAACGCCGTGGCACTTCATGGATCAAACAACTGGGTCAAGGTGGCAGCACACGTAATGGAACGATCGGATGTTCAGTGTCGAGAGCGCTGGACCAATGTATTGAACCCTGATATTGCTCGTGGAGAATGGAGTGCTGAGGTAAGCTATATATATATTCGTGTATTAAAGAATATCAAATTAAATAATATATTTATTATTATTAAATGGACGAGTAGGAAGATAAAGCACTATTACAATCTGTGGCTGTGCACGGTGCACACTCATGGGCTACTGTAGCACGAGAAATGGGGCTGCGGCGTACTGATAATCATGTAAGTAGCAAGTAATAGATACAACTTATTCGGGTGTTGTTAACAATAACATTTAGTGTTGGCGTCGTTACAAGCAACTGAAAGCGGCTGGCCTAGTGCCACAATCTATTCTGGATAGTGATCGGTCCTATCAACGTCGAGGATCGGAAGCAACACCGAATACAGTGTCATCACCAAGCATTGTTGTTCACTCACCTTCGACTCCTACTACTATCCCGCATAAACGGAAGGCTGATGTCATACCAACACCACGACAAACCAAAATACAACGACAACCGTTATTGCCGGAATGTATACGTATGGCGAATAAGCTTGTAGTGTCACCTATATGGGTGCCGGCACTAGGAGTGAACTGTCCCCAACCATGGACTGGTACCGATCCAGTATGCAAACCAAAGAGCCAAGAAGTCGATGGCCTACCACAAATAGCGACAGTTTCACGAATACCCGAGATGATTGATAAAGATGCACGATATCTAAAAGGCTGGATTACACACACCAAGCGGGTAAGTTATTACTACCACACAAACGAACACCGTACTAAATGTTTATAAAACCTAGAATTTGTTACAGCTAAATGGCCGACAGGAAGGTAAAGAACGTATTATGGCAACTATGCCACCATCAGAGGCAGTGGGTATGTCACTTGCTCGTACACTTGAGTGTACCAATACAGTACCAGGTAAGTGTATTTTCATTAATGAAATAAGTATTGTATTAATATACATACATACATACATATATATATATATATATATATAATGGTAGACGTCTCACATGCAATGAATGAAGCATTGGCCACAACTGATCCAGTCTTAGCTGCAAGAATGGAGGCATCACCGGGTCTTCGTCGATTATCGAAACAACTTAAGGCGCTCTACACTTGGCCTATGCTTTTGGGCCAACTCGATATTAAGATGCAATAATTCAGAGTAAATAAATAAAAAGTACTATAATGCATCTATAAAAAGGCCTGATGACGTATGCCATATTGGTAGTAGTAATAATCACTTGTTTTCTGTTTCTATACGTGTTATTTAATATTTGGATACACTCAAGTGTGGGCGCTAGTTATTGTCTATTACCATACAAATATTTAAATAACCCATGAAATTAAGAGAATTGATCATGGATAGCAGTGAATACACGTCAATTTCCACTGAGCTATTATGGCTAGCGTGTAATTTTACATTTGATATAGCCTATTTTCTACTTAAAATATCTACTTGTTCTTTACTTGTTTGTTCGTTTCTATTTCAAATTAGAAAGATTATTCAGTTGAAGAGTAGCGCCGGCATCAGTGTATGGTTTCTATTTATTAGTGTTATAGGCAGTTGGTCCAATGCTGTTAATGTAGTTATTCTACAGTGGCCCACTATCCAGTGTTGTTCCAAAGTAGTGAGTTACTAATGACATCAAGTAGCATGACCCGATTAAGACTATTAAGTAATAGCTAATAGCTAATAACTATTCTAGGCTATGCTTATTTGTATTGATCAAGCATTTCCTATTGCTCAATTAATAACATCAGCACTAGGCCTAGTAACAATGTATCCTTTAGTCTAACAAATACAATTAGAACTATTATAATCTTAACTCTAAATAGATTTTGCATTTGTGTTTATTATTTTCCAAAAGACAAACGATATATCAATCGTATTGCTTTACCATTAGAAGATGAAAATAGCACAGAAGAATATCAAACTAATGACAGCCTACTAATTGAAAACACGCCAAATAATGAGAATTGTCAAATGACACCCGAGCAAATTGAATTGCCCAAAATAATGATCCAAGAATGGGCAACTGCCCAATTACTCACTAGACTTGTACTGGGCTGGATGCTGTTCACCGTAATGGCCAGTCTAATAATGACTATGACGATAGATGGCACAACTTTTATCTACGTATATCGATGGGCCCAATTACTCGGTGTCATCAATCTATCTACTATAATCATGCAATTCATACCTCAACTATGGACTACGTGGCGTTGTAAGGTTAGAACTAAATACTTTTAGAGTCATTTTATCATTCTATTATACTAATAATAACCATAATATTAACCACAAACATGTATTATAGGAGATTGGTGCACTTAGTATGGGATTTCTATCCTTTCAGTTAATGGGTAACCAATAATGTAATACTAATCAATAACACCATTACTAATGCTATACTAGTTGGTATTCCATTCACCTATGTACTTATACGACAAGATGGTGCTGACTGGTCAACGTGGACACCGTCATTTATTCTAACATTCTTTCAAATTATTCTATTCAGTTTATGTCTATTCTATTACATTAATAATAGCCGTCCTGGATCAATAGTATTGCCAGATGAGAGCACAGCCAATTCAAGTGTTTATCTACCGCATTTATCATCCACTAGTGACAGTCTATCCATTTATGAAGATAATACTTATTTTAGTGGCAATACTGCCCGTCAAGAACTCTTTTCAAATCAATAAATTAATAAACCATTTGTTACATTGTTAATTAAATGCATTTATATTCAAACATTAGAATCTCACTTTATTCTAGTATAAGCAAACAGACAGACAGACAAACAAACACATGAAAAATAAAGGCATTGCTATTGACAATCAACAGCATAATCGAATATCTAAACTATAGATGCTAGTTAATTATTATTATTATTATTACCAGTTACTTGTTGTTTAGTAAATGACATAGTAGTAGTAGTAGTGGTAGTAGTAGTGGTAGTATTGACAGTGTTGGTATTGGTCGAGTCTTCTATAGCCAATTCATTCATCATTACGGCCAATGCTTGTTCCTCGGGTGTATTAACTCGGGCAATATATGGATCAGATGCCACTATAGGTGGTCCTAGCGCAGTAAGTAGAGCCGTATCCGGTTCAGTCTTGTTTAGCCTAGGTGATGCATCTCGACTAGTACTACTTCCTCCATACATATATTCATCTGGATCATAGTAATGCGCCTGGCTATGAGAGTCATAACTGAAACTATGTTCTCCTTCAGAATCAGCGTAGAATTGCTGTGAATGCTGCATGAATTGCTCGTCATCCTCTTCTTGCTCCATTGTATCAAACATATCTATAGATTGGTTATTTAAAGTAGGCAATTATAGATGCGCGTTCAATTAGCTAATTACCATGGTATGAACTTGAATTGGCTTCCAATTCCATAATATCAATATCATCATCAATTTCATACATATTGATATTGTCACTGACTGACTCGGTACGGGTTAACATATCAACCGGTCCACCATAGACACTACGAACTCTTGTACCCATATCTCTTAATACATCAACTACACCATTGCCATTGCCTGATGGATCCTCCCATACATTTGGCTTCATCATTCGAACAAGTCCACCCACAGCATGGATAATATCCGGCCATGAAAGCTGTCGTTCATAGGCAGATCGTAGTGCATGTAGGGTAGAGTAGTGAACACGGTCATCTCCATTCAATGCATAATGGAGTGCATCGAGTTGTCGTCTAGATACACCTAGTAAATTGTATACATTTGCATATTAGATGAAATGCACACTGTACTATGACTAATAGTGTAGTAACTTACCCAAGTCAGCAATGATACCCGCTTCGAGTACCACACGCCAAACACGGAATCGACAAGCATCACTCACTCGCGTGGTATTGCCAAGATATCGATCCATATCACGTTCAACCTCGGCGTGTCCCACCTCGTTGGCATCAAGACGTAGTGTTTGCAGGAATCCTGGCCAATGGGCGGCTTCTTTCGGCCCACCCACGACAAATGCCGCGTTGATACGCTTTAGTGTAGGATATGCTTCACAGACACGATCCACCATGGCGTGGTAGGCCGGCTGGCTGCGACACAGCTCGCCTATACGCTGGATAGTCGCACCAAGAGCGGGTGGTGTTGTAGGCAGGCCACCTACATCCGTGCCGGCACAGTAGGCCCGTAGCAACTGAGCCACATGTACCTGTGACGAAGCAGGTCCCGCGGTAGGCGTGCTAGGCGTGCTAGGCGTAACAGGTGGCGTCACTGTCGCGGCAGTCAAGTCATCTAGATGAGCCAACAAGTTGTATAGCTCTTCGACGTTAACCGCTCCAGTTGACCGACTAGTCTCCATCTGGAATCGAAGTGGACACGTTTGAGCTATACTAAAGTGGAATAGAGAGAATAGTCCAGATATAAGCACTGTAAAGCTAAATAGCAACTGTTATAGAATAGGAGAGTAGTAGAAGTAGAATAGAAGGAAGTAAGAGGAGTATGAGGAATAGGAGATATAGTATGAACGATGAACAATAAAGTAAGACTGGTGATAGTGACCGTAGTTTAATCAATAGTATTAATGGTGTTGTTAATACAAAATGTGTTAATTGTGCTAATAGTTAATAGTTTACAACTATTATGATTATTATGATTATTAAAGTGTGTAAATGATATCACCACATATGTGTTCGCGGTGTATTTGTTTCTTTTATTCTCTTTTCTCTCTTTTTGATCGTCCAACGCGTGTTGTTGTGACATCAGGTAGAGTACACAGTATTTATAGTTATCTACGAGTACTGATCTGTATTGTTACGGGTCTTGTTACTTGGATCGATTCTAGTCTTGAGACGACAATGAATAGCATGAATCAACCTAAAGATTTTGAGGTAAGTATTTGTTGAATCTAGTTGAATCAACGCGTATTAACCCGACTAATACACACTAACCGTTGGTAATCTATGGTATAGGTTGCGCAACCACCTACAGATAGTATATCTGATTTGGCATTCAGTCCAACGGCCGATCTATTAAGCGTTACATCGTGGGACAATCAAGTAGGTTAATTGTTATGCTACTCTATGTAGTATCGTTTTGATAACGCTATCCTGGTGAATAGGTGCGTATCTATGAGGTACAACCCAATGGATCGACTGTAGGCAAAGCAATGTATGCTCATGAAGGACCGGTACTGTGTTGTTCATGGTCAAAGGTAAATAGCCATAACAATGTAACGATTAAATAACAATTAATGACTAATAATGACTATTTATATAGGATGGATCTAAATTGGCATCTGGTGGTGGTGATAAGGCAGGGCGTCTATATGATGTGCAGACAGGTCAATCACAACAAATTGCTCAACATGATGCACCCATTAGAAGTATGAAATGGGTTGATACAGCTGGTCAGCCTATTCTAGCCACAGGTGGATGGGATAAGATGTTAAAGGTAAGTCAATTATATATAATGTATATATGTATATAATATATATAATGTATATATATAATATAATAATATAATTAGTATTGGGATTGTCGACAATCTAATCCAGTGGCATCGGTACAATTACCAGAAAGATGTTACAGTATGGATGCTCTTTTCCCATTGTTAGTAGTAGGCTGTGCGGATCGACATATTCAAATCTTTAATCTTAACTCACCTACAGCACCATTTAAGGTAAGCTAAATGATATGAATAAGTAATTACATAAATATTAATCTATCATTATTTGATATAGACTTTACAATCACCGTTGAAATGGCAGACACGATGTGTTTCTTGCTTCCCTACCGGTAATGGATTTGCAGTGGGTAGTATCGAGGGAAGAGTGGCCATTCAATATGTAGAAGAGAAAGACGCAATGTAAGTATACATTTGTAATTAGTAACAATATTCATTAATAGTATACTAATATGCTGATTAGAAATAACTTTTCGTTTAAATGTCATCGCGATAATAGTCAAGTCTATTCCGTCAATGCCATCAGCTTCCATCCTATTCATGGCACTTTCTCTACAGCCGGTTCTGATGGCACTTTCAACTTTTGGGATAAAGATTCAAAACAACGACTAAAGATGTTCAACAGTGTTGGTGCACCTATTCCATGTACTACATTCAATAGAAATGGCACTATCTTTGCTTATGCCGCCAGCTATGACTGGTCCAAGGTAATATGCACATCATTGACCATCATGGTTATTACTTATACTAATACAATATCTATTAATGATAATAGGGACATCAACATGTACCAGCCAATGGTAAACATCAAATATTCCTACATGCTGTTAAAGATGAAGATGTGAAGCCACGTGTGCCCAAGAAACGCTAGGAGACATATAGTCTTTACTATATGACATCATTGTATGTGGATACGTGTGCGTGTGCATATTATATGGATTTGCGATCATGACATCATCGGTCTTTGCCACATACAATATTTTCCTTTTTCATTTAATTCTCATTCACTCTACTTACAACCCACTACTTCTACTACTATTTCTGCTATTACTATTGCTATTCAAATAACAATTGTGTGTGTGTGTGTATATGTATATGCGTGTATGTGTATAAATGTGTGTATAAATGAGTGGGCGTGTGACTTGACAACCATTATTACCACACCAGCACACTACACCATATTACGCTCATCACACCACCATCACCACCAAATCATCACCATGAATTATTAAAGAACATTTGTGAGACAGGTTTTACTCTGACAACACCATAAATGACTTATCAGTACATCTGTGTGTCATCGTTTATTCGTGTTTCTTTATCTTAATAACAACATACCAATTAATAATAGTTTACAATTATAATGACAGACATTATTATTGACAATAACCATGTCAATCATCATAACAATAAGCAGAACGATGTTAATGGACAGTCTAGGCAATCGTCCACCCCTTTTCCTCTAACCGACGACGATAGAAAAGTATTCTGTGCCACTACTAATGTTGTTACTGCAACATCATCCACGGTTGGACCATCAACACTAGCATCACACGTGCATAACAATGGGAATACAACGATGTTCACATCAGCCAATCCTTGCTTCTCCTCCTCCTCCTACTCTTCTCCCTTGTGGGCTGCATCATTGATGTTAAAAGAAGAGGAGGATAGGGTAAAGGCAGGTCGGAAAATGATGGCATGGCGTAAACGTCGTCATACTTCACTGCAAACCCCACTGTCTATTAGCTCTCTTTCTATTACACCAGCCATTATCAATACCAATACTGCCACTATTAATACCACTAGGGTGAGCAGTGTCCCGCCAATAGCACCCTACCCACCACTACTGCTAGTAACGTTTCATCGTCACCATCACTTGTTAAAACAACTTGTTCAGTCCTACCGATACGAAGTAGGCTGGAGTCAATGCCTCAGATGGACATTCTCAATCGTGTGACTGCTACGGCGTCGCCGTCACCATCGTTGTCGTCCACACATACTATGGCAACCATGCCCGACAACTTATTAACCGGGGCTTTATACTTTTTTGATGGTACAAGTCCATGTTTTGTCGCGGTAACTAATAATAGTAGCAGATTGTCGTTTAATACTATTTTATTTATTATTTATTATTTATAATTATTATCTATTTATTAGGTGCCACAATTATGCAGTCATCCTTGTTCGGCAGCTGGTGATATTGTTCATGGTATTGAACGATGGCTTGGCGATATGGCCTTGCCTGTAAGACCCGCACTATCTTCACCCTCTTCACTGGCCTCTAGTGCTATTGTTTCGCAATCACCTAACTCTCATTTGTTGTTAAAGACGCCTAAATCGCCTAGAATAGCACCACAGGCGACCATTGCGGCTCCATCTCCTCGTTGGTTGCCTTCACCACTATGTTCGTCAAAGGAAGATCTGTATCCATGGCATGACATTAATTACGTTGAGAGTAATAGCGACGATACTAGTAATACCAATAGTGGTAAAGAGGCATTAGAAAATACATCTTGGCATGCCTATGAACCGAATCGAGCATTGCTATGGACTGCCAAGACCGGAATATTTCTCAAGGGAGATGAAGAAAAAGAAGAGTTTAAAGAACCATTGGTTGATAGTTATTGGCCTACCATCGATGTGGATACATTTAGTAGTGAGAATGATGAAGGGGATGAAGATGATGAGGACGAACACGTGCCTTTACCAAGAAGATCGCGTTTACTAACCGAACAGATTTCTATACTTGAAGGAGAACTACAAGATTGTATTAGACAACAAGGTAAGTCTATAAGGATATAGTAGACAATGATAGCTATTGCACAATATCTAATAAATGTTTATTAGCTGCAGTTCAATCAGGAGGATTGATAGGTGTGAGTGTGGATCTGCACATCCAGCCTAGTGAACAATTAGATAAAGATAGTAACTGTGCCGTAGAAGCATTAAAACACGAGGTAAGTAAATAGTGCATGATTGTAATAAGCTGTTTAAACTAACTATTTAATTATTTATTTATTTATTTTGTTTAGTATTCTTTTGTTTGTCAATCTAAAGTTCGTGTATGGCCGGCATTGCTATTACGGGTTTCTGAGGAGAGGACAGAGGCAGATTTGACACCACCTTCATGCATATGTGCTGTACATATAGAGCGTAATAAATGAATATTAAATAGATATTATTTATGGCTCATTGTCTGGATATTAATATGCTAATAAGCAGAAAATAAATACAAGTATATAATTAGTAAATACTTGCTAGTTGTGATTATATGAACAGCTGAATAATGTCTAGTTACAAGCATATGGACAGTCACATGATTTAATATGTATTAATGTTTTAAATGAATATTAGATTTTGGTTAAAATAAGCTATTTAATGAAATATATAATCGTAAACAATAAAAGTAAAGTATGCATTAATTTCGAATAATGATGCAACGATCGTAAACTTAACAAAACCATAGAGTTATGAAATAATACTGTATAACAAATTATGTATACAAGTAAGACAACAATCGATATTGATCAACAATACCGATGGTAATTGATTTACTTTCATCATCGTGGCAGAGTTGATGCATATTTATGCAACTTATTAGCCGCTATAAAATGTGTTGAAACTATTCCAGTATTACATGCCACAAGATAAGAAACTGGTTGACCAGTCTTCTGGGTGATATGGTAATGCCACTACATCCATACGTAGTTTTATCTTTACTGGTAGTGGTGCGCGTCGGGTACCACATACATTTGCAAATCGACGTGCAACATCGTCATGTGCTACGGTGCCATTGTAAGCAAGCCAAAGGGGCATTTTGTAAAAATTGTCTTTGCGTTTATGCAGCCAAGTATTATAAATAATACCACCACCCATATGCTTGTCACTGACCGCATCGTAGACCTAGTGAAATAAGTTAAATTAATTTGCTGAAATGTTCAAAATAAAAAGCTTACCTCAGCCTTTATTTCATTAAGTTCCCAATTAATAAAGTTTGGATTTTTTATCACCACATGGGCCATATAAAGGCCGTTGACGCTAAGTGGCGAGGAGCGTACCGGGTATAGAGGTTCTACATCGTTGACGAGCAGGTATGGTCGGCGAGGAATCAAGAAGAAAAGTAGCAAGAATATACCTGCGACCATAAAAAATGTAAGTAGGCAACAGGCTAGTACGGTGCAGCACCCACAGCGACGTCTGTGAAAAGGTATTCCGCGTTGATCATTAGTAAATGGATGCTGAGCAGCAGGTGCAGCAGGCGCAGCTTCAGCCATAATGTTGAAAAAGGTTTAATAGCTAATGATGGGTTTTGAGTGTCGAGTATTTATGATGTAGTACAAATTGCCAAAAAAGTGACAATGTAATAATAAAAGTAATAATTAATTATCAGTAAAACACAAAGTGTATTTCTTATTTGTGATGTTGATAAAAAAAGTAGTAGTTAATTATTGGGTTTAAAATTAAAGTATGGATAACGGAAATTATTGAAATAAAGTAATTATCGGAATTAGTACGCGCCAGCGCGAGGATTGTTTACGAATGTTGGTGAAGGAATACAGCAAATAAAGGTTAGTTGCTTTGCGTATAAATAGGCTACATCTGATATGAACGACTCGAGCAAAAGCCATGCCTTTCAATAGTCTCATTTACTAAAGGCATGGCAGACGCGCAACTGCAAATGGCTTATCTATATGCATAGTCTGTGACTATAATTGTTAATTTGCTCGGTTACGGTTACTAGAATGTTTTATACAACCTTGGCATGATGTCGAATTACATTATCACAATAAATGTGCTCTATCATATATTTTCTTGATCAAACTAATCAGAACTTGTAGAATGCTATTTTATTTTTACATTTATATTACAAAGTTGCTGCTGAAGTGTAATCTTAACTTTGGTGTGAAAAGTGCAAATCGTTACAATACAAATAATAATTTTTGAAACCAAACCAACTAAATCGTCAATAATGCATGTTTTAGTACATGTTTTCAGTGAAACAAAATACAAATCAGCGTTTTGAATGATACATTCTATTTTATTTAAATTCAAATAAATGGTTCTATTATTTTTGTCGTTATATTAACATAGTATATCTCTACTTCTTTAACACCATTATATCTATTTCAATTTATTTTAGGCTAATATCAGTATGTCCGCAATTTGCAGTCTGTATATCGTCTATTACACTTACATGGACACACCCATAAGCTAGCCGAGGCACAAAAACGCGGCGCACGATCAGTGCCTGGTGTACACGTGTCGTTATACCAAGTCCCTGATATACTGTCGTCGAACGGTACGCGCTAATCTACTTGGATACATTTGTACTAATCATTTAATTTAAATAGCCTTACCATCGCAATCTAATCAACGAGAACCAAGCCATATACCGGCCATCGAGCCGCATCAATTAGCGGAAGCAGACGGATTTCTTTTTGGTTTTCCGTAAGTAAAATTGAATTGATTACTTAGAAGCTAATTTCTACTATAGAGTATACTATGGCAATGCTCCAGCCGCATTCCAAAATCTATGGGATAATACAACCTCTCTATGGACAAAGTAAATTCATTTGTACCTACTATATTTGCAACTAATTATTGAACCATTTTAGTAAAGCGTTAATGGGAAAGTTGGCTAGCACATTCTTTTCTGCTTCAAGTTTTAACAGTGGCCAAGAGACAACGACACTATCATTTATGACAACTCTGGCAAATCACGGCATGATCTATGTGCCACTTGGTAAGCAATTAGTTTAGTAGAATAGAAGTATTTATTGATTGCCAATTATTATCTAGGAAATAGTGCTATGGATTTATTAGCATCATCAGGACAACCACATGGTTGTAGTGCTTTTGGTGCCGGTACATTGGCTGGCCATGACAATCGGCAAATGCCTAGTCCACAAGAGCTGCAAGTAGCTGAATATCAAGGCCGTTTATTTGCCCAAACCTTATTGGATCTGACACGAGCCCGTCGACAGTCACGCTCTATTCCAGATACAATTGATTCAATTAATCCCTATTCTTTCTGCGAACTACCGGGCGTTGCAATGGCCACCACTAATACGGCAGCAGTTGCTGCAACATCGGCAGCAGTAATAGCAATGCAAGATAAACAGTTGGTAAGTTTGAACTAGTGCACACTTTCTATTTAACAAATACCAACTCAATCATTATTGTTACATTTTACATCATTTAAAATAACAATTATTTCCGGTGTTCTTTTTAGCAAGCTAGTGGCATCAGTGCCGCCGGAAAACGCGTCTCATCTATCCCATCGTCCGATAGGTCTCATGCGCCGTCTGTCGAACCGTACAATACAAGTGTGGCGTCGGTCGTTCCTACTGCCCATGTCGAACCGGTCAATAACGACACGTCCCTCAGTGACTCAACATACGAATCCAAAGCTGCAAAGATCATCAACAACTCGCCAACCCGACACTCCCACCCTGCTACCTCTACACCGCACACACCACCGGTCACACTCAATCGCCCAAGTGAACCAACTACAGCCGAAGTCACCCATCAAAACCAAGCTAACCGCACGCCCATCGCCCGGTATTACAGAAAGATTATCACTCGGGCCCGACGCATCTTCTGCTGTCAATCAAGATCTTAATTCCAGTGCCGAGCGTATAGATAGTCTATCAATAGATTAGCTATACTATAGTATAATTTGTCCATTTATTCTATGCGTTTTTATATCTATTCATCAAATTAAATATAATTTTAATTGCAACAAAACGCAAATATAATGTTTTCATTTAATTACATTGAAATTCACAAGACTGGCCATTGTTATTGTTGTTGTTAGTCATGTGTAGAAAGAGTGATAGAACATTAATAGAAGTCATTAATTGCAATTACATGTTATTTCACATTTGTTGTTACTGCATACAATGTGGTTTCTTGCGTCTAAATGATCTCTTTTATTTTCCAATTTTCTACTGTTGCATTTTGGGCATATTTGCAATGTAAGATACTCATCTATGGTGACAAAAAGGTAGGACGACTAGCGTTTCTAATGTTCACCATTGTCTTAAGCATTCTTGGTATCAACTTGGTAGGTGCAGATTATTTGCCAATCATTGATGAAGCAAATCGGCCTCACCATATGCAATAATGATAGCTTGAGTGTTTTCACCAGGAAGACCTTGTGGTGACAGTTGTAACTAGAATATACGACATGCCGTTGAGGTTACTTGAACAGGTGTTGATGTAAATAAAAGAAATAAAGACTAAGGATTGAATAGTGTTTTTTATTGATGTTTAAATACACATGTTATTTATATTGTTATATCCAACGTTATAATATAATATATTACTGAATAGAATAGATAGCAATAAAAAAAGATGATGAAAGGAGTAAATAAAAAATGTAAAAGTTAAGGTAAAAATGGTTTGACCATGTAAATATTGCGCGCTCAATCCAATGTTTTGCTTTAATATATAGCTATACAGCTTTTATTAATGGTCAATAAATAAAATTAGTATGTTTTTCTATTATTACAATAATGTATAATATTAGCTGCTTACTCTGATAAATAATTAGATTAAGCCTTATAATAGTTGGCTTGGTTGCTGGTCGTATAAATGTGAGTATATAAGAAGACAATGTGATTGTAAATATTTATTTATACAAACAATCAGAGTTATAAATTATAGTGACAATAATAAGTTATTTGACTACTAAACTTGTTAATTCAATTCTATTTGCAACTTTCTGTTTCTGTGCGTTATCTCGGTTTAATGTTGCTGTTATTCTGGCCACATCAACAACAGTCAACTTCTTGATAAATGCAGTCCAGCTTAGCATAGCTATAATGATTTGCTATAGATTGAACCAGTAAGCATTTGAGCTGCTAATAGTTTTTCCATTGGTTTCTACTTTGGTTTGTTTTCTATATTCCATCTCGCTTAACTTGTCAGAATTGGTTTTAGAAATGTAAGCAGCACTTAGGCCTTGCATGATTACTCATTAATATGCAATCCACAGCGTTATGCACTCGAAATTGCTAATATTTGAGCAGAACTTTCTATTGTGTCTATAGTGTCTGCATATTGTATTGCGTGTAATTTAGCCATGCAATTTGGTTTACATTTGAAAAGTGATGACGAAAATGACTTGTTGGAATGTTCTATTGCTCAAAATGCTGTGATGCATCATGCTACAAAAAGTACTTATTGTATAGTTGATTTCAGGTAATTTGGATTACCGTCATTTGAATGATGGCAGTTGCACAATATGTGGCATAATATGCCTGGGTGGTATGATGCATTTGTGAATTCAAAGCAGTAATTACCCCATAACAATGGGCATAGTGTCGAATGAAATGCACGCATGTACCAATCAATATACTTTATAATCTAAAATTACGGCTGACCTATGTATAGCAATAAAAACCTGTATAAAATACCAGCTTGATATATTAAACTTGTTTTTGCATCAGTGCTGAGTGCTATTCTGTATGCAACAGATATTGAGGACCCAATCGGTAGAAATGGCAGCAAATACATCGTTATCGTTTTACAAAGCCAAACAATATACTTGTTTTTACCAAATAGTTAGACCGTGTAACAAAAATACAGGCGAATATGTCTATTTTTATCACATGTACTGGATTATGAACACTGCTACAGTACCCGTGCAAATAACTAACAGACTGGAGTAAAGACCGGGCAAGTTATGTGTTATTTTGTATGCATACAGATATTGAGGACCGAATCGGTAGAAGTGACAGCAAAGGCATCATTATTGTTTTCACAAAGCCAAACAATATCTTGTTTTTACCAAATAGTTAGATTGTGTAGCAAAAACACAAAATGATGTACATGTTCCTATTGCATATGCACTGCTCATTGTAATTACCGTGTCATTTATGTAAATGCTGCGAAGATTGAAGTAAAGACCAGGCAGGCTGAAATCAAAACCGAACAGGTCAAACTCAAGACCGGACAAGTTGAAGACTGGAAAGCATACTATTACGCCATGCATCTATTGGTACATGTGCATCTCAAACCATTATTTGGATTAATTTATTGGTTCATACTACACATCAATAGTGTACCTCATGAATTACAGCATACTATTATCTCATCATAGCCATAGGTTTAAATAGCCCACAAAATATACACAACCAGCTGTAATATCATCATCCCACTCTACTTCTTATTAAACACACACTACTCTCCACTTTATATCAGCCACTCTCTACTTCTTGCTATACACACTCTACTCTCTACTCTATACCAACCACACTCTACTATCTCTTTTATTTGTTTGTCTTAACAAATCAGTATTACCATGAAGCTTTCTATTGCCGTCGTTTGCACTATTGTCGTGGCTCTTATGGCCAGTACAGCCATAGTGGATGCTAAACCAACTTTAGTTCGTCGTGGTGGTATGTTGCAATATCACTAAATATGCCTTAGCGTTATATTTACTAACAGTATTGCTAACTAATAATTATATTAGATCGTAAGTTATATTGTATATTAGCTAATCACTTACTAATTATATACCATGCACTGTGTTCGTCAAAAAATAAATATCAATAGCTGGTAGGTTGCATTACATATCAATAGAATATACACTAATTATGTGTCATTACTGTATCCATCAAAAACTTAATATTAGTGGACTGTAAGTTGTATTGTATATTAATTTATTACTCATTAATTGCATGTTATGCACATGTGTATCAACGACTTCATACTAACAGGCGGTAAGTAACATTATATATTGCTGACTTATACACTAATTATATAACATTTATTATCTATATCAATAACTTAATATTAATAGCCAGTAAGTTGTATTGTATAATAATTAATAACTTACTGATTATATATCATGCATCGTGTATATAAATAAATTAATATTAGTTAAATGTAGGTTATATTATAGACTTAACTGTACATTGGCTAATTATATTCATATACTGTGCATATTAATAACTTAATACTAATAGGCAGTAAGTAGCATTGTATATTGACTGACTATGCACTAACTATGTGTTATGCACCATGTGTATTAATAAATACTAATAGGTGGTAAATGATATTGTATATTAACTAACTATATATTAATTATACTACTCGCCGATTGTACTGCTTATTTAATATTAATAGAAAGTAAGTTGTAGTGTATATTAACTAACCATCCACTAACTATATACCATGTATTATGCGTATAATTAACTTAATAGTGTGTAAGCTGTCTTATATATTAATTACTTATATATTAATTATAATATTTATTGATTGCATTGATTAATTAATATTAATAGGCAGTAAGTTGTATTGTATATTAGCTGGCCTTACATTAACTGCGCTATTTACTAATTATATCAATTATTTAATATTAATAGAGGGTAAGTAGTATTGTATATCAATGAACTGTACACTAATCACATGTTGTTTATTGATTGTACCAATTTTTTAATATTAATAGACAGTAAGTTGTATTGTATATTAGCTGACCTTACATTAACTATGCTATTTACTGATTATATCAATTATTTAATATTGATAGATCGTAAGTGATATTGCATATTAACTAACTGTACATTAATCATGCTATTTGTTGATTGTACCAATTATTTAATACTAATAGCGGGTAAGTTGTGTTACATATTAACTGAATGTACATTAACTATACTATTTACTAATTGTATTAACTATTTTATATTAATAGATGGTAAGTGGTATTGTATATTACTTAAATATATATTAACTATCATTTACTGATTGTATTGATTATTTAATATTAATAGACAGCAAGTAGTATTGTATATTAATTGACTACTCACTAACCACGTGCTATTTAATGATTGTACCGGTTATTTAATATTAATAGATCGTAAGTGGTATTGTATATTAATTGATTATACATTAACTATGATATTTACTGATTGTGCTAATTATTTAATATTAATAGAATGTAAGTGGTATTGTATATTAATTGAATATATATTAACTACAATTCACCGATTGTATTGATTATTTAATATTAATAGTCAGTAAGTGACATTATATATTAATTAGCTCCTCACTAACCACGTGCTATTTACTGGTTACACCAACTATTTAATATTAATAGATCGTAAGTGGTATTGTATATTAATTAAACGTACATTAACTATAACATTTACTGCTTGTGCCAATTATTTAATATTAATAGTTTGTAGTGAGATTATATATTGACTGACTATACATTAACTGTTATTTACTGATTGTATCAATTATTTAATATTAATAGGCAAGTAAGTTGTATTATATGTTAATTGACTATAAATCAACTGCTATTTACTAATTGTAATAATTATTTAATATTAATAGACAGTAAGTTGTATTATGTATTGACTGACTATCCACTGACTATATATTATATACTGTATGAATCAACAACATTAATGACATAGAATGTAAGTAGCATTGTATATTAACAAACTATATTAATTATGTGCTATTCACTGTGTGTATTACCAAATTAATCTTGATAGGCAGTAAGTTGTATTGTATACTGACTGACTATACATTAACTGTATATCATGTATTGTGTTCATCAATAACTTGATATTAATAGTCAGTAAGTTATATTGTATATTAACTAGCTATTTACTAATCACATGATATTTACTGTATCTATCAACAACTTAATATTAATAGATTGTAAGTTGTATTCATGTCAATAGAACATGAGCTAATTATATACTATGTGCTGTATTCGCTAACAACTTAATATCAATAGATTGTAAGTGGTACTGTATATTAATTAATTACTCACTAACTACATGTTATACACTATATATATATCAACAACTTAACATTAATAGGCAGTAAGTAGCGTTGTATATCAATTGATTACTCACTAATTACATGTTATTTATTAATGGTATTGATTATTTAATATCAATAGAGAGTAAGTGACATTATATACTAATTGATTACTTATTAATCACATGTTATTTATTAATTTTACTAATTATTTACTATTAATAGGTCGTAAGTAATATTGTATATCTCTGACTATCCATTAATTATATGGCATAACATTTTTATTTACAAACACAGAGCCATAATTACTTTCAAGACATCAGCATTGGTAGTGCAATCAAACCACTATTCCAATACACTTTAGGTATATATTCAGTGAAAAGCAAGACCATTTGACAATTACGCCGTCCAGTCTATTCATATATCAAGTTTTGGCCAATGCTCCGGTTTATCCAGTCTTTAATCAATGGAATCACTATTTTATCAACAAGCTTGCAATCAGTTGTTTCTATTCAACTGTGCAAGCTTATAGTAATAAACTTATGGTTTCATCTTAGCTATATACAATCACATTGCTATATCTATAATCATGTTTATTTATCCAATAATGGCAATTATTGATCAAATAGTTAAATTAACAAAAGGCATGTATAATTGTATCGTTTAAGCTAATAGGCATATATTGGTATGAATAGTAGTAAAGCTATTGTTATTATATAGCCAAATAATATTATGCTGAAATTAGAATAAATACGCTTTTTAATAAAACATGGCAATAAAGCATAAAATATTATAAAAAATAAATAGACAAATTATATATATGAATAATGATGACGAAACTATACTGTATGCAATTAACCAAGCGTAATGAACAAAATAAATCAAAATCTACTAAAATAATACAGTTAGCAATAAACTTTAGCTTTTGTTAATATAGTTTCTACAATCTACAATATTAATGATATAGACAAATATATAGTATGTGTATACAAGACAGATATGTACAGTACAACAATAATGATAAATAAATAGCTTAATAACCAATGACACCCAGCAGCCAGTTTCATCTTCAATAACACGGATATTTCGTTTAAATGTGTGGCTATTATAGTTATTTAACTGCCAAGTCACACTAAACAACCAATAGCATGCTCAATATTGTGGAAAAAGTGATTTTTATTTAGTTAATAAAAATATCATAAGATTTGATACAAATCAAGTGGTTTAAATGATCTGTCATAACACCCTTTTAAGCTTCTTTCGCCATGTTCCACGGCTTTTCTAAATTATGACATCGGAGCGACTACTGCGATGTTTAAAATGAATGTTACGAGTAGATTGTTCTAGTTTGCCAATGATAAATGCCATGTTGACGGCATTATTTTGCATATCTTCACTCTTGTTTGATACATCAGCTAATTAATTCAAGTTAATTAAAGCAATACTACTTTCGTGTAATTCAGAATTGTTTAATTGCTAAATATGATATCTGAAACACTCTAAATAAACTATTCTAATTTTATTTGTGGTTAAATTTAAATTTGAAAATATTTACTAATTAAATCATTTTTGTTTGCATTACACTTTATTTATTTTAATAGTTGCTTCATTATTAGTTTGTATTTATTTAATAAAGACGTTTATTTCAGTATTAACTACTAGTTCAATATCCTTAATATTAATCCTTGCAGAGCGTGTTCTTGTATTGCGTTCTTTAGTTGCATTTGTCACAAGTATATCGTTAAAAGTTTTTTAGCAAATAAAACACGATTGGCATTGCTGTTAATATTGCTATAATCAACTAATTACATGAATAAGATTTTAAATTAAAATTGTTGCAACTATTGTAATCAACTTTTTCCCATCAGAAATTTTTAGCTTTGTAACTTTTATTATTTAGTAATATTGTAAATACACAATACTGTTATTCAAATAATAATAAAAATGACTTTTATAATCCAATTCATTTTAGTTGCTATCAGAATCTATACAGTTACGACTTTTGTTATAAATATGCTAATTTGAGCTATTGTTATAGGTTAAATCATTTAATACTGATGTTATTCTTTATTAATTGATATTAAAACATTTGGCTAAGCTACTATTCCTATTTCTTTTCCTCCTTTGGTTGCCTGGTCAATGATACATCATTTTATTACTAATATTGTAACAATGTCTTTTTTATCAAATCTAAAACAGATCAAGTTTTGTGATAAGAAATAATAACATCTGCTGAGCTGTTATAATTGTTGGTGTGTATTGAATAATTAAACATGTACTTAATACTTTTACTTGTACATCTTTTGTTTTATATTTAAGAATGTAGTAATATCATATGTAATAGATTTAGTAATAGATTTAATAGTATTATTACCACAATCATATGCACAATCATTAATATGGTTAAAATTGTATTGACAATCTTTACTAGTCTTTTGTTTTCTGGCAGCCAAAACAAACTGGCGCTTGCTGAAACGGTCTTTATGAGAACAGATAAACTGTAATCTTGTTGAATCAATATTTTTCTCTTAAACTTGCAATTGCCAACAAGTCTAAACTCATCAGCGGCAATCTTCAGTTTTTCAATACTAATAAACATAGCTTTTCAAACAGTTTGGTAGACAATGAGAGAAATAAAAACTAGAGATTAAATAATGTTCTGTATTGATGCTTAAATACACATGCCATTTATATTGTTATATTTGACATTATCAAATAATATATTACTGAATAGAACGATAAAATAGTGATAAAAAAGAAGAGTGAAATAAATAAAAAAAAATGTGAGAGCCAACGTATAACTTTTATATATTAATTTATTAGTAGGCTTATTTGCTCCAGTGTCAAAAGACCAGAATTGACATCCTTTACTTGATTGAACTACACATTTATTGTTCTACTAAACATGGAACTGGATGGTGAGTGACATTAAATATTAAATTATAATGCTTTGAATACTGCACAACAACAATAATATGAATCAACATTTACCTATTTATTATATTTTATTGTAAGTAACATGGAATACTATAATATTTATTACTGCTAATATCAAATATTGAAAATAGTGCCAATTAATTAAGACACTGATTAATTTAATTGGAGATGTAGCACTGCTCCAACAAATAGCATTTTTTAGTAGTAAAAACTGATCGACGGTTTATTTGAGTTATGGATCTTTTTGTCTAGTTTAAGAATAGGGACTCAAAGTACAATAGTTCCATAATATTAAATGAACTCAGTTCCTAATAGACAGATAAATATCACATGCCTAATATTGTAGTCTCTTTGAGTTACACTTACATTTTATAGTTTATGGTAGCTTCTTGAATGCCAGCCTTGCCTTCAGTTCGATAACTAAGATCAATATCCAAATCACGTGGATTAGCTTGATTAGGACGGCAAGCAATTGTTCCAGTGATCTTCTCGCCATCCTATTATTATTAAATGTTGTTAGTATTATTATTATTATTATTAATGCTAAATATTACTTACATTTAAAAGAACAATGTCCTTAGTGTAGAATACAGTTTGTTTCCAATGTGTATAATGCGCAAATGGACTTGTGCTAAAGTCGACTGGCTTGTGGCAGCATTCGAATACAATATCAAACCATGCAATAAATGCATGCACATAGTCATCACGTACGCCGGTGATTTCAAAAGGTACAGAAAATGTAAGGTCTTCCTTTTTAACCGTGTAAATATCGATTTCCTATTAATTATAAATATGTCAGTAATTGTCATAGTAAAATCATTGATTATATACCTTAAACGCACAGGCTGTTGTATTTACTGCCTTGCCTTCAACTGTATCAACAAGTGGTTCCTGTAATGCAGCATCTTTAATGGATGACATACGGAATCCGTAGACATTATCCCAGACTGATGGCATGCTTGTGATTAGTCGTCTCTTTCATTTACTATTTACTATTTACTATCAGTGCTTACAGTCAATCTTATCCTCGCGGTACTGCGCATCTTCAATGGCAGCAACGTACATGATTGCTTTGTCAGGGAAGATTAAACCGCCTGGTGCCTAATTGCTATAATTGAATAAAATGCCATGTATTTCTTACTATATGACTTACCAACCAACGGTCACGGGCCACAAGTACTGTGTCCAACATAGATTCGTAGAGCAAAAAGTAGCCCATCCATTCAGAAATAATGATATCCACCTTATCTACTGGCAAATTCACATCCTCAACCTTTCCTTTAATCAATGTGATTTCTGTACATTACATCGAATTATTAGACTCAATTAACATTAATTACATAATGACTTACGATCAGCGAATCCGTTGTCGGATACAATACGCTTGGCATGGTCGATAATGTTGGACATATCAATGGCGTACACGTGCTTAGCACCAGCACTGGCCGCGAACATCGATAGAATACCTGTGCCACATCCTACATCAAGTACTGTTTTGCCTTTGAACAATGCTTGTTTTGGCAAATAGCATTGCGGTAGGACATGGTACGCACCTCATCTTTAAGCATCTCTTCGTGGATGCCTAAAATAAACGAAATTGTATTAATAAATAATACCTTGATGGACTAGGGACTTACCAAAGTGCGCGTACGAGTCAAAGTAGTAGTCTTTACTGGTCATTTTATCTTCGCCAGCAGGGTTGCTGGTAGCAGGCTGATCGTTGGCGGACATGATAGACAGTTGTAAAGTGGAAACACAACAAGAATCGGCAATACCACTACTAGTAATAAAGACAGCTACGTTTGACACAAAGCGACACAGCAAAGCCTGGCAAACGATGAGAGAGAGCGTAAAAGATGGTGGTGTGTTGCTGGCACAATTAATTTTTGCTTTTTTTTGCTTTTTCCAAAAAGAATTGAATCAGTTTACTTTTCTTGATCAACTGAATCTGGGTTGTTAGTTACTAATGGTAATCACACAGTAACAGAAATAGCAACAGCAATAGCAACAACACCAGCCATAATAGTGGTATGTATCCTAGTAACCATTGTTCCAAATTAGTTACATTTCACGTTAATGCAACAAGTAATGGTTTATATGGTATGTTAATGCGTTTAACGGCATCATTATGGACATTAGAAGAAGAGCGGGTAAAACCGGTCAATAATGCAATTCCGAATCAATACAGCTATGCATGATGTTAGTCACAAATGACGTTACCATTGCTATTAGCATGAAAGTCTAAAGCTACAAATAGCCAAGCTAATTGCCGCGATTAATTTAAAACAAATTAATTAGCAACAAACTATTACTTCTACGCACGCTTAAATTGAATTATCTAAAGCACACACTTCTCTCGCTTACGATCTTCGCTATTCTTCTTTATCTTTTTTTACTTTGAACATTTATTAAACATGATGGAAGCACCGCTTGAAGAACGCCGTGTGGTCTTGATAGCCTTTGATAACTCGGACAATGCCAAAGAGGCATTTGAATGGTAATTAACACATTATAAAATAGTTTTAACTGAACCTGCTTTACTCATTCACCAATCGCCTTTCTATCTATAATAAACTAGGATGGAGAAATACATTTTACGTCCAGGCAAGGACCATGTTGTCTTTTTATCGGTTGTACAAGACGATGGTGCTGGATTTCTAGACTCTTTTCTATTGAAATCTGTAACGCTTGGTGGGATCGATAGTGCGCTGGGTGCTGTTGGAGGTGGGGCGTTTGTGCTATTAGCTTGTACATCATCATTAGTATTTTGTTCATAGCTTTATATAAAATCAATCATAAAGTGTATTTAATACACTAAAACAACTACTAACACATGTATATTTTTATTTTCAGAGTCCTATGGTGAACAAGAGCAAAAAGACTTTCTTAAAACTGTAAGTCACACTCTTCTCCTTAGTCCTTGATCTATATTAATAGTATAATATTATTGTAACACATCGTCGTCTCCGTTTTAATATTAAACATCGTTTAGGCAAGTGAGCGAGCTGAGGAGATCCTTCGTGAAATGTCCCATGCTTTAACCAAGAATAGCGTAAGTATCAACTACACAAGTGCTTATCTCTATTCAGTCTGACAAGTTTTTTCCTCGCCTATGCATAGATCACCGTTCAACGAGTCGTTATTCGCAATACAGACCCCAAAACCACCATTTGCGATACCGCTAAAGATACTCGTGCCTCTCTAATCGTCATTGGCTCTCGTGGTTTGTCGGCAATGAAGCGGTAAGAGCGGCCCTGGTTATCTTTAAATGCAATATGCAGGCTAACACCAGCTCATCTAATACCACCATCACTACATAGAGTGTTAATAGGCAGCGTTAGCGATTACGTTGTCAAACATGCCGAGTGTCCAGTGCTGGTCGTCAAGTCTGGTAGCCACTAAGGTCATCTATCCAGTGAACTTGCCTTTTATCTTCTGCTTAGTGTCCCTTCTTGCGTATATGTGTATATGTATGTGCAAATTGACAGTCTGTAAACTATCAATTTGTTTTTGATCAAATACAATGTTACCAATATTAGCAACACCATTTCTGACCTTTGAAACTGTTTATCTCTTGGCATCGATTCAATGGACTATTTTTATTTTTCTTAAGATGCGATTCATTCAATGTGGCCTGTTTTCTTTAAAAGGCAACTATATGTACATGTGCCCTTTTTCCATACACACACAAACACACGCCATTTTTTTCTCCTCAGCATTCACATTGTTTTAAGCCCAGCTTATACAGCTTATTAGTTTAGCATTACTATTGACCCTTTTTACTCCTATTCGCCTCAAGTCCTATTGCAACATTTTTCATAGTACTTGCTGTTTGATCTTTAAATAGTTGCTTATTTAGTATACATAGTAGACATTGTGGCAATAACCCACTCTATTGCACGAGTAATCGGTCTTTTCTACATAACGTTATTTACTTCACAGCCACTTTAGGTAAAAAGTATTTGATAGTATCTAGTTTTCTCCTTGCATACTGCTTGTCATTCATTTTATCAACCTTTATCTTTTACTACTAGCCAGTGGTAAATATAGGTCAGCTTTCTATTTATTCCAGAACAACGATACCTGAACCAGTAATTGTCAGCTTGAAAGTCAGCTAACAGTTTTCCCGCTTCTTCTTACCTGTCGCACTGCCAAATCTCATTCTTCTCTTCACCTAACATCCTGCGACTAAACCACCACCTTTGCTGCTACAGTCTAAACAATTCATTTAACTTTAGTCGTATACTTGCTTAACCTCAGTACAGCATCTCTGAACGCTTTGTGTACATTGAATAGCTGCTATTTAATAATAACAACTCGTCAATCAATCGAGAGCTCAGCATTTTCTTTATTACTTTATTAGTGTGACTACAATTTTTTTATTATTGTCAAAGCAAGCGACCATGTCTTCCGGTCAGGGTGGATATCATAGCCACCACGCACAAGCAGCGCAGCTATTTAACGCACCAGCTGATGGCCGTACCGCGGCACGCTACAATAACGGCAACGATAGCGACGATGCCAACAGCGATTTGGCCTATGGAGCACGCGGTGGAACTCCTCGTGGTGAAAAAAGTACTCCAGGCTCAAGGGGTGCTGGCAATACAGATGGCCATCGTAAGTGTAATGGTGGCGTTAATTAAATAACAATAATAACAATACTAATAACTGTTTAAAAGAATGGCAAGGTTATCCACGAAATAATCATTTAGATGTAGCTGGCAATATGGCATCAGCAACACCCAGTTCTATTCTAGATGCAAATCGGACACCAATGGCATCATATGCTGTAGGCCCTACTCATTTGGGAAGTAGTTACACGCCACCCAACAATTATGGCAACCTTGGTAATAATTCAAGTGCTGGAGATTCACGTTCTCCATTGCCACCACCACATCAGCCATATGTAAATCAAGGCAATAACGGTAGCAATGGCAGTATTATAGCGCCTGATGCCTATCCATTATATAGTGAAACTATACCGTATGACACTCATCCAACGGGTAATAGTGCATACAATGATGCCTATCAGCCACCTTCTAACCAGCACTATGGTTCTTCTGCGCCCTATGCATCGTCCACATCTCATGGCGGAGGCCGTGACGAACGCTATCCTAATCCTAAATTGAATCAGCCACCATCTCACCACGATGCATACAATGGAGCAGGCAGTGCCTATTATGCATCACAGCCACAGTACGGACCTATGGGCGGCAATGATAGCTATCCCATGAACACGATGTCTAATACAAATAACTATCACCATGCGCCACAAGGATCTGGCTACCAAGCATCTACGTCACCTTATAACAATCAGCCAGAGGAGACGGATAAGCCAGCAGATATATGGGACTTCCCTGATGGTGCTCGTCCATCGCGTACTTCGGTTACTAACACTCAGCCATTGCCACCTGTAAATCAAGCATATGCTGCTCGCCCACCAGTCGTAGGACCTACTCCGATAGGACCGATGCAGGATCCAACAGGTCCAGCCTATGGTAAATTCAAGCTAGAGCGTCGTTGCTGTGGCTGTCGACAAAGATATTGCATTATCGCGACATTTTTCACACTAATAGCTATAGCACTTGTTCTGTTTTTTGCCTGGCCTCGTCTACCCGACACTTCAATCAGCAGCATTGAAACGACCAAGGCAATGGTGATCAATATGCCTGACAAAACACCTGTGGATAAAGTGAGCGGCATGCAAGGTAGCTGGAATGTCATCCTAAGTATTGACAACGGCAACTTTATCCCTTGGCCCTTCAAGACAGTCAATGTCGAAGTCACGGATCCACATTTACTTAGTAACTCTAAGATTGGTGGCGGTAACAAGACTAATGTAAAACTTAGTCGTGGGTTTTCAGCATTGAAGATACCAGTTGATATCAAATACAATGCTGGCAATGCGTCCGATGCTGCCCTTCTAGGTATGCAGAATGCCTGCGATAGCGGACAGGCTATATCTCTTAATTTTAATGTAGAGTTCCAAATATCGGTACTGACATTTTTCAAACGAACGACTACAGTTGGCGCAAATTACAATTGCCAAACTCCAAAGTCTTAAATCTGCCTCTCGCCATATCGGTTACTTTTTATGCATAGTTGACAATTTTAAATTATTATCATTAGTACAATATTTATTTACCTTTTGTTTAAATGCAATTACAGTTATAGCTTGAAACAATGTGTCATGTAATGGTTATACAGTACTGATGTTATTACTTTGATTAAAATAATTCATTATTTAGCAAAATAGGAATATACTATTTGCCATTATAGTTCCATTTAATTAATTTAAATAGCTATTAGTTAGCACTAAATGTAGTCGTTCAATCAGATCAAATTCTATTTATAAACTAGATTGTTTAATATGTATTTAGCTGATATGATACACAGAATAACTTTATATTTAAGGTTTAAAGTGTGATACAAATTTCTATTTAATTTATTATTAATAGATTCTTGCTGTGAAATACGTTAAGTGATATAATTAGTCTGTATTTGATAAAATATAAGCAAAATATTTGGTGTAAATCAGCCACCTGATTCTACTGCTGACAAGTAAGAAGTGCAACGTCGGATAATGATGTGTTGCCACCTGAAATTCGATGATCTTCCAAAAGAGTTACTACGCTAACCGACATGGGTTGTCTAGGCTGTGTACAGATACGCGAGAAACGGGCCACTACAGGATCATTCTCGGCACCAGTGTAGTTGACGCTGAAAGGCACCAACACGGTAAGTCGACTGTACTTTTCCACTTGAACATTTCCTAGCACCGATTTTGCAATAGGTGTTTGGGTGGCATGATCAGTAATTGATACGCTGATGGCATTGAAGAACCAACGATCGGCTCTTGCGTTTTCTACAACTAGAATAGCATTGTAGCTAACGCTAAAGCCACTTTGACGCATCTTGAGGTCAGCAGACTGCTGTAGACCTCGAAATTGGATGCTTGGCTGCGATACCGACGCTCTACCTACAATAGGTGGGGCGAGAAATAGAGTGAAAAGTACTGTGAGAAGGCATAGCAGACCAAATGCGCCGCAAGTGGCAGCCTGGCAGTACTCGTTTTGCATTTTGCGATAATGCCGCGCAGATATACGTCGGCTTGCCATGTTTATGTATAAAGAAAAGCAAGATGACTAGTATTAAAAACAATATAAGAATGAGAAATGAATAGAGTTTTCGACTTGGTCCCTTCACTGTAACGTATTAAATGTACAAGTAAACCAAATCAATTCTACCCAATCTATTTATAGAGTAGCCAAGATGGTCATTTCTATTTTAATGCGTGCAATGCTGCTTTGTTCTATCTTCATGCCAACGTTGTATTATATTCAGTATAAGATATAAACAATCAATGTTGCAATCAATGAATAAATACTATTTTTTTAATCTCTATACAATTTGTCGGTTTAAATTGCAATTAGCTACATAATCAATTGACTTGCATTACAATTGGCTGCATCAAATGTAACAATGATATCGATAATATATTTATTATATTATATTTATCAATAGCCAAATAGTAAAATGTATGTCAATGGTTTATTGACTGCAATTATAACTTAATGCTAATATATAATAACTTAAATAATAGTTATTAAGATTAAAATCTTATGTGTAGCATTATTTTTACTTTTATTTATACGTGTATTTTTCAAATAATCCATTTTCTGCTTATTATTACAAGTACTGAATTTGTTGTAATTAAATTTGATAAAATAAACCTCTTTTGTTTATTTCTTTAAATGCTTTTGAGACAGCTAATGTTGTTGTATTCTTAAAGTTTAATAATAAATTACTTGGCAACGGTAAGTAATTGATTTTAAATGGCGGATCTAATTAAGTTGCCTAGCTACCAGTCTTTGATGAAGCATAAAATTAAATGTATTATGAGAAATATACATGGTTAAGCTGCTTTGTCCACTATTTTCCTCTTTTCCAAATTGTATAAAATTGTTTGTTTTTGAGATTGTATACAAATTCGTATTTTGGTAGTATTTTCTTGCTTTAGTTGGCATCATGAAAGCTTACCGAAAATGGCGTGGCCGTACATCTCAAATAGATGAACATACGGATGCCACAGATACGACCTGGGACAGTCATAAGGTGTCTAAAGTACCATTTAATTCTTCTCATGACCCAAACCTACCAAAGCAAAGCTATGACGATCGTCACGCGAAACTGGCTACTTTTAACTCTAATATTCAATTGATGAAATCTTTACCTTCATCTCCAATACTTGGCGTGGATATCGTGGCTACCTCATCAATTAAAACTGATGAATCACCACTTTCTTCGATTGATAACATAGGAAAACAGCAAGGAAAAAAACACCCATCAATAGATTTGCTAGTAACACACTCCTCAGCTACACAATGTATCTCAATGACAAGCACGAACGAAGACGATAAAAGCTTGGCAACGTATACAGCTGAAGAGGAAGAAGAAGCGACTAGCCAACTGACACACAATCTTTCTCATCACTTGCAAGTTACTCGTTTGCGCGTAAATAATCAAAAGTCTAATTATTGTGCTCAACGTCGCAACAGCTCAAGTACAGACAATTCAACAAATGAAGCACAACTAGATTGCATAGAAACACCTAGTATTAAACAGAAGATAACACACTCAAAACAATCCCACCCAACATTAAAAGATAATAGCTTTATAGAATATACAGATGAGTTAACATCAAACAATATAAATGGGACATCTATACGCGATAACATATTACCATCCAAAGAAAATATGCATTACAAATCAACAACTAATTTAGATAGTAACACATGTAAAATATCTGATTACAGCATGCCATTGGATGAACATAAACAGTCGTTGCCAGAAATGCAAATCCCAGCTTATGGAATGACACAACAATATTCTGAATTGCCAGAAACTATCGAACCAATGCCATTGAATTACTACTCAAATACTCAACAAGAACAAGAGCAATTATCAGTGTTAAAACAGTCCGATGATACAACAACTCATAAATCAAAAAAGAATAAAAAGAAGAAGGGAAAGAAGCATAGACATCACCGCCATCGTGATACCGAAGACAATGATAAAACAGATCAGCAACATAAAAAAAGCCACAAAAAACGAGACAAATCAACTACTGCTAAAAAAGCTTTATTGGCTTTGCCTGAGAGATACCGCCGCCCAGTACGAGGCTTGGAGCGTCCCGCTCAGCTTGACGATGATGCTGATGATCGCAACTATAATAATCCAGGCAGTTACAACTGCATGGACAGTACTAAAGGTCTTATGTCTAACGGTACTCATCAAAATTTATCTGCGGGCCATGGTGAATCTGGAGTCCAATGCTGGTCGGAACGAGATCTAGAGCGTGTTATGGAAAAGCAAATGGCTCAGATTCAGGCACAACGTGAAAAGGAGGCCGCGCGTCGAGTACGTCAGCAGGCAGACGAAGCACGTAGGGAGCGATTGCTTAATCAGTGGAAGAGTATGGTCAACGATAAGTTGAGTTCACCGCCACCTCCGCCGTCATCATCATTGTCAGCATTGCCACCACGATCGATGCTCATTGCAAAAAATAACCAATCTTCTAGCGGCCGTCATAGGAATAGTAGGATGGCTAATCTTCCGCTAGAGCAGCCCGATCATCGTTTGGCATCACCGTCAAGTACCCAACGTTGTCCCAGTGAATCTACTCAATCGGGTCAAAGTAGTCAAGTGAGATTATCAATTTCAATGCTATCCAAAACGGCGCTCAACCCACTGGAAGACATGGTCGGCCATGGGCATCGATGCCAATTGAGCCGCAACCTTTACCGCCATTTAACAATGGCCAGCCTAACTACATCCGTCATCAAACCTTGGGCGTTAGTCGCCGTAATAGTGGCAGCACCCATAGTGGCAATAGCAATGGTCGTGGCCGAATCCATCGTTGGCTTTCTGAGTCTTATGTAGTTGCGACACCTAGCGATGTTTCACCATCGCCGCCGGTCTCATTCCAACAAATGCCAATGAGCCAACAGCATCATCTTCAATTTCGGGATGGCTGGAGTATCAATAGTGGTGATATACCAGAAAATACTTCAACAGCATCGCCACAGCTGCCATTAGCACAGCTATCCTTCAATCAACAACATCCAGCCTATCCTTCAAACATACCTTTGGGATATCATAATGCGACAAATCCTACATCGTCCTTAATGCAGTCACAGCTCAATTCCGGCCATTATTACATGAACAATGCTTATAATATGTCCACACATTACAATCACGCAGGACCAAATGGCTACTTGCCATCTAATGGCCAACCTATGCGCTATACGCCTGGATATCCAACCATTGACACATCTAAACCGTGGAATTCGGCTAATTATAGCCATGCCCTTAATCGCCATAGTTCTTCAGGCTATGGTTTACGCAATCGTAGCACCTCAAGTAAAAAGTCGATTACATCAGATAATGATGATAATCAGCCGTTAACCAATGGACTTTTAATGCGATTGCCAAAACAGCATCCCATGAGCGGAAGAAGTAGCAGTAGTGGTAATGGACAGCCACTTATTTCTAGTATGTATGTGCCACCGGCATCATCAGCCGCGGCAGTACCATTCAATACACAACAGTATCAGCAACCAACTATGTCGGCAAATCGTTCAAACACCATGCTTTCGGGCTATCCTTTAACATCAAATGGACACCGTTTTAGTGGCACTTTATTAAATGAACATAATTCTTTATTACTATCATCTTCGCCACAGCAGCCACAAATCAGTAATTGTTCATATGAACAGCCCAATTACTATGGTCATAATAATAGTCATAATCCACAACTAGGCAAACAGGACCCCAATAAGACTATATCGACCATTGTAGGTTCTGAAGAAGAGGCTATGGCCGCATGGACCTCAGTCGGTGCACCACCAGCGTGCATTAATGGATGGCGTGGTATAGCATCGATGCGACAACAGCGACAACAGCAACAGCAACAGCAACAGCAGCGCTGCTCTTTACCATCCGCTCAGGCCATGCTCACTAATACCACGGTATCGTCATCGATAACAACAGCAACAACCGTAACAGCTATGGCTAATAAGCCGACTAATACAGCACATCCTGTCTATCCGGACTCAGTAGAGAACAGTGAAGATGGATCAGTATCTTCATCTAGTTCTTCATCTGAAACTTCCTCATCCGATTCTTTTTCATCGTCCACGCAATCATTACATTAATATATAGCGCACTTTTCATAATACTTTATAGTAATAAACAATAAATACAAAAATAATACATAATGACTAACTATACATTTCTATTATTTTAAATTAATTAAACAAGCTAAACTAATCAGTGCGTTTATACGACCAACTGAACTAATTAGTATATGTATATATATATATATAATTACTAAACTAGTATATATGTATAATTGACACTGACAACAATATAGAGCAATTTTAATTTATTATGCAACTTAATCAATTAATTTGAAAATAGTAGCACTCTAATATATAATGAAATGTCATTGGTTTAAAAAAGACAGACATTAAACGGGCTGTGTATACACTATTCGATTATCTGCATCCGCACATGGTTGTAAGTGGTATAGAGTAAATATAGCCAAAATAAATGCTATCTTATAAAGATATAGCGAGCAAAGGCATAATAAAAATATAAAAATAATGAAAGGAATGCAATAAGAAATAAAAGTGCAACTGGCACCATCACCTACAAGTGTAAGTGTACACGGAATAACCATCAAGGCTAGTATGTGCACACTTACACGCACGCACTCAAGTATTGCTGATGGGCCATTTTGTTAATCCGACAACTTTAAAAAACAAGTTGCTTATTATAAACAGCACACAATGATGTGCTATTAGTATTATTCTAATTAACTGACAGTAAAGTTACTATTTTGATTCTGCTGAACGGTCCATGCCAATGCGTAGTGAGTCGATCCATCGTCCATTGATACTGGATGCAGCTGTATTGATAGGCAACTCAACTACTTTACAATGCTTGGTGGTAACATCGAATAAAAAGTGTCGTTCAGTCTCTTCATGTTCTTGTTCTTCCTTGTCAAGAATACAATAGGCGCGTAGACGATGGCCAGAACGAACAGAAGGGAAGGCAAATGGCTCAGCCGATGCATCGATAGTATCTGGCTTGTCCATGACCATATCCATTTGCTTAAATGACATGGATTCGGCAGCCGATGCTAGAATATCGATGGAGAGGCGCGAGTATGCTCATTTTCCTTTTCTTCTTCATGGGCTTTATCGACGAATGAACGTAGTTGCGCATATTGTTTAAATATTTGAGCCATTACATTAGATGGCACAACTGTCAAGACTTGGTCCCAATCAGCCATACGATCCGTTAGATCGGTCAATAATTGTTTAGCATCTATTCATATTTGTTATTAGTATTTAATAATACATAGTACAATTTCACTAATTACTTACCTCTTAAAGAAAGTGTGCTATCGAAATCAGTACGATGCAATGACATAAACAATCGATAAAGCGACGTTTCCTGTCCCATCTTCTCGTCCTCTTCAGTATCTTGATCAACTGCTACTAATACTGATGTTTCAGTAGGTGCCATGATGCCTAATCGTTGCGATGGATGTAAATGAATACCTGGATCGTTCATATTCTCTAGTGTATGTGATCGAGGACGTTTAGACACGCTTGATCCACCACTGCCTGGCACGTTTAGTTGGGCCGACTTGTCGGTGTCCTTTGCTGAAGGTGATGTATTGACGTTCTCCTCGTGCAATAGACGGTAGAGTGCTCGAGGTGGACACGATAGACGTGGTGTTGGGTCAACAGGGGCAACAGCCTCTACTTTAGTAATTAGATGAAATGGCTGTCCATTAGATTTGGCCGCAATGGATGCCGAGTCTGGCATTTCATGATCTCTTGACTCAGAGGGATATTCATTTGGATAGTATGAGTGTTCTTCCTCTTTGGCATGAGCATGTTTTTGCATAACGGCTGCCGATGATTGATGGCGTTGCATTGGTGTTTGGCCAAGTCTTGCTTCGGGAAAGGATGGCAGTGTACTAGTTAATGGCGATGAAATAGATGGACGGGCCATTTGCTGCGGAGATGGTCCAGCTGGTGTAGACAGCGGACGAAGTGGTGGTGACCAGCGAGATCGTTCCCAGCTAACTGGTGGTGCACCTGATGGACCATAGTCAGCATAGCCATTGTTATACCGATGAGCAGATGCTGGCTCTGGTCCCATGGCCGATGCCGACATTGGCATGGCTAAATGTGGTGGCAATGGCACAGAAGGTGGGCGTAGTGGCGACGATACGCCATGATAGTTATTGGATGAGAAAAAGCGATCCTGTGACGCTGAATGCGGCTGTAATGGTGGCAGGAATGGATCACGGCCATTGGTGCTAGCTGGTCGACTGATCAAGATAGAAGACGACGCACATCGGTCACGCATTTCTAATGGACTTCCTGTGCGTACAGGTGGCAGTTCACGATGTGACGGCGCCAATGGATAATGTGGCGACGATGAAGCAGACAACGGACCATGACTACCATTATTTTCAATGATAGCTGCAATGGCAGCTGGTCGGTGCTTTTGATCCATTGACATGACATGTCGATGCAACGAATCTGAATCTGCTGGACCCATTTCATGTCCTGTTGAATGATGTGGGTGATATGGGTAATGATGTGGATGATGTTGGCCATGGTGGTGTGCATGTTGCGGTGAATGATGGTACGGATGCTGATACCGGTGGCCAATGGCTGACATGGGACGAGTCATTACTGAAGGCGCGTAGTCGAATGAACGACGTGGCTCACGAGACCGATGCATGTTTGCATTAGCCATACCCATCGAAGAGGTGTAATAGGATGAGTAGCCTGAGTCTAGGCTGACACGACGAAGACTACTTGGCGATAGTGGTCGATGGCCAGGTATATCGCGTAGTGTATCATCTGGTGACGATGAAGTCGATGTCATCATCATCATATCGAATGACGTGCCATTATTGACGCCGCTCACTGGTGGAGAGATTGGCTCGGGCGATTGAGAGTCACGTCCAGGTCGCATGCTATGCTTTTCACGCATATGTTTGGCATAGTCACCTCGCCGCTTAAAACGAACGCCACACATCTAACAGTGCATTAAAAGCCTATTAGTACGCATATAGTCTAGTTAAATAGCCATTATTCAAACCTACCTTGCAGCAATATGGATGCCAGTCTAAATGGCCTCGTAAATGCATTTCAGCACCATAGGCACCAGTCAAACTAGTAAAGGTACAATTGACCCAGCGACAAGTGAATGCATGCCACGGCGTGGTCGAGGTGTAAGATGTACAGACAGTATATGCTGCCAAATGGCATGTCCATCTGTAAATACTTTACCATCATCGCTATTACTATGTTATTGGCGTTAGTGCCGGCATTATTGGATGTCGCATCGCTCGAGCTTGAATCGGATCTATTGGAATTGGACTGAAACCGAGCTGCATCACTCATAGGTGCCAACGAACATCCGTGCCATCTACACCAGAATGGACCTTCTTTTGTGGCATCCCACGAGGTAGGCGGGTAGCTAGACATGGATGTTTGTTTGGTGCCCCACTCGGTGTCTCAGCGGTCGTTGTCGTGTGATGGCTCACACTGTGGCTGTGATCTAGTGCAGGTACACCATTTGCTGGATGAGCATGATTCGATACATTGTGTACTAATGGTACAGTGCCACGACGCGTCGGTGGGTGCATATGTGGAGAAGTTACCATATTGACTGATGGATGACTTATAGTAATCTTGTTATTGCTATGATTATTGTTGTTGGATGACGTATTAGCATCATTATCGGACATTGATCTTGTACCTGAATCGACATCGGGTGAGGTACAGAAATTGCCAGTCATTGATGGCAAGCAATTGCCAAATTCCTCAGCCGTCGATGTTAAAGGTGTTCTCGGGAAGTGTTGGCCGACATCGAGGACGACAAAGGCCTAGTAGTGGGTGAAGGCGATGATAGCGGATCAAAATGAGTTGTATTCGAAGGCGGATTCGTCATATGCATCGTAACATCGGCGTGACTAGGTGGCGTCACTGCAATGGGCGAAGGGTGATGATAGATGGGCTGAGCGGTAGAACACATGGACAAACACTGTCGGATATGGGCCAGTTGAGCCGACTCAAATGTAGAACGAAGCAAGTAGCGGCGGCAATAATGTTGATTATAATGAAGTGTGTGACTGCGGTCAAACTATTATACGAAAGATCAGTAATGCAATAAATACCAAAAGTAGCCCAAAAGAGTAGTGAAGCAAGCAATGCAAAGGCAAATAAAAAAAGCGTAGAAAGTAACGTTAGTCCACTGCGTGAGCGATGCGCGTATCTGTGTTCAAAGATAAATAAAGTGGAGTAATCCTGAAAGTAAAGATAGTGAGTGAGTGAGTGAGGTAAAGAGACGAGTAAATAAGGCCAATCGTAGTGTAGATAATGGCCGAGTATAATTTATCAATAGCAATATAAATCGCGGTAAAAAAAACTACCGAGCAAGCAAACAATAACTAGAACGAAAGCGTACGAAAGAGCGAAGAGGAAGAGATGGATAGACTAAGGAACAGCAAGGAGTGACAAGTAACGAGAATAAAGAATGACACACAGCATATGTGAAATGCATATGGCATGAGCAAAGGCGACGGCCAGGATGCAAACTAGAAACACAGTTCATACAAATCTCGTTCTGGGTGTTACCCCGTCACCAGTTATTGTCAGACATGCATGCACGTATACACACACGCCCGCCCATATAAAAACATATCTACTGTAGAGAGAGAGAGAAAATGGAAGAAATAGATAGATAGATAGATAGATAAGTAGATAGACAGAAGAGAGAGAGAACAGACAAGTATTATATGCATATATAATGTGCATATTTCATAACGCCAACCATCCCTTTGAAATAGAAAGGTTGTACGCCCATCCCCATACAAACACAAGTGCTTGAACGGCAACGGTGGTCGCGCGTTAAGGGTAGTGACATAATTCATAAAGGATGGAAAATAGCCATAGCGGCAAGCAAAGGCCAAATTCGCCTTGAATTGGCAAATCAGATCACATTCAGTGCATATAAGCTGGTGTGTTGTTAACGTGTGTGCGTATATAGAAAGAGTGATAAAAAAGCAAAGTGTATTACAGAATAGGTGCGACTAAAACGATCTTTTACAAATAGAACATCGAATTTGTTGCTAAAAGCAGCGCTGACCGATAAACTAACCAACACTCACACACTAATAATGACTATTCGCTTCACAATAAAGATAACATCGATAGAATAGTGGTACATGGATATGGTATGTACTATCTCGATATCCTGCTAATCGAAAAACCATCACCAGTTTCACATTTCATTGTAACTTACCACTAATAAATAGTTTGGGATGAACGAGGTGACTAATCTTTTTACGTGATATGAATGATGATATGACGGAAATGTGAATAATGTTGTTGCAATCGATAGATCTGTGTGTTGTTGTTGTCGTTGTTGTTAATGAAGGATTGGAGCACAAGGTGTTAATCGATTGAGTGAGCGATTGAAGGTTGCGCTAAACGTAAAATGTTGGCAATAAAGATTAATAAATAATCGTATGGTGTTGCTAATGACGTGCAGATGTATTTTAAATGAAAGATGGGGTAGAATATAGAAAAGGATTGAAACGAACTATAGATCATAGGCGTGTGTGTCCATCATCTATTTCAGTGGTAGAATCTGCCTATGGGCAAATACAAGGCTATCGTACTCGCCTATAATACACAGTATCAATATAGCCAAAGGGGAAAACGCTAAAAAAGGCATCAACAAAGGAGTTTTCGATAATTCTAGCAAGTTGCGTGCATGAATTGGTTGGCAGACAAACTCCGAGGTCCAAGGAAAGAAAAAAGACCGATGGTCAATGAAGATAGTGATGATGTCGTGTGCGAATAACTACAAACAGGGGGAAATGTTATCGCGATCCTTCTCCACATTATTATAAATTTTAACGAAGATGCGATTGATGATTAGAAGAAACATTGTCGGTAATGTAAAACATATCAACAAATGTAATATAACTTTCTGCACCATTAATACAGTGTGACATGGAGGGATGGTGATTATGAGTGGTGGAAACAGATTTTTAGCCAAGTTTACTTACACAGCTCACCCATCCTTGAACATTTTTAAATTTTTTAAACTGTAGAGCAAGGGAAGCAATGGTTCTTAAGGCGTAAAAAAATTCCAAATTTGGGATTAATTAAAAGTCGCAGTATAGGGTTCAAGCCATTAGAGATGGGAATAATAAACGATATTATAATGTACAATCCACTAATGGACAAGCAGGAACAATCAGATACAGCTGATTTGTCATAATATCATCGGGTTTACAATATGAGTTCTTAAAATCTCATATTCAGCTGTGCCGTTTACTATACCAGCAAGGTATGATTTAAACACAGTATTTGAGAATAAGTATTTTGATAAGCATTGCGCTCTTCTAAAGAGGAATGAGCTGAAACGATGCACAAATATGCACAAATGGCATTGCTTCGAAGGGAATCACAACATACAAACAATACTTACAAATAAATAGCTACGTTATTAGTTCAGATAAATAATGAATAATTTCAATCAATATACTAAAACTGCCGCGCCTTAATTATAGGCAACACGTTAAATAAGAAAAGCTTAGGAAAAGCAATAATGGGGAAAGAGATGCCGATAGACGAAAATTTTAAACGTTTGAGTTGCACCAGCTAGAAGAAAGGCTGACGCGACATAGGCCAAGGCCTACGAGCCAAGAAAGAGAATAATGCTATCACGGGTCACACTGTAAACCGGATTAACTGCAGATCGGTTGTTCACGCCTGTGGCAGCCATTGGAGACAAGTAATTTCAAATAGATATAGAACAATATATTCATTTCATAGTAATGCATTTCTGTCCATTCTTGTGGCATTTGTACGAATTGTACAACCGTAATGATATGGCTTTAGTCGTTTTACATAAAAAGTACCTCACCGGTATAATATCATGGTGAGCTTGTGTACAGACACATGCATAGGACATCCAAGGCATTGTAACCGTAAACGCCTCACGCTATCATAGCAAAGAGAAAAGATGAAAAATAAATAGAGAGAAATCGAGAGAACGATAATTATGGCAATCCATCATAATAGTGTGCTAATGTACAATAATAATATTAATAAATATTACTATTAGCACTATTAATAACAACAACGATTAAATTATTAAGGTTAAGTCTTCCTGCTAAATACACTGCCGATGTCCAATTATCATAGGATAGTTGTATGACTATGTACGACTTAAGCAAAAAAAGAAATCGTCTATTGCACGCCAAGTATCATACCGACTTACCTTTACGTAATAAATGTAAACAGCTGCTCTTTACAAATATATTCGTGGCTGTGCGTCGTAATATCGTATATTTGCGAATAAAAAACGAGCGGGAAAGATAGAAGAGAATTGGCAATAAATACCACAAATGCGTAAATTGGTTAAATTGGTTGGTTGGCGTAGCTTAAAGAATAAGCACTAAACTTGTCTTTGCTTATAGACCTTGCTAGTAAATGTAGACAAAATAAAGAGTAAAGAATGTTTGGAAACAAACGATAAAAGAAATATCTAGTAGACAAAACAATAAGCGGGTACTACTAGTAGCTAATTATTAGCGGAACAATTAAACGCAACTATAATAAATAGAAAGAACGGATGTGGTCAAGCACTGATAAACAGCAATACACTATGCGCTGACGGAGTTGCTATGGTTTAGAAATTTGAAACGAAAGCGAAATGGCAAGTAGACGCCACAAAATTATAAGTGGTGCTGGACAGATTAACGAACGTCGTTAGCGTAGTAAGATAAGTGGCAGAGTAAGGTCGTTGAGGTGACGGGATTGGACAGAGAGTCGTATAAAAGTAATGGGTAACGGTTAGAGAACGTAATTAGAATTCAATCAGTAAAGTGGCGTAATAAGGTAAAGTAAAAAAGGTAGAGTAAGTTGCTGTTGGTATGAAGAAGCAATAAAAAGACGTGGTCCCGATAATTAGTTATTAATGGAAAGAAGCATGCTATATTGCAGTCGCGCAAGGGCCAAGGACACACACACACACTTACAACGCTCACGCTCACCTATAAAACATACACACTGACACACTGACACAGACAGACAACAACTGCGCCGTGGTGAAGGCGAGGGAATACAGGATGGAAATAGACGACGATGGTAGTAATGGCAGTGGAAACAAGTGAGGCGAGCAAAGCGGGGTAGGTCATTACTGGGCTGCTATAGCAGTAATTGGATGGCACGTGTGGAAATAGACATGCGTATTTGCTTGTTGGTCAGTAATAACAGGTTGCTCGCCTAGGGCTAATATGGCGATAGCGGTAACAATAACAACACAGTAGCAGTAATAAAATTAGCAATGATGGCCTACTGTTCTATTAATTACCATTAACACAAGCTGTATTTGGGTCGTCGACTATGCTCAGCAGCATTTCTCAAATGGTCGGGGTCGCCTTTTTTGGCTTCAATGATGTCAGCGTGCAAGTAGAACGAACGTCCATCGAACACTTTCCTCGTAAGCATGCGCTTTACAAAATACTCATGCTCGTACATACCGGAACCACGTGAACCAAAGTATATGACGGGATTACATGGACATGAATAAAACCAGTTTATTTACATTGTTATTAGCACCGTTATCCAGTAATGGCGGCGAGTTTCATAAACGAGACTGACCATAAACATAGAGAGCAACGGCGCCAAAACCAATGCTGGCCGCGACTTTCTTCCAGCTCGGCTTTACCTATCGATGGTCGCACACCGTGCACATGTACATTGCTCGATTAGTGTTTGAACTACGCGTGGTAGTGCCCCTATTCGGTCGACAACTATGCTGGTCTCCTTTTCGCTGTGCTCTAGGCTGTCGAATGTCGTTATTTGACGGCCTGACTATCTTTCGAGGGAAGCTTGTGTGCCACATGCTATACTCTAGCATTGGTCGGTAAACCTACATTGCTCGTGGTATAGCCGGCAATTGAAATGAACTATTCAGTCCACAGCATGCCTTTTTAATACAGCACAAAGGCGAACACACCAAAGTTACCGTTTTTGGTCGAGGTAATTTAGTAGAACCGTGTTGGTAAACATGACATTTCGCCAGTAGCATTCTAGTGAGTCGATGACTGTATAACTAAGAAAAGGGGCTAGTGCTTGAATCAATCAGTTGTTGTTCAAAACGAAAAACTGGAAAGGTGGCCTAGGTAGAAATTGTTTCATAATCGCGTTAGACCAGCGAGTGACTACTCATATACAAGGATCATTGTTAAATTAATTGGCATTGACTGTTTTTTGGATGATAAACCGATACAATCATACGAGCCCAATTGTATTCTGCTTCATGTCAAAACTAGCTACAAGGATTCAGCTAAAATTACCATGTTGCACTGTAACATTGTACCACTTGCCGTTAGAAAGTAGAAGCCATCCGAAACAATCTACTATGCTATGGCAATACACAAAAGCATGTAGACCCATCACGAAATTAGTGTCTATTACAGTGTTTGGATAAGTTGTACAATAGATCACGATATAACTATCAGTCAAACTTTATACTAGAAATCTGGACCGCTATCAATAAATAGGTAATTTCTGCATACAGTTCTACAGTAGTTACACATAGTGTTAATGTTTTCTACTTTTACATAGAAATGGTTACTTCTACTATTGTCATAATTTATAGTTTAATCAATCCAGTTGTATTAATTAAAATTGTTATTTTTGCTGTTGTTTTTTGCAAAAATTAGTATAATATATTAGTAATAGCTGATACAGTAGTGACATGTTGTTTTTTTAAATATATTAATACCAGCCGTCTATTTAGTTAGTTATCTTATTTGTTTCCATTAGTAATATTACACCAACAAGCGTATACTGTGCACTATTTCATTTTTAATTTTTTAGAAATATAAAAATTTACTATTAATTAATTGATTTAAATAAAATGAATCAATTCTATAAAGCGTGGTGTATTATTCAACATTCCTATTGTATAATGATACTAACATATACTGTATACATCATATTCTTTATAAACTTTAATTTACTTTATTCATTTCTATCATGGTGCTATATACATATTACAACTACAACACAGCAATTTATATACTTGCTATAGCATATTCATTACAGTATATATTATTCGATCCTTTAGTAGCTACATTCTACTCGAAACTGTTGTCATTTTTAATACTAGCTATACTACTTGCAAGATTTAGCCTATTTCGCTCTTTTCACTTATTGAGCTATATGTAATATAACTCATTACTGTCATTTCTACACTCTCCATATATATTCATTATGATATACTAAACTATACTCTTTAAAACTATTCTATTCAAGACTGTTGTCTGTTTGGTTCTAGCTGTACTGGTTGTAAAACTCGACTTATTTTGCTCGTGTATATACGCACACCATCATTAATTTTTGATATTGTTTTTTGAGCGTGATTTTTTTAAATCGGAGTCGCCCTTTTCTTCTTTTCTTTATTGAATCATGACGACTCAAGATATATCGTCACTGCCGTCTGCTGGCAATTTTTTAGCCAGTCAGATACTATGCTCACGGACGATCTGCCTTCAACCTTGCAAGGCATAAGCAGTGCCGGCCATGAAGGCACCGATGGAGCTATTGTTGCGGGATTAGGTCGGGTCGAGTTGGGAAATGATAGCGAGAGTCTTGATCGCGGTGCCAGCTCAGCACGTCGACCGGCAACTATGCGGCCATCTCAACTAGCGCTACAAACGACCAAGGTAGCCGATACAACGGCTGAACAAGTACAGGAATTGTTTTTCCAATTCCTTACCTCGTAAGCTACTTTTAATGTAAAGTACTCAACAATTTAACACAAATATACCAACCATGTCTAGGTTTGAACGGCCACAAAGCGTCGAGGAAATAGATGCGTCAATTATGACGACACAGGAAGATAGACTTTACTATGTTGATCGAATTAAGCGAATGGCCGTCGAAGATCGCAGTACACTTTATGTTGATTATTCGCATCTATTCACTTTCCATCAAGTGCTGGCAGAAGCCGTGGCCACCCATTATTATCGGTAAGTATTAGTGATTGTAGCTATTTACACACACACACACACACGATATTAACAAATTGACAGATTTGAGCCTTATTTAAAACGAGCAGTTCAAAACTTTGGTCGTACTTATGTACAGGAATTTATTCAGTTATCTGGAGCAGGAATTCAACTGGCCTCACAACCGGAACGCCAACTTAATATTGGATTTCACAACTTGCCATTACAATCGCGTATCAGAGAACTACGCACTGATCGTATCGGCAAGCTAGTCTGTGTAAGCGGCACGGTAACTCGCACGAGTCAAGTGCGCCCAGAATTGCTACGTGGTGTATTCCGATGCAAGCAATGCAACACCACGATGCAAGGAGAAGTCGAGCAACAGTTTAAATATACCGAGGTAAGTATTAACTAATATTAACAACGATGACTATTAACATATGTATATATAATACATGATTTACTAGCCAAGCATGTGTCAGGTGCCCACATGTAACAACAGAAGCGATTGGGAATTGTTGTTGGAACAATCAGTATTTGTTGATTGGCAAAAGTTGCGTGTACAAGAGAATTCAACGGAGATTCCAGCTGGTAGTATGCCACGCAGGTAAGCAATAGTACACTAATATAAACACACAACCAATTTACTATACAAATTTACAGCTTAGACGTTATTCTACGTGATGAAGTTGTTGAAATGGCCAAACCAGGTGATCGATGTGTATTTACTGGTACACTTATTGTAGTACCGGATGTTGGACAGCTTAGTGTACCGGGCAAGTTTATTTCTTTTACAGCTTAACTACACTAACAATATTATGATAACCAACAGGCGCAAAAGCTGAATCAAGACGCGATTTCGGACAGGGCCGTGGCCGAGAAGGATATGTTTCTGAGGGCATTACCGGTCTTAAAGCGCTTGGTGTTAGAGATCTTACGTATCGACTTGCTTTCCTTGCCTGCTCTGTCCAATCAGCCGAAGCAAAGGTATGGTAGACTAGCTGGTATATACCAATATTTTAACTGACACCTTCTGAATAAGGATCGAGGCAAAGAAATTGGTGCTGATCCATCAATTGTTGAAGAGGATCAAGAGAAATTACTTGAAGCGTTTACTCAAGAGGAAATCAACGATTTGAAACGTATGGTCAGCATGGAACAGCAAATCTACAGTAAACTGGTTAGCAGTTTAGCGCCAACTGTTTATGGTACATTACTATTACTATTACTACTAATGATAGTCAAATAACCATACCAACTAATATACTATTGATATATTTAGGACACGAGGATGTTAAAAAAGGCTTATTATTACAGTTAATGGGCGGTGTACATAAAGTAACACCGGAAGGCATTCATTTACGTGGTGATATTAACATTTGTGTGGTGGGTGATCCTAGTACGAGCAAGTCACAATTTCTACGGTAAGTTTAATAAATTTGTTTAATTAAATTCTAATTACTTCTTTGTAGCTATATTGTTGGATTCTCTCCCCGAGCTGTATTCACTTCAGGAAAAGCATCCAGTGCTGCCGGTTTGACTGCCTCGGTTGTAAAAGATGAGGAAACAGGTGAATTTACTATTGAGGCCGGTGCACTTATGTTGGCCGACAATGTATGATAATAACCTTTAATTTCTATTATTACATATTGACCAATCTAATACTATTCTACCTACAGGGTATTTGTGCCATTGATGAATTTGATAAAATGGATGTAGCCGACCAAGTAGCCATTCATGAAGCAATGGAACAACAAACCATTTCTATTGCCAAGGCTGGTGTACAAGCCACCTTAAATGCCCGTACATCAATTCTAGCCGCAGCCAATCCAATTGGTGGTCGATATGACCGTAAATTAACCTTAAAAGTAATAATAATAATAATAATAATAATAGCTACTATACATTATTTAATATTAACTTACTAATCAATGGTTTATATTATAGCAAAATATCAGTCTATCACCACCGATTATGTCGCGATTTGATTTATTCTTTGTGGTATTGGATGATTGTAACGAGACGGCTGACTATAATATTGCTCGTCATATTGTTAATGTACATCGACTACGCGATGAAGCAGTCCAACCTGAATTCTCCACAGCCCAATTAAGACGGTATATTCGATTTGCCCGTACATTCCGACCAAAGATCACCGATCCATCACGCCAACTACTATGGGAACTGTATCGTAATCTACGACAAGCCGATGCCCAAGCCGGACAACGACGCGCCTACCGTATCACCGTACGTCAACTTGAAAGTTTAATTCGTCTATCGGAAGCATTGGCCCGTGTCCATTGCGACGAAGAAGTACAGCCAAAATATGTACGTGAAGCATTCCGTCTATTACAACGATCGATCATTCAAGTGGAAAGTGACGATGTCTATCTAATGGAAAATGGCGATGGCAACAATCAACTAGAGAATGAAACGACCACTTCTATTGAACAAATGAGTGGTCAACACTCTGTATTAAGTGCATCTGAAGCAGTATCTGGTACATCCACCACTAGTAACAATCATGACCCTACAATGAATACTAATAATGCATCATGGGTTATCGATCGTGAAACATTTGATAGAGCCCGTAATGCTATTGTTTCTTATTTACGACAATCTGAGTCAAATCCAGGTAATTATACCATTTATTAATTATACAATTCTAATACGTATATCTATATTTAGATCAAGAGGCTAAACATCGATCTGAAGTTGTTCTCTGGTATCTTGAAGAGATTCTTGAAGAATTGTCATCAGAAGAGGCACTTGAACATGCCCGTCAAATGATTGAACGTATTATTAACCATCTAGTACGACGTGATAATGTGCTTATTGAATTACAAGCAGAATCAACTCAAATGGAAGAGAATACTAATGATCATGCTACATCATCTAATCGGGATCCTATTTTAATGGTACATCCTAGTTATGTCATTGATGAAATGTAAATCTTTTTATTCACACACACACACCACACAAATAAACATCTTTTTGGTGAATAAAAGTGTAGACAAGTAGTAGTTAATTAATGTTATAGATTATAATAGATTAGTCCTTTTTATCCTTGGGTTTTATAATCATTACTGGTTCGTCGTCGTCGTCTTCTTCTTCGTCTTGCTCTTCTACAGATGTGACTTCTTCGGTTGTATCAACTTCTAATGTTATCGTTGTACTTGTCTGTTGTTCCTCTTTTCCTCTTCTGTTGTAATATTAATTGATTCATTCACCGTAGTAGTTGTGGTTGTAGTAGTTAGTTGTTATTATTGAACTAGTCTCCAACGTTGTAGTATCTGCCGTTGGTGATAATGAAGGTACTACTGATGGAAATAGTTCTTTCAAATTTGGATACCAACGATCAATACGAGCCATGTTGATTGCCATAATTCTTGTTGAATAGTCATTTTACTTCTTCATCTCTTTCTACTACAACAGAAGGTGGTGCTACACTACTAAATAGTTCAAGGGCATGCATCACCATTAACATGTTCTTGATTTGTTCACCTACAGCCTCAATCTATATACAATATAATTAGTATATTGATTCAATTATAACATACGACAACTTACACTTTGTGCATCACCATCAGGTAACATGTAGGTTTCTGTGGCATCAAGTACACGGGTCCAACGGGTAATCACCGCATCTGATTGGTGAATATGCTGTAGATGATGTAGATAATATTTGCATAAAATCATATAGACTCGAAGGCGTACATCACTTAAATCACGTCCTGTTAATAATAACGTATCATCATCATTATTGTTGTTATTATCAGTTAATATTGGACGATCAATTAGACGGGCATGCATTGGAAATAGTACACGATCAAGACATAATAATGGATCAATAGTAATGCCTGATGAGTAGATTAAACGATCAATAGAACCTAGTGCTTTAAATCGTACTTCACGTATTGGATGGATACAAAGACGTGCCAATCCATTTAATAATGGACACCATGTATTAAGACAATCTATAATCCATTAATAACAGATTAATAACATATAATAGTATATAACATATAATAGTATATAATATAATAGTATATATAAATACTTACTTTCACGTAAATCATCTGATTGCATTGACAATTCATTGGCTTTGTTTGATAGTTGGAAAAGGCGTTCAACGACTTGTAAAGCACGTTCAGTGGCCAATGATCTACTTTATAATATTAATATTAATAATTAGTATATATATATATATATATATTATATTATATATTATATTACATATTACTTACTTTTTACCACTATTGGGTGGTGATTGTGTAGGTAATGTTGCTGAATTAGGACTAGATTGAACATCGTTATTCTTATTAGTTGGCGGTGATCGAATACGTAATGAAGCCAATTTAGACTTGGTTGAGTAGTTGTTGGTGATGTAGTCTCTGATACTTCATCAACACTACCAAGTCCCATACTGGTTAATAGTTCAATACCAAATCCAAATCCAGTAAGATTATTTGTATGTTCTACTGCAGCATCAATTAGAGTAGTAATAAATGGTATAGCTGTGTCAACGCGCATGCATCGAACAATTAGACTGGCCAATCCATCCTGTTGTTCTCGTACTTGACTATAACGATATAGTTAATATTAATACAGCTATACTATGTGTATTACTACAACTTACATAATACTAGAAAGACGGACTGTAATTAATGCTTTCATACATGAAGCCACTGATGTTGATGTCTCTACATCAAAGTAATCAGCCGGTAGTTGCACAACCCATTGAAGTGCCTTTAATCCACGAGTAAATAGTTCAATCTATAATTAAACATGTAAATTGGACAATTACACTGATCTATAATCATAATAACTATACCTGATCCTCTGGAATCGATTGACATAACTGGAATAGATGAAATACTGCTCGTTGTACCATAAATGGATGGTATCGACTTGGATGTTCTAGAATGCCCTCAAGTCGTTTAATATAATAATTCCTAATGAATATTAGTTTATAGTCATTATTAAATAAAATACAATAATTACCATAACATTAATAGATGGGCTGGATGTTGAATACCCATTTGTACGGCTAATTCAAGGGCAAATACCGCCAGTGGATCATATTCTGGACGGGTGGATTGTTTCGCTTATTATTATTATTATTATTGCTATTGCCACTACGACTATTGGCAGGTGATGTAGACCCGGCAGCTGCAGCTAATACATTTGCCGGAGTCTGCCATGTTAATAAATGTACGACCCAATGACGAATAGATACGGCATCTTCCAATCTAGATATAATACATATATATATATATTGTTATTAATCGTGTTATATAAATGTTAAAGGTATTACGTACAATTGACCAGAGAAAGACTATTTAGTGGACATTGAGCAAAGCATTGTAGAGTATTTAAAGCCGCTGATATTTCTTCGGGCATTACTGGATCAGCCTCTGGATCATAGGTGGGCATAAGATAGTTTGATAATGCTGAAAAGATTGAACTTTCTCGCCCATTGGCTAAAGAAGCCGGATCCTCAATCTTAAATGGTAATGACTGCCATTCACCTGTAATAGAATCCTCATAAACAGTAAGTGATTCAGGAAGACAGGCAGCTCTAAAAGCGGTCATTACTACATCAAGTACCTAGATAGAAATACATATATCGTATATCCATTAATACTCTATATTGTTATCAATAGTCTATTGAATAACTTACCGTCATCCATCCATCATCTCTTAATCGATTACCGTGTTGTGATACAAGACGGAAGAAATGTACAGTAATTAATTGAGCCTTGTAATCACGACCAAATCTAATTGAAAGTGCAGTTACAGGCACTACTTGCTCAGTACGTGTTGTTTTATTCTCTGTATTTGCTTCATCGTTGGTACTTTCTGTTACACAGATACCACGTCGACGTATACTGCTACTCATGTCGGCTGAGAGTCCATCGACTAGTCCTGTGCCGCCAGCAAGCATGGGCAATATTGTATCGAATACATCAGACATGTCAAATATAGACGACAATTCTGCACATAATCGGATGCCATCAAGGGCAAGTTCAAGTACTGCATCAGTATTGGCTCGTTCAAGTGCTATTATTAGTATAACAATAGATTAGTCTAAATGGTCTATTAATAGTCTATTATAGTCACTTACCACTACCAAATAGTGTCAAAAAAGTACGTCCAAATTCTTTAAATAGAATGCGATCATATCGTCCATCCATACACATAACGAGCTCCTCTATATTAATTAATGATATAATTGTTAGTATATAATCAATGATAGTTATATGATACTTACCTCGTTCAGGAGCATTGTGTACCATTTCTTTCCAAGCATACATAAATCCTAGTTGACCTTCATGTTCCTCGGGCATTAAAATTTCATCATCACGTATAACGTTATAGATATTTGTCTATAGTAATTGTATATTATAATTAGTAAACAAATAGCAATTGTTATATTAATAATGGTTAATTACCAGAAATTCAATATCAAAATCTTTGTCACCATTAACACCACGTAAATTCCTCATATAATCTTCAATTTTCATTCGATACTATAATATTAATATTATTAATATTATTATAATATATATTTATATGTATATTTATACGTACTTTCACCTGAGGACTATGTAAATCAGTGTTTAACAAGATAATTGAAAAGGCTAGCACATAGGTTGCCTCTTGAGTCGCCAAATATTCTAATAATAGTCGTTAATATTAGTATTTATGAAATTAGACTACAGCCATTATAATAACAATAATAATATACTTACCAGGATTTAATTCAAAGTAAACACGTGAAAATGTCTCAACAATGCGATCAATTTGTTGAGATTCACCAGGAAGTCTAAAACTTTCTAACAAAAGCCGTAATGCTTCATCAATTCGTTTCTATTTATTATAATCAGTTAATTTACGTAATTTCATTATTGATAAATTCCACTTACACCTCGGAAATCAAATTGCCGCATAAATGCTTCAAGTGTTCCTTGGCTTTTTTGATTAGCAAGAAATTCGCCCAATTTTGTTTTATTCACATCCGGTGTTGTTTGGAAGAAATGAGCCAGTGCTTTTTCTTGTTCAACTGTTTCACCAAAGGCTGGAATAATGCCATGTTCTATCATAGATGTACGTATTTAATAAATAGTTTATATTCTATTATATTCTATTGCTATTACCTTGTAGAAAACGGACACCTTCTTTCGGTGAATGATTAAATCGACTGGTTGCATCGTGTAATAGTCGCTTCTTGGCCTTTAATGCTTCAAGTCCGTAACACTGGGCAATGCTAAAGTGGTCGAATCGTGTGGCATTTGTCATCGACATTCTGAGTGGCACGGACTACCATCGTCTCCATAAGCTGTATAAGAACACGTTGGCACTGTCTGCCAGTTGTACCCTCGCACACCGTACATAGATAGGCAAGTAATGCATCAACCATATTGCGTCGACTCAGCTGGCAGTCATAATTTAGCCATAGAGTAGGAGCTAGTGCCTCCAAATTGGATACTCGAACCAACGTATCAAGTAACCGTAGTCGATACTCTGTCGTAGAGAAATGACGAGTAGCTCTAACGAGTAGTTCTGCATCTGATAATTTTAATCGACGTAGCAGTAGATCGACCAGCAATTCAAATTGACGAGTAACATAAGGTCTTAGCGTATCAAATACTGCAACAATCACTTTGAATACAACATTTAGCAGTAGTATTTTCTCCGTATGAATTAGCTATAATTATGGATTAATATAATGCCAAATGTTCAACGATACTACTCTTACTTGGAAGGTGTATGCCAACAGATCGTCGACGATTAAACGACGAAGACTGCCAAAATGACCCAAACTGCTACCGCCTGTTTCAATGGCGGCAAGTAGAATATTTAGTGCAGTCATACGAATAGTATCGGTATATCGTAGATTATGTGGGTCACATAGAGAAATAAGAACACGAAGTAATTCATGCAGTGATGCTGGTCCATAAGGTAGCATAGCTTGTACGGTGCCTATATCATTGCAAGTATTAGAGCTAAATGTATATATCTATTCAAATGCTTACTGGGACTAGTAGGAATGGGGCTTGGTTGACGAATAGCTGCTGTATCTGCCGTTAATAGTTCTCCCTTTGATTTGTCACTGTTGGGAGGTTCATTTATTGTATCTTGACTTGTTTGCGTGTCAGGTGCTTTAACAGATAAATCAGCATGTACTGTAACGTGTACTTCAGGATCAGCGATTGATATAGATTTGCTTGATGCTTGTTCCTCTAAATCTCGTAGACTAGTAACTGGTTAATTCTGCTTTGTTATCCATGCTACTGTATCTATTACCTTGAAAACAATACTCTTACAAATGTAGTCATACAATTCTCGGACATTCTTCGTATACTCTCTAATTATACAGACTATAAATAATGGCCACTTATGTTGTATCTATATTCTTACCATCCAATCGCATTTGACAGCACAGACTAAGTCCAATTTCCAATAGTTCACATACACCCACGTCATCCATTAATCGACCACATGGTGAGACTGTCACTGCTTGTATGGCCAATAGCATACGTACAAGAATAAGATGATCAGCTGATGATTCTGATACAGAATCACGACATTTAGCCATAGAAGCAGTAAAGCCGCGTAGTGCTTCAGGTACACCTGACGTTGTTTCCCCTAATAGAAATAGTAACGGTGTCGTATAGATTAGACAAAAATATATGTATATAGATGCATATAACCTACGAATAATACCGTAGACAAAAAACTTCTCCAAACTATGAAGGGCGGTACTACGTACCACTATGCTGCTGCTTGCAGAGCGAACAACTGTTAGAAATGGGGATACAATTTCGGCTGCACTCAAGTCTTTAAAATCTGTCGAATGATTGTTAGTAACAAAAATGGCTATTTGTGGTGTTAATAACATATTATAATATTTACCTTCTTGACGTTCGGTCAATTTGACTCGAAGTGCTTCGAAATGAGCCCACATAGTGCCCTGTAGCCCATTATACGTAAGTAATTCGTCTTGGCACTGAATAGTAGAGTACTACATCACCACGTAGCTCGGAAGCACTCGAGGCGCCGCCTGACATTGATCTGGGCGGAGTAGGCCATGGAAACCCTTCAATACGTAGGCCCACTTCTTTACCAAGACGTCCTTCAAACGCCACTGGTTCTGCTGTAGTAAAGGCCGTTGCGGTTGAGCGATCTTGTCGTAAGAGCGACTGAATACTCGTCACCTCAGAGATCACTAGTTCAGCTGCGTCCATCTCCGTATAGACGCAGAACTGCGACGGAGACGACGCCATCGGACCCGTTGACTGGTGATGACGATGAGAACGTGGCTGATAGTTGGTTAGCAAGCGTTGCGGGTTTAATGAAGTACGACGCCGACTCGTAACCGGTGATTGCATAATATTGGACTAACTCTGAGTACTATATATATAGGGGATACAGTGCAAGGAGTGTTGTATATATTTAACAAAGGCTGGGAAAGAACAGAATAAGAGAAGTAGCAACTATAAATGTCGATAATAGTGATGATAATAATAATAATAATAATAACAGTCGTAACAAAGATTACACATAATTGGATATCCGATAATTAAATAAATGGACAAACTGGTTATATTCTTAGAATGCGCAATACATTTAAAGCTAATTTATAGGCATTCAGTAAAATAAAAACATTAATAAATAAAAAGTGTATTTATGTAACAGTACAATTTTACTGATTTATATCAATCAATATTTAAATTAATATTGCTCTTGATAATTTTATTCATTTCTTGCTGTTATTAGCAATAAATGTAATTTTCTGCTAATTTATTATCTGCTCATGCATAAAAGATATAATCATGCTTGTTTATTTTGTATCCATGCTGACATCTTATTATAAATAACGCTAAGTCATATTTTTATAAATTTTTGATGATATTGCAATAAAGTATATAATCAAGTTTGTGATCTGATTTGTGTTTAGTCAAGCAATAAAAGTAAGTGAATAACATAAACAATAATTTTAGTTTAGTTATAACTACTATCAACAAATTGATACATGTATTTTAGCTAAAGCAATCTTGAAATTAAGCTAATAAATGTGAGTAAAAATAAACAATTATTATTATTTATTGCATTATGGTTAATTTTTACTTCGACTCTTACACCTTAAATCCCCAAAGGAAAATTCGTTCCAATTGAAGTCATGCCATTATTATGCACAACATAGCTATATTACTCCCTATTAAAATATTGTTAATAAATTAATTTAAATAAACAATGTAACATACCATTTGATTTCATTGAAACATTTGAGGTCGATTATTATTGTTGTTGGCCATGTGTAGAAAGATTGATTGAATATTAATAGAAGCCATATAATTGCAATTCCATGTCGTTCCGTATTGGTTGCTGTTGCATCTATGTACAGCATGGATTATTGCATTTGAATAGCCTTTTCTATTTTCTAATATTTTATTATTGCATTTTGAGCATATTTATGATGTAAGATCAGTATTAATATAATTAGTATAAAAGTCGTTTATTAAATAGCTACTTTCCCTATAGTCGATCTGATTAAATCAATGACATTTTGAACAATCAATATCATAATAACAATATATATATTAAGACAATAATAAAAATAACTAATTAATTATATTATTGTACTGATATCATACATGAATCAATTAACTAATTCTAACGACTGTGGCAGTATTTAAATTCAATAGTAATTATACCAACATTACTTACTATACTATTAGAGATTGTACACTTTAATAGCGCACACATATCAATAGCTGTATTTACACCACAATCTAATGCAGTTACTAAAACTAACATGTGTAAATACATGGCGATGCAGCTCAAGTTCTAAAGCTGAGAAAGTTATTTTAAAACTGTTTTTATTTAAAACCATGCAGTAATAGCATAGTTAGAGTCATTATAAAACAACCAATCCAATTTAGACAATTAGACTAGCATAAGTAAACAGTTCACTATCAGCAATAAACTGCTCATAGTAATTTTTGTCAACACCAAGACAAATGTCAAATCCACTTTTACCTGTTTGAGGACAAGGTGGTGATTCAAATATGGTACCGACAAGTCCATTGGGATAGGTGAATCGCCGACAACATGTCGGATTGCCATATCCAAAGTTCATGCCTGCATAATAATCAAATTTAGACCAGTCGGTAGTAAAGATGTCTATGCTACTTTTCCAGCTGCTCTCTCTGTTGATGGCCGATTCAGATTCGTCATCATTTGCCCACACAATCCATTCGTCTTTGCTGGTTTTTTGCGTCATTGCAATCGCTTTGCGGCGTGCCATGGCTACACTGCCAAGTGAATTATTTAATACATCACTGGCAATCATTGGAAATAGCGATGTTTCAACCGCATTGCCAAAATAGTTGGACGGAAGTCCTTTCAAATATTTACGCATACTAAATGCCGCAACATCACGCAGCAGTGTTTCCCCTGGAACTTGCCGTGCTCTGATGGCCGCCCGCCAAACAACCACTAAAACAACATCAAGCGTGGAGAACCATCCATTATTGCGTTCTTTTTCACTAAGCGAATCTATGGCCATCTGCTTTAGCTGTGTAAGCTTCTCCGGACTAAATCGAAACAAAACTGTATCTCTAGGACTATCCCACATAGCATAATATTGTTGGGTGTCCGGACTAGATAATGGCTTCTTTAACAAATGTCTAAGATCAAGGCCTAATTTTAGGAACTCTCGATTATGATTTGGCGGCAACGGGCTTTCTCCTCGTGTAAATGCCGCCCATGATTTCATAAACATTAGCCAGCCGTGTCCATCTGCAACATTATGGTGTGTTGATAGACACATCACAACGCCCGAGTTATTTGCAAACCGTGTAACACGAATGATAAGCGGTCGATCTTTCGCATCATTCCATGAAGCGGCTTGCCACTCTGGCCGGATACTGCTTTGTGGCCAGTCTGGATTAAACATAGAAATGTCATCTTCGCAGTAAGACTCCAAATAAAGAACGCCTTTGTCTGTACACTGGATTACGTAGTCGTGATTCTCAAGGCACGCCAATCGACCGGCAGCCATAGGATATTGTTCAACTGCTTTTTGAAGTCCTTCGACTAGCGTATTAGTTGACATGAAATCTGCCGCTTGCTCATGATTTTTATAAAAGAAAACTTGCTGTATATGTGTTGGAGGGGGGATATAGTCCGTATCGCTAAGATGATACGTAGTATTGCTATGGTTATTCTTTGGCGCGACCAGAATTTCAATTTTATTAACAACAGTCATGGTGAAATGATAGAACGAATGAGTATGGGAAGCGACGATGCTCGACAAGCTGGTGTTTTAATCATATGCACCTCAACAGGTTTATGCAATAGAGCAGGTTTTGTAACAAAGATGCAAAGTTGCAGTGCAAATAATTTGAAATACACACTTTTAACACAATTAAGTGGTGCTTTTATATAAAACGCAGAATAATAAGTTGATAGAAATAGCCAACATTTATATTTCAATAGCGTATTTGTTTGTGCCGTAGTTATTAATACTGATAAACATATCTGACGTGTTATATTCTATTTGTATTTCTAATTAACATATATATATTACTAGCTTTATAAAATTGATTTATTGTTTATAATGATAATCTGAATTAGAAAGATAAAGAACATTGAAAGGTGCTTGTATTTAATGGTTGGCTAATAATAATATTTTGTTAAAATGTTGTACCGCGTGTTTTCTTCAATCATTTATAGTCTTCAGCATAAATGATCCAGCTGGTAATGGCGTCATTGTAAATCACATAACAGCCACAACTATAAAGATAGACATGAAACGAACTATTTGGAAAAATCACGCGCTGATAATAGCGAATTCTCAATTATCGACTGTCTTGATATGTTAAAAAGTATAAATTTGATTGATTCCAATTGACTCAAGTTTGGCTATTATATATTTGTATTTGGCAATGGCTATAATGAGCGTTGTTATCAATTCTTTACTATTATTTTTGGTTTATGGTTATTATATTCTTTTAGTATAAATAAATTCATACAAAAATAAGATCGGCATCTGCATTGTCTTTAAAAACAAATCTTACGCAGTCTGTTAGCTAAAAAATGATAGCATATTACTAAGTTTTGATGGATATCCAGCAATATTATTAGTAACTAAGCAAGTAGTAGTATATAAGTTTTTATTCTGTATATATATTCAAATTTAATTATTATTCAGTAAATTCATTCAGTAAATTTAAATTTGACATGACTGATACATTTATTCCAATATTTACTTAAACTTTGAATAGAAATAGCAAAAGATTGTGCTTGTGTTGTGCTAAAAATTGCTATGAAAATATAGCTGATTACACCAGCCAGTAGCTATAAATGCTTGGCATCAAAAGTCCAATTATGTGATATCTATCTTATAGGTCGTGCAATTCTGCGCGCAATCCCACATACGTTAAAAATAATGATAAAATGTATCAGCATTGTATAAATTAGTCAATATTGCTAGCTGCGTGCACAATTTTTCCGTACCGTTTAGAGCCCAAGGCCTTAGCAACAACACAAAGAAACATGACTGCTTCTAGTATTGAGTCATTCGGTCGGTAAATCTAATTTATTGTTAAATCAACGCAGCTATTAGATAAAACAATCATAAAAATAAATTCATTGTTCTAATAGTTATTTTATTCGGCTATTACGTGATTTTACTTGAGTCATATCATGTATTTTGTAATGGGTCTTATCAGCGTGTTCTCATAGGTCAACGTGATGACACAGCAGGCGTCAATCATGTGCATATTACAAAATTTGGTTTTTTGGCTTAAAGGTAAATTATCTTTATAAGAAACCAAAAAACAGTATGGTAGATATTGCTATTATACTTCACTGTCAGCCATTCAAACCACTGCCATCTTTATTCCATCGTTCGAATATGACCTTAAACGCTATCGTTGACACTTTGGTCAATTCAAGAAATGGCCACACACAAACCAAGTACGAATTAAGTGACACTGATTACATTGCTGGCCGATTTCACACGCAGCGAGTTTTTTTTTATAAAAACCATGAAAATACAGCAGATTTCATGCCTACTGAAAAGTTGATTAGTGCGCTGCAGAAAACAATCGAGCAATATCCTATTGTTGCCGGCCGATTGGTATCCATTGGAAACGACCAATACGAAGTGCAATCACTTGATGAAGGTGTGCCATACCGGGAATCATATTGTGAAAATGATATTTCAGCATATAATCAGAACTGGCCAGATAGCAGTATTTCGCCTGAATGGCAAGCTGTCTTTGCAAACGAAGCAAAAGCCATACCGACAGTTATACATGTCACGCGATTTGCAAATAACTCGGGATTAATGATTTGTCAGGCTGGAAATCATTACATTGCTGATGGTACTGGTTGGTCAATATTTTTAAAAACATGGGCGGCATTTGCACGAGGAGAGACACCGCCTCCACCAAATAATAATCGAAAATTACTACAGCTTGAACCTGAATTAAAACATGTATTGAGAAAACCAAGACTAAATCAGTTTGAAAAATTATACAAGGCTATAACAAGTGTTTCTAGACAGCCAGCACTACTTCGATTTAGCCCGGAGAGCCTTGCACAGTTGAAACAAGCGGCCATTGACTCACTCAGTGAGAATGAACGTGGTACTGGATGGTTTTCTACCCTGGATGTTGTTTTGAGCTTAATATGGCGCGCAAATACTAAAATTCAGCAAGTTCCACCAGAAAAATTACTGGCCGGATGTGGATCTTTTAATATGCGAACTTGTCTCGATACTATTCCGGATAACTATTTTGGCAACGTAATCGATGCAACAATGCTAGAGATAACAGCAGGTGATTTATTAAATAAATCGCTTGGTAGTGTAGCTTTAGCACATCGTCAATCGCTTATTGTTAGGGAGAGAAGCGATGCCAAAGAATGGATCATATGGGCAAATACTGAAGATGCAGTTTCACCAATTAATAGGGCATGTTGTAAAGCAGACTTTGATTTTATTAGTTCAGATTTGTCCAAATGTAACTATTATGCTAAAATGGATTTTGGTCGTGGTAGTCCAGTCTGCTGTAGACGATATATACCGTCCAATGCATTTTTCACCATTATTTACGAAGCGCCGCCTTGTCCAAAAACAGGAAAAAGTGGTCTTGATATAACCGTCATGGTTGAAACCAAATTCTATGAAGATTTCATTAAGGACAGCGAGCTATTTACCTATGCTCAATTACTTGAATAAATAGTTTATAGCAAGTTTTGCCAACAAATATAAATTAACTAAAATTGTTGTAGCCTTAATGGATATCAATAATATTTTGTACTCAATTGCTTATACGATACTGGCTTGATTAAGTATTACCTGCTTTCTTATTGAGCAGTTTTTTAATAAATGTGCACTCAGCTTGACACAATATTCTTGATTTGGTAAGTATTTACAATAAAAACTTTTTATTAGCCAGCGATTACTACAGTTCTTGTCGACTTGTATGGTTTACGATGATTTATGTGATAAATAAATTATATAATGTGTTTGCGATATTTGCTTATTTTGTGGTCATACAATCTAATTAGTATAATTATTATTGCATTTATAATAATATGTTGAAAGTAAAAACTCGTTACTTTCAACTGACTTATACTTGATTACTAAACAATGAGTTTATTTGGCTCAATTAAATTTAATATAGCTAATACATTTATTCCAATATTTACTTAAACTTTGAATAGAAATAGCAAAAGATTGTGCTTGTGTTGTGCTAAAAATTGCTATGAAAATATAGCTGATTACACCAGCCAGTAGCTATAAATGCTTGGCATCAAAAGTCCAATTATGTGATATCTATCTTATAGGTCGTGCAATTCTGCGCGCAATCCCACATACGTTAAAAATAATGATAAAATGTATCAGCATTGTATAAATTAGTCAATATTGCTAGCTGCGTGCACAATTTTTCCGTACCGTTTAGAGCCCAAGGCCTTAGCAACAACACAAAGAAACATGACTGCTTCTAGTATTGAGTCATTCGGTCGGTAAATCTAATTTATTGTTAAATCAACGCAGCTATTAGATAAAACAATCATAAAAATAAATTCATTGTTCTAATAGTTATTTTATTCGGCTATTACGTGATTTTACTTGAGTCATATCATGTATTTTGTAATGGGTCTTATCAGCGTGTTCTCATAGGTCAACGTGATGACACAGCAAGCATCAATCATGTGCATATTACAAAATTTGGTTTTTGGCTTAAAGGTAAATTATCTTTATAAGAAACCAAAAAAACAGTATGATAGATATTGTTATTATACTTCACTGCCAGCCATTCAAGCCACTGCCATCTTTATTCCATCGTTCGAATATGACCTTAAACGCTATCGTTGACACTTTGGTCAATTCAAGAAATGGCCACACACAAACCAAGTACGAATTAAGTGACACTGATTACATTGTTGGCCGATTTCACACGCAGCAAGTTTTTTTTTATAAAAACCATGAAAATACAGCAGATTTCATGCCTACTGAAAAGTTGATTAGTGCGCTGCAGAAAACAATCGAGCAATATCCTATTGTTGCCGGCCGATTGGTATCCATTGGAAACGACCAATACGAAGTGCAATCACTTGATGAAGGTGTGCCATACCGGGAATCATATTGTGAAAATGATATTTCAGCATATAATCAGAACTGGCCAGATAGCAGTATTTCGCCTGAATGGCAAGCTGTCTTTGCAAACGAAGCAGAAGCCATACCGACAGTTATACATGTCACGCGATTTGCAAATAACTCGGGATTAATGATTTGTCAGGCTGGAAATCATTACATTGCTGATGGTATTGGCTGGTCAATATTTTTAAAAACATGGGCGGCATTTGCACGAGGAGAGACACCGCCTCCACCAAATAATAATCGAAAATTACTACAGCTTGAACCTGAATTAAAACATGTATTGAGAAAACCAAGACTAAATCAGTTTGAGGAATTATGCAAGGCTATAACAAGTGTTTCTAGACAGCCAGCACTACTTCGATTTAGCCCGGAGAGCCTTGCACAGTTGAAACAAGCGGCCATTGACTCACTCAGTGAGGATGAACGTGGTACTGGATGGTTTTCTACCCTGGATGTTGTTTTGAGCTTAATATGGCGCGTAAATACTAAAATTCAGCAAGTTCCACCAGAAAAATTGCTAAATGGATGTGATACTTTTAATATGCGAACTTGTCTCGATACTATTCCGGATAACTATTTTGGCAACGTAATCGATGCAACAATGCTAGAGATAACAGCAGGTGATTTATTAAATAAATCGCTTGGTAGTGTAGCTTTAGCACATCGTCAATCGCTTATTGTTAGGGAGAGAAGCGATGCCAAAGAATGGATCATATGGGCAAATACTGAAGATGCAGTTTCACCAATTAATAGGGCATGTTGTAAAACAGACTCTGATTTTATTAGTTCAGATTGGTCCAAATTTAATTATTATGCTAAAATGGATTTTGGTGATGGTAGTCTAACCTGCTGTAGACGATATATACCGTCCAATGCACTTATCACCATTATTCATGAGGCACCACCTTGTCCAAAAACAGGAAAGAGCGGATTTGATATCACCGTCATGGTTGAAACCGAATTCTATGAAGATTTTGTCAAAAACAATCAATTGTTTACCTATGCTCAATTACTTGAATAAATAGCGCGCAGTAGATTTTATTAATACGTATAAATTAGTCAAAATGATTTCTTATTAAATACTTATTTTAAAACGACTTTAATTGTAGTGGATATTAATGGAGCATTCAAATCTAGAAATACTAGATATAATAAACAAACATGTAGTAAGTAAAGTGACAAAAATAATTGTTTAATTAATAGATGGCATAATATGTGTATGATAAGCTTAATAGCACAAAGCAAATAGGATAAATATATCACAATTATTGAAAATGTAGAACCACTGATCTTATAGCTAAAGTGACGCATTAACATATTTGTTTATTGTATGTTATTCATAATGCTGTAGAATCAATTGAATTGATACATTATTGAATTATGTGTAGACTATGCTTCTTGATCGATACTAGATGTTTTGTCAGATCCAAACTGAAGCTAGCGATCAGCACACCATATGACGCTTTTTTAATACCTTAAAAAGTAGACACTATCATTAAGACTATGCTTATTTTACTTTTGTGCATTGTTGAACACTGAGCAAATAGAACATTCTCTGGTGCTACATTATGCAGCAGCATGTAAAAAGTATAGGCGAGATTGCAGCAGAATACTATTTCATTACCTGTTTTTTTACTCCATTTCCGGTAATAATTGGTCGTTTACTCAAACACACTCGGGCAGCAAAGAATAATCAGTAAGTTAAACCATGTGCTACATGTGTATACCATACTATTTAAACTTGCTCGATTTCAAGTTGCCTACCTATATACAAATGTATTGGCCTTTTTATCATATTACTCAATAATTGAATTGGATATACCATTTATCTTATACGTTCTTTCATATTTTATTCTAATAGCTATGCAGGTAGAAAATACGATCGAAGTCTACATTACTCCAAAAAGTGTTTCTGTGGATAGCAAATATCAATTTAGCGACGTAGAATATATTATCGGTGCTGTACATACACAGCGATTCTTCTTTTATAAAAATCATGAACAAACAGTGGATTTTATGTCTACGGAGAAGCTGATTGATGGTTTGCAAAAAACAGTTGAGCAATATCCTATGGTTGCCGGCCGATTGGTTTGCGTTGGAAATGATGATTATGAAATTCACTCTCTTGTAAGGGCGTACCATACAAAGAATCCCATTGCGAAAAGGACATATCAGCGTTTAATCAGAATTGGCCAGAAAGCAACATACCACTTGAGTGGCAGGCCGTGCCTTGGGGTGAAGGAGCTGATCTACCGGTTGCTATTCATGTTACAAGATTTGCAAACAATTCAGGACTTGTCATGTGCGTCTCAGGAAGCCATCTCGTATCAGACGGATCTGGATGGACGATGTTTATTAAAGCATGGGCGACATTCACACGAGGAGAGATACCATTGCCGCCAAATCATAACCGACAACTCTTGCGGCTAGATTCTAAATTACGGCATCTATTGAAAACGCCATTACCAGATTTAGCTAATAAGCAATATGAAAGAATAGTGGTATTTCTCGAAGGCCTATATTACTCAAATTTAAGCCAGAAAGTCTTGCACGACTGAAGCAACAAGCCATGGACTCACTTAGTGACGACGAGCGCAGTGCCGGATGGTTTTCCACGCTTGATGTCGTTACGGCACTAATCTGGCGAACAACAGTTAAAATTCGCCAACTTCCAGCAGACGAAATTCTAGGAATGCAAAGCTTAACTAATATGCGTAGCAAATTAAAGAATTTCCCAAATAACTTTTTTGGCAATTCGGTTGATGGGTCAATACTGGTAATGCAGCGAGCGATATATTAAATAGTTCACTTGGCACTATAGCTTTGGCGAATCGCCAAGTGCTCAAAGTAGTGGACCAAATGACTGCGGAAGAATGGATCTTATGGGGAAACTCTGATAATGCCCGATCAATAATCAGCCGAGGACTTGAACAAAAGGTATTGATTTCCTTACCACTGACTGGAGCAAGTTTGGCTACTATACCGAAATGAACTTTGGCAATGACAATCCTGTCTGCTATCGACGATATGCATATCCCAATGTAAAGCTCAGTACTATAATGGAAGGTTCATTATGCTTGAAAACAGGTAAACGTGAAATTTTAGTTTCATTTATGGTCGAGGACAGCTGGTATGAAAGCTTTATCAACCATGAAGATATAGCTAGCTATGCTACTGAACTTTTCTAAATAATAAACAAAACTTTTAGTGATACGAAATCGTGATTAGTATAGTTGCTTGGACGACAGTTGGTGTAAGTTATATAATAGTATAATTTATAAACGAACAATAGCTTTTGTATTCAGTGTTAATTTTTACATTGCCATTATCATCATGACCTGTCTTGTTTCTTTTTAAATAACCAATATTTTATTGTACAATGTTTAATATTAATCTATGGTTTTGATAAAATTACAGTTGTAATCGGTCATGCCGCTGCTAGTACACTTATCAATGCTAAATTATAGTTTTACTTGCTATAATCTTATGAAATATAATAGCAATAAATACAAATGTTTATTTGGATAAATGAATATTCAATAATTACAGCCATTTAATTGCTTTTATTTTCACGACATGTAAACTATTGACTGTACAAGCACATAACACTATGCTTATTTAGTTAATAGCAATCCGATATGCTGCAGTATATTATCGAATAAAATAGCCGTTATTTAAATAATAATAATCGATGCAATTGTGTAATTGTACGCTTTATTGGACCATATATTTGATACGAAAGACTAAGCAACAGGACTATTATCAACCAACCAACTTGATATAGTATCATTTCCCCCACGCTTGCATAACAACAATCTTTCTCTTCACGTGTTACAGGAACGGCAAGTAAAGCCACAGTGACGTTTTTCTTATCTTTAAATCTATAGAAATAACACGTGATAATTGTTGTCGTTGGTCGTACTTTGGCCAGAATAATGAGTGCACATGCCCTTACTGCATACTTTTCTGAGTAATAAAGCGAATAAAACCAATGCATGGTAGCACTCTCCGCTGTGTATCCTAGGCCTTTCTTGTCTCCTTTTTCTTTTTACCTCTTGTCGATATTGATGATACATCAAAGATGAGCTCAAGAAATCAAAGTAGATCGGCTGCTTCAAGTGCTAGTAGCAATGCTAATCGACGTCGATCATCCGCCACTAGTCCTACGGCGGCATCGGCTGCTCGTGCTGCACACTCCACCACCTCGCCTACCACTGCTACTACTACTACTACTACTCGGCATGTTCGAAGCAGCAGTAGTAGTAGCAGTAGCAGTACTCGATTAACCTCTTCGACAAGCTCTGCTACCGCCGCTCGATCCATTAGCCATGGCCCTGGCTCCAGTAGCACTTCAAGCCGAATTACAACTACAACTAGTGGTGTACGACCCACGACCCGTTCACCACCTGGATCTAACCGTTTGGACCGTTCAACGTCTGGAAGTACCGTAGAACACACTTATACGGCTAGGCGTCGTCGTTCTAAATCAAATCTATCGGCTGATATCAGCGAAGGTGCTGCTACTGCTAACAGTACGTCTAGCAGCAGAAGTAGCAGCAGAAGTAGCAGCAATAGTCCAACAGCCAGCTCACGTGAACGACGTAGTACAGTGTCCAATGATAACTCAACGTCCAATAGCGTCAAGCCATTATCTCGTCGCTCAAGTACTACGAACAAATTACCCTCACCGCCAACATCTGTAAAATCTTCCAAGAAAGCTAATTCACCAACTTTAAAGTCAGCAATAAGCTTAAATATTCAAACTCCGTTGGAAACTAAAAATAGCACTAAAGAGATTATCCAATCAGCACAATTTGATGGAAATAATCAAACAATTGTCACATATGAACAAATAGACGAAGAAGTGGTCAGTGAAAATCAGTTAATAAAGAAAATTAAGATCAGCGACAACGTTCAAACATCTTGCTACTATCGCACATTGCCTGATGGTAGTATTGAAGAAATTGAAAAAATCTCTATTATCAATGATATGCCAATAACACCCGTCACTAAACAGCAAACACTGGTAACGGTAGTTGACGAGCAAGTACAACTAAACCATCTTTCTCCTGACGAAAAGCGTGATGCTGAGCGCATTTTTCATGCAGCAGCCAATGCTCGCCATGGAATGAAGGGAAAGCTAGGCTTATTAGACCCAGCAGCAGAGACCCAGTTTCTTGGCGATATTGACGCTACATCTACATCAAAAAAATCAGTAAAATATAAAAACTCAATAGAAGGCAATGAAACAAAAGGAAAACTAGTATCAACAACAATACAGACTGTTCAAGGAGATTTATTTGATTCAGAGGATGACGAAGAAGAGCCTTACACGCTGACCATTCATCCACACTGGGACCGGGAGAAAGTTTCGGTAATGGATTTACATGAAGAAAAGTCATCATCTCGATTGGACACTATGTCACCGACAAAGTTGATACCATCGGCCATAAATAAAAAGCTATCTGATGATTCAGTATCTGTTGTTCATGAAGAGGATACATCGACGACCTATGCCAATGTTACAGCACGTAGCCGTCCTTCTACCAGCACCACAACATTTATAACCGAGATTAATACTACTGTAGTTGAGTCTGGCCATTTGCAAGTGCGCGACCGTGGATTTATTCCAGGTTCTGGTATGATGGCTCGTCTGGCTGCAAAGGGTGCAGCTGATGAGATGGCTGAATTTGTTGAGGACACGACGGAAACATATGTTCCAAAGCCCATTACTGATGCTGCTTCTAAGGCGGCCTCAACGGTATCCGGAGTGACAACACAATTGCTAGGCAAGCCTCCAACCGAATTTGTTACATCTGTTAAAGAACAGCTAGTAACTTCGCTTAAGCCTGACGACGACGATGATGATGGTATATCGTGGCGATGCCGAGCATGTCGAGAAGAGCGTGCCAAACATGCTCATTGGCTAGACTGGTTTAAACATCCGCTAATCACGGTGCTGGATCATATTAATCCACAAACAGATGATGTACCTTGTGAACAACACCGCACACTAAAGCAGAAACTAAACCACTGGCTGCCGACTTGGCTACAGAAAAGTGGTCACCACGGTCATCGACGTAATGTTCACTCCGGCCATAGCACACAAACACGAGAAACAAACGGCGCAGAACAACAAAACGAGAGACAGTCGTGGCTGATACCATATACAGCCATATACGCTATAACAACTATTAGAACAAAGGCAACGGCTACCGTTGTCTACTACGCAAATACCGTACTACCTTTGACCCCGGCTGCCCCCGTTACGTCAAATGACTACGCATCAGCCGAGCATGACATCTACGGTCGTCGCTTATCGTCAACGGAGCAAGCACGTCGGTTTCGTTTAACTGAACGTGCGCAACAACGTATTACTGGGCTGCGTGGTAAAGAGCAAGACGACGAAATCCAGAAACGCGGAGTGATTGCAAATACTCTAGGTACTGCTGTTGGCATGGTCGTCGGACTAAGTATGGCTGCTATAGATACCGTCTGGCATTAGTTGTTATTTTATTGCGTTAGTTTTCTTTTACAATTCCATATATTTATCATTATTGCTTTCATTCTTTTCGAATAAACTACTGAAACTACATTTATTAAGTGATTATACATGTCATATTACCACAACATAGGTAATCGCCATTGTATTTTTGTCAGAATTATAGGTTGATATCAAACAATAGGTCATTACTGCGGAGTTGAAACTGTTTTCAAATGTACAGCCATGTGGTACTTAGCTGTTTGAACATTAAACACAATGGCTTTTGCCGATTACATTATTTGTCATTTTTCAAACAGTGGAAACAAACAAGAACAATCCTCGAATCCATACATGCCTAAATTTTTTGTTTTACTATGACTTATATTGCCATTGCGTGTCAGGTTTTGATAACCTGCCGTATTCCATGGAACTTGAGCATCAAACTGCGGACAATAGTAATGACAGATTATTCGAGTAATAATTTACACATATCAATTTATATTATTTACAAAGACAATTAAATAAATTATTAATTACATGCATCATGAACCCATAAAGCTGATATTAATGACTTAATATCAATAATTCCGACCATTATATTTACGGTATTATAATTGTATTGTACAGACATTTATCATTTAGGAAACAGAAACAAAAGTGATCGCGTGACAATGCACTGCAAATTGATACTAAACTACAAAATTCTCATTAATGCGACTAAGTAACACACTCGATAAGCAGTAGTTTTTTGATACACGGTTACATAATCACAATGTCAATTTCTTAAGTTACCATGCCAGACACGTATGTAAGTCGAAAATTATACGCAACCATTATTGTAGAGCATTTAATTATTTTTATTAAACTCACGTAAAGTATTTATAAATATTTAATAGCTTTATGTGCTGTATAGCTCTATATCATTGTCCATATGTTGTTACATTAATATGCTGCCTTGTATTTTATCCTATCATTAAAGTTTTAATTATATATTTTGATACACAAATACAGCTTTCATAGCTATTACACGGCATTAGTAGATATACCACGTGTCTAATGTAAACACTGATTAATAAATGGATGTTACAAGAATATACAAACGGTGTTTATGGCAAAAATTTAAGCTTTTACTAAATATAATAAGTTATTTAAACAACAAGATAGCTAGCTATTATATTTTAATATATATATTGCTAACAATAAGTATGTTTTGTGTTTGGCACGGAAATCATATATAAAATGGACTATTAGATTATTTCAAGCTAAAATACATGGGCACAATGATGAAATAACATGAACGTGATAAAAATTCGCATATGGCCAACAAGGCTTGTCCAATAAAATGCACACTGCCCTTTTCACAAAAACACAAATTTAGCAGATTGTAATAAAGCTATATTAACATGTAAAAGATGTTGGCTACTTTTGGCTATTCATTGCGAAAACGAGAAATTGAAATACAAAATGTAAATGGAATGTATCAATTTCTTTGCTGGTACTACTATCCTCATAATGCACCATCAAGGGGGAATGCCAAAATAGGCGACTTTCAAGCTGTTTTTTTATATACAACTTGGCCAAGCCAATACTGCTTGAATTCCGTTTATTACATTATAAAAAGTCATTTGCGTAATAATGAACAATAATAGCATCATCATCTATATAAAGCTAAAGCTACTATTAGTCCTTAATACAGACAGTATCATTATTATCGGTATTTAGGGGGGAGGGAGTCATTTAAAAACGATGCTTCACAAAGGCAGCACAGTATTTTTGGTTACAGCACCATCAATGACTGCTACTATGTTGCTATTCTAAATCAAACACATGGAAACGATTCTCAACACGAATAAATAAAGGCGATTAGCATTGCACTGCCATGAAGATCCTAACATTGTTCATACTCCCTTTATCGAAGCCTTAGCCTATTGTGTTTACGTGAATAGCTTAGTGTGTTCTTGTCCGGCATAAGTCATACTTTTCTATAATTCAGTCGCATCAATACTTGTTTTTATCCTCAAGCTAAATCAAAAACTGCAAACATCTGCATACTGCACTTGTACGCCTAGTTATAGTCGATCCAAAGGTGAGTGGCGGCAGAGGAGTAGGAGGAGGTGTGGGAAGTTGTAATACAAAAACATTCATCCATTGATGTTGCTATTGTGGTATACTGGTATTTCCACGCGCCCTTTTACCGGTTGGGTTGTTCGTAGGGATGTGTGTAACTTTGCATGGCTGCATGGCTTCGTGCTCTATGGGCTTAGATGGCCCATTAACTACCCACACCATTGCCAACTGGCTTTAATACCATTATCGCTTTAATTCTATTTGTTTTTTGTACCTACTTGTAGCAGCTATACTCGGTGGTTTACTTTAACTTTTATTCGCTCACTGACACGCAAACACCTGTACACGCTTTATTATTCAGCCTATTAACGTTGAACTATTTTGTAGCAACATAACCATCGATACTACATAGTACAGCCTTTTTTGTATATGTTCGTCAGTCAAACGCTGCCGACCTAACAGCATATCCGCCATCACCTTTCTCGTTTTAAACTAAGCTTCTATTAAACTGCCATCATATGCAGCAACAATACAACACGGGTACGGTGCGTACGCCACAGCAGGTATAAAGAACGATACGAAAAATCGATCTAAAGCCATGGCTGATCTATTGACGCCCACTCACAATGCCCATCGTCGTCGTGATCCACAAAATGAAGGCAGAAGCAACGTTTATTGGATGAAAGCCACAAAAACGCTAAACAACACAAAGCACATTCTTCTAATTCACCCATAAAAGAAATGCCATCTTGACATCCACAGCCAATAGCTCAGCCATGCCATCATCAGCACCATCGTCGTCTATACATGTAACTCGCCCAATAGAAAATCCATACTTACTACCACAGGTTGAGGCATTTGGAGATATCAATACATTGGCAGAAGCAGCAAAGCCTTCACGCAAACACCCACCTGAACGACCACCACAACAACGCTTAAAAGATCTGTCGCCCAAACCATTTGGTTCATCGCATTATTTAATTTCAAATTCACTGAAGTTATATTCTCCTTCACAAACATCAAAGACAAGTCAGATGGCAAAAACAGCTCTCGCAAATCCTCTGAAAAAAGTATAAAAGCATCTCGTTCAGAAATGTCTATAACTAGTCGTTCACGAGTACGTCGTGCAACCACTCCAACACTTGATACATATCCAGCAGGCCAGTTTGGATTAGGTATGGCGCCAAAAGAATCGTATATGCCAACGATTGATTCTATATTAATCCCCCCTCGTAGCTCTTCATTGGTAAGTCCGCCTCCAATGAAAAGAGCACCTGGAAGCTTTAGTTCGCAAAAAAGCTGCGCATCAATCACCAGTATATCATCCAATACGTCACTGGTGCGTGTAGCCGCAGCAGTAGCTGCTATTTCAAAGCGTACGGATAAACAACGACGTCGATCACCTACTGAAGGCGCTGCTACACTAGATATTCATACCTCAACGGCCGCTACATCCTCAAAAGGAATAGCACTGGCAGCTGTTCGACGACATCATCAACGCAGCCGATCAGTGACTGCACCAATTCAGATTGTTACCGATTTGAACGGAAACCAAACTCAAGACAACTTATCGATTGGACATTTGCTTCCTGAAACAAACAGCATATTGCTTAGCCAGCTAAATCAACATGATATTCCACTTACTTTACCAGAAATATCACCATTAACACCATTTATAGATGACCGTCGCTTCAGTGAAGGGGATTCACACACATTAGCTGATTTTGTCAAGCTACTTACTCCCGAGTCGGCTCGTGATAAAAATAGGTATAACATGCCAATATACGTACCATACACAATAATACTAACGCTAATTTAGTATCACTATCAAACAATCCTCGCAAGTGCAATCAAGCCCGATGCCTGCTGGCGAGCAACATAATCATGTTATAAAGGAGAGAGGATTACACACAGCAGCAAATATTTCGACAAGTATATACAACAAGCCAAAGCAATCAGCAGCAAGCCCAGCTCTTAAAGAATGCGACAATAATACTAATAAGAGTATTAAATCGAGTAAAGCCGTTACAGGTGCGCCTTATCCACGGTCTTTCAATCATCAAACGATCGCCAGCAGCAATACAAATGACGATTATCTTTATGAGTACTCAAATGTACTGCCAGATGCACCAAACTCTACACTTATTTTAGATTCTTCGTGCAATGATAATCAGTTTGTTGAACAATGTATATTAAATTTTAATGCAAGTCGATATCAACAGCCATCTACGCCATTTGTGTCACAAGATGTGTCATTAAATCAAGTTGTCGACCATGATAGAAAACACAATACAACGCCCAGACTGCGCAACAAAGTTACCAATGCTTTTGTCGCCAATAAAATACCTACTCAGGACGCTCTCGTTTCTATATACGCAGCACCACCACCACTACCATTTAGGAATGAAAGAAGGTGCACGCCACTTAAGCCAGCTTCAGACTCATTCGATTTATTAGATTCATCTCAAGCCGACATTTCCTATGCGTCGATTGCTGTTGAACCACCAACACCTCGTTTACCGGTACCAATAATAGCAGGATCAACACGGGGCGCTTCATTGGATCTTGACCGAGTTCTTGAGCCTTTTTGCGATGCTTTATTTGATGCCAATGAGTTTCGTAGAGAGTGCGTATGGATGGGCAAATCCAGTCGTCAAGCCAAAGAATTTTTATTTCCAAACTTGGCTCGTATTGTCCGTGAAGGTATTGAGCAAGGTCGATTCGGCAACAATGAAAAGGCAGCCCAGAGAATGTCTATTCTCGCTGCAGGTCTGGCCCATCCAAATAGGAAACTAATGATAAGTAGAGTAACACCTTGGGAGCTATCGCCTGGTTTGCTACGTGTTAGCACATTACGTCGTGCTCGTTCTGATGAAAGTTTGCGTGCAACAACAGAATTAAAACAATCTACTCAACGCACGAGACGTAACATTGCTCGACCTAATAACACAGGTAACAGTAGTAGTAGCAGCAGTACATCACACAGACTACATAGAAATAAGCGGTCATAAGCAATCTATCTACTGTGTTTTTCACCAAGCGTGTTTTATCGCTATCAAATAATTATATTTAGTGTTTAGCATCTATCAAGCACTAGGGATAACTTTGCAATATCAATTTAATGCATCTAAACTACTTTTATTCATGTTGTGCAATTATTATAATAAAGTTTAGCATATAGCATAATTTTAATAGTTAATTAATATATTATAAAATACAAAATAATACTTGTAGAAACGCTTATGACAAGCAAATGTTTACTAATATTAAACTAATACTGTGATTCTTTTGAGTTGGCATTTATCACTTTATCCTATTGAATAGAGCTATTAAAAGAACAAGAAATAAAAACGATTGCTGTTTAAAATTTATAAAACAAAATAATGACAGCATATAATAAGCTCTATGATACTGAAATCCATAACAAACTTACCAGCATCTTGGTGGTATCAGTAATAACAAGTTAGACAATTGAATTAAAATACGTTATCAAAAATAAATACCATAAGATTTTATGACATCCAATACCTGATCGTTTTATAGCATTACTAGTGACGAGAATCGGCAAGCTGTTACATCATATGGTAATTTATGGTTGATGTAGTGTAAAATATAAACATTACACTATTCATAAAGATTATAACATATGGCAGAAGTATATCATTTTATAGTAGTAAAAATAGTGAGTATAATGTAAAAGCGAAGTACCTGTTGAGTTCTAGCCTATAGCCAACTGTCCAATATATATATATATGTATAAAAATACCAAATATGTAAGACACGGATGTAATTAAATTTAGAGGTAAAATAATGTATTGTACTAATAATTGAATTCAAAAATATTGATTTGATTGTCGACAAATGCAATGCATCTTTTATAAAGTCGTGCTATTTTATATATGGTGTACTAATATATTTATCAATGTAACATTGTAACTTTAATAAATGTTTATGCCATAATAAATGTATATTGATTTGCTTTTTGCTATTATATATGAATTAAAAATATTTGCTATACTAATAACCGTGTAATTTTCTGTATGAACTGATATTATAAGTGCATGAATGACTATGTGTTATGATTGGGTATGAAATACAAAATATGCTACCAAAAAGGAAAGCGCTAATTATGTGGGAAAGGTAGTGAGACAACGTTAGTAATTATACGTTTCTAACTTTCACCATCAATTTGTTGTATTTATGCTTTCCACTATGTTAAAGAACGCTACCATTACACTCTACAGCATTGGCGTGCCTCATTTAGCACGCGCTGGCAACCTGGGAATGATGCTATCAGATGCTAATATTTTATTTAAAGAACAAAACGTAAAACTTGCAGACTGGAGGACGACTCGAGAGCAGCTGCAAAAGACGGCGAGTGAGCATGCCGATAACAATTTATCGACAAGTGGAGCGCCCAATCCCTACGGCGCCGCTCCTACACTTGAAATCAACGGCCAATGGTATGCGCAAACAGTGCCCATTATGCGCTTATTGGCACGCGAACTTGGTAAGTTCTATTAACAACCAAAACTAAAGCAGCACTTAATTTATCTATGCAAGGCGAGTACGATGGCAATGATAGCTATGAAAAATATTTAGTCGATGCTGTTGCTGATTTAGCCATTGATTGGCGTACTGATTGGGTCAAGCAATATTGGAGCAAAGATGTAAATATCATTTATTTTTAAGCAAGCATGAAGATGAACAGATGCTAATGTATTATGTGCATAGAAAGAAATAATTCAACGATACAATGAACGGGGACGTCCTCGATTTATTGAGGCCATCCAGGACTACTTACAACGCCGCAATGGCACCTACCTTCTTGGCGAAAGAGTAAGCTATTATGCATTGTATTGCCGCGCAGCTAACCATAGTATTAGATAAGCTACGCCGATATTTTACTTTATAGCTTAGTTTACGACGAAACGCCCGAGGTGTGCAAGCTAAACAACGATTCGCCACTTTACAAGCTTTATAAAGCAGTTGGCGAAAGACCTCGTATTGCTGCTTATGTTAATAATTGGAAGCTCAATAAGCTCTAGGCATGGCGTAATAGGCTATGAATAAATAACGGCGTTTTAAATTTCACTATTAGTAATTATTTTCCTTAATGCGTGTGTTAAAAATAGCTTTTTACTCATTGGTACATTTTCATACATACAGTAGAATACTTTTAAATTGAATTTTACTTTGCGCCTTCTATTTTAAGTCCCGAAAGCAAAATTCGTTCCAATTGAAGTCATGCCATTATTATGCACAACATAGCTATATTACTCCCTATTAAAATATTGTTAATAAATTAATTTAAATAAACAATGTAACATACCATTTGATTTCATTGAAACATTTAGGTCGATTATTATTGTTGTTGGCCATGTGTAGAAAGATTGATTGAATATTAATAGAAGCATATAATTGCAATTCCATGTCGTTCCGTATTGGTTGTGTTGCATCTATGTACAGCATGGATTATTGCATTTAAATAGCCTTTTCTATTTTCTAATATTTTATTATTGCATTTTGAGCATATTTATGATGTAAGATCAGTATTAATATAATTAGTATAAAAGTCGTTTATTAAACAGCCACTTTCCCTATAGTCAATCTGATTAAATAAATGGCATTTTGAACAATTAATATCATAATAACAATGTATATATTAAGACAATAATAAAAATAACTAATTAATTACATTATTGTACTGATAATTACACATGAATCAATTAATGTTGGATGCAGTATTATACATGTTATAGTGATGAGGAAATGTTTAATTGTGTCTAAAAGTAAAGGGATAAAATGAGTAAATAAAAAATGAAAGTCAAAGTATGGTAGCTTCCACTTTAATTAGTTTATAATTTTTAATTTTAATACTAAATTTATTCAATAAACGAAATTACACAAAAAGATCCGCTTAATGTATGAAGTGTATTTATTACTAACACGCTTTCATACATTTTCAAGTAGTGAAAAGTTGCACTGATAGAACTTATTACTGATTTGCGGGAATTTACACTTAGTTAACGTAGTGGCGAGTGATGTCTGTCAGTGGAGCTCTGTGCCGCATTGGGCCAAACGCTTTGCTCTTTAATACTTTCGACTTAGGCTGTTTATCTGACAGACTCAGATTGGAATGAGGATCAACAAATACCTTAAGCTCGGGATCGTAGTTTTCTTTGTTGTCGTGATAGTCGTCGCTATCGTATCCTTCATCTTTGCAAGGTAACTGCGCCTTTGGCGAATTAGGACGACGACGATCGTCAGTTGCAATAGTGGGGGTAGGCAGTGCGCGATGTAGCCGCGTCGGAGCAGAGAGCGCCAGTCGTAGCGCACCCGCCGCCGGTTTTGGAGTCAGCGTTGGCCGTTTAGTTGGTGGCAATGGACTGTTTTCGTCGTTTTCGTTTTTGCTATCTTGCGCCCGCTTACGCTTCTCGGGCGTCTTCATTGCCGACACTTCTTGAGTAGAAGATGGCATGGTAGATTGCTTGATAGTATTTTTGATAGTAATTACCTTTGGTGGCAGAATGTTCTTTGCATTGCTGATTGAAGTGAAGGGCAATCGACTAGTGGTCGGAAGTGATCGGAAGTTGCGTACTACCGGACGTGCTGACGTTGTTACGTGAACAACAACTGTTGGTAACTGTTTCGCTGCACTGGCTTGTGCAGCAAGCTGAAGAGCACTCGTAGTAAATGCTCGGCTACGAATGGCGCGTCGCGCGTCGGAATAGGCACGACACTTGGGGATGCAGATCGTGCAGGTTGGATCACTTGAACCAAAGACATGGTGATTCGTAGATATCACTTGTAAATACCAGCAATAGAATAATCAAAAGGGCGTTAACGTCACAATAAACAGAGGCACGAACGAAGGGACAGTATGCTATGGATTAACGAGAGCGGTGCGGACTTGTGCGTGTGTGGACGGGGAAAGAAAAGAATTAGAGAACCAAGATTGAAACGTTTTTTTATATCACAGACAGAACGTGGAGACCAGACTAGCAAACAGGTATAAAAGTGGCGAGTAAGTCGGATGGTAACAGTTTCAGTGCAATTTCAATAATTCCGTAGTAGCTTGATATTTTTTCAAATAAACAACAAGAGGGAGATGAGGATGCGATAAAATGGTAGGAATTTGCACTTGTTATATAGCTTCCACGGAAAGTATGTGATTTGAGTAGCGGCCATGATCGCTTTTCTTACTGGACGGCAGAATATCCTACTGACACATTTGTAACAGTGTTTTTGTTTTTAACTCGCTGTGTTTCGCACAGATAAGGTTTAAACTATCATTATTTCTTACTGCTGAAAGTACGATTTGCTAATACCATACTATCCCAACTCCGCTTGGATCGAGCGGATTTGAGCCAGACCGCAGTAATTTTAATATCCAATTCTGTCAGTGGATACTGAGTGTGTACGAATACAGATAGCAAGTGTTTTACGTTATTTACGATCAAGTAGTATATCTATATTTCTGTTTAGCCTTATCGGATATTGTTGTATTGTTATAATGACATGAATCTAATTTTCATAATGTAAAATAGTGAAAAGATAAAAGATCTTGATAAATTATTTGCTACTATACCGAGTATACCGTGTCTTCCTACTAATATTATGTTTGTGTTATTATAAAATAAACTAGTATTTATTATGTTGAATATGGGCCAGGTGGTAAAAAATGCTAATGATTTGATAATCAAATTATAACGTGATTTGGGGGGCAAATGACAGCATTGGTAATATTCGCGTAATTCAACTAAAATTCTTTCTAGCAAACATGGGACGAGTGGTGAATAACATTAAAGTTTAAAATACTCATCATCATAGATCTATTATTCAGTATGCATATATTCGGTGTGTATATATCATTCTCATTATATTATATACTATCATATACCATCCTACGATATACTAAATACATTATATTGTTTATGTTCTAATATACTTTGTTCATTCCGCGCACTAAGTTATAAACATTATAATTTCAACATTGCTAATTATGCCCTTCATATTGTATATTTAATACAATCTATATCGTTTTATGTTCCCTTGGTTTGCTCTATTCAAAATCGTTGTTTTTTGTTGCTAACTATGTTAGTTTGTGCACGTTTTGCTATTTATCCATTATATTTTATACTATTTATGCTTAGTTAGCACAGATTTAAAAGTAATTGCTGTTTGTTTGGTACCAGCTTTACACATAAATTTCTACTTATTTTATCTATTAGACCACACTGTCGGTCACACTTTATTAATAAAAAATTATTACTAGCTATATTATTTGTAAATTTCAAATTGATTCATTTAAACACGCACATTACTATTATACAGCGGTTAATCATATCGCTAAGATTATGCGATATAAAGCTAATTTTATTGTAACAAAATGACTTGGTTAAAATACATATTTGGTGTACGACTAATTATTTAATAATAAATATATTCCACTATTAACGGCATATTGCCCAATCAATAATACTTATCGTCTATAATGATAACAATAACGATAACATCTGCATTAACTAAAAAAAATAAAAGCCAATCCATCTTAAATGTCGATATATTATAAAACATACAACCTATAATATACTTTAAAAGATAAAAAGGCGTATAAATTGAATAACAATAATTATTATGGCTTTGAAATATCATTGTTATTTAAAGTAAAAAGAAACAGACCATTTCAGTTTAATTGGTGTTGCATAAATAACAGTAAATTACCATTAATGTTTATTAAATAATTGATAATGAATAACATGTTGAATTTGAAGAAAACGTAGTATTTATTATAATAAATCCATTACAAAACAATCAGAATGCAAAGTGTGGCTGTCGCCTAGAAGTACTAGATCAGCTTATACTTTTGAAACTTTTGGCTTTGGCTCTTCTGGCTTAGGAACTTCTGGCTTAGGAACTTCTGTCTTTGGTTCCTCTTGCTTTGGCGTTTCAGAGCCTCCACATTCTGTTGGGAGTGAAAAGTCCTGGGTGACCTTCATAAAACCATCAGTAGCGGCCTTCGCACCTACACCACGCTTGGCAAAAGCAGCCCAGATTTCACACTTGTGCTTGCCACCGGTGATTTGCTGCTCAGCTTGGAGGATGGCGTCACGGGCAGAGATGAATGTTGGACGACATGGCTGTAACTTCATGCCATCGATGACCAATTTGGCAGCCAGAGTGTTACCTTTGGTGGTATCAACTGAGTACTTGTCTTCGCTGAATCCAAGCTTGTCGACCAAGTTCCAGTACATTTGGTATAGAATGTTTGCCCAGATTTCACCCATAGCGTGCACGGATCTCCAGCTGCCGGTGTAGACGAGGCCATAAGTGGTAGGATTGACCTTCATGTCAGTGGAGTAGGAATATCTACGAATACCCTTAAGGTTAACGTAGTCACCCAGGCTAGTAACCTTGTCGTGAGTGTCGGTGGACTTTAGGCGCAGCCAAATACCAATGAAATCACCCCAGCCTTCGCCCATACCGCCGGACTCGCCATAGCCCAAACAGTTGGAGTTGTCAGGACCACCTGTTAGGCGAATGGAAATACCGTGGCTATACTCGTGAGCAATGATGTCGTTTTCAAAATCGCCATCACGCTGCGGATCTGTGATAGTCCATGTGTACATGCGCATACGTGGACGTTGACCATCGGGTGGCGTGAAGAAGTTGGCATTGTTGTAGCCTGATGGATCCTGGGCATGAGCCAAGACGTGGTCGCCACCTTTACCACCCTTCTCGTAGTTGTCGTTCTGGAAATTACCAGCTGCTTCATCAAAACCGTATTGATAAAATACATCATGCATAATGTTGTTCATATAAAACAAATTGGTAACTGCAGCATCACGATAGGTTGCTGGGTCCTTTGTCAAATCGACGGGGTAGTCAAAGTTAAGATCGGCGGAGACTGGCTGTGCAATATTAGTGTTGAGTTCACTGTTGGCCGGTATAATCGCCTCTACGTTGTTGCCAAGCGTGGTGTTTGTTTGAGCACCGGTAAAGTCGTGCCAGCCTTTGGGAGAGGCTTTTGCGTTGGCCGGATTAGTCAACACGGCGCGGCCATTGGTACCAATGTCGTTGTCCTCGAGCTTGACAACGTTGTATGAAGCATCGGAAATCCAGTCGACCAAGGAAATGACTTTTCCACCATTAGCTGGCACGTGAGCATTGAAATAGTTCTCTCCAAGGTCAATAAAGAACTCCCAGGTGGCTTCTAAAGCACCTTCGCTTGTGTGGATGTACGATTGTTGGGCAACAACCTCGTCCTTAGCATAAGGAATACCAGTCAAAATGTACTGTGGTTTGCTACCACGTAGGCTGGCACGGGAAGAGACGGTGATCTTGGATGCATCGATGGGTCGACCAATGTGTTCGGCCAATGAAACAAAAGCCTTGTTTGGCTCGACGAAGCGTGGGGACGACTGGCCAGCCCATAGATTGCGCTTGGAAGCATCAGTGTTGTGGTAGAAGCTGTCGCCATAAGCGATAACTGTGCCCTTTGAGTCAACATTGACGGAAATGTCACCGTTGGCAACTTCGACACCTTGGAAAATTTGCTTGAGATAGACGTGCGTCACACCAGTTGATTTGGTGCTATAGGAGGTCTTGACGGCAAAATCGCCATTCTTGACCTTGAGATGCTGACGAGCAAAAGCCTTTGCAACATCCTCCGGCTTGCCATTGGAAGCAAAATTGCTGCCTTGTTGACGAAGGGCTGCGGAACGTGATGCTACTTCGTATTTTGGAAGAGGATCAGGACTGACTAGCTGGACTTTGACGCGTTCTGCCGTCGCGAGGCTTATGGCGTTGACCATAGCCAACACGGCTAAAGCAAGACGAGCGTTCATAATCATGTTAAAGCGTTAAATTTGAAAATTGGAGTCGTTAGTTAGATGGTTACGATAGCGAACGAAAAAAGACGATGGAAATACAAAGTAATGATATCGTTGAAGAAAATAGATAAATCGTAAAGATTGAAGCGTTAACGAGGTGTTAAAGTGATAATGTCGTGAGTAGCTGAAGATGTGGATGATTGAAGGTGTTAGGAGGTCGACTCGATAGATGATGATGATGTTGTTGTTGTGTTGTAGAAACGTCGCTTCTGTACATTAACATGCTGATTAAATATCTTTGCAAACGAGCAGCTCATTGTCCAGTATACACAGCTAAATAATATGTGCTACGTTGTATACATCATTTGTGTTTCTAGAAATGGTCAATTCTGCAGGCCTATTGGTAATGATGCGTTATTGGTATTGCCAGCTCGTGTGCTAGCTGTATTTTTTGGGATCGAACCTGTTTTTGCTACCATTAATTGACTGGCCGCCTTTCAACTACAAAAGTGGTCACAAGTCTCAGCTCAAAAGGCCTATAAATCTTACTTGTAATACCATCCCAAGTAAAACGTGCCTAAACAAGCACACTATAGGCTTGTCACATGTTGATCAAGAATAGTGTGATATGGGGCAGCTAAGACGGCACGTTCTTTCCAAACAGCCGAAAAAAACGGTGCTAGTACTGGGTTCTTTGTCACGTCATATTGCTTATACCAATTTACCAATACATTTGCTACAAATGTCTACGGAAATACACTTCTAGCGTGTCAATGTGTTGCTTATTGATTTTTTATGTTTATTGTAATACAAACAATGACAATGGTGACCCGAATTAACTCAACAATACTTGAAACTCTTTATGTTAACAAGTATATTTAGCCGGATCCTACCCGTGATGTATACAGTAACTAGGCCGTGTATTGCGGATTTCCGATTTGAACAACCAGCAATGAAACTCGATTGCCATTGTATGGCTTGCACAGTATAGATTACACAGTTTGATTTTGAGACTGTAAGGATAGCTGTTTTCTAGATTCTTATGAAACGTGCAATAGCTATTAACCGCGAAAACAGGATAATTATTTCTAAAGGTGCTGACATCAAGGCGTATTTCATGTATTACAACGCCTTGTTCGATACTTCGCCTTTACTATTTACACATGCGTAACGATGTAAGATATACAACCACATACTATTAATAAAACAATTGTTATATGATTGACGTTGCGAACGCATGAGCCTTGCAATCGTTTTACAATAATGATTTTCATAGAGACGAAGAACCAGCAAATATGCGTGTACAATTACAATATAATGCAATACATGATTATGTTAATTATTTATTTATTAAGTAATTAGCCCGTACTTTCTATTAAAATAACAACGGCTTAAATTGTACTTTTATTTGTATAGTTATCACGCACGCTTAAGGCGTTACTAGTCACGCCATTACAGTGACTCATACAGTCGTTGGTCTAGTATTGACCTTAAGGTGCCTAATTGCATTCAACACTGTGGTTTAGTCTTTACGATCGCTTTAGTTGATAAGTGAGCGTATAACTATGCAAATGTCAAGTAATAATGGCGCAATTTGGCACTGCTAATGATTGACTTGACATTCAAGACTTGTTAAGATAGTGACTGCATAAATCAATTATATTTGTTTTATCCATCCAATTTAGTACACAGTGAATAAATTTAGATCTCATCAAAGATGGCACGTTAATCGGCTGCATACATAAACTATTCAATATTTGATTGGCCACAATGAAGTCAGTGTGTTAAACTAAGGCCTTGCCAGCTGTATAAAGCAGTATTTATTGCCGAGGTCTAATAATGTAGTGATTATTTATTTGTAGAAATAAGTATAATCTATATTGTTGCACAACTATAAGCCAAAATATATGTTTTTACTAAAGATATTAATGCATATTCATGTAAAACAGAGGTATAGTTACACTATACCGCCGAGCAAGCCAGATTTAGACGAGTGCTGAAGGATTAGCATCGATAACTTGCTGCAGTGTTGGTCGATATTTAGGATTTACAGTTAAAAGCTCAATAGCTGATATTCCAATGGCTTCAAACCCATCCCAGGCTGCATCGTCAATAGGCGGGACAGTGTCTTTACCTATATGGTCCTTATACAGGTTATTAGCTGTTTCTGATAATCTCGGCTCGGCATTTGATGCGTTTCTCTATCTATAGAAACGTAGCCGTAAAGCGGCATGCCCATGAAGCAGGTATAAGCCGTCATCCCTACTGCCCATGTATCGCGCTGAACAAGATTTGTATTACCAAAGACAATCGATTCCGGAGAGTCATAGCCGACCGTGCCACCAGGTGGTGCCATTAGCACGATGCTATTTGATGGCCTTTTGAGTTGTATAGGTAAGGCGAGTGCGTAATTGACCAAGGTGATTTGTAATGTTCTATGTTTATCGATGTAAACACGTATATCTAATGAACACAATAAAAATAATTAACGGCTTTCCATTGGCTCTTTTAACGACTTACTTTCAGGTTTAATATCATTATGCGTGACACCAGCGAAATGCAAGAATGCAACAGCTAATAACAAAGCAGTACGATTACTATTTGATATAGTATGGCCATAGCAGCTTGGTATATTTACCTCGAATTAGCTGGTAAAATACATTGCGCATAACACGATGTCGCTCATTTTGCTGTCTCTTTACAATATACTGGTATAGGTTCATAATGCCCTTTTCTGATACTATTGTGCAATGAAAGTCGTGCTTCCAGAACTCGTACTTTTTACGTGACACCCACTGGCTACCACTAGCCAAAGGACTATCCAATTTCTTGGCTGCCTTTTCAATTCTCTATTTGTGATCAATGGATCAGAGTTTGGGCCACTATCTGGCTATAGTATACCCACTTGTAAAATGAATTCATCAGCATTTCTGATTCTTTGATCTTTTGTGCACTTTAACACTATGCGATCATCATCATATTCACCAACTGCTATTTCGGTGGCTGTATCTTTTGATATCCATTGTAAAATGGAGAGACCTGGCTGACCATAAGCATTCTTTCCAAGTGCTTGTAAGCTGTCGCTATTCGGCAATGGCGTCAGCCAATCCGTTAGCTTTTGCATCCAACTATTCTCTCCATGTAATGCAGAAGTTGAATAAGATCCACTACCTTGTTGACCGACCATAGCCAATACCATGGGCCGTCGATTCACTGTCAAGTAGCACAGTACTAGGCAAATAAAAGTCGCGGATTTCATTGTAAAGGATGCAATCTGATAACAATACTTTGGCTGACCTGAATATGCGTAATGAGAAAGGGCAGCAACTTTTTTGTTCAATTGGTTAGTATATCATGTGTAGAAACTTCTTTATTAATGTAGCCATGATTGAAAACAAAAAAACGTGAATGTTATTGCCTAATAAAACGTGCCAGCATAGGCGGTGATAACGTGCAACTATCAAGTGGCATTTCACAACTCCGCTATGGATTTCTAACAATGACGATAACAATACCGAACGTGTTGGTACAAAGCATCAAGCAACAATTGGCCACCTAGAAATGACTACTGGTCGACTTGTTCAACTATCTATCGACCTTGCATTGATGATTACAACTATATTCATTTGATTGTTTTGAATTTACAAGGTAGCCTTGATCAGTATTAACTAATTTAATTATATTTATCTAAAGTAATCAGTAGACTGGTAATAAAGTTTATCATTTATTCTTGAACATAAAATTACTTGTAGGTATTTCAGCAAATTATTTAACTTTAAAATGTTAGTTTTATTTAATAGACTGAAAATTATATTTTATTGTTATTATTTAGTCTATTTAAAAATAAAGAATTTAGGCAATAATAATTTAGTATACTAATATTGTGCTATATTTTTTCATTAATCTGTATTTATAGCCATTGCCAACATTGTTTATATATACTTATAAAACATTAGGCTATTTGTTATTCCATTTACTTGTTTCCGTAATTGTTCCAAAAATACCAGCTAATAATCAAATAATGTATATACATTGACATCAACACTTAAGCATGCTACTGGCTATTTAAGTAAATAGTAATAATGTTATTTCAAACAATAGCAATCGCTGAATAAACGTGTGGCTGATAAGCATAAAAGGCATATGAGCAAAACGATAAGGCATTTCACTAACGCAGATAAGACATAAAGCAACAACGATAACTATCATGCGCTAACCAGCATCAATATATACATATATATATATATGTATATTAATTGATCATTTGTATGTATACGTGTGTATGTGTGCTCCAAAGATGATAGAATTGAATTTAAACAAATAAAAAAGAAAAGCAATAATAAAGCACGTATGCCGAACCATCATCATTCTGATCATTGGTGCCGTTGAACGTCATTATCCGACGTCAATTTACTCGAGCAATTCGCTGTTGTTGTTATAAAGTAAATAAATGACAGTAATAGCAATAGACATAATAGAGGCTGTTTGGAAGTAGGAGAAAGAAGAAAAACTGAAGAAGACGACAAAAGACAAAAAAATGCTAACAATAATTAAGATGCTTAACTAACAAAAAAGTTTAGCACCACATTAGCATTGGTCGATTCGCGACTTTCAAACGACGTTTGCACATCCTCGTCGTTCTTAATGGTCACTCGATCGCCATCTTCGTCGAAATACTGTACTTTAAGCGTTTCCGTTCCCTCTGGTACTTCACCGCCGCAAATTCGAATCTTCTTTTCGAATTTCGATAAAAGTTCACGATAGGTAATGTTATTTGGCACAAAAATAACATGTACACCATCCAAGTAGTTCACCTTGATCTTAACTTGGTCGACAGCAACGTAGTTGGGACTGGCACGCATGGCACTGACTGGAGCAGTGGCCGAACGGACACTAGGCGAATAACGCTGGCCATTCTTCATAGGCGGCGTACCGTGTTGTGGCATCACGGGACGATCCGCCGACACTGGAATTCGACCATTGGCATATAGATTCGGACTTGTTCTACGACGTGGCGACGGTATAGGTCCATCCATGCGCTGGCCATTAGGATGTTGTGGAATAGGATGTGGCGACAGTGCATTGGATGCCGATGGATGCCGTTGCACATTGGGTGGCGGATAATTAGGCGCTCCTTGACGGCTTGGCAAACGATTTTGTGAGCCGTGCCAGTCAGGTGTTTGGCGTACTCGCTCAATCGGACTATGCTCCTGATCGGACATATCACTATTGCTACCAGGCATAGTGGGTATAGGTTGCTGGTTATAGTCGTGTGGACCTCTACGGCTTGGTACAGGCATGGATTGATGGCCATTTTGACGATAGTTTTGGGTATGGGCCCGAGTTGGTGTCAATGGTCCATTCATACTAAGTGTGCCGGTGCGTCGGCCGCTTTCCCAGTTACCAGATCGGCCGCCATCCCGATCCTCTTCGCCCTCTTCTTCTTCGTCATCACTGGTGGCAATGAACGACATGGCATCGTCATCAACGGTCTTCTTTCGTCCACCACCATAATAAGCATTATGGGCCGACAATTGTTCACCGCTGATCCCTCCAGGGGCAGAGCGCATACGTGAAGTATTGGCGGGTGGTGGTGGTGGTGGTCGTTGAAGGTTAGTTGTTTCAACAGATGGGCGTCGCTCCTCAACAACCGGCTCAGCCGGTTCATTAATAAGACGTTCAAGTGTTGTGTACCACATGCGCAATTGTTCGTCATTTCGGCAGCGTAGTGAGAAATTTCCCATTTGTGCATCACGCCATAGCACTTTAAGAGCGTAAATGCCATTGCGCGAGTAGTTAACCACGCCTGTAATACTTGAAATAAAGATCCGTCCCTTTAATTGTAGAGCTGAAATCTTTTTTTTGCTTTTCTTGGCGGGTATTTCCTTGCAACAAATCATAATATTTTCAAACAAATATACCATCAGCTCTTTCTCTACTTCATTACTCGACATGACAAATTTGTCGTGCAATAATAATTCGCCAAAGGACTGGGCCGAATAGTCTTGCCAGCCTTTGACACGTTTTTCCAAATCCTTTACAAGTAGCTGATTTTCGACATTACGTCTCGTTTCGTTGACACGATCGGCTACACGTTTAATAGAGGCAAGACCTTCCTGGGTCTGTGTGTAATTGGCCATTTCTTTATCTGAGCTTTTAATTAGTTCCTATTAATAAACAATTATTATTTGTTAGTAACTCGATTTCAATAACAGATGTCGATGGTTCTCACCTGTAATAATAATGGATATTTGCAAATACGTTGAATTGGTTTAATAAGGTAAGATAAAAGTTGACGTTGTGGCTCCATAATTTGAGCATAACGCTATTATAATTGTTATTGTTTTTATTATTATTACAAATTTATTGTGTTAAATATACTACATTTATGGCTTTTCATAAACTTACTGTTAATATAACGACTTGTTCTTCTACAATGTTTGAAGCGCGTTCATAATTAGCACAAAATGGCTCATAAACGGCAAAGCTTTCCTCCTAATAAAATTGGCATTATTATAGCATATTAAACATTTGATATATTATTTATAAGCAATTCGGCCTTACCATTTGTAGGAAAAGATCGCCAAAGTTCTGGTTTTCAGGTGTTTGTATAGCATTGGCTTCAACACCAATCAAAAACTTTCGCTGAAAGTCTACGAGCTCGTTTAGATTGGCAAACAAATATAACATATTGTCTGGAGATAATTTTCCATCGCGTTGTACTTCTCGATGATAGTTCTATAGCAATGTGTTAGTACAGCTACTTGCTAATATATTATCGTTATTTACCTGTAACATTTCTAAATCACGAATATAAGATCTTTCTGTTTCTAATAGCTCACGAACCACCTTTGCACGATTATCTTTTGGCGCTGCCGAACCACTAAGGTCTGAAAATCGATGTGGCTGTGGATTTGACGTGTCTACTAATCCTTCACGCTCTAGGTAATCCAGCACTAATGAAACAGTCCTCAAAACCTATTATAGTTTAAATTAGCCTTTGTTATTAATGCATTTATTGACATTTACTCATATGGATGCCAATAATTATTTAATATACAAAATGGCTTACCTTTACAAATCCATTTGTATCTTGCTGATACAATTCTGAAATAGCAAAGACATCTTCTGGTCGAATACCAAAATCATTTTTGCATGCAACTAGAAAATGAAATACGCTTTTCTTGCAAAGATTGAGACTGGCCATACAATTACCGGTATTGATCGGAACCTTATTTTGAGGACGACCAATATTAACCAGTTCACATAAAGCATTGCCTATGCGGAATATACTCCATAGTGTGGTAACTGGATCCATACTGGGATATCCGAGTCTGCAATCATCGTCATGTATTCCGGGTCAAGATAGTAGTCAAAGCCGGGAATACAAGAAAGCCGATCGATGATACTGACAGAGGTTTGGAAAAAAGACGCCGACGACGTGGGTGCCTGCATAGGAGGTGGCGGAGCTGCTATTTCTATTTGAGATGCTCCATTGGAGCCAGTACGGCGTCTTGCGCTTATGCTCATCGTAAAGGTATCTTTAGACCAATGATGAAAGGTGGAATGGTATAATAGTAGTTGTAGTTGCTGTAGTTGTAGTGTTCGAAGTAGTAAAGGTAGTAGAGCTACTAGTAGAACTAGTAATAACGGCGATAGTTGAGGCAGATGAGTAAGGTACTACAATTTAGAGACCCAATATATGGTAGTAATACGCGGTATGGTTAATCAAAGTAAAGATGTAATCATACACAAGCACTAGCACTAAAGTGTCGGCAAAATGTGTTCTATGCGCAAATGTGTAGATATCGTTGGTTAGTAAGCCATATGTGTACCACAAATGATAGTGGCAAGTCAAGCAAGGAAGCGTAGTGATGTGAAGGTGTGTAGTAAAGATAGAGGCTACGTCTTTATAAAAAGTGTCGGTTCAAGCACGTATTTTAAGAATAAAGAGCAAGTAAAAGATAGAAAAGACGAGTAGATAGGAATATAATATGAATAATGACACTGCCAGTTATACAGCCGTAATAACAACAATAACAGCGGAGAAAATAGCAAGTGGGGAATAATGCGGTTCAAACGATGTATCGTTTGTGGTCGCAGCTAGTAACAATATTACTTGGCTAGTACAGATGTATTAATTTAGGCAGGTCGGAGTTATTAAACAAGTATATCGCTAATACAATATATAACGTGGGAGTCGATATATGAAATAAAGCAAATAAGCGAGAAAGAGAAAGTAAATAGTGTTAAATGAAACTAGTAACAGTAATAACAGCAATAACCACTATCACAACAACAACAACGCTAACACCGTACAAGTCGTAATATCAATATCAATAATAACAATAGCCAGAGTGGCAATAGCGTTGACCAACAGTTACGCGCGCACGTGTATTCAACTAAACAAGTCTACAGATGCCCACGCTGGCCACACGTACTTGCCACACACCCACCCACACTTGAACGTATATACCGCGCACAGATACGTACCTGTATGTAATGAAGGGCGCCAATCACAGATGACACCAACCAGAGACAGACGAAACAACTATGAGTAACGTCGTATCAAACTAGATCAAACAAAGATAATATAAGCAGTAATAACCACAGCAGAATAGCAATAATAAATGGTAGGACGGAGAAAATAGTTGTGTAGTAGTAGTAGTAGTAGTAGTTTGAGATAATTGAAAGAGAAAGCGGACAACGAACAAAAGATCGATACGCCGCCATCATTCATACACTCATTTAATTCAATTCAATTTAATTCATCTATTCACACACACACACACACATATACACTCATACAAAGTCATCAATTAACATGTGGCAATTATTTGTGGGTGTGTGTGTTAAATTGTATCATCAATTCATACAATTATTATTAAGGAATACATTTGTAGCCATACACCATTTCACACCACACACACATCTATACACACCTAATAAGAAAAAAAAGACTATTGAGGAGAAGGAGAGGAGAACGAGGAGAAGAAAGCAGTGAAGGGGTATTGCAAATAACCGCCATGACACTAGTAAGAAACAAAAAGGAGATAGTAATAGGCTAGTCATAAAAACATAAAGATAAGAAATAGTACAACGTTTCATGTAATTAAAAAAAGCCTTCCAATTGCCCAAGGCAGTGTAAGCGTCGAAATACGGGCCATTAATGTACGGACCCAATGCTTTAAAATGCAATTAATAAAAGGAAAACACTACTTTGTTAATAATAGCCATAACAATAAGAAGCATTATAGATGCATCATATTAATATAGCATATTAATCAATAATGTACATTTAAATAATAATGTTCATTGCATTATTAGTAAAATAGATAGAATAGATTACTTTTAATTATCATACGCATGAATACGAATAAATACTAGTAGCTTACCGTTGGTTATAACTACACGTCAACTACAATATGGATAAAAGAATGGCGTATAGAAAGAAAAAGAAACATGTGGTCGATCCTTTTCTTTGGCCTACAAGTGACCGACCACATGACATTATCGCCATTGCTGTGTTGTGACCATGTTTGTATTATTGCTGGTGTTATGATCATGGATATTGGTAGAAATATCGAGTTGACATGTGCTTAATTGACTTTTATATCAAAAATGGAAACGGCATGATCCAACTATGGCTTGGTTCATGGTATCGACATATAAGTATAATAGGCATTACTGCGTAAAGCGTATTATGAATAGCAATAAAAATATGCACTAATCTATACATATATATTATGTAACGTCGTTAATACTTCGATGTTTTATTTTCGATAAATGGATAAGAATAAGAGTGAAAGCTTATAAAGTGATCGAAACATTGTCACAATATTCATTTAATTGAATGTGTTAATTGAAGAAGGTAAACTCAATTTACAATTCATCACGCTCAGATTCTACAATATTAGTTTTCATTATTAGTATGTAAATAGTATTAATTAGTAGATCTGACATACCTTCAGATTCCTTTGTTTCTTCCTTGGTCTTTTCCTCCTTCTTGGACTCTCCAGTCTTCTTGGACTCTTTAGTCTTCTTGGAGTCAGTCTTCTTTTCCTCCTCCTTAGATTCTGCCTCTTCTGATGAAGATTCTTCAGTCTTGTCTGCTAGTTCAATCTTGTGGCTATAAATAATACATTTGAATTAGATCTATAAACTATTGGTTGATTCAATACAACTTACTGGCCATTCTTTTGGATAAATTCAATAAACGACTCTTCTGTACGATCACCTTCGTATTCGACCACCTCGTTGGTCTCGGCCTTAACGATCTTAATAGTTGGGAAGCCTTCAACGGTGAATCCGGCCGATGGAGGAATATCATTGGCAGTAGCATCCATCTTAACAATAGTGATCTTGTCGCTGTAATCCTTGTATTTGGCGGCCAACTTGTCGTAGATGGGTGCTATTAACATTATAGTATAATAAACACATCAATGTATTAATACACTAAATACACTAAATACTTGACATTACTACCAATAACTTACCCAACTTCTTGCAGTGACCGCACCATGGAGCATAGAACTCAATAAGTACATCCTTGGTCTTGTCCATAACCAAAGCGTCAAAGTTATCGGCAACAACAACCTTGACATCTTCATCGTTCTTCTCTGGAATTGGCTCAGATTTAATGCTTGGTTTCAATTTGCCATCGACGTAGGATTGGACAAATTCTTGAATGTTGTCACCGGTAATTTCCTTATCTTGGTCGAATGGATATTTAAGCTGGCTTGTTGGCTCTTGAATGGCAAATGCTGGCCATTCCTGCTTAAGGTTCAAGGTGGAGGCGTGCTCACCGAATTGGCCTGCATCGATAAATACAAAGTTAACCTTGCCCTTAAAGTCCTTGGCCACTGGACGAAGTGCGCCACCGAACTTCTCGCGCTCTTCATCGTTGGTAACAAACAAGTAGGCCAATGGCTTGCCAGATTCAATGTAGCCCATAAAGTTTTCTGGACCAAGTTCGTTCAACAATGGAAGTGAATTGGCCTTGACAAATGATTCCAATTCCTCTTCGTTGAATTTCTTTCCTTCGTAATTAACACGGCCATCGTCGAACTTTTGGAACACAGTTACGGCTGGTGCCTTCTTAATGTCAACCTTCTTGGCAACCTTCTTATCAAAAGTGGCGCCAAATACAAAGGAGTCGCGTAGACCAGCTGCGACCGTCTTGAAGTTTTATATTCATCGGCGTCTTCTGAGGCAAAGTGGCCAATGATCACCACCTTGTCAGAGTCCTTGAATTCTTCAATGTCATCGGCCTTAAGGATGGAGACTTCTGGCAAGAGCTGCTTCTTCATGTAGCCGACAAAGTCTTTCGCTTCGCGTCCGCCGCGGTAATCGTTGGTACCGCTTTCACGGAACACCTTAAGTGTTGGATAGCCTTGGACACCATGTTCCTGGCACAGATCTGTCTCGGCCGTACAATCAACTTCAGCAAACGGATCTTGGTGTCCTTGAGTTCAGTTGCAGCAGTAATAAACTCTGGAGCCATATTTTTGCAGTGTTGGCACCATGGTGCATAGAATTTAACCAAGGTGACGGCACCATCTTCCTTAATAGCATCGGTAAAGTTGTCTTTACCAAGAACTTGGACGAGGTTGTCTGCCTCAGTCACTTCCTCGGTGCTAGCCTTCTTGGCTAGTACATTGTCTGGAATGAGAGCAGCAAGTGCAACAAGTGCAAGAAAAGCGGAAGGAGTGAAGCGCATGATGCCAAGCTATAGCCACGCCAATGAATAGAAAGACGAATATGAATGAAGCCGACGCGTCGGATAATAAGTGTTCTGCAAGATAAAGGTATTGAAAATAATGCTAATACAGATGGCGTTTAGTTAAACGGTCTCAAGTATCAATCAATACCAATAGATAGTTGACCAAAGTGTTAAAAGACAAGAATAAGAATGAGGTTAGTAAAGTACGCAAGTACTCGCTCACAGCAGCAACTAAAGGCTTCACCGCTCATGCATCGTCTACCTCATGAAACTGATGTGTGTCCACTGATGATTGGCGGAAATGTATCCGACTATTCAAGCTTTCATATCATTTGTTGATTTACAGGTCAGCTCAAGAATAGTGACTAACCTATATATATTGTTTATTTTATTGGATGTTACTATTATTGCACTATTACTGAATAACAAAGATTAGATACAGTATTTAATATATACTATATCGTTACTTTTATAGCTATATATCAGTATATTTTATAATAACTGTAACATCTAGTTAAAATAATACAAGTTGTATATATAAATATCTATGTTTCAATTAATAGCTATGTATTTAGTTATATTTATTTTAGAAACAAACATATATACTACAGTCGTATAAAAGACCAATAGTAATTAAATTATATATACAAATCATTTAATGGTATCAGTCAATATTAGTATTAAAAGCGATAAAATAGGTGTAATAATTTAAATGCAAATTAATAATTAAGAATAGCTAGATTGTTTACGTTTATTGACAAATATTTATTTTATTTGTTTACTGAACTGATCTTACTGCTATTTTCACTACGCATACACGCACGCGTATACTTGTTGTCTGCTTAAAGTTCTTTGTTCACAGCTTGTTTGCAACTTGATAATATCTTTGTGGATTGTTATTGACGCGTTTAAAGTATTTTAAGCAACATGGCCGATTTAGACGAGCAATCACAGCGTCTTTCAGCTTCGTTCACGCATCTTGGTTCGCCAAAGCGCGTCCTGCTCAATGACGACGAGGCTGAGAAGCGGAATCGACGCCGATCACGCGCAGACCGTCGTCGATCCAATCTACTGGGTCCTCGTCAACAGATTGTACTTGGTCGTAGTTCATTAAGCGGTGATCCTATCACCGGGCCGCATGGTGGTTCACCGCTTGTTCAAAGTTTAACTCCCGAAGAACTGAATCGTCAATACGAAGAATGGATGAAAATTGCCGCCGATAACGTAAGTAATACCGTTACTGCTACTAGAAACAGTAGTCTATATTGACATTATTATAGAAAATCAATACAAGCAATACGTGGAACTTTGCATTAATTGACTATTTCCACAATATGACTTTATTACGTGAAGGTGATTCTATCAATTTTCAAAAGGCATCTTGTACTTTAGATGGCTGTATGAAGATTTATACATCACGTGTGGATTCAGTGGCTACTGAGACTGGAAAGTTACTTAGTGGTCTCTCAGAAAGTAATGGTAGGTAGTTATTTAATCATGTAGTAATAGAATTGAACTAGAATCTATATGTCTAATAAATAAATAAATAGCTCGTGGACAGAATGGTAATGACGACGATGACGATGATCAACAACGACGAAAGAAAAAAGTAGGCTTATTATAATATTGTTAATAGTAATAGTAACATTCAACTATTTATTAGTCTTCTAGAACTGAGAATACACTTGTTAAAGACTTTTCTACTATTACGCTTAAAAAGTTTGATTTGGAATTTGCAGTTGATCCATTGTTTAAAAAGACATCGGCCGATTTTGATGAAGGTGGTGCACGCGGTCTATTACTCAATCATCTTAGTACACATGATGGTCTTAAAATTATCTTTGATGCCAGTGATGTTAACAGCAGATACAAAAGAAGAGAGTTCCGAAGATGAGGATGGAAAAAACGATGAAAAGGAGGATACAAAGAAGGAAAGTGAAGACGACGAAGTAGAAGAAGAGGAAGAAGAAAAGATCAATACTGAAGATACAACATGTTCTATGGAAGAAGATACCAATGAAGGCGAAACAGTTTTAGTCAAAAAAGAAAAGCCATCTAATGAATTAAATGACTCACTTGATACTGAACAACAACAACAACAACAAGATGCAAAAAACATAGAAGATAATGATACAGAAAGTGAAAATAAAATCATTGTAGACACGGAATGCATATTAAATGTTGGCAAGATCAAAGGTAATTAGTTAAATAGTAAATAATAATCAATATAATAAATCTAATAATTATTATAAAAGCCAAGTTTGCTGCAGGCATTCAAAATATTTGGCAACGTGAAATCTGTCCATCACTACGAACATTTGAATTCTCTTCAGAGGATTGGATTTACCTTTATTACAAAGTGATCTATCAGAACGTGATCCATTGGCTGAAAATACAATGACTAGAGATGATCAAGAATTGGATGACCATTTCTTTGACGCTGATGTGGATAATATTGGATTTGATATGGCTGGATATGGAGATGATATAGGCGGTGGTGTAGGAGAGAATGACGATGAAGATGACGAGGATGACGAGGATGAAGATGGAGAACGACGACAGCAACGTGATACTACAAGCAATCCAACAGAAGATGAACAAGGCGGTATTATTCCAAACTTTTCAGAAGCAGACTTTTTAGCTTCTATGTCTAACAACAATAATGATCTATTCTCCTATTTTGACTCGGCTCTTAATAAGAATTGGGCTGGTCCACAACACTGGAAATTGTTACGACCAAATAAACGTAAGCTAGTTACAATAGCAACAACAACAATAATACAAGTACTAACTTAAATGATTATTAGAATTAACGAGTGCTGAAAAGACATCTCAAACTGTAAAGACGAGAAAGGAAAAAGAAACATTTGAAATTGATTTTATTAAAGGTGATCCAGTTGATATGGATGCACTGTTTGCACCTGCTACTGCCTCAATTAATCTACCCAAGACACATGATAGAGCTGAAGAACAAAATCTATTACCGAATGATCTTCACTTTTCAGCTCGTCGTTTACTTAGTCTATTCGCTAAACCGACACTTATGGTAGGCTATTAGTATTACTGATAAATATATATGTATATAATTGACTAATTAATTGCATATCTATTTGTAGTTTACGGGCAAGGGACGTCGTCGTTATATCGATCCAGATATGGAACGAGTAAGCGCGGATGTAGATAGTGTTATAAGAGATGCCAAGTTTGTTGAGGCTGATAATCAGGATATCGTTGGAATAAATGGTAATTACATATTTATAGTTATAGGTGTGTATTATAGACTAATGATGACGTTTATATTGTAGATGATCTTGATACAATGGGAGATCCAATATTTAATGCACCGCCAGGCTTTGATGACGATGACGATGAAGTCATTGGAGGCGGATTTGATGCCGGATTTGAAGATGAAGTCGACGACGATATGCCTATTATCTTTGAGGCTGAAGATACAGAATATGGTAATGCACTCGTTAATGCAACCCGTACAGTGAAGCCAGCCTATATCAATTATGCAAAGACGGCCAAACGAGTGGATGTAAAACGATTAAAGGACAATATTTGGCGTAAACTTACCAAGAAGGTGGGTTATTTAAAACACACCAATCTATTTACTAATACTGTTACCAATTAGACCGATCAACTCGAGAATAGCGCCGATAAAGAAGAGGATATCCAAGACGCTGATCTATCAACCATGACATCACCAGATACTACTCAAGCTCAAGGAGAACAGCGATTTACGGATATTATCACGGGTCTTAAGGGTGTATATGCTCAAGAGACGATGAAGGATATTTCTGTATCTTTTTGTTTTATTTGTCTGTTACATCTGGCTAATGAAAAGAATCTAAAGATTACTGGCGATCAGACACTTTCTGATTTGACTGTAGTTCAAGATGCAGTAACACGATAAATACTAATAAACATTTGTATTTTTAATGGACATTGTATGTATATATATATATATGAAAATAGTTTATTACACATGACTATTTTCTCAATACTTGAGCACAATACAAGTATTAGTAACTATATTACTCGTTAGTGCCAAAGTAGCGACAACCAAAATCGCCTAATCCTGGAGAAATGTATTTATTGGCATCCAATCCTGAATCCACTTCAGCCGTGACAATCTTGATAAGAGGGAATTTGCTCACTAGTTGTTCAATACCCTCGGGACAGGTTATCAAATTCAAGAAGAGAATGCGTTCCTCGGCCACACCATGTTCAAGTAAGACTTCAATAGCTTTTGAAGCACTGCCACCAGTAGCTATCATGTAGTAAACATTAAATAGATGATTAATAAGTAATAGGATAGAATAGAATATTTAATGACAATAGCTTACCAAGCATTGGATCTAATAAAAGACAGTAGCGTGAAGCAATATCTTGTGGGAATTTAACGTAATAAAGCTAATTAAAATCATTAAAATAATTATAGATGCTTATAGTTTTAAATAATTACTTTTGGCTGATGTGTTTCTTCATCTCGTTGAATGAGAATCTTGCCAATGCGTACACTCCTAATATTTGTATTGTATTTAGTCAATCCATCATAGATTATAAATATAAACAGTGCCAATATTGTATTTTGCTACTTACCGGCAACAATCACGTAGGCCTTGTTCCATCGATTCACCGGCTCTCATTATAGATACACCGCAAATACGGCCTTGGAAGTCAATGCCATCAAATGTTTGACCTAGTAATAGAAAGTCAATAGAATGCCTTTTGGCTTGGTTTAAGTTCACGTACCCGTTGGTGTTGTCACCGACTTTTCAATCACCGGTAGATGATTTAGACCTACATAAATCAATACTAACTAAATAAAGCCTCAACGCTACACACCTTCTTCTACTAATAAACGGATAATTCGGTCAGAATAAAAATAAAATCACCGCGGGAAGTTGTACGGTCGCGAATGATGGTCATTAGCGCGTGAAGCTGTTTTGTTTGTTCAAGCAACAAGACTTGCTTGGGCAATTGAGCAATAATCTCTGGACTGGTAGACTACACGCAGAGAAATAGCGAATAGTTGTTAAAATGTGATTTCTATACAATCTACTAGCAGTATACTTGCCATAGTGAAAAAAGCTAGTTGAAAAAAGCAACAGTAAAAACAAATGTAAAGAAAAAAGGTAAACAAGCAATTAACAGCTTTATTAACGCGCAAAGTTTTACATATTAGCTGCATTAAACAGTGTGACGGCACCTTCAAGTTGAACTACAAATTTGAGTATTAAGATTAACGATTCATTTGTTTAATGCCATTAACTAGGCTTTTTATAATATTTGGCTTATTTGGATATTTAATTATTATATGGTCAATTTGTTAAATGTTGTAAAGTTGTTTTGTATAATAATACTGCTAATACTAGTGCGTGGTATTTTATAGTTCCTTTTTATTCACGTAGATAGTATACGGTATAGCAATTTCAAAATTCGTTAATTATCTATTTGGATTTATAAACAATCTAGTCAGTTATTTTATTTTACGTTTTTGTGTTTGCACTGATAGTTATGATCATGGCAACATAGTTTACTGTTTCCGTAGTTTTAACAGTATATATAGTTATGTTGTTTTTTAACTTTTATAGAATATAAAAGCGATTTTCTACAAATTTGTCAATATCTTGAATGTTAAAAGTAGTGGCTTTAGAGAAAAAGTCATGCTACTAGTCAAGGATGCAATGTTATAGTGCCATTTATCTGTAAGCTGGTAACGACATGTTTGAAGTCTAACACTGCCATCAAATCCCGGTTTTACGGCCTTGTCTCAATACAACTCGCCTTGGATTTTTGACAATTTCGGTGTATCACCAGTAGCGAGTCATAGCAATTATAATATAAACAAGTTATTCCTATCAAACTGTTAGTAAACAAACCATTTATAAACCAGAATTGCCACTGGTTGGCATATCATATATTATTGCTGTAAACTCGAAACAGGCTGCATATGACTGGGGTCGCCTTGCGAATACAGTCTAATGTCCTTGCATTACTTTACGGACAGACAGTCAATAGCATCAATGTTCAGGTTCAATGCTTTATAAAATGCCGTTACACGACAGCTAGTGATTGATAGTAGCAATTGATTGATAGAAACAAGGCTTGTATCAGTATTTGATAGTGTAGCGCCAAAGTCAAGCTGTTCATTCCTATAGCTAAGCTGCAATGCCAAATTAAAAGCATGTGCAAGACCAATTAATATACTTTCATGGCTTAGAAAACTAAAGCAAGATTATGCGCAACAATAGACATCTGTAACAAAATAAAAGTTTGATACGTTAATTTTACTATTATATTGGGTCAAGCGTTGCTTGTAATGCATATAAATAGTGATAATTGATTATTATTTTTAAGAATACAGGAGCAACAGAACAAGACATCCACCTCCATCGTATGGTGAGCCGTGTAACAACAATACAAGTAGATACGTACAGTCTTGTTACATATGCCACTGGATAAATGATATTGCTGTGCCATTTATGTAAATGCCGAGCAGGTTTAAAACAAAGGCCAGGGATTATATCTGTCACGCCATTGACCTATTTGTATATGGGGCCTCAAACCATCACATGTATGTGTTGTTATTGGTTTAGATTGCGCATCAGTGGCACAATCTATACAAAATTTGCTAGTATTCCAGCATAGATACAAGCTTAAATAGCCGAGATAATACACACATCAAATTAGTAGCATAATTTTTACGCCCTATTTCTACCAAGCACTTACCACTATTTACTTTATACCAGTGACTCTTACTGTCCATTATATTTATTTGTTTTACCAAATCAATATTATCATGAAGCTCTATAGTATTACCGTCTGTACCATCGCCATGGCGCTTGTGGCCAATATGGTCGTAGTGAATGCTAAGCCAACTCTATCCCCTAATAGTACGTTGTAGTTACAATAATTTGTTATTTATCTAATTAAATACTGTTTATATTGCTAAACCATGCTATTAGCTCGTAAGTAGCCTTATATATAATCAGATATATACTGAATATATACTATGCGACATTTATGTTCAATAACTTGTATTAATAGCTGGTAAGTTGTATTATATATTAATCAATAGTCCGTTAATTAAATATCGTGCTTTGCGTGTGCTCAATACCTTGTATTAATAGAATGTAAGTAGTGTTGTGAATCGATTTGTAATAAACTAAACGTATGTTATGTACTATGTACCTGATGGCTTTTATTAATAGTTTGTAAGTGGTATTACATATTGATTAGCCATTTACTAAATATATGCCATCCATCATATATGTTCAACAATTTGTATTAATAGGGGGTAAGTGTTATTGTATATTAACCAATTATACACTAATTATATGCTATGTATTGTGCGTGTTTAATAATTTGTATTAATAGGTCGTAAGTAACATTGTGGATAATTAACAATATATTAAATATATGCCATTTATTGTGTGTGTATCAAATGAATTGCATTAATAGGAGGTAAGTGACATTTAATATTAGCAAAATGTATATACTAAACATATGTCCTTCATGGCCTATGTTAATAACCTATATTAACAGTTCGTAAGTAACACGTGCATTAATTAACCTTAAACTAAACATAATTTGTTAAACATGTGCTTGATAACTTGGTATTAATAGAACGTAGGTAACATTGTATATGATTACTTACAAGCTAAACATATGTCATGCATTGTGTGTGTTTAATAACTTGTATGAATAGGCTGTAAGTAGAATTGTACAATGTTGAATTACACATTGATTACATGATACATATTGTATATATTTATTAACATCTAATAACCAGGGGCTCGTCGTGAAGATTAAAATTAGGAAAGGTGCTTAATTTGCTTGCTTAATATAATCTCGACATGCATACAACAAAAAGCAAGACCATTTTGACAACTGCCACCAACCATTTATCTATCAAGTTCTCGTCGATTTCTCGATCTATCCGCTTTCAATCGGTGACACCATTATATTACTGACAAATCTGCATTTGGCTATATATTCAGCTATGCAAATCGTAGTAATAAATATATTAATTTAATCTGATTATATTTGATCAAATTGCTACGACTATTTTAATGTTCCATTAACCTACAGATAACAGCAACACTTTTGTATAATCCAATAAAATTAAATGGCTAATCATAATGCATAAACAACACGCACTTATTTTATACGAAAACATAATAAACCAACAGTAGCAATCAATAGGTATGATAAATACCGGTGTACTATGCAAAGGCTTGTCGCACCACCTGAACAGTCAGATGGTGAACACAACCACCGAGTGATCGATGAGCCGACGCAAGAATACCCTGAGGATTTGCATTTGTATCGGCAATGACCATTAGCGTGCCAACTACTCGGCCATAGGCATCGGTCCAAAAGTGCTCTTCCAAATAGCCAAGTACACCCGGTTGTGATGTCAGCTAATAATTTAATATAACATATCATATATTATAGATTAGCTAGTTATTCTAACCCAACACTATATTCCGTTTATCCTACCTCATTCAAAGCTGAATCCACACCTTCAACGTGTGTGGCTGACTGCATTAATAGTTTGCTAATTGCAAAAAAGATGGATTGCACAGAGTAGACCATAACAATAGCCACCGACATACATGCCAGCTGGTCTAATAAGGCAGGATATGCACTATGACACGTTCATTAAACAACAGTTACTAACTATGCTAATCAACTTACCTAATCGCTACCATAAATCGACTAAACAATACGATGGCACAACAAAATAGATTGGCTTTAGTAAATGAGCTTTTCAATAGGCCGCCCAATAATGTGTCTTCACCACCAAATCGGCTTCCTGGACCTTGTGGTCTGCCGTTCACTATAATTGATATTAATAACAATAATAGCCTATTAATGCGCCATAGACTTACATCGATCAAGCTGAGCATGATGACGGAATACGAGTGATGAAACAGCAGTCACTAGAACAGCACAGATCAATACTAGAAAAGACATAAAGAAATCTCTATTATAAAATACATTAATCAACTGTATAAACCTATTCCGTATCACTTACGCATGATTGTGTTCACTATGATGGGTCAGAATAACGTGTTCCATGCCCTCTTTCGTTACATAAATGCTCATAAACAGCATGTAAATAACATTTGTAAACGAAAATAATATTTCAATTCGCCGTAATCTAAACAATTGATCCACTCAGTTTAATACAGTCATCTGTTCATTTTATCTTAAATACTTACCCAAATGGATGTTCCAATGTCGGTGTGGTATAATAACTTGAACTACGAATAGTACGAGAAACCAGTAGATTAAATAGGCCAAAAAGGTCAAAAAACAAGAAATATGCATAAGCTGTCAATGCTAAGTAGTATGTAGATCATACAGTATTGTGCATTTATAGACATATATCAGTCAAATTGCTCCCTATTGATTTGCGGATACTTACCAAGACTTTCTGCATGATGGCCATGGAACCATACACCAATGGTTGTGAATAACTGAAGTGTTGTCCATAGAAAAAGTACTTGGTGCTCCTTGTAGGCTAGCTGCATAAATTCCAGTTTTGAGGGTGCCCGAATACAAGTAGCCTTCGCGCTTCGCTTAGACGGATGAGCCATTTTGGTAACAGATCCATGTTCATGGTGATGGTGGTCATGTCCATGACTATGCCCATGACTATGCCCATGACTATGATGGTCATGGCTATGCTCGTGCTTGTGCGTATTATGCTTATGATCATGGTCATGATGAATATGATTGTGTGGTTGATAGTTGGCCTGGTAAGAAGGAGTGTTACCGGCTAACAAGTGATTGTCATTTGTAGTGCCAGCAGTAAACGTCTCTTCGACAACGCATACAAACGTGTCTTGTAGAGGTACAGGTGCTGGTCCCATCACTGATACGATGCCAATAACAACAACAACAACAACTGGATAGAAAGTTGGTAAGTAAAGGAGGTTGGTAGGTTGACGGCCCTGCGTCGCTTATTACTTGATTCCAACTAACAAAAAATAGAAAGCAAGTGATAAAAAAGAAATGGACTTGGATATGGTAGAAATGAAATGCGAGAAGATAAAAGAACTGACTGAGACACGGAGAAAAGTCAAGTTAATATAGAAATGGTTTATTATGACAATAATAATAATAATAAACACTATTGAATTAATGTTAATCCAAGTGTTGTTAATGTTATTGATTTGATTCGTGTATCTTTCTTCTACACTTTATTTGAATATGCATCCATCAATACTTATATTGAACTTAGTTCTGGGATTGTTTGTCTCTTTAGTTGTAGGAGAACATAAACAACAGGTAAGTAATACTTGTATACGCGTCTAGTACTTATATTGTACAGTTTCATATTTGGCGCACTGAAGTAGGCTCTACTGAAAAAGTGTCTTTGGGAGATGTATTCTACGATGCAGACACGCACAAAGGACAACTGGCTGCAGAGTTGTCTGATTGGCAGCCTACTACGGAAATAGTAACAATGACGATAGAAGAACAAGATACTGGTGTTAAGATAACTCGTAATGTAAGTTGTAACTATCAATATATCAATATAAACAAATGGTTAAGCTACTTGTAAATAATAGGTGCGTATTCCAGCATCGCCACTTCTTTCATTAGGCTTTTCTGATAAAGGTGTGTGTAATAAATTATGATATATTATATTTATATGTATATTAAATCAATTACTTATAAATATAGGAACATTTTTTTATTTTGATTTACTATCGAGTGAACACGAAGTACTGCGACCTGGAGAGGATCAAGTAAGATATGACAATATTTGATAGATTTACTATTACTAATTCTATTTAAATAGACGGTAATTGTACGTGGTCAATATCCTGTACCAGCATCGCGGTAAGTACTAGTAAACTACTGGTTAAAAAAAGCGATAGCTTATAATGACTATTATAGACCAAAGCTTAAACAATTAAATCCGACTAAAAAGGCCGAAGAGGAAGAAGAGGACGACCGTAGTTTCTTTGCCAAGTACTGGCATGTTATTGTTCCAATCTTAGTTCTTTTATTATTGGGTAGTGGTGGTGGCGAGGAACCAGCTCAAGGCGGTGGTGGTAGTGGTGGTGCTCGTAGTTAAATAGCCTGAATAGTGTCTAAACAGCTACTTTTAACCATGGTTGTATCTATCAATGAGTATATACTGTTGCTACACAACCATATTGTGTTTTCTTCCCTTTTATTAAGAGAAAAGATTACGTAATTGTTTATTGTTTTAGCTTAACAGCACTGCTAAAAGGTTACCAAGTAAAGAAAACTTTGTTTATCATACACACACATATATTTTTAAACTGTGTTTATTCCATTAATATTGAATTTATCTTTGTCTACTAATGTTAAGTAATCATTTATACTATTATACTGTTGGTAATATGACAAATATAAGTATTGATAATACTGCTACTGCTGCTTCTCTTCTTTCTTTGTCAAAGTCTGATCATCACGCAATGAAGGTCTTGGAAACCGTACCTTTAACAATCGATGATAGTACCAGTAATATGCATAATAGTGATCTAGATCTAGATTCACAGCATGCCGACGATGACAATGATACACTAAACGGTTCTACTATATCACTTGATCCACCGACTAGTTATCAGTCATCTAAAGCATCGGTAAGCTCAATTTAAGTGATCAGCCATTTCTTATAACTATTTGTAATAGCTTTTTAAAGAAATTAAGCTAGAATTAGAAAACAATAGTAGTAACCGGCCTTGCGCCACATCAGAAATGATTGTCCGTATTACCGACGATGACATAAGAAGTGAAAACGATGCTATAAGAGGTATCCAATATTAACTATGGTTAAATAGTACTAATATCCTGTATAGAGCACGTACGTATGGTCAATGAACGAATGGTTCAAATGGAAGCGGATTTTACAACATGGCAACAAAAGGTAATACTATCAAGCATATTATATTATTATATTATTGATTGATATGTATAACTATTAGTTAGTAAAGCAACAGGAAGATGAAATACAGCGACAAACAACCGAGTTACATGAACATACTGCTCAGTTAAATAAACAAGTAATATTTTATAGGGTTATTTAATTCAATCTAATATTTAGATATGTTTATTTTTAGATATTAACATTAACGGATAAACTAGCAGAACGAGAAACAGAAGTAAATCGACTTGTTGGACGATTGACCAACGAACTACAGACTGATCGATTTCTAGCCGACTATCTTACCGAGTTGAATCAACGTAAACAAGCAGCAATGGAAGTACAAATGGCCAAGAAACAGAATGAATGGGAGAGAGAAAAGGCTGGTTTGCTTGAAGTAATGGCCGATCTTGTACATCAACGTATGGATCCATTACAAACACAACTTGAAGAATTAGAACAAGAGAATGAATATTTAAGAAAGGTAAGTTAAATACATATCAAATTAGTCGATGCACTTGATAATTAATATTATTATTTATACATTAGAAACTTGCCAATATACTATCCACTCCCTATCTACTCATAATAATGATATTACTATAATTTGTTTAGATTAATTTTTATTACACAGTCCTATGTTGAAATAAATACGTTGTTGTCACGTGACAGATGTGTGATTGGGTCACCTGTTACTCTACCATTTGCCAAGATAACTCCGCTCCTATAGAAGCAATTTTATCCATCCACTCAGTTACTGACTTGTTATTGCTCATTTGGTTATTTGTTTGCTCATTAGTTGTGGTTTACTTATCTACGTCTGATTATTTAGAGCCTGTATAACCAACCACTGGTACCGTTACTACGGCTATCTCCATTTCTGTTAATAGAAATCGCTATGGAAAAGAATTGGCGTGAACAAATTGCTCGCATTCTTCGACCTACAGAATTTCTACGACTTATATCCTTTTAGACCTATAACCTACAGGTGTCATTTGCGATATCCACCTTAACCTATAGTTATTACTATGTAGAAGTTAAAGTGTTGACAGCGGGTAAATTTCGAGATCGCCGTGTACTCGCTCTTATCGGTAATACACAATCAGACGTTGAAGAGGGCGGGTAAGTAGAATGTGTTAATGAATAGAAACAAAAACCCTATTACTTACTGTTGTTGTTGCAATAGACTATTCTTTCTTAAACGTACGGGTGCCACCATTGTTATTAGGGAGAAATTGGCGATTTTTGCTGATTTTAAAGTAACTCGGTGTAAGTTAATACTCATCCATGAACATTGACACTAAACATGATCCATTTATTTTTTATTTAGTAACTGGCTATTCAGAAGATGTGTCATCCAATGCTTCTGTACCTATTGGTGGGTCTGAAGGTAAATTGGCGCTATTTAAATAAATAAATAGATAAACAAACAACTAATACAAAATAGATGTAACACTAAGATATGCCAATGGCATCGATACGGTGGAATTTGAAATTACCCGAGGCGATGACATGGAACAAATGTTAATTGAGTTAAAACGACTTATTAATATTGCTCGTAAGTTATTAATTGTATTAATGAAGTATATTTACATAATGATACCAAATTAGAGGATCGGGGTCTTGCTTCTAGTGGATCAAGCCATCGATGGATCCATTACTATTCAATACACTCGGAACTATCTACCATTAATACTATTGAAGGGCCACCCTCACCTGTCAATGTAGATGGTGTGTACCAGGCATTACTGTCAATCGACTATTGTATAGTGTCTAACTTTAAATAACTATTTAGACGATGGACATAGTATGATATCGGCACCTTATGGTAAATCTATCTATCTACAACATTACTCTATTAGCCACTGATCAATTTATACTATTAGGCTTTCGTAAAACACGTAGCAATCCGCTAATGTCTTTCTCTAATGTGGGCGGCCTTTCTGTCAATGAAATAGAACGAGAATCTGGTGGTATTGCCTCTACTGATCTTCGTGCGGTTAAAGAAGAATGGGTTTCTAAGCAATTGCTCGATCGAGAGGAGGAGTTTACTGAGAGATCTCCTATTCGGTGAGCTTATTAGTTTATGTACACGTATCATGGCTAATGAATAGTAATCATTAGTGTGTTTACTGGTACATGGAACGTCAATGGTCGTTATACCGATGAATCACTAGATAGCTGGTTAAGAATGACTGAACAGTTTGATATTTATGCTATTGGGTAATTACTATGATATCTATTTAAGTAAATAGTAACTGATTAATCAACACTAAATAATCAGGTTCAAGAATTGGATCTTAGTGCAGAAGCTTATTTAATTGCCGATACAACTCGTGAAGAAATGTGGTGTGGGGCCATTGAAACTACATTGAATCAATCACCAGATAAATATGTTAAGGTAAAATAGCTGCATTAATATAGTATATTATTATATTGGTATTGATTACTTGTTGTTTATACTAGATTATATCCAGGCAATTGATTGGTATGCTTATTGTTGTCTACGTCAAATGTTCTATTTCCGATCAAGTTCGTGAAGTAACATCGGCTTCTATTGGATGTGGCTTAATGGGCATGATGGTACAGTATTACTCGTCATCTAGCGAATAAGCTCTACTAACACTTGCCGATATCTAGGGCAATAAAGGCGCAGTGGCTGTACGCCTACGTATTAAAGATTCGTATCTATGCTTTATCAATTCACATTTGGCCGCCGATACTTATCAAGTAGAACGCCGTAAACAAAACTATTGGGAAATTGTTCGACGTGCATCATTCCCTAATCTTGCACTTATGTCTGGACTACAAAGAATGTCCAGCTATACATCTTCAAACCTTACCGGCTATCTTCCAGGCAGTTCCCAGCGATATTTTGGCGTATTCGATAATGAGTAAGTCGTTATCGTGTTAGTGTCGTTATACTATTTATTAATAGCCTAATGTAGTCATCTTATATGGATGGGCGATCTTAATTATCGAGTAGCCATGTCGGGATCAGAAGTAAAGAAACATCTGGGCAGTGGTAACATTGAAATAGCACTAACTTATGATCAGGTAAGTAGATTGATCATTATTTATAATCAGCCATCTAATTGATAGTAATAGTTAATAAATGAACGACGATTAAAAAATGTATTTGATGGATTTGATGAAGGCAATATTACATTTATGCCCACATACAAATATGATGTAGGCACTAATGTATTTGATACTAGGTAAATAGCATGGCTAGTTAATATTAGTAATTAACCAGCTATTAATCGATATTAGCGAGAAACAACGTACACCTTCTTGGTGTGATCGTATTTTGTGGCGAAGTCGTACAGGAGCAAGTAAATATATTCAACAATTAAGCTACACCAGCCATCCTGAACTATTAGCAAGTGATCATAAGCCAGTAAGCGCTGATTTTGAGATTCAGGTAAATAGAATGAATATAGAAATTAGTAGATTACTTATAATAATATAACAATAATAGGTTAAGACAATACTGCCAGAAAACAAGCCGATGTTCATGGAAGTATTATACGCGAATTGGACAAGTACGAGAATGAATGCATGCCTGATGTTAGTGTTTCTCGACTACAAATTGATTTTGGCGAGATTAAATATGAACAGCCAGTAACGGAAACCATTGTTATCGAGAATGTCGGTCAGGTAAATAACTATTTATTATTAGATAATCGCGTATAAATATTAATAATACTAAAAATAATGCTATAACAAACTATAGGTTACTGCTCAATGCCGATTTATTCCAAAGTTTGAAGAAGTTAATATTTGTAAACCATGGCTCTGGGTCAATCCACCTACAGCTATGCTTGTACCAGGTAGGTAGATGTAATATCTAATACTGAATTCATAGATACTTAGATGCTCATCTTTATGTATTCTACTATGATTATAATAGGCGACAAGGCTATTATTAGTATGACATTACTTGTTGATGCCATGTCAGCGCCACCACTTAATGCTGGAGAAGATGCGCTTGAAGATATCCTTATTCTACACCTTGATAATGGTAAAGATTTCTTTGTTTCCGTATCAGCCTCATATGTGCCGACTTGTTTTGCCACTAGTCTCGACCGTCTTACACGTCTACCACATCCAGTACGTGCGGTACCTGTAGCAGAAGTTGAGCTTTTACTATCAGAGAATCAATTAAGTATGCCACGTGAATTGTGGCGTATTATTGATTATTTACAAATGCATGGACAAAATATGGTAAGTATTATAATGCTATTCACATATCTATATATCTATACAGTTGTATTGACTCGTTTATTCATAGGATGGACTGTTTATGCAAGCAGGCAATCCATATCTTATTGCCTATATACGTGATTGTTTAGATACAGGTGTTGAGTTTGAGTTTAATACATTACTTGAAGAAAGTGTATGGCCATCGGGTGAGACGCTGCCTCTAAGTGGCGAGGCACTCTCCTCGTCTGAAGTAATGATGGCATCCGTCTCTAGCGATAACAGTAATGCCAATGGAGATATTACTCGATTGATGCCGGCCCATAGTATTCATGCCATGGCTGAAACACTACTACGCTTTCTAGAAGCGATGCCTGAACCAGTCATTCCGTATGATCATTATCAGCGCTGCTTAGACGCCAGCCATTATGATAAAGAGACGGCATTACAGGTAGAGAGCTTATTAATAATAATAAGCGATTATTATGTGGCTAATTAATTTGGTATTTTCTATTTTGTAGGCACTCGAAACACTACCACGTATTAATATGAACATGTTTTTATACTTGACCGCATTTTTACGCTTAACACTTTCTTGGCTTAGTCCTCAATTATCCAACGAGGAGAAAATGTTACATTTGAACAAATTGGGTAAGTTAGTCGTGATATTACGTTAATTAACACTGAAACAATTGTTTTTAACAGCTATGGTATTTTCGGCTGTTCTACTTCGTTCAAAGGGTACAACGCCCGAACGCTTCCAACAAGGCATTCTTAATCAAAAACAGCAATTTCTTAAATTCTTTTTGATTGAAGAACAAGAACATATACGCGATGGAGAGATGAGCGATACATCCTCGGCCGTATAGCGCATTGGTTGCAAGTCAATCGATCTATGCTGTACTCTTCTCATTCTCGCTCTCACTCATTCTTTCACACTCTATTCACTTTTCTCTTTCTCATTTAGCCAGCCATTATCTGTACAGTGTATATTGTTGCAACTGTGCCATTTCATTCAAATATCAAAATAAATCTGTGTGTAAAGCTATTATATCCGAATCAATTTACTGCCAACTACTGATAGACCGCCTACTATGTGTATGATTGTTAGCGTTTTGTATCTACAAAAGACCTCAATAGCCTTAATGCTGTAGTTGATTAGCTATACATACCACAAGTGGACGCCAATACACTAAAGAGGATAACATAACAGCGAGACGACTTAATGGTGAGTGCCCTCTACGTGTTTGCTAGAGTTCTTGGAAAATGCCCATTCTCCAATACAGTACGCGGTAAAAGCCACTGTGGCAATACCGAGGCCGGGGAATGCAGCACGGAGCTGATTCGTGCCACGGAAGACTGGATGATTGCGCCAAGCGTGCAACTTTGTCCATGGATCACGACGAGTACTAGGAGACGACATGGTGATAGTGTAAAAAGAAGTGGTTTTTTTGATGGATTCAATTGCAAGCAGCAGCTATAATCAACTGGGGAAGAAAAGGAGAGGGAAGACGAGGAAAAAGAATAGCTGGCGCGTTTATACTAAATTACAACTTAATTCGTTAAAATCGATTCGTCATTGATTTAAACATGGATTGTCATAATACTTAACAAATAACAAATACCATTAATATTCATCTTGAAAAGCTAGATTATTACACGTACAATAATAAGTACATTATATTTTCTTTAGACTGTATAGATAAAAATGCATAAATTACTTAATGTATTTACTTGATTATTTTGCAAATTGACAAATGAAAATATTTATGGTTTTAAAACCAAACATTATTATTGATCGATATTATGTGCTCATTAATCACAATTCATTAAATAAAAGCTTATTATAATGCTTATAGTCTAATACATGATAAGCAAACTAGTAATGTGTAAAGTCGAGGCGACATAAACTAGCATTATTGTAAATTTCCATCTGGATATTATTATTGTTACACCATAAGCTGAATTATGAAATCATAAATATGATGAGGTGAATTTAAAAGAGTATATTACAAACTTTTATACGAAACTATTAATTGATGGAGAAACATCGACTATACAATTCTTATCCTTAAATTCAATGTGATATTACCATGATGCACTGACTTAAATGTGATGATATAGCGTATTTCCAGTTTACAATTACATATTGAGTACAAATAAAAAATAAAAAGAAATGCTATCGAGTTAAATGAGCAATTCACTATGCTCAAGCTTTCATTGATAATCATATGCCGGCGTAACAGTCCTTTAGCCATCACTGCAGTCATTTAGCAATAATATTTCTGAGGCCTTTCTTTTTAGTCAAGAAAATGGTATTAATTCAGTAAACATAGGCTAATTGACGAACAGTTCATTTGTAAATACTGGCTAAACCTCTGTTGATGTATCACTATAGTCGTTTGTTACAGATAAGGCCTTGCGCGGGGTGTTAATCAAGCTAAGTATTTGTCTATTAATTAAATGTTATGCATTCCCTGCATTAGGAACTAGGACTGGAATTTATGCCTGTCAATATCTATATAATCGTCGTCTATTGTCGATGTTTTGTACAGATTATTCAACTATCCAATTTTTCTAATACTCTCTATTATCCTCATTAAAACTTGTTACAACATCGTTACCATTACTGGTCAGATAATTAACGTTTAATCTTACTCGTTTCTATTTTACTTTTATTTACAAATAATGAATAAATATATTCATGCCACTTTGCTGCTATTGGCTGTAGCCAATGCTGCAAGCTTTGTAGCTGCAGAACGTTTCAATGCCCAGCTAATTCAGCCGGGCCCAACACCAAAATACGAAATTGCACTATTATCTCCCATGCTGAAACGACAGCCTAGTCATTTTGGACCAGTCGGTAATCCAGTGGATGTTGCAAAAGCTTTTGTCAGGCAAAATATAAAAATTAAAGATAGCGACTATGTTATTAAAGATTCCTACGTCACCAAATCGACCGGCGTAACGCACGTTTACTTTAAACAATTATTCCAAGGAGTTGAAGTGACCAACGGCGATATTTCCGTTAATGTTGATGCTGGAGGTAAAGTAATCACCTATGGTGATAGCTTTTACCATAGCTCAGATGCCTCTAAACGCAACCTATGGGCTGGCCAATCATCACAACGTTTTGTAGAACCAAGCAAAGCGTTTGTATCACTAGCCGAGCATATCGGCAAGCCTGTAGACCCTCCAAAATTACTATCATCCCTTACATCAATCCAAATGATAAAAAGAAACAATATATTTTGCAAAACATTCCTTATGTTTTAAAGGATGTTATTACTCAACAGTCCTATATTCACACTGCGGATGGGTCGCTTAAGGCGGCCTGGGAATTCTTTGTCGATTTAGGCGATAACTATTTTAACGCCCATGTATCGGCAGATGGTAAAGAAGTGGTATCACTATTTGACTGGATATCCGATGCCACCTATAATGTCGTCAAAGTTGGTGATGCTGGTCCTAACACAAGTAGCGCGTACTACTAACTAATCCGGAAAACAAAAAAGCATCACCAAAAGGCTGGCATGACTACAACAATACACAGACAAGCACAACGTTGGGAAACAACGTAGAGGCATCAGTGCGTAAAAATGAAACCGCTAATATTCCTTTTGTTCAGCCGATTGCCATAAATAACACATTTGATTATCCTGTGAACCTAACCAGCGAGCCAGACACCTATCGCGAGGCCGCTGTTACCAACTTGTTTTATATGAACAACGTTATGCATGATATCTACTACCAATATGGCTTTGACGAAGCAGCGGGTAATTTTCAAAATGACAACTACGGCAGAGGTGGCAAAGAAGGGGACAATGTTCTTGCTTTCGATCAAAGTGCCGCAAGATCAATAATGCCCATTTCTTCACGCCACCAGACGGAGAAAACCCAAGAATGACCATGGATATTTGGAAACGGACCTCGCCATCCCGTGATAGTGCCTTCGACAACGATATCATTGCCCACGAGTATACACACGGACTTTCCAACCGACTAACTGGTGGTCCAAAATCATCCAGTTGTTTAGGAAGATACGAGACCGGTGGCATGGGCGAAGGTTGGGGTGACTTTTTTGGTGCTTGGTTGCGTATGGGCCGACCGATACGCACGATAGAGTAGCAGGAGTTGCCGAATACGCAAATGGCAAAAGTATTCGCAAGTTTCCGCTCTCGACAAAATGACAACTAATCCGATGACTTATGGTTGGGTATATGGACCGAAAGCATCAGAAGTTCATGTAATCGGCACCCTTTGGTCTAATATTCTATACCAGATGTACTGGAATTTGGTAGACAAAATTGGATTCAACAACGATAAATACTCAGCCGATATTACCAAAGGTAGCACATTAACCGCACAGTTGATTATTGATGGCATGAAGCTACAGCCATGTCGTCCAACATTTGTCTCTGCTCGTGACGCCATTCTGCAAGGTGAGCAGCAAATTACTGGCGGTAAACATCAATGTGAGATCTGGGCTGCTTTTGCCAAACGTGGCGTCGGCGTAAAAGCGACTACCGATGGCAGTACGAAAGTAATAGAAGATTTTACACTACCTACAGAATGTAAACATTTGGAAGTTCCAAGATCAGGGGAACCAAAGACAGAAGTTCCTAAGCCAGAAGTTCCTAAGCCAAAAGTCCAGAATTCATAAGCTAATCTAGTACTTCTAGGCAACAGCCACACTTTGCATTCTGATTGTTTTGTAATGGATTTATTATAATAAATACTACGTTTCTTCAAATTCAACATGTTATTCATTATCAATTATTTAATAAAATTAATGGTAATTTACTGTTATTTATGCAACACAATTAAACTGAAATGGTCTGTTTCTTTTTACTTTAAATAACAATGATATTTCAAAGCCATAATAATTATTGTTATGTATTTTGATGCTCCATTGTAAGCGGTAAATTCAAATTCTTCTTACATGCATTGTATTCATGTTTTAGCAATATAGAATGAAGTGACTTGATCACATGTTATGACCTCTATTATGCTGACATTCTCTTAACCTAGGCCAGTATATGGCACAACTGCTGCGATGTAAATAAAGTACGGTACATTTAATAGATAATTATTTGAACCAACTTATCAATAATAGCACATTAATAGTATATAATATATTTTACTCTTGAATCATAATAAAGTAAAATGAATAAAAATAAAACATCCACAGTTATTATCAAACGACATAGTTGATCTAATAAACATATTGCTACTTACAAATATTAAAAACAATGTGTGTTTGAAATGTATAATAGTAAAATAAATAACTAGAAAATAGCTAGTCGGTGATTTGTTACAAACACTGACATCAACTATATTAATAAAGTAGGGAAAGCAACAGAGAAACAAGACTATCAACAGAATAGCATTCGATTATCACTGAATACATACTAAAATGTGTTTAAAGTGGAAACACAAAAAAACAAAGCAATGAGCATAATAGTAAAACAAAAAGTATCATATCAAGATCCAATATAATCATGAAAATAGCTTTTAATACAGAATAGAAAGTGAAATGATGCTTTACAAATTAGATTAAATAAATATCAAATTGGATTGAAATGCGCATATAAATGTCAAACTGCTTCATAAACAGGCTATGCTTAGCGCTGGAACATTCAATTTAGATGTATTGTATCTGCAGTTCGCCATGTCATTTCATTTAATCCAAAGGCCTTGTTCGCTACAAGTAAACATATCTTTGTTCAGTTTTATTCCCATCATGTCAACGCAAAATAGCAACACACTACCAAAGATATGGCAAGTTGTCGAGATAGTTCATCATATATCACTCTTGAGTGAACCATCTGCCACACTTGCTTTGGCATGCACTTGCAAACTACTTTATAATTCCATTACAAGCTACAATAGTTTTTGGCACAAATTGTATCAACAGAAATTTCCTCGTGATATCAACACTGCCATTGACTGGTCAGAATGGCAGTTAGAACAAGAGCAAAAAGTAGAGACTACAGAAACGGATGCTAAAATAAACTTGAATCAAAACTTACTTGGTTTCAACGATATAATCAGCGTATCGGCATGTGCTTAAACTGACAAAATAACAAACCAGCATCAATGGTTCATATAAAATCTTTTAATGTAGATATACTAGCACTAATACAGCTTTCTAATCGATTAACTACGGAAGCTTATCCTAGCCGGTTTGCAATAGTAAGTCCTGACAATTTGCAAGTCGACTTGCTTAAACTCTCGCGAAAGAACATAGTCGATATTAATATTTTAAATCTGAATAAAAACATGTAGAAATGGTAAGCATAAAATTTTACCAACATTGCCAACAAGCAAATGGCAGTAATAATGGTGTGCGCGTAATTCTATACTTATCACTTTGAATGGTGCCCAAATGAACTTTAAATATGGAATGCAAATAATCGTCAACTGCTGGAGTCTATCAATTCCGATAATCATTGGGACCGTAGAATTATAGGCACATTTTTGATGTTTGGTAGATTTCAGTGCAGGTACAACACCCAGATACTCTATAGCAGCTTTTCAAAAACAAATTACGTGAACCTCAGCTCCTTAGTGTCTTGAGTATTAGTAACAGGGATATTTTAAAAATACACACGACGTACAACAGTGAAATGGCTCTTTTGCAATATTATAATTATGAAAACAAATATTGTGCAAAATAAGCCACGTGCCATTGATGTCCGATGCCGATTAATTATGACCAATTATGGCACGACACAAATGACTACAATTATTTCGAATAGTTTCACGCTACCTGATTCCAGTTGTGCAGGACAGCTGAACTTTTACTCAATCGATCACAATCGTACATTATTCCACTTCAGAGGTTTGTTAGTTAGAATATGGCAGATAACAATGGAATAAAATGGAAAAGTTGTATTAAAATAATAGCTTTAAGCAAAGGTATTGTTCATGAACATAATTATCTAAAAACAAATTTGATGCTGTTACGGATGATGTGGATATTCATCCATTTCCAATACTAGCAATAAAGCATTGTATAGTTGTATACGGACATATGATATTGATGTCTAAAGATACAACACATTACAAGCTTTGTGCCTAAATTAAATTAAGCAATGAAATACGTACTAAATAAAAATAGTGTTATTTGTTGCAATTTTAATTAAAAATATTGCAAACTAAATGATCAAGCAATACCTTATCCTGGTGTTATTCTATAGCTTTAGCTTTCGATGTTTAATAGCACATATTTAAAGTTTAAGAATCAATGTTTTAATTAGTATTGTTTTTAATAGTAAACTGAATACTTTTTTAATACTAAGTAAAAACAATATGAAACTAGAAGCTTATTTTTTTATTGAGATTAAATAAAGCTATCATTTTACAATAAAAATAGTCAGTAATAGAAGTTGAGCGCTGTGTAATATTTTATCATTGACACGATGCTATCAGTTTATGCAACTATTTATATATTTACAAAGTATTTGCTGGTTATATTATTGTAATAGCTGTTTATCGTTGGTAATTGGCGCTGATATCCAATTGATGCATCATTCATGTGGCCAATCAAATGTAACCTTAGAAAATTGCTAAGCACATGGTGTATTTTAGTTATACTATTATAACAGTATTATAATTATAATATTGAGATAATAGCAATACAAACATTGTAAAAATCGAATATTTTTATTTCTAATGGCTATGATCACAGCAAAAAAACAACTATTTTGATGTTTACTATTTCAAAATGCTGATAAAACGTTATTTTACACATATAAGCGTAAAAATTACCGCGCCAATGCCATAAAAGTATGCTACAGTATTAAAAAGTGCTTTAGTGTAACTAGGTGGTAAAAAACAATGACATTTCAATTAAAAAGTAATAGAAACAAATAAATTAATAAAATGTTGATAGTACTACGTATAACTTTACGTATAATAAAGCAAATTGTATGATATTCTGCACAAGTGTACATATAACATGTAGATAGCTATTAGCAAAGTATACGGTTATTGTATTGCGTAATAGTGTAACAATTATGATAATACACTAATAAATATGTAAAAATAGCAGTTTTTTACTGTTTATGACTCATACAAACAAAATGCAGCAAAATCATTGCCAAATTCAAGTTTTCCATGCTTTGTTATACAGATTGGTATGAAATATAGAGCAATGATTTTTGCAAAAAGTGTTAGCCAAAAAGTGATTTACGTGTAAATTAGTTAACAATACTTTACGGTATTTGTACATATAAAACATAAACCGTTACTGTAAGTTGGTATTTCTGCATGCTAATTTGCTATCATGATTTTTGACGCTGTGGAACGCTTTGGATTTGCTTTATAGTAAATTTTATTTTATTATTAAAAATTCTAGAATCATAGAGTTAAATCACTTTTTATTAAGTATTACACATAAATCACATTTTGGCTAATACTTTTTGCAAAAATCGTTGTCCTATAAGTCATACCAAACGATACAGCCAAGCATGGAAACTCAAATCCAATAATCATTTTGCTGTATTTTAATTATACAAGTTATAAATGGCATAATACTGCTATTTCTACATATTTATTAGTGTATTATCATAATCATTACACTATTACGCAATACAATAACCGTATACTTTGCCAATAGCTATCTACATGTTATATGTACACTTGTGCAGAATATCATACAGTTTGCTTTATTATACGTAAAGTTATACATATTATTAAGCTATATATAAATGTGTGTATTCAATTTAACATACGTTTTGTTACAATCAATGATAGGCCTGATTTAAAGCTAATAATTTAAAGAGAAAAACATTATAATTACTAGAACTGTATGACTCAGATGGCTATTATTCTTAACAACAACACAATCACTTGCTTTCATCACACAGATACTTTACTGTTTGTCGTTTTACAAATTAAGATGCCAAAGAAATTTGGAGAAAATAGTAAAGGTAGGCAAATAATTTAGCGAGAATAGCAATTTATTAAGATTCATAATGTTTCTTTTACATGCTGTAATTAGCTGCGGTGGGCAGAGAGCGAAAGGCTGCTCAAGAAGCCGAAAAGAAATCCAAGAAACAAGCAGAACTGGATAAAAAAGAAGAGGAAAAGTGGAATAAAGGCGCTAAAAAGTCTGGTAAAAAGGAATCTGAAGAAGAGAAGCGAGTAAGTAGTTGCTTTGTGTCTAGTACAGCTTTAATTGACGCTATATATTTTATTTGTTTTTTTATAAAAGGCTGCACGTTTGGCCAAGAAGGCAGAGTTGGACGCATTAAAGGTGCAAGAAGATAAGGAAATAAGCAAGATAAAGCGTGCAACTACTGGTAAAAATCTTCGTATTGAAGAGGTAAATAACTAGTATCAGTGATTAATTGGACCAGTTGTTAATGGCTGAACAATAGAAACGTAACGAAAAGAATCTTAAGAAGGCAGAAGATTTGGGTAAAACAGTTGGCACAGCCATTCCAGTATTTAGTGCAGACAATTTAGATGATGCACTTGATGCGCTTGAGATTATTGACGAAAAGTCATCGCGTCCTGGTGGCAGTGGAGCGCCAGATCGACATGTCGAGCGTCGTTTGAAAGCTGCCTACGCAGCCTATGAAGAGCGTGAATTGCCCATATTAAAAAAAGAAAACCCCAGCTTGAGACTTACGCAGCTAAAGCAGCTACTATGGAAACAATGGCAGAAATCGCCGGAAAATCCGCTTAATCAAGCGTCATTGGCTTACAATGCTACGCGTGGCCAGGAAGAGACACATCTTGAGCAGCGACGAGAAGATATTGAACAGCGTTTAAAGGAGTAGATTAGATCTTATATTAAATGGGATGCTAATGGGCATAGCTATAGCCCATCATCATCTTTAGCCCAACTTGATAATAGTCAATGTTGTAATGGAAAATAAACACTATAAGCAACTCCCCATTTTAAATTAAGCTGGAATGTGCAAACTATTACAAATGTATTTAATTAAAATATTCTGCTTATAGCGTAGTTTATTATTAAAGTTAATAACTTTTTAAAAAGTTTTACTGATAACAATGTGCTTTTATATTTTATATAATATATAGTATTATGTTTAATGGTAGTGTAAGTATATATTAATATATAGAACAAATGTCAAAGTAACTATTATGCATTAATTAATCATACAGCAGAATCTGCTTGGTGAAACTTTACACATTTGAAATTTCGTGATTTTTGGCGCTATTTCTAATTTGCTTAATGATTGCAGCTGGTACACACCCTGATGCCGGTATAGTTTGTGTACTCCAAAATGCTGTCCATTCACGCTCTTCATCCTCTGATGATAATAATTCAATGCCTCGCCGTGTACTGACACGTAGCAATCGTTTTCCTAATCGGATACGGAATAGCTGGCCTGGTACTGGCAATAGCAAACGATCCCGTACACTCATGCGTAAAAAGTATAGCACAATCACACCTGTGCAGCAAACACTAAGTAGCCAATAGTAGTTAGTAATGTACACCATAGGATCGGCAGTCGTGTACTGTTTGGAATCAATTAAGTGGTCATAGATGGCAGCAAATATCAATCCACCACTGATTCCCATGATTCCCCAGCCTAAAAATATTACTCTAGAATACATTATAATTGTGCTAGTATTATTTCTGTATCAGTATACTAACCCACAGCCGGTGCTAACACTTTTGCTTCCAAATAATTCCGCCAACATTGGAGTAAGCACGCTAAAGCCACCACCAAAGCATGAAGTCACAAGCCAGTTTGCAATCAAATATGACCAGAAACTGTCATAATGAATAAATATAATCATTAATGTAATGCATGTTACTTGTAAAGTGAAAATTCCCATAAATGTCGATTTACGTCCAGTAAAATCGGATATCCATGGAATAATTATGCGACCTAGTACGCTAAACGCACCATCAACTAATACTAGGTGTTATTGTAGTTCTGTATGTTATCTATATTTATTTACCTGATACTGCTGTTGAAGCTATACTGCTATCTTTTTTAAATACGTCGATAGTGATATTTGAAAGTCGTGAAGCAAGCACTAAATCTACATATCATTATTAGCAATGTTAATATTAGTATACATAATACATACTAAATATAGAATTGGCCAAAAACACCCAATATATAACACGATATTCACGATTTGCCAACATTTCAAGAAGCGTATATTGAATTCGTGTAGGTGCTGATGTATTTGTCTGTTCTACTTGATCCACAGGTTGATTCTGTCCAGCTACGGCAGTTGGTACGCCATCGGAATTCATGCCTTTGACAGTAAAATCTGGTGGCGGTGTACGAATGATAAATGTGCCTATGGAAAGCAGTATAAGGTGTACCACACCATATGCCACAAATGTCCAAGGAACACCCAGTAGATTAATGACAGGTAGTGCTATTTTGGCATAGGACACAGTTCCAATGCCTAGACCACCGACGGAAAACCCAGATGCAAAACCACGATAGTCTGGGAACCATTTTTGAATTGTCGCTACCACTGCTAGATAGCAAATTCCAGTTCCAGTTCCAGTAAATAGCCCATGACCACAGTACACTAATAAAATATATTTAAAATATACACCAGTCACGGAAATAAAGTGTCCAATTACAAAAAAGAATGTGCCTATGATAAGTGTTGGTCGAGGACCGTGGCGTTCCAGCCATGGCCCTATAATACAAGCACCTATACCGCTGAAACAAAACAGTATGGAATATGTAAGCGGAGCTTTGTCTACATGGCAAGATTAGTATATTATAACTTTTGCTTTACGATTGTCTGACCTTCATGAATGTTGTTATAGATGTATCCATCAACTGGCTGATTAAATACGCTCCATGCGTAAACCGATCCCAACGAAAGTTGAACAAGCAATGAAGCAAGTAGAATTAACCATCTTTGAAAGTTAAATCCTAAAATCTTGCGGTCCTTCTCTATCTGTTTCTCGGTGATCAATGACATGGAGTCGCTGGAAATATAGTTAGATTAAATGTCACATATTTATTTATTTATATTACCCATAGTACTGTAAAATCAATCGGATTAATGGATTGATAGACTGCGGGGCAGTTGACGTTTTTTGAACAGCACTCAGTGTTTTTGTAAGATCCATGCCAAAGCTAGTGCTTATCACTTCGTTTGGCACATGTTTGGACATCTTGAATGGTAGATACAATTATTTAAACAAACTTATATAAGAACAGATATTATTTTAACTACTAGTAACTGATTATAGGTGGGAAAATATAAAGTGCTTTTATTACATGCCGAAAAGTAGACGAATATATAAGGCGCCGCTGACCGATTTCAGCGTAGATGTTGAATGTTTAAGGAGACACAAACGAACGTAACTATTGGTTCCTGGAATGTTGTGCTACCATCATGATTAATTTCAAGCTGAACAAAATGCAATGCATTTTCATATGGCACCAATCAACGGCTCATGTTTATCCTCGCTAATCAGCACGCGATTTAGAGCAATGCGATAAACTTACATTCCATTTAACAAGCCCAAGTAAAATCGCATGTTTTCCAAATTAAACATGTCGATCCTTAAATTCATGTGACCTTTAGTGTTTCTTATTTATCCTTTTGGAGTGTGATTGTTAAAAACAGATATTGAGTGATTGCAATGATGACTTTGCTAATAAAAGGGGATTACTTATTAAAATGCCTTTTAACTTGTTAATGCGTTGGCAATAATTATAACAAGCCATGGAAATACGTAACAACTATAAGATATTATGATTTAATCAATCGTAACTTTATTGATAAACAATATCGTATAACAAGATAACAGCAAAAAAGAAATAACATAAGCAAAAGCTTTATTTAATTAATCAATGTGTAGATTCTTATCCAATTGCGCAAATTGATTAAGAAAGCCTACACGGCAAATTACAAATGTTAATTGCAAGTAAAAGTGCAAACACTAACTTACCTCAAACAATCTATCGCGTGCTGAACATCTCGAGCACCGCCCATTTCACGAATACTGTGCATGGCTAATGTGGACAGCCAACATCTAAATGGAAAAACATTGTAAGTTAAAGCGTTTCCTTTTCATTTCCACATACCAACGGTGCGTAGGCCAAGTTTAGCGCTCAGCATGGACCAATGGTAGAGCCACAGGAAGAGTCATTACGAATAACAAATTCCTAAATGTAATAAAAAAATGTTAGATAAGACCGTTGTACCATAATTGTATTTACCTGGATTGGGATATCATGCTGGCGCGCTAGTTCACGCAACACAAGTCCAGTGGCAGCGGTAGTTGCATATCGCTAAACAGCAATGGTTGTTATTCTAACCAAATCTACAAAGGAATAATAAGATTACCTGGTTTGCATTACGTTTAATGACAATACCACTATTTATACGTGGTCGATGATTTTCCTCATGCACTTCACTATACATTTACTCGTAAGCGCTGTATCTATCTACTGATCACATCTACCTACGCGTAATTGGGATGGACGGCATGAGCCATGTCCGCACTAATTAAAAGACTTTTCTGTATACCTTCCTCGAATGCCGTCTATGATCTGGTTAGAAACAATAGCCAGCCTGTATATATACATACTGGGTGGCCGTCAGCTTGCAAACGACGGATCGTCGATTCCAATAAAGCAGAATCGGCTCCATAGGCTGAGGTTGAGCCAATTTCCTCATTATCAAAGAGGGCAATCAGTCGAATATTCTCATCATTGTTGGTATAGTCGGCGTTTTGCAATGAATCCAACAACGACTAGCATCATATTGTTAGTAGATAATACTTGGTGTTTTATAATTCATGGTACCTCTAATGCGCAATAGGACATGAATAGATTATCAAGACGTGCTGATAAAACAAATTCATCAGCAGCACCGCCAAGAGTAGGAGGCTGTGTATCGTATAAACAAAGCTCCATGTCACGAATCTTATTGGCTATAATCAATGTAAGTAATTAAATAGTGTTAATTGAATATAATGACAGCTACATACCATCCACGTCCAATTGTTCTTCAAGCAGTTTTATTAGTACTGAGCTATGTCGAGCAGCCTCAAGTACAGGTTGGCTGCTTTTTGTCGCCTTTTCCGCGTTGTCATTCAATCTAATAATTGTTCAAATCAGTGTTTGTTGCTTAATTATGCATCTATTCACAACTTACTGGTCATTGACCAGGCTAAGAACCGGTGTAAGATGAGTCTCGTTGTTGAACTTAAATGCCTCATTCACTGTACGATCCAAATGAATAGCCAAGGTAGGAATTCGTAAAATAGGACGGCTTATATTCACCAAATGATGCGTATAATTGCCCTTGCTGGTTTCAACAAGCACACGACCGGCCAAACCAAGATCACGATCAAACCAAGAGTGCCTAAACACATAGCAAATAAATAACATAATCCTAATATATCGGTTTTGTTTTATTTATTTTTTGACATACCAAACGCCACCGCCATAAAGCTGAACACCAACCTGAACATAGCCCAATTTTTCACGCTTTGAAACTGGCTTGACCTATCAAATAACAATAATTGCTGTCTAATTAGAAAGCAAATAAAGTATATAAAATACAGTACTTGCCTTGAAGCATGGGCTGTCGGTGTGGGCTGCGACAATGCTTACGCCATTACCTGGTTTCTAATAACGATGAGTTAAGAAGACTACTTGGTGCGTCATTCAGCTAAAAGGATACAAAACGACCGCCAACTACAAAGGCGACGATGGTGCTTTGATTACGCGTAAAGTAGTAGCGACCGCCAGCCGTTATCGACCAGCAATCGCGTTCATTCAGCTCCTTAAATCCGTGCTTGGTCAGACGTTCACGGCATTGATTCACCGCGTGGAACGGTGAAGGTGAATTGCGAAGAAAACGCAAAAAGTCGGTTAGTCGACCAGAGGAAGTTTGTGCAGTGACCGAGGTAATAGCCGACATTGTACGAAATAAAGGTATTTGCATTCGAAAGCGAAGTGTTGTTGTGGTATGGAGTAAGATAACTTGGACAATAAGGCGAATGTGAATGTGAATAATTGCAGTAAAGACGAACACGTCATCGTAATTAAACAATGCCATAAATGGCATAAAAGAGATAGCTTCATAAAATATTTCTTTAATATCTTAATTGTGCATTTATTAATATTTTGTTTTGTTAAACAAATAAAACCAATTTCAAAACATTAAATATGTTGACTTATTATCCATTACGTCTAGTTTAAAGCTTACGCGTATTCGGCCACTCAGTTCACCGTATCTATGAGGCATGAAATATACACGTAATGGGGTCACGTGTAACTAAGCCTATTGCCATGTTGTGTAAATATCGATAACTGGTATGGTGATCACTCAACAAGCAATCTACATAAAGCTGCAGCATTTTTGTTTGGTCTAAAAACAATCATCGTATCCGCCCTTTTCATCGTATCCGCTTTTTTTAACATATATTAAATTATTTGCTAGCAATTTAACTATTTGTAAGATGTCCGAAAAAGCACCAAAAGAATGGTAAACAACAGTTTTGGTCTGGATCTTACAGAAGCATTGAACATGGATCAAGAAACACAGGCTATTCCACAGTCTACCAATCCATTAATCCGATTGATTTTACGGCACTATGGGTAATATAAATAAATAAATATGTGACATTTAATCTAACTACATTTCCAGTGATTCCACGTCGTCAATTACCGAAAACAAATAGAAAAAGACCGCAAGATTTGGGATTTAACTTTCAAAGATGGATGATTCTACTTGCTTCATTTCTTGTTCAGTTTCCAATGGGACTAGCTTTTGCTTGGAGCGTATTTAATCAGCCAGTTGATGGATACATCTATAACAATGTTCAAGAAGGTAAGTGTATACTAATTAGGATTGCACCCGCTAAACTTTACAATGTAGGCAGAGCACCACTTACATATACAATAATGTTTGGTCTCAACGGTCTAGCAGATTGTATTGCAGGGCCATGGGTGGAGCGTCTTGGTCCTCGTAAGGTACTTATTATAGGCACATTGTTTTATATAACTGGTTTTCCTATAAGTGCATTGGGAATATACTATAAGTATATTGGACTGGTATATTTTGGCCAAGGTATATTGGCCGGAAGCGGTGCTGGCATCTGTTTTATGGTACCTACCACGATAGTTCAGAAATGGTTTCCAGATTATCGTGGTGTTTCATCCGGAATTGCTATCGCAAGCTTAGGCATTGGCAATCTAGTCCATTCCCAAATAACACTGCCTGTTATTGATCTACTGGGAATTCCATGGACACTTATAGCATATGGTGCAGTACATCTTATACTGCTTTCCATAGGCACATTTATTACGCGTATACCACCACCGGATTTTACCGTCAAAGGCATGAATTCCGATGGCATACCAACTGGCGATGCTGGACAGAGCCAACCCGTGGATGAAGTAGGACAGACAACTGCATCAGCACCTACACGAATTAAATATACACCGCTTGAAATGCTGGGAGATCGTGAATATCGTATTATATATGGGCTATTCTTGGCCAATTCTTTTTTAGTAAGTTGATAGATACTGATTTGAACAACGCTAATAATGATATGTAGATTTAGTGATTGCTTCACGACTTTCAAATATTGTCATAGATGTATTCCAAAAAAGCGACAATATAGCCTCGGCAGCAGTATCAGGTAAATAAATGTAAATAGCATTTGAAATGTAATAACACCTGGTATTAGTTGATGGAGCTTTCAGTGCATTAGGATCTATCATTGTCCCGCTGATATCTGATTTTATTGGACGTAAATCAATATTTGTGGGAACGTCTCTCATACAAATAACATGCGTAGTATTAATGATAATTTTCCTGCAATACAGCAATCTTTGGGGATTCTTAGTGGCAAAATGGTTTGTGACCTCATGTGTTGATGGCGAATGTAGCACACTTCCTTCCATGCTGGCAGAGCTGTATGGCAATACGAACGTTAGTACCGGCTACGGGTTAGTATACTAGCACAAACTTAATATTAGCACTAATCTATCAGATTTTAGAGTGCTATTCGCAGGCTGGGGAATCATGGGAATCAGCGGTGGATTTATATTTGCTGCCATCTATGACCACTTGATTGATTCCAAACAGTACACGGCTGCCGATCCTATGGTGTACATAATTAACATATATTGGATGCTCGCCGTTTGCTGCGTAGGCATGGTTGTGCTATGCTTTTTGCGCATGAGTGTACGGGATCGTTTGCTATTGCCAGTACCAGGCCAGCTATTCCGCATCCAGCTAGGAAAACGATTGCTACGTGTCAGTACACGGCGAGGCATTGAATTATTATCATCAGAGGATGAAGAGCGTGAATGGACAGCATTTTGGAGTACACAAACTATACCGGCATCAGGGTGTGTACCAGCTGCAATATTAAGCAAATTAGAAATAGCGCCAAAAATTACGAAATTTCAAATATTTAAATTCGTATTACATAAATTCTAATGCACAAGTTGTAAAACATTATTTTATTTTATTTAATATGATAATGATTGCAATAAAGTTTTATTTTTTTTATTTACAGCTATTTCAATTACACATATGCCTTGTCATTAACCATGATTACAGCAAAAATACTATTTTGATGTTTACTATTTCAAAATGCTGATAAAACGTTATTTTACACATATAAGCGTAAAAATTACCGCGCCAATGCCATAAAAGTATGCTACAGTATTAAAAAGTGCTTTTAGTGTAACTAGGTGGTAAAAAACAATGACATTTCAATTAAAAAGTAATAGAAACAAATAAATTAATAAAATGTTGATAGTACTACGTATAACTTTACGTATAATAAAGCAAATTGTATGATATTCTGCACAAGTGTACATATAACATGTAGATAGCTATTAGCAAAGTATACGGTTATTGTATTGCGTAATAGTGTAACAATTATGATAATACACTAATAAATATGTAAAAATAGCAGTTTTTTACTGTTTATGACTCATATAAACAAAATGCATCAAAATCATTGCCAAATTCAAGTTTTCCATGCTTTGTTATACAGATTGGTATGAAATATAGAGCAACGATTTTTGCAAAAAGTGTTAGCCAAAAAGTGATTTACGTGTAAATTAGTTAACAATACTTTACGGTATTTGTACATATAAAACATAAACCGTTACTGTAAGTTGGTATTTCTGCACGCTAATTTGCTATCATGATTTTTGACGCTGTGGAACGCTTTGGATTTGCTTTATAGCAAATTTTATTTTATTATTAAAAACTAGAATTATAAAAATAAGATATTTTTGTTGTAATCATAGTTATTAGAATCATGATATTATATTTTGTAATGGTCATATTTGTTGTAAATAACAAATAATGCCATTTAGGATGTTCATAGATATTATGCGCCAATAATAAAATTCTATGTATTATGAACGCCACACTGCTAGCCACATACTTTCCATTGTATATTCATTCTATGCTATATTGTTTATTTGCAATAGCCACATACTAGTTATAACTGTTGTTTGTTTGTCTCTACCAATAAATGTTGATTAACTTTGTTTATTAAGCCATATAGATGAACAAACAAATAATGTAGGTATGCGTAAACTTTTACGTTATTAAAAAGTATGTATTAGTCTGGTTATTTATGTTTATTGATCGCTGGATTAGCTAACGCCAAATAAGCTGGTATGGAACCGGAGAAAGTTAAAAATAAAGCATATAAGTATTAATGCAGCAATATAACGATATTTAAATTAAATATGACCATTTCTTTACAAATGTTAAGATATATAATAATATTTTGTGACTATTCTATTTGAAGTAAAACAATAAACACCTACTGACGTTACACTAGTTTTAAATGACTTATAAGGTAGATTGTAATTTATTATCTTTACATTGTTGCTTTATATTATTAACGTTGGTATAAGCTAGTTAATTAATAAATTTATTGAGAAGTTGGGCACCAATAGAACATAATCTGATAGAAAAAGTTGCAACGTCCAGGATGCACCTTTTGATCTGTAAATTCGCCATAGAGGCCATCGTTCTTATATTATACCGCGTTCTACCAGGCAATTGTTTATATTACTCTAGTAAGGTTTGTAAAAACCCCACTATGTTTTGCGACCAATAAATGTAATAACAGCATCAAAAACGGCAGTAGAAGCAGCAACAAAAATAACAACAGCAACAACGACAAGAGCAGTAGTCGTCATTGCACATGCACAACACAACACCGATCCCTTATTCGTTTAGGAATTGTAGTAGCGGTGTAATACCGGATGGAGTGCAGGCCTTTTTCAAAAACTCGTGTCGTACAAGCTCGGCTGCTGTTGCCCGGCTTTTCACGTCAACGCACAAGCACTCGGCCAGGAAAGTCTTTAGTTCCGCGCTTAGCTTCTCTGGCTTCTTCAACGCCGGTGTGCCGTTGGTGGCAATGAGATAGAGTGCTTTAAGTGGCTCTTCATCCAGATAAGGTGGCTCTTTTTCAATCATTTCAATGGCCATAATACCTAGCGACCAGATATCTACTTTGGCGCCGTATTCCTTTTGTTTAACCACCTCTGGAGCCATCCAGTACGGTGTGCCCACCATAGTGGCACGTTTATTATGTCGTTCAGTCAGTTTAGCACAAAAGCCAAAATCGGCTAGTTAAATAAATAATAGTTAGTATTCATTATACTGTTGTAATATATTACAATAACTCACTAATCTTCACTTGACCCGATGCATCCAATAGCACGTTATCACTTTTAATGTCTCTGTGAATGATATTGCGTTCGTGTAGATGTTGCAGTCCTTTTACCGTCTAAATGAGCGATTAGTCCACCAATGCAATTATATTGGCTGGTTGTGAGCATATCATTCATACCTCGTAACAAATACAGGCAATTTGCGACTCGTTCATGGTATTTTGATCGATGACATCGGTCAATGGACCACCTTCCATAAAGTCCATAATTACCCAGAGTTCATTGCTGCGGACCAAATAACTGTCCAAGTAGTTTACGATATTAGGGTGCTGCGACTCTTTCATAACAAGAATTTCATTAACAATCAATTCTTTTCGTGGCTGGTTGCTTAGATCCATTTGTTTAATAGCCACTTTCATGTTGGATGTAAATGAACGTGCTACATAGACGGATCCAGATGCACTAGTAGCAATAATAAACAGGTGATGTTGGCATTAATATGGCTAGCCTAGATTTAACCAATATTCATTGCACCTACCCTTGACCAATCTTCTTAATCTTGTTATATAATACGGTAGGATCGCCTCTAGATACAACAGAGCCTATAGTAGTTATTAGATAAGTATCCAATGAATAGATAGCATAATTATAGTATCTTACGTAGTTTTTGCATAATTTCTGCTTCTGTCATCGTGGAAATTCGTTTTTCTTCTCGTTTTTGCTTTGGTTTAACCGTGACATTGTTAGAGCCTGATGCGCTAGGCTGATTAGCAGTCAGCTTCTCAAGTGCACTCTGCTGCGACGATTTGCTCTACATAAAATGCAGATTAGTTTCACTAGTATTGTTTATTACCATTGCACCTACCTGACTGGAAGGCGGCGACAAATTAGATGGTGGTGGTGGTGGCGGGTGTGGTTTAGCAGGCTAATTGCAGTATATTGGTTAATAAAATCCACTATAACTAGCATCGACTTACTGAGTAGTCGTTTCCAATACCTACATTAATGCTGGATGTACGTTTTGGTGGCTCGGGCAAGGCAGATGTTTTATTAGAGTATAGTGTACTGCTGCCAGAGCTGTGTGAACTAGGAGCTGACACAGGTGGTCGTTGGGTAGGAGATGCACCCCACTGACCATGCTGCTCCATCATCATATCGTCATATTCATCTTTACGCTGTGTCTGTCCGTGTAAAACTCTAGTACATCAATAACGGCCTGCGGATTCTTTGTGTAATCCTCTTGGGTAATGGCCGATGCCGACAACAGCTTGGACCATTGATCAGGCAATCCCTGTACACAATAATGTTAGAATTACGTGTTTATATCGCCTAATGCAGCTCTATTCGATTACTTACCGTAAATACACCACTATCTGGATCAAAACCAACATGGACTTTGTGTACAAAGTTGGTAGGATTAGATACGCCCATAAGTGGCGAACGCTAGTCGATACCGTCAGCATAAGCAGATGTATCTATTAATTAATGGCATTACCTGATAAATTTCATCCATCCAGGAATACAGTTCTTCATCATTTCTACAGGAAATATAATAGCTTTTATCCTTGGTAGTCAATTCAAAGCAATACGGCTTTGAATCAGTACGTGATACATTGTTGACCTCGCGCAGAAATATCAACGCAGTGGCCTGTGTAGTGGACTGTAGAAAAAAAAAGTTTAATTAATTAGCCGCACAAAAATAAAACAGCATGCTGTAGACATGTTCCCGTGCAATTAATAATAAGCCCTCGTCCAAATGACGTGTATCTATCTCAAACTAGCTACACATATTTACTGTTTATTGTTTCAACAATCTGCAGATATGCAAATCGTTTCCTCCTATGCTAACTAGCCTCTAAATAGAGCCATGCTATCTCAAGTCAGCTACTGTAATGTAGGTAACCATTACAATAGAATAGCCTCGTCATCCCAGTCATGTCTCATCGACCTCGCTCTCCTTTATACGTGTTCTCTCTGTACCCGTGTAACACTTACCTCATTTCGAAAAAAAGTCAAAGTTGGTTCGCGTAGTACGAGCCATCTCTTGGACCAAATCCAAGAACGTATTCCATCTTCCTTTACAGAGACGTTTCCTTTCTTCACGATGAATGACGCCATGGCTGGTGATATCTAAAGCCAGATACAGTCAATCACTGGCACACGATGAATAAACGATTATTAAACGTCCAGACAGGACTAAGCTGTATGAACAAATAAAGGTGTACAAACACAAAGATACGGAGATAGAGAAGGAAAAGGCCACTCGACAAGAACGCTATAGTCACAAACTGACACTATTTAACTTGAAATAAGATGAAAATAAATAGTGTGCGAATAGATGGTATGTTGGCGGTGAAGTCAAAGGGGAAACGTGTGCGTAGACGTGCGTGTGTGTGTGTGACTTTGAAGGAACTTCGCTTTGAGAGAAAGAGAAAGAGAAAGAGAAATGAAAGAGAAAGAGAGCGCGTGTAGCTATTGTTGTTGTTGTTATAATAGAAGCGAGAGAAAGAAAGAAAGAGAAGTAAGCATGCGTGTGTGTATGTTAATAGCATGTGTGTGGGTGTGTGGGTGAATGGATGAATGTGTGTGTATAGATCGGTGTGTGTGTGTGTGGATGAATGGGTGTGTGCGTGTAGACCACGATGACCATGGTCATAAAGAAACAACGTTGCCACCACGTTCATTTAAACGTTAAGCTACTGATTGGTATTCAACTTTACTTCATCTAATGGTCTTAGTGGCCGATTATGCCAACAGACAAGCAATTATAAAAGTATATGCGTATACATTCATATTCCATGCCAAGGCACGTTTATCGTTTCTGCACAACTTGTAGTAAACTTTGTTACCTACCGAAATAAGCTTTTTCTTAATACTTGTTGTTGTAATACTAATCGCACGCTGTATAATAAAGGAAAATAAAATCTTGTTGCCTGATCTTGTTATAGTCGCCGTCGTCGTTGTATATAACTAACGAAGAAGCAAACAAGGAACGAGACGAGAAAATAATTGAAGGTGAAACTGTAGAGGAGGACAGGCTTAGAAAAAGCAACTATTAGCCACCCACGGCTGTGTACACTTGCCTGTACACGCTACACGATAAAAAGAAAAGGTGGACTACTAGCAGTAACAATACAAATACAATATATTAGTAATGTGATCGTAATAGCGTAGTAGTAATAGTATTAGCAAGGACAGTAGCAATAATAATAGGTGGTGACAATAGTGATGAAACGCAGCGCAGCAGCAGATGACGACACCACCACAATTACGCAGTTCAAGTCTGTTTGTCTGTCGGCAGGCGGTGACAGTAAGTAGAAAGGATAGACGAACGAACGAACGAACGAATAAAGCAAAGCAAAGAAACAGAAGGAAAGAGAAGGAAAGGGTGCACGCGTGTTGCTGTAAGGTAAGGAGAGTAGAATGGAAAGAGTAGAAAAGTCTTTAGATCAATGTATACCAACACGCGTAGATATATTCTCTACCGACTGATTGTTTTAGATCAAAAGTGCTTTTAGCGCAAATGTTGTAAAAGAAGAGCAATTGTAGTAGATTTTACGAGAAATAGATTAATTAGCAAAGTTTAATCAAACCAACTATTATCATTTCAATTACTTATGAATCCATCTTAGCCACCTATCAATGCTACATGAGGTAGAAGTTTGCTTATCAGCTATTTTTATGCTAATTACTATAGATGGCTACTGATTAAAATAAATTTAAATAACAGCTATCATTACTATTAGCAATGTTAATCGTGTTATTACTATCAATAGTGTTGCTACTATTATAGTCGGCCTATGTTAGTGGACAGGCGCTTATTCAGTCTCCGACAGACTACACACCTAATGCGTGCAAGTAAATCGACAGTTCATTGGCATGTTCAGTAATTACACTGATAAGATTGATTGGCCGACAGGCCATAACTAAGCGGAGTTGGTAAATGAACACAATGGGTTACAGAAAAGCCAGGACTATGTGTAGTTAATACTACATTTATAAAGATACTAACATTATTACTGGTGTTACTATTAATGGCCTATAGTTCATCATTAAATAGAAAAATATTGTTTACTGTCATTATTCTTTTTTGTTTTTATTATTCTATTCTTGATCGCTCTATTGCTACACACTAATTCCTCGTGTTCTTTCAACCATCTTGTGATAGTGCATTATTACTTGGCACGTGTATGTACGTATGAATGTACGGTCATGGCGATTACTTGTACAACAGTGACTATAATACATACAAGGACAACCGCATGTCTATAGACACGTGATATCATGCCACATGTTATGGCATGGTCATGATAACGATAGTGATAGATCTGTTCTATCTCGCATTCTATAACAAACAATCCAATAAATATGGTAAACTGGTACAAATGAACAATTAAAACACAATAGACATGGAAACATTAATAGTAATTATTATCGTTATTGCAACAATAATAGTAACAACATAGATAAACACAATAGATATTGATTGTTCATAGAAAATAGGGCGTGCCGTAGTACGGACAGGTACTTTGCGTTGGTCATCAGGCACCGCTGTAAATATCTTAAAATTGCTCTCTTCAACCTGTAGCGTCTCGTCAATCTGCATAATACTGGCTACATTGCCGCATCGATAGCAGTAATTCGGTGCTGACCATACAGTGACGAGATTCTCATCGGGAAACATAAACTTGTAGCCTTCCTGTACCAGCTGATGGGCTCGAGCAATAAGTGTTAAATCATTGACTTGATTAAACTGTGTCATAAATGATTAATAATAGTAAATAATCAGTTAAACGTAATACGATCGGCCTATTATGCTTACTTCATTGGTCACTTTGCCACCAAATAACCAACCGGCTCCACGTGGACTCACAGCCCATGCATCAATTTCCTCTGGATCTGACCACATCAAATCTAATACGTAGTAATACATCATAATACATCATAATACATCAATCCCACTATTTCATATTATAATACAACAACATGCTATGCTTACCACAAAATGATCCTTCATGAGGAATTTCTTGACAACGATGAATTGTCCTAATCTGGTCTAATGTGCGGATATCTGGTGATAATCCACCGTGTACACAAAGTATACGACCATCGACAATCTATTAATATATTGTAAGTTAAACCATTTATTAATAAATACTATGCTATTAATACTTACTGCAGCCAAGGTTAAATAGTCAAATACTTGACAGCAGTATTTCCATACATTAGCATTGTTGTATTTTGTTTGACATTCATCTAGATAATTCACATCAATCAGTGTAACAATAATGTATTATTTAACTTACCATAAAATCCATAGACTTGAGTAATTTGTCGACTTTCATGATTGCCACGCAATAATGTAATCTTATCGGGATAACTGTCAATGATCAATTAGACACTTGTATACGCTGTATTCTATACATAGCCTACCGAGCTTTTAACACCATCAGCATTGTAAATGTCTCTAGACTGTAATAGCCACGATCTACAAAATCTCCCTATTATAAATATTAGCCACACTTTAATTCTACACTCAACTATCTACTAGCATCATTACCATAAAGATATAGTTTGTATCAGGAATATCGCCACCTACTCGAAACAGTTCCAATAAATCATAGAACTGCCCGTGAATATCACCACAGACGGTCACTGGTGATCGCACTGGCTGCACATTCGACTCCTCCATCAACAGTTCCTTAACCTATTCGGTATATATAGAATTGGCGCTTATACTTGTACATCTATTCATCTACTTACCTTTTCACACAGCTTCTTTATGTCAGGTTCCGGTAGATACTGGCATTGACGGATAGTTTCTAACCATCGGTCGGGATCGCCGCTCATGATGATACTGTAGTTTTAGGACTGAGTCCATTCAAATTACGAGTCAGATGCCATATTCGATAATTTCCATGCATACCTCGCAATAATAACAGATAGACTCGATTGCGGCACGAGGACGGCGAAGAAAGAACTACAGATGGTGACGAGTAAAGAGGATACTAATGACAAGGTTATAGAAGTAAGAGGGGAGCTGTGTGTGTGGTGTCAGGACTAAAGAAACTAACGAATTCGCTTTGATTCAGGCAATGTTTTTATTTTTAAGCAGCGTAGATCCAACGCTATATTTGCCTACACGCACCGACCAATCAATTCCGGTCCAAAAGAAAAGAAAAATAGAAGAGGAAAGAAAGATTGCCGTGTTAGTCAATAATCGCTTACGATGATAGGAAAGGAATAGAGAGTGGTGTGTAGTGTGTATTACTGTTGTTGTTATTACTAATTAAATAAAATAAAATTGAGACTATTACACTTTTGCACTTTAGTGTAGATCTCAATATGAATGGACTATTTCACCTATTTATTATAGTTATTGTGATTATTACGTCGATGGTGTCGAGGTTGATGCTGGTGGTGGCCGTGCAGTCACACGATCTTGTAAGCCATCTCGGCTAAATTCTTGCCGCCATATTAATTCATCGACATAAGCTTCGTCGGGAACGTGGCAGTTGCGTGTGCAGGTATAAATAGCAAGTGTGCCCCAATCAAGAGCATCAGAAGCCGAGTGATCAATACGCAAAAAGTTAAGAATTTGTGGCAGTATCTAATAAAGCATAATATAAATATTAATGTTAGAAAAAGATAATTTAATAATGTAATACTTACCTGGAATTCAAAGGTGCGTTCTGCGCCACAATGGCTACACGCTACAATATCACTTGTTTCTGATGGCATGCCTATATCACTGACCCATAATGGTTGAGCCGGTGTTTTGGTGTATTCAACACGAGCATATCTACAATCAATGGTATATTAGCATTGATGAATATTAGCTAATGCAAACTTACCGAATGACTTGATCGGGATAACGAGCAATACGTCGCTGGAAAGCTAGAAAGGCGGCATCAACGTGCACCTCTGTATCCTCGTATTCCTCCTCCATAGCTTCTTTGTCCTCCCTTGCGCGCATCTCTAATAGCAACATTAATCATAATTAATAAATATTGGTCAAAATAGATAAAAGTATCAATATAACTGCTAATTACCAGTAATATTAAGACCAGCCATACGATGTGGTAATTCTAAAGCATCTGGATTAATTGATTCCTCTCCACTGCCTTCTGGCTCAGAAACAATTTCGCGCTCATCAAATAAACACTTTTCTCGTCGGGTCTTCATTAATGGATCGTCTATATCTGGTGTTGTTTTTCCACACTGTTCACGATGGCCACCAACAGTCCAATCAAGGATTTGATGTGGACGAGCACAGTAACTAACTGCGTGGCAGCGCGCACACTGCTTTGAGCCATTTAATCCACATAATACACACTCAGTTGCTATAATTCCAATAATCATTAATTATTATATAGTAAAAACTATAATACAAAGATATACCTGGATTACAGTTCAGTTGCCAGACAGGAGCCTCATCGTCAGTTAGATCTTCATCGTTTGCATTCCAGTCACCATCATCATCATTTTTATTATTAGTCTTATTTGTTGGTGTGTCCTTTGTAGATGCTCGTTTTTTGTAAAATGAATTATCTTGAGGTAATTGGCTACGTAACACACGGAAGCTATTATAACTGTATAAATTATTATGAAAATATTGCTACTAATTCATTACCAATCACGCCATGATTTTTGATGACAGGCACCTTTTGGACAGCAATATACATAAATAGTTCTATGAAACGCTTCAGCTGGCTGATCCTCGGGCGCATATAACTTTTAAGTGATTAGTTAGTAAAGTATTTAATTATCTCATTAAATTATAACATCTACCTGAAGTAAAAAGGTCATTGGGTCTTTGCAAACACCACATAGAACACGCGCAGCCGCTAATGGCTTGGTTGGATTTAACCAGACCTTTTTGACATTTTAATTAATTATTAATTGCTAATATTACAAACGAGTAAAATAAAACTACTTACAGGTCGACCGCCAATTTTTGATGGAAATGACTCGTAAGAAAATGCTTCCTCACGTTCATCTTCATCTACTCGTTCAGCAAATCCAAGTTGGATAACAGCTGGTTCTTCGTCGTTTTTAGCTTTACCAGGCGCTAAGCTGTCATCACAGTCTGAAGCCGAGTCGTTGGAACAAATACTTGCTCGACGTGGAATTTGCTCATGCGTGGCGGTCGTCATTGTACACCTTTACCTAATTTTAATAAAGCAATTTGTCATATACCATACTTGTTACTATAACGAATCTATAAAGTATATGGCTATTTACCGTGAAGTAAGGCTGCTGTAGAGATTCAACAAAAGTTAAAAGGAATCCGTTGTTTTTTTTTGTTTTTTATTGAGAACAAAATTTTATTGTAATGGCTGTTAAACATTTACTTTGTATCCCCATCCAGGGTACTAATTTTTTTACACAATCCATTGTAATAATCCGATTAATTGATTTATGTTTTAATGATCATTCACAATAAATATTAATGTAACATTATTGTCCATTATTATTTTCATGAAATATAATTAAATGTAAAAAAGCATTGTATCAGTAGCTGCTATTTTAAACATTTAAATAGACAATGTAACATGCCATTTGCTTTTTTTTGGAACATTTGAGGTCAATCATTGTTGTTCTTTGTTATGTATAGAAAATTGATCGAATATTGATAGAAGTCATATGACTGCAATTCCATGTCATTCCATATTTTTCGTTGTTGTTACTACTTACAGTGTGGCTTTTTGCAGCTGAATGGCCTCTTCTATTTTTCAACCTTTTACTGTTGTGTTTTGAGCATATTTGCGATGTAAAATACTCATCTATGGTGACAAAAAGGTAGGACGAGTAGCATTTCTGATGTTCACCATTCTCTTGAGCATTCTTGGTATCAACTTGGTAGGCGCAGTTTATTTGCCGACCATTGATGAAGCAAATTACCTCCACCATATGCAATAATGATAGGTTGAGTGTCTTCACCAGGGAAATCTTGTAGCGACAGTTATAGCCAAAAGATACGGCATGTCGTTGAGGTTACTTGAACAAATTTTAATGTGAAATAAGAAAAGTAAAGACTAGGATTGAATACTTTACAGCAACAATAATATGGATTAGCACTTATTTATTATACTTTATTGTAAGTAATATAAAAAATACTATTTACATTATTAACACTAATATTGGATATTGAAAATTGTGCTAATTAATTAAGATTCTGATTAATTCAATTAGAATTGATATGGCACTGCTTCAATAAATAACGCATCTCAGTATTAAAAGCTAATCAACGGTTTATTTGAGTTATGGATCTTTTTTCCTTTAATTTAAGAATAGGAAGTTAAAGTAAAATAGCTCCTGGCTATTAATTAAATAATTGCGTAAAATTGCAGTTTGTGCTTAAACTGTTTTACTTTTATAGAAAAGCTTAATTTATTATTAGTGTTGCACTGTAATGTGCTGATTGAATGAAATTTAAATCAATATAAATTGTACACTCGACTTGATAACATTTCGTTTTGTTTATGTATTTTAATGCTCCATTGTAAGCAGTAAATTCAAATTCTTCTTACATGCATTGTATTCATGTTTTAGCAATATAGAATGAAGTGACTTGATCACATGTTATGACCTCTATTATGCTGACATTCTCTTAACCTAGGCCAGTATATGGCACAACTGCTGCGATGTTAAAGAAAGTACGGTACATTTAATAGATAATTATTTGAACCAACTTATCTAATAATAGCACATTAATAGTATATAATATATTTTACTCTTGAATCATAATAAAGTAAAATGAATAAAAATAAAAACATCCACAGTTATTATCAAACGACATAGTTGATTTAATAAACATATTGCTACTTACAAATATTAAAAACAATGCGTGTTTGAAATGTATAATGGTAAAATAAATAACTAGAAAATAGCTAGTCGATGATTTGTTACAAACACTGACATCAATTATATTAATAAAGTAGGGAAAGCAACAGAGAAACAAGACTATTAACAGAATAGCATTCGATTATCACTGAATACATACTAAAATGCGTTTAAAGTGGAAACACAAAAGAAACAAATCAATGAGCATAATAGTAAAACAAAAAGTATCATATCAAGATCCAATATAATCATGAAAATAGCTTTCAATACAGAATAGAAAGTGAAATGATGCTTTACAAATTAGATTAAATAAATATCAAATTGGATTGAAATGCGCATATAAATGTCAAACTGCTTCATAAACAGGCTATGCTTAGCGCTGGAACATTCAATTTAGATGTATTGTATCTGCAGTTCGCCATGTCATTTCATTTAATCCAAAGGCCTTGTTCGCTACAAGTAAACATATCTTTGTTCAGTTTTATTCCCATCATGTCAACGCAAAATAGCAACACACTACCAAAGATATGGCAAGTTGTCGAGATGCTTCATCATATATCACTCTTGAGTGAACCATCTGCCACACTTGCTTTGGCATGCACTTGCAAACTACTTTATAATTCCATTACAAGCTACAATAGTTTTTGGCACAAATTGTATCAACAGAATTTCCTCGTGATATCAACACTGCCATTGACTGGTCAGAATGGCAGTTAGAACAAGAGCAAAAAGTAGAGACTACAGAAACGGATGCTAAAATAAACTTGAATCAAAACTTACTTGGTTTCAACGATATAATCAGCGTATCGGCATGTGCTTAAACTGACAAAATAACAAACCAGCATCAATGGTTCATATAGAATCTTTTAATGTAGATATACTAGCACTAATACAACTTTCTAATCGATTAACTACGGAAGCTTATCCTAGCCGGTTTGCAATAGTAAGTCCTGACAGTTTGCGAGTCGACTTGCTTAAACTCTCGCGAAAGAACATAGTCGATATTAATATTTTAAATCTGAATAAAAACATGTAGAAATGGTAAGCATAAAATTTTACCAACATTGCCAACAAGCAAATGGCAGTGATAATGGTATGCGCGTAATTCTATACTTATCACTTTGAATGGTGCGCAAATGAACTTTAAATATGGAATGCAAATAATCGTCAACTGCTGGAGTCTATCAATTCCGATAATCATTGGGACCGTAGAATTATAGGCACATTTTTGATGTTTGGTAGATTTCAGTGCAGGTACAACACCCAGATACTCTATAGCGGCTTTTCAAAAACAAATTACGTGAACCTCAGCCCTTAGTGTCTTGAGTATTGTAACAGGGATATTTTAAAAATACACACGACGTACAACAGTGAAATGGCTCTTTTGCAATATTATAATCATGAAAACAAAATATGTGCAAAATAAGCCGCGTGCCATTGATGTCCGATGCCGATTAATTATGACCGATTATGGCACGACACAAATGACTACAATTATTTCGAATAGTTTCACGCTACCTGATTCCAGTTGTGCAGGACAGCTGAACTTTTACTCAATCGATCACAATCGTACATTATTCCACTTCAGAGGTTTGTTAGTTAGGATATGGCAGATAACAATGGAATAAAATGGAAAAGTTGTATTAAAATAATAGCTTTAAGCAAAGGTATTGTTCAGAACATAACTAGCTAAAAACAAATTTGATGCTGTTACGGATGATGTGGATATTCATCCATTTCCAATACTAGCAATAAAGCATTGTACAGTTGTATACGGACATATGATATTGATGTCTAAAGATACAACACACAGTACAAGCTTTGTGCCTGAATTAAATTAAGTTTATTAAATAAACATCAATAATGACAACAAAATTAAACAATTATTTTTAATTAAACTGTGCATTTAGTATGGAATATTTATAATGATCCAAAGTAAATTGCAATCAACATATTGGTAGATGTAATAAACAATATAAACAAAAAAGAATAGTCACTCTGCATCAATGATCGATGTAATCATAAGACATGCCAACTCTCAGCACATTATAGAAAATAAGCAATAACATACATAATAAATAAATTAATAAAGACTACCAAAGTAATATTTTAGTAACTTTTATTTTAATAAATAGCTTTATTTAGTTATTGGAAGTAGAAAAGTTGTTTATTTTATGTTTGGCCGGTAGTATTAAGTGTTTATAATACTATCGACCGTTAAATGAAGGACAAATAAAAAGGACCCTGATGGGAAAAAACCTTCAAGTACAATGAAGCTTAAATTGAATTTTGTTGATTTATGTAATTTGGTCAAATAGTAACAATATAATAATAAAAGTCCATCAAACTTAAAACTAAAAAGCTAGCCATTCATACAACTGACATAAATAGTTCTTTTGTTTTTTTAATGCTTATTATTTGAATTTATGTCATGTGCCGTGGCTTTTGCAAGTCTACAGTATTATAAAGACAAAAAGGAAATGTTGCCACATATAATAACAATGGTATATTGTAGTACAAAAATAAATAGTTAAAATAGATGAATATTTAAATAAGTAAAAGTAGGGTAATAAATAAAAAAGCTTATTATTTTATATATTTATTAAATAAATATATAGTTATTCTGCTGAGTAAACGTAAATAGTGCTAAAGAATATTGATATTAACATGAATGAATAAAATGCTAGACAGCTGCAGTTGCTGCTTTGATGGCAAGCTTACGCATGGAGCTGATAACCATGCGATTGCATTCGTAAAAGCTATGATATGTATAGTTTAAGCTGTGTTTTTTACACAACTCAATAACAAATGGCTGAATACTACGTAGACGGTGTCGTGGCAATTGCGGGAAAAGGTGGTGAAGCGCTTGAAATTGCAGACCGCCGTGGAACCAATCGAGCCACCATGGACAATCAACGTCCATTGTGGTGCGTAGCTGACGAGCGGCAAAACACTCGTCTTCTGGCCCTTCATCGGCCGGCATACCAAAATGCGACAAAGTGATTTGTACATGTAGTATACTTGTGCCGACAAAAGACACTAGTACGTGTAACAAACGAGTAGTGGTATCTGGCAGCAGAGAAAGGAAATAGGAATACCATACCCAGTAGCAACATTGTAGGGCAATCTCTATGTTGCGACGGTAACCTTTGGGCTCAAAGGCTAAATATAGCCAGCCTTGTACAAAAAGATTAAATCGTCCAAATGCCAAAATGACATAGTAGAGATAGTGTTGAACCTGGGCAAAAAGACGCCACACACGATTCCAACGTAGGACCTTATTGTGATAAGAAGAGTAAACTGAGCCAAAAAAGCTTTCGCTGAGTGCGAAGAATGGCACAAGTTGAATATCGGGATCGTGTTCTGGATGGTTAGTAATAATGTGGTGTACATTATGCGACTTTTTCCACCATCCAATACTGAGGCCTCCCATGCCGCAGGCTAGGAATGCACCCAAAAGATAGTCAATGTTGCGGCGGTGCGTAATGCCATTATGGCCAGCATCGTGCACGACAAAGGAAGCTTGGTGCCAAAACATGGCCAAGACAATGGCACTCGCTAGCCATGCATATTCGAATGGCCTGGCCACACCAAGATAGATGGCCGTGCCGAAAAACAATACCTGGCGAGCAAACTCCCAAGCATAGGCGGAATAGTGCGTTGTAAAGTAGCCTTCGTTGTGTAGACGGTCATTAAGTAGTCGAAAGTCTTTTGAAATGGCTTCGTAATCTGGTGATACTGGCATTTTAGTATTGCGATTTTCGTCTTTGCTTTTCGATCGAGCAGCACTTTTGCCCTTCTTCTTTTTTAACGTGGTAGGACGAGCACGAACCGTTGTTGTATCGCTACACGATACACTTTGGTCTTGACTGGTGGGTTTCAAAAAAGTGCCAACGCAGAAGCGAGGCACCATTCGTTGCAGTACATCTTCTGGATGCATTACACGCATAACATCAGTGGCATCACGACCAATGAGTTGCTGAACGGCCAATTCGCCTCCAGGGTGACTTGGCAGCCAGCGGGTCATATCGTAAACACCGCCATTGTAAATAAACACAACGCGGCCATCTTGAACCGCTTCATTAATCTGCGTTTGCGTCCATACACGCTGACGAAGTTTTACAACACGCTTTGTACATGGTGTCTCTGTTACTGCTTCTACTCCAGCTTCAATATATTGTGGTGGCATGCCGTTATGGCGTTCAGATCAAGTTGAAAACTACGTGACAACTGATGTGGAATAGTTGTAATAAATACGCAGCAATATTAATTTTATTATAGTTAAAATAATAAATAAATCTTACATGGGATGGTGTAGAATTGAATGCTGAAAAAGAAACTTGCACAATTGAAAATGAATAGATCAAGAACAATCAATAAATGGCATAACCAGGAAGAAAACGCGTTACTGAAGAGAGGTGGCATCAGTGGTGTATAATCGTTTATTTATATAGTATCACAACTTGTACAGGACCAGTTACGACCGTTGCCATCCTCAATCATTTGACACACCGCTCAAGGTTAAGTTTGAATGGGGAAACAAAGAACTTTTGTTGTATCATTGTTTCAAACTGTTGATGAAAATAGACGCTGACTGTTGGCCAATTGTCATAAGACAGAAAGGCTGCAGTAACAACAAAATAGGCCCATTACCATGTGGAATTACTCTTTACATAAAGCCATTTGCACGAGTGTGTTACTCTGCAAGCGTGTTACTTCGCTGAAGCACAAGACTAGTGCCAGAAGATTGTTCTTTTTTTGGATCAAAGGTCCACTACCGTTTCCATTCGAATAGTCATTATGGAACATCTGACCAATCAGAGTGGCAGCTGATAAGCTAACGTAGATCTGAATTAATTTTTACACATACACAGCGCCAAGAAATTTGGCATAAATGGAGCTATAGATAGCACATACCCAACAAAATATTTATGGTAATTTATTCCCGCGCTTAATAGCAAAACAACAGTTATCGTATTTCTGGGATATTCCAGCTAGATCTGCTGTAAACAAGCTTATAATTGGCTAGTAGCATATCAGCTGATACACTGCCTTAACGGTGCCAAACATCGCGCCTACATGAGACGTTTCGTGACTTGTTTCCTAATGCTTCCTTGATGGCGTATCATGCCCCAGTAAACAATTGGTACAGAGGCCGTTTGGTACAACGTCAAATAGTAGAAAATAATTATCAAAAATTACTTTTTGGTGTCACGAATAAAGTCTTCAAAATAGATACCTGTATTGCGCGACAGGCAGATAGCCTGGCAGTAGACACGGTATTAGTGCACACGATATTAATAGAAGAGTTACATTTTATTAGCACTTCAGTTGTATAGTTTGACCATTCATTAAATAGCAAGTATTAATTAGCGTTGGTTGTTTAGTCAAATGTTACTTTAGTGCCTTCAAATGGTACGGCGGCCATTGGACCACGCAGTGGTGCAGGTGGTGCCAGTGGCGTGGCTGTCTCGCCTTTTCGACGCTTTCGACGGCTTTGTCGTTCCGGTTCATCAACTGACATGGCAGATGATGCTGTCGCTTGATGATCAGCAGTTGCATTGTCATGGTGGTCAGCAGTTGCGTTTTCATGCTGCTCGCTTGCATGCTCGTGTTCATCATCTCGCTTCTGACGTTTTGTTAGGCCTTTAGGATCGTGGATCCATGGAGCACCCCGTTTAACTGCTTCGCCTGACCCATATTCAACACGTAACAGGCGGCCTTGTAGGTAATGGCTCTTAGGTGATTCGACAGCTGCCTTGGCACTTTCAAGTTCCATATAATCAATATAGGCAAAGCTAATAAACTTTGTTAGCATAATCTAATAGTATGTCGCTGACATTTACCTACCCTTTGCATTTACCCGTATCTTCAAACGTCATTAAACGAACTTTACGCAGTTTACCAAAGGGTGAAAACAGTTTTTGCATATCGATTTTAGTTGCGTCAAATGGCAAATTACCAACAAATAACGTCACTGCCGGTGGATTGGCTTGACGTTGACGTTGATTACCGCGTGGTCGAGCGCCATCCATCTCCGTTGGGACTTTTCTTTAAGCGGTGTTTTTTTGACAAAATCATTGGCGTTTTTAATTAACACTTTACGGCCATCAAGCATCATTTCACTTTGTGCTATAGCAACCTCTACTTCCTTTTCCGTCTCAAAATCAACATAAGCAAATCTAATAAACATTATTATTATTATTATTATTATTATTATTATAGACATTAATAGCAGTTGATCTGTTACTTACCCTCGATTGGTACCAGGCCGTGAACTAGGTAAATGGACCCGTGTAGGCTTGCCGCAAGTACTGAAAAAGTTTGTAAGCATCTTTTTATCGGTGGCATATGTTAAATTGCCTATCCATACGCCGTGTTGTGAGCGTTTTGGTTTAGCAGCAGCATCTTTTTCCGCTTTGCTCTCTTTGTCAGTACTCTTGGCTATCATTTCTTCTTTCTTTTTTAGCCGGCGCTGCTTACGAGATAGCGGTGCATCTGCTTCCAAGTTTACTGCCATTAAGTCATTATCGTCGCTATCTTCTTTGTGATTGCTTTGTATAGTATCGTCAGTCGCTTCTTTATTTTCTTCTTTGCAATCTTCCTCGTCGTCTGAATTCTTCACCACGTCCATTACGTCCTTTGGACATTCTTCCTCCTCCTTCTCCTCCCGGTGCTTTTTAATCTTCTTTTCCTTTTTATCTTTTCCCATTCTTGCGTCTAATCTGTTTTGTACTAAGATAGAAGAAACAAAAAATAAAAATAAAAATAAAAAACTAGCTTTCCTTTTTCTTAAAACAGCTTAAAGCCAAACTAGTTTGAGCTAGATCAACTCGTTTCAAATCAATTTATGGCACAACAATGCTACTGATGATCGTAGATTTATTATCCAGTATGCATGTATCCAGTATGCATATATCATCTTTATTGTATATTTATACTAACATATATTATTATATGACACGATAGCTACATTTTATTGCTTATAAACACTAATACGCTTTATTCATTATACTCATAAGCTATATTATATTATTCTATATATGACATGAATAAAAATTTAAACTTTATGGCAAATAGCATGTATATAGTATATCATATAATGATATATAATAGTATGGGACATATTGAAAGCATTATAAGTAAATGGTGGATATATGCATACTGAATAATCAATCTATATTGATGAGTATTTGATGATTGATGTCACTTATCACTCACCATTATGTTCAGTAGAATAAATGTCTAGTTCAATTACGCGAGTATTAGCAAACTTGATCATCTAACCACCAAATTACAATATATCTAAATAATATAATCATTGATATGACTCGCTATCCAGCTCCATGTTTAATAAAGCAAATGTGTAGCTCAGTTACGCGAATATTCAATGTATTTATTAACATCGATCATAAAAACTTATCGTTATGACACACGCACACTCATTCTCTTTTTTCATCAATCCTTCAAATTTCATCATGACATCTCGCATCGTATCTCAAACGGAACGTCTTCGTGAAATCTTCAGCACGAACAACTCTCCTGGAGATGAATCACAGAATTCTAACAAACGCAAAGCAGTAGCCAAGGTGGGTAGATCCATAGATACTATATGTTAGATTGACACGCATATATATACAGGATGATGATATTGCGGCCGATTTCCGCTGGTTTTCCCAATCTTCTCGTTACAGCACACCTATACGTGGTGCTAGCATGAATCTTGCCGGTAATGCCAAAGTAAGCATAACGACAGCTAAAATATATGCATTTAACAATTATTATAGAATAAATTGATTGATTTCGGAACGCAGACATTCGGATCGGAGCCGGACTCGAGTCTCGTTGCTATTTCAAAGAAGCGATCTGCCAGCCTTATGGAAGCTGTGGATCAGCAAGTGGCTGAAGACAGTTTAGGTTTAAATTTAAGCACGACCCTTCCATTCCATGCGCGTCGTCGAACTGCGGCAACGCCATCCACAACACGAACACAAACACGATTTGGTCTTCTTCGCTCACCTGATGCCATAAGTCGCACTCGACCATTGACTACAGTCGTTCATTCGGCTAATATTATGCCGAGTAACAATCAAAATACAATGGCAAATTCCAGTAATAGTGAGTTAATTAAATAGCTTTATAACCCAACCTAGTAACTGACCAATGAATCATTTTAGTTCCTAATCTATTTGATCGTAATGGGACTTCAAGTCTTATAGAACGAATGGAATCGTCAGCATACCGTTCATCTTCGATGTCTCGCTGCGCAACGATTGTAAAGGTAAATTGCATTGTTTTGTTTAAAATAAAAGCACTAAACGATTAAAACTGGTATTAGCCTAAGAAAAAGACAGGCACTTTTCCTGAGCGTCCAATGGGCCTGCCAAGCACCAGCATGAATAGCAATAATGACCAAGACACGTCCAGCTATCTTAAACGACCACGCATTGCTTATTACGGTGCAGGCTGTCGAATGAATGAGCCACCTATTAGTCGAGCACAAAGATTCGACGGCACCTTTGGTAAGAAATACAATAAGAATATCTTACTGGCCTATGCTACTCGTCGGAAGATCGAGTGCACGGAGGCAGTGATAGCATCGACTACTACTGATGAACCGAAGCAAGATAGTGCAAAATCTAAGGGGAAACAACCTGCAGGTAAGCTACATAACTGAGCGCATAATACGTATTACTGATAAAGACAACCAACCAACTATTAGCAGCTGCAGTGTCTGTTGATAGCAGTAACAATAAAGATAATGAAGATGATGCACCACCTACGACTAGTATTGCTGCACAAACATTGCTAGGTGCCATTTATAAGGCAGCCGAGGCAGAGGTTGTAAGTAATTATAAATTGGCTAATTATAGATGCAATATCTAACGCTATTACACTAGCCGGTGCCACTGCCAATTACTCCATATAACGTAGTTAACATGCCGCCTAAACTATCCTCGGCTGTACGTCAGCATCATGAACAGGTTGCCAAACGGGCTGCCGCTATGCCGCCGGTTGACGAATCTCCTTCAAAGCAAAAGAAAACTAAGATAGGTCGAGATTTATTGCTTGAACAAGCACCCAAGGTAAGCAATATATAAATATACTATTATTTTATTATAACAATAATCGACCATAGGAAACTAAGGAACGATTTAATTTGAAGCGAAAGCCATCTGAAGAAGACGAGGTAACCTTGGACGAAGCAACATCAACAAAGAAAGCTGCTTTATCTACTTCTGCCATTCCAGCATTTACCGGTAAAGCAAAGGTAAGTTTTAACATCATTTGTAATAGGATCGATTTATTGACAAAAACATAATAGGACACTATTATAGCGGATGATAAGAGTACAGCTGTAGCCAAGGAATTGGCAGCTACTGCTGGCGAAAAGACTGTCAAGGCCAACATTCCTACTGCGTTTACTGTGCCGCCAGCCATCGTGTCAAGTCCCGAACCAGCTGTTCTATCTACTACTCCTACGGCCACTGTCTCGCCACCCATTAATGTATCATCGTCTGTATTCCAACCGCCTATTTCTATTCCGTCTACTTCAGTTATTGCACCTATTGTACCATCTCCACGTTCGCCAGCATCCATTCGAAAAATGGTCAGTGAAGTAAGTATATATTGTCCATTATAAATACACGAATAGAGCAAGTTATTGACTTGCTGATAATAGTGTTCGGCCTTGGAAATACCACGGTTCAGCTTCGATGATGCCAATTCATCTGCACCTAGCATGCCCAATGACCCAATAGCGACTAAGGTCCGCTCTATGGCAGTATCGCAAGTTCCTCGCATTAGCTTTGAGCCATTTATAGCTGCGAAAGAGCTATTCATTCGCGAGTTGGAACACGACAAACGTCGAGCTGCATCGGCTGCAAAACATTCCCTTAATAGCTGTCGATTCACGCAATTGACTATACCGTCTAACTTGCCTCGTGTTGCTCAACGTGTCAAGGCGATGCCTCCAAATACGCTACCTGTCTTTCAATTTGTTTAACAAACTAGTACTGCATTATCATCAGTGAAATATGTATCATGACTATATGGTCCGTTTATTATATCATGTTACATTAGCGGTTAAATATGTATGGAGCAATAAACATGTTTCGTTTAATTTGTAGTCAGCATTTGGTACATAGCAGCTGCTTCTTTTTCTTTAGAAAACTGCAAACAAAATGTTTGCCACTCCACACGAAAATGAACCAGCTGTGGCGATGTTAAATCAAAAAACTGATCTTGAATAAGTGATCGTAATAATACACAAATCTACATATAGAGTTGTTAATTAGCTAACAAGCTAGTAATAGAGTACATCGACAGCTTACAAGACGTGCAGTGCGCTGTGCTGTTTCCTGGTTAGTCTGACGACTGCAAGTATCCATACAGGCGGACAAATAGGAGGCCATAAAATCTATATCTAATCGACGATGCTTTGCCAATTCCAAAACAATCTCTGCAATTCTTAAAGTAAATGGGGCTGCAGCCAGAATATCTAGATAGCTATTTAATGCATCATATAAATATGTAAATATGCAGATATATAGTAGCATATTATATTAGATAGTTTTTTATTTAATTTACAAAGTGCACTACTTACATAAGACGCATCGTTTCCGCTTCAATACTAGTGGAGTCAACATCGATTGCAGGTGTATCGGCAGAAGATGTTGCTTCAATCAGTACTGCTTTTAACAAAACTATAGCAACTCGAGCATTGAATTCCATTAAACTGTGCCATTCACGAGTATCGATTTGAATTGCTTGATTAATAGCATCTCGAGATAAATCGTTTGCTAAAGACTTTAATTCCTAATAAATATAACTATTAATATATTGGATACATTATAGAGGCAGATTTGCCAATGGTGTAATAGTTGCACAACCAGCTTACCCGAAACTGCTGACTATTTAAAGGAGTTGTACAGGCTAGATTGATTAACGGTACTAATAGTTCAGCAGAGTTTTCAGCAATCGACGATGGCTGTGTTATTGATGATAGGACTGGCGCTGTTTCGGATACAACAGACAATGATGCTATAGGTGGTGGTGGTGATAATGATGATGATGATGTCACATTACTTAATTGAACTAATGTCGATTGTAGGGCCAGTTGATTGTTACTTTCATTGTTGCTATCATGTTTATCATTATTATCGCTAATTGCAGCTATTTTACGCTGCAGTTCCGCCATGGCTTGCGATACATCGTCCTGCGTTAAATCAAACGCCTCAAGCAAGCTATCATCCCACATAGGCAGCGGCATATGGATTGCCGGTGTTATCCAGGTTGGCTATGACGGATATTACCATGACTATTACTATCGTACAAGCGCACTATTCGAATAGCGTATAAACAATACCTTACTGGGGAATAAGTTAAATAGAGGTGGCGGGAATGCACAAAGGTCCACGGCGGAAACGGATCGCGTGGCAGCACCGTTCACTTGCGCCGTACGGATTCTACGTGATTCTTGTCCATATTGGCGCCCTTCCATGGTGACCGGTACACGGCCAAGTCGACGATTCCTATCACGATAAACTAAAGAAGAGGAAAGCGGAGGAAGAAGAAAAGGTAATTGTAAAAATGAAGTGATTACGTAGAACAAAAACTGAACACTAGGTTAAGAAAATATTTAAATTGGTATTTAGTGTTCAATCATTGTAAATGTTTGCGAATTGTAACATGATTGATGAAATGAATATTTTTACATTAAACAACCGACTATAATATCAAATGATTTTATTATTTCTGTATCTTGTATTTGCGTATTGGTGTGTGTATCGATAATATATGCAATTAAGAGTCGACTGATAGCGATTTGCTGCAGTACTCACATGGATAGCTGCACGCAACAAGCGAAAAAACTTGTATTCACTTGTATTTGGTTTCGGCAAAAACGGAGATATGTACAACAACAGATCCCCATGAAATACGACGCTATTAGCTATCATTGCATTAAACAGCAGCATTGGCCTTGTTATCCATTACAATGGTAAAAATGACCGATACAAGGCAGTTCGGGTTGTTCTTGGTACTTGTCATGACTAGTGCCATGCTATTTAGTCTTTATTTCAATCGTTGCTCTACATTTCATTGTTCCGGTGCCGATCACACAAACTTGTGATCATGCGTTTTAAACAAGTAATAAATAAAATACATCCATTAGTTGCTATCCATAATGGCTTTTTTAGTAATAGCAATGCTTGTCGCCAACTAAGCACTGCTGGCAGAATGTTTAAGCGCGTCAGCATTTAGACGTATTGTAAAAGACTTGCCGTGCAAATAACCATCATAGCACGCTGTTGCCCAGACCCTTTAACCGGTTGAATGGCCCTTTATGGAAGTCATATTTGTCAGTAACCGAGTACCATGTGTCTTCTTGTTAATGTCATGTGCAGCATGCTGCTCCAAAGAATGCCTGGAATGGCATTTGTGGCGCGTGTAAAGCTGCAAAGCCCTTGTTGAAATGTAGGCATTGTCGTATGGCCGCCCGCGCGACTGCAGGATGGCGACACTCCTACTGTTATTGAAAAGTCCATCAAGAGACGGCCAAATTCCATTTGCAAGTCTTCTTCTTCGCCATCCTCTACTCCATTGTTCTGCTTTTTATAGTTGGACCACGGTCAACTTACGAGTATTCTCTTTATCATCGCTGTTGGTATTTGTCTTGCTGCCATATAAGTGCAATTTTTTGACTAGAAAGTACATTCGTATTACTCGAATAGAACGCTTCCTTAGATATATACACCCCAACTAATTACCCGTCTTCTTTGTAGTTCGTATAGTATATTCAAATCATTTAATATTATATACATCTCGTTTACTACTTGAATTTTTTTATCCATTATTGTATTACCTTGACAAATCGTTTATAGTTCATTTTATTACAGAATAACTGTCCTTTTTCAACCACAAATTCTCGCTAAATTACTATACATTTATTATCTAAGTATGTCTGAAAACACAAACAGTCAGCCCATCTTATCGGTGACACCTGCTGATGTTGTGTACAAAGATACTAATGGAAACGCGCTGATTAACCAATCACTACCTATTACCAAATCTAAAAGAGATATCACTCGTTTCACTGATGCACTTAATCGTGAAACTGAAGCTGATAAAAACGAAGAGCTGGGTAAAGGTAGCGGATTTCTTACCCATTGCGCAGCTAGAAGTGCCGATTTTGAGCAATGTTTAGCCCGTGCCACCAACGAGTTGGACAACAAAAAGCTTAGTCCAGCACCTGCTCTTGGTCCTAGAAGTCTTAGTGCTAACACTACTCCAGAATTAAAGCCAGCTACGCTGCTATCGATAGTTAATAGTAATCAGAACCAAAATATTACTATTTTAGCCGATAATAAAGATAATGTGGCTGCAATCAATACTACGAATGACAAAAATCAACGCGATGCAAACCGTCGCAGTTTACCCAGCATACGTACTTGGAGAAGTTCACCATTCCTTAATGTTCTGGCTACATTAACAGGGCGTAGACCAAAACAAATCCTCGGTAGCTCACCATCGACACCGACATCGCCATTGGGTGCATTGTTTCCAGGATCAACATCGCTATCGATGACCAATACTGAATCGACAGTCACATCCACTACCACACATGTAACCGAAGATAGCGATGTTACCACTAGAGCCGGCCATGGTAGCAATGTTGGCCAGCCACTATCAGCTACACGTAAAGAAACAATGATATCTGAAGATGAAGAAGTTAGTAATAGCGATGAATCAGCTTTATCGCGCATTCCATTATGGCCGCCCATTTCGTCGACTATGGCCAACACAGATGGAGCAGTATCAAGTAGTGAACGGCCTACACGAATTGTTATTGTAGGCGGCTCTTATGCAGGATTGACGGCAGCAAAAGAGCTTGACCTTTTAGCTGAGCAATACAATCTTCATATTACGGTGATTGAGCCACGCGACCATCTTTTCTATAATGTCGCTTTTCTACGCTCAGCCGTGATTGATATTAGCCGATTATGCTTCTTATCCGCCGATCGTATGTTCACATCAGGCCGTGTACATCATTGTAGAACACGTGTTCGCCACCTTGAAAGGCGCCACGTAGTGCTAGAGCAATGGTCCGAAGAACGTATTGCTCAACATAAGAAAGAGAAGCCTACAAAGCCGCCTAATACGGGCGCACTTGGTCAGCCATTAGAACCACCACCAGCAGTTATTCCTTACGACTATGCAATCATTGCTGCAGGCAGTAATTATCCAGGTCCAATGAAATTGGGTGTCGATACAGTTGAGGAAGGAATACGTGATTTGGCACAAGTACGCGCGTCCATTCAGCGCTCAAAGCGAATTCTTGTTGTCGGTGGCGGGCCATCTGGCGTGGAACTTGTTACAGAAATTAAGCACTATAATCCGGAAAAGGAAGTAACACTCGTTCATAAAACAGATCAGCTAGTTAATGGTCTATCGACGTCGCGTAAATTGCATCGTCATGTTGAACGAAGCCTTCAACGAATGGGCGTAAATATTCGTCTAAATGAGACTCTGTTATTAACTGAGCCACAAAGACTGCGTGGCTTTATTGAAGAAACGAGTGTATATACAACAAATTTAGGTGAATCAATCGAGACGGATCTATTGGTAAGTAATATATATATATATATATATTAAAGCGCTGTTATACATTAGCTAATACAATATTTATTTGTTTAGTTTGTTTGCGCTGGTAATGTGCGTTATAATACAAAACTCGTTGAGAAATTGGCCGCCAACACCTTAGAAGAGGTGATTAATTCACAAGGAGAGATTCACGTGCTGCCAACCTTGCAGCTCGTGCCATATCCGCATATCTTTGCAGTTGGCGACTGCTCCGATGCCTATCATGTCAAGTTGGCTGTTGCCGCCATCGACCAAGCACGTGTCTGTGCCCGTAACATTATACGGTTGATACAGCATCGCCGCACCTATGAAGCGGAACAACAAGCAACTAGTGCTATCACCGAACAACAGCCAGAAAAGCAAATGCTGAGCGAAATGGAATCGTATGAACATATTGATTCGACCGCCAATCTTATTCGCTATCAACCAACCTTTAAATTCGTACTTAGTCTTGGACCAGACGACGGTATTGGTATGTGGCTTACATCGGTATTATGCCAAGTTGGATCGCCCGTCGATTCAAAAGTCGTACTTTAATGCTACCTTTTATATATCGATTATATAATCTAACTTTTCCCTCAAAAGCTCGTACATTCTAATTGAACTAGCTGCAATCTTTTATTTTATTTGTGAACATTTTTATTATTTTGGAAATCTTCAAAAATACAATGTTTTTTAATTTTATTTACCAAAATACACCGTTTTTAATTTTATTTACTAAAATACACTAACTTAAGAAAATTTACCATAATGTCTACTGAACTATTTAAAGAATTTATATTTAGCGATATCAAAGAACTGAAGGTTGCTATTGATAAGTTTAAACTTGTTAGCGATTGCAATTTTAAAAGGAAAAATAATGGTTCAATGCAGTCTTGAGCATTTTAATGGCTGTCCATACGCTTCTGGTAATACTATTATTAAATTTATTAATAAATATAGTACAAACGATGTTGCTACATTCTCAAATATAAAATTAAAAGATGTACAAGTAAAAGTATTAAGTACATATTTAATTATTAAATATACACTACAACTGTGATAGTTCATCAAGTGTTATTATTATTTTTATTACAAAAGTTGTAATTATATAAATTCTGATAATAAATTAAAATGAATTAAATTATAAAAGTTATCTTTATTGTTGGTTAAGTAGCAGTATTACGTATTTACAATATTATTGAATAATAAAAGTTACAAAGCTAAAATTTTCTGATGGAAAAATTGCCTGAGAGGAAAAAAGTTAGTCATAATAAATGTAGCAATTTTAGTTAATTGTAGTAATATTGACAGCAATTTCAATCGTGTTTTATCCGTTAAAAGACTTTCAACGATATACTTGTAACAAATGCAACCCAAAAACACAATACAAATTATTAATAAAACAGCTATCCATTTATTTGGTTTTTATGGAATATAATTGCAGTGCAATAAATTTAAACATCAAGAAAATCTCGACTAATTATTACAACTATTATACTATTATTCATCGAGTGTTGGTGGTGACTTGGCCATTTGGTTTATAGGTAGTTTATTGGCCATAAGTGGGCCATGAAACTTTTGGCGAATATTGTGAATATGCTATATATAATTACAATTGATATAAATATATGAGCTTACGTTATCTTTACCAGTATTATTTAGTAAATACCTCATTGATCTGAGTTTGTGTTAACTGGGCCGTTTGAAGATCCTCAAGACTTATTTTAAGTAAATTGGATACATTCTCTAATGATATAACATGCTATTCGTTAATAGCAAAACTCAAACATAGTAACATCTCGCTTACTTAGTCGGTCATGGAGCTGATTAGCCATTTCAACAAAGCTTTCTTGTTGACCAAGATCATCATCTTGATGAGATGCAGCCATAGCCATTGTTATAGCGTTAAATGCACTAAACTAAACTAGAACAAAATAAAATGATCGTTTTACGCCATAACACCGCTTTTCTTTTCTTTTTACAGTTAATTGCTATTTATTCATTACTGTGCAGTGCTTGATGCCATAATCTTCATCGCTCATCATGTATGACAAAGTCATCCGAGAATCACGTCGGTAAGTGGGTAGCTAATAGTAGGTGAAGGAAAGAGTGGTAATAAGTGGCAAATATACGTAGTCTGTGCGTGTACATACATGCATACACACATACACACATACATGAATTTATGCGGTATCTTGGTGCGTGTGTGTGTGTGCGTATTTGTGTGCGTGTAATCAATCGAGATATTATTATCTTTCAGTTTATCTGAACCGTCCAGTTAGCTGCAAGCATCCACTTTGGGATGTAGCCACGCGGCATGCCATGTATTCTCCAGTCCTCGTTTTTTCTGCGCATCCTATGCCTGTGTGGATTCAGCGTACCTCACCATGGTTTGCCCCATACGCACACATATATTCCGTCTCGCCCTGGCCACGTATGCGCTAGCCGATGTGTTAAACTCGCCGGTTCTATTTACTACTTTCTTTACTCACTCTTGAATTATATCACTCTATCTATTATTGAACCACAAATCCTTATTCTTTTTATTGGCTTATTTATCTAGGCAATCCGGTGGTCGTTCTTTAGCAAAGCACTTGTATTTTCCTCTACTGTGCTTGGGACTGCTATCTATTTCGCTGGTCGCTGTCGTCGCTATTGTTGGCTACTTTCCCACCCAGCTTGGCCCTTCGTTGACGAACGCCGTTCAGCCACTACTTCCTGCAGTTTGTCTACCTTTCTGCATCGTTACCAGTCTCCTACAGCACTACGTGACTGCAAATAATTATCTTGCTAGTCTACCTTGTGCGTGTTCAAAAAATTTAAACAATTTTATAGCTACTAGCTGGACAGAAAATACAGCTATGACTACCGTCGAGCAAACAGAATCTCATGTAAGTGCAGTGGTTTATTACTAGTTTATTCGTTTTACATATCGTTCTAATTGATTATTAATACTACTAATGCGTTATAGGCGACTGAAGTAGAGATTGCATCGCTTAAAGAAGTATCGGTTTCAAGCGTTGCAGAACTTGTTATAGAAGAAAGTGTGGCCGTTGAAAGTGAAGCAGGAGAGGTGATAACTGTTGAGGAAACAGCTGCTGAAGTGGATGCATCAATTGCATCTGCCGATGACGAAGTGGCCGTCGAAGTGTCGGACGAGCATGAAGACCATGATGATGCATCAGCAGATATTACAGCCAGTGAGACGGATAATGCATCTCATACTGACCATGGCACTTCAATCGGATCATCAAGTGAAATTGGAGAGGCTGATGTATCCGCATTGACCGATGAAGCAGCCGTTTCTGAGTCTCATGAAGAAAACCAAAGCACTAGTGCCGGTTCGGAGCATAGTCCAGAACTACAGCGTACATTGGCATTAATCAAGCCAGATGCTTATGGCGCAGGGCATCAAGAGGCAATTAAAGAGCATATTGTAACGGCTGGCTTCCGAATTGTTCGTGAAAAGCAGATAAAATTGACAGTAGATATTGCACAACAATTCTATGCTGAACATCAAGGCAAGCCATTTTATGAAGATCTTACTACTTGGATGAGCAGGTAATGGTTTATTAATGAATATCTACAATACTAATATTGTAATGCGTTATGCTGTATTGAATAATATTAATACGTTACATAGTGATTATATTTACGCAATGGAACTGGAAAAGGATGAAGAGACAACTATTCAGTCATGGCGTTCACTAATGGGGCCCACAAATTCAGAAAAGGCACGCACCGATGCTCCTAATAGGTACAATATATGCTTTCTATAATTATGACATAATCTAATGAAATGGCATTCTGTTTAGTATTCGTGCACTATTCGGTAAAGATGGATCGCAAAATGCCGTGCATGGAAGCGATAGCAGCGAAAGTGCTTTACGTGAAATCAAACTGATATTTGATACCGAGCATATTGATGGCGCGGCGACTGACATATCAACTGGACATGAAGTTGGTCAGGACACGTCCGATGAAGCACATAGTGAAATATCTAGTACTACAAATAATATTCAGCGTACCTTAGCGTTGATTAAACCGGATGCATATAACGCTGGTAAAAAAGATGATATTATTACTTTAATCGAATCAAAAGGATTTCATATTGTAGAGCAGAAGGAAGTGCAAAAAACTAGAGAGCAGGCCGAGGCATTCTATGAAGAACATCGTGGTAAACCGTTCTTTGATAGTCTAACTAGTTGGATGAGCAGGTAAGCCATTAAATAGCAGCAATGAATATACACTTACTTTAAATCAATTGGTATTAGTGCACCTATCTATGCAATGGTGTTGGAAAGAGACAATGCTGTTGTTACTTGGCGTGAGCTTATGGGTCCTACAAATTCAGAAAAGGCCCGTGAACAAGCACCAGAAAGGTAAATATTATTATTGAATAGACTACAAATATTTTAATCAATTGAAATATCATTAGTATTCGTGCTTTATTCGGTACTGATGGATCACAAAATGCAGTGCATGGCAGTGACGCAGTGGAAAGTGCTACTCGTGAAATTGGATTAATATTTGGCACTACTGAAAAGGTAACTGAAGAAGCCGTTACTGATAGCAAGGCAAAGTCCGTAAAAAGCAGCAAATCAACTAGCGATGCAAGCAAAAAGACTACAGGTGTTAAAAAAGCGCCTATAAAGAAGTCAACCGGATCGTCGTCATCGTCAACAACGACAACGAGTGCTGCTAGAACCGGTACAACTGCTAGACGCACTACTAGCTCAACCAGTGCGTCAGCCAAATCAAAGCCGGCAACAACTACACGTACCACTAGTAAGCCTGCTACTACTGCCACTACTACTACTACTACAAGAACAAGAACAGCGGCCACTACTACTACTGCAGGCGCAGCTAAACCACGCACGGCTAGTAGTGCGGCATCATCAACACGTACCACAGGTACTTCTAGTACGTCAGTGCGCAGTAAAACTACTGCTGCAGCTACGTCGACTACTGCTCGTGCAGCACGTACTTCTGGGTCATCAGCCACTACTAGTACGACAAAAACGGCCACTGCTGCTCGTACTGGTGTTACTGCAGCGGGTAATGGTTCTATTAGAAGATCTGCTAAACCTGCAACGACAACTGCCACCACTGCCACAACTACCACCAGTGGTGTCCGATCTACATCTACTGGCCGTACAACATCCACTTCTAGTGTTCGTTCTGCGACATCTACTTCATCACTTGCTGCAAAGAGAGCAGCCGCAAAACCAGCTACAGCGACAACGGCTAGTGCAGCTGCCAAAACAGCTAGCACTAAACGAACAGTGGCATCTGGAACACGACCGGCTGCATCGGCTGCAACTACCAAGCGAACCGATACTGCTTCTGCCCCACGAGCTGCAGGTGCAAAGGCCACCACTGCTAACGGCGCAGTAAAGAAAGTAGGAACGAAGAAACCTGCTGATATCGCCAAGGCGGCAGAGGAAGAGAAAGCTAGTGATATTGATGAACAAGTCGCTACATCGGCCTCGGAAGATAAAAATACGGAAGAGGCAGAAGTAGCTGTGGAAACTACGGCTGATGAAACTGTTGTAACGACTGAGGAAAATGTTTTGATCACTGAAGAGGCCAATGAAGCAATTACTACTACAGAGTCACTAATTAACGATAATAATGCATCAGAAGTTGTTGAATCTGAAGTAGAAATATCTGAAACTGCAGAAGAAGTAGTTGCACAAACTAGCGAACAAGTTCATGTAGAAACAACTATAGTTGTCGAAGAGGAAACTGTAGCAGTTGAGGAGCTGACAACCGAACAAGAAGTACATGCAGTTGCCGTTTGAACGACATGAGAAGTTAATCTAGCATGGCGTTTTGTTTATTAGCAATGAGTAGCACGAATAAAGACTATTAATTTTAAAGATAAATACAATGCATAATAACATTTATTTATTTATTATGTATGTTATTGCTTTATTTTCTATAATGTGCTGAGAGTTGGCATGTTTATGATTACATCGATCATTGATGCAGAGTAACTATTCTTTTTTGTTTATATTGTTTATTACATCTACCAATATGTTGATTGCAATTTACTTTGGATCATTATAAATATTCCATACTAAATGCACAGTTTAATTAAAAATGATTGTTTAATTTTGTTGTCATTATTGATGTTTATTTAATAAACTTAATTTAATTCAGGCACAAAGCTTGTACTGTGTGTTGTATCTTTAGACATCAATATCATATGTCCGTATACAACTGTACAATGCTTTATTGCTAGTATTGGAAATGGATGAATATCCACATCATCCGTAACAGCATCAAATTTGTTTTTAGCTAGTTATGTTCTGAACAATACCTTTGCTTAAAGCTATTATTTTAATACAACTTTTCCATTTTATTCCATTGTTATCTGCCATATTCTAACTAACAAACCTCTGAAGTGGAATAATGTACGATTGTGATCGATTGAGTAAAAGTTCAGCTGTCCTGCACAACTGGAATCAGGTAGCGTGAAACTATTCGAAATAATTGTAGTCATTTGTGTCGTGCCATAATGGTCATAATTAATCGGCATCGGACATCAATGGCACGTGGCTTATTTTGCACATATTTGTTTTCATATTATAATATTGCAAAAGAGCCATTTCACTGTTGTACGTCGTGTGTATTTTTAAAATATCCCTGTTACTAATACTCAAGACACTAAGGAGCTGAGGTTCACATAATTTGTTTTTGAAAAGCTGCTATAGAGTATCTGGGTGTTGTACCTGCACTGAAATCTACCAAACATCAAAAATGTGCCTATAATTCTACGGTCCCAATGATTATCGGAATTGATAGACTCCAGCAGTTGACGATTATTTGCATTCCATATTTAAAGTTCATTTGGGCACCATTCAAAGTGATAAGTATAGAATTACGCGCACACCATTATTACTGCCATTTGCTTGTTGGCAATGTTGATAAAATTTTATGCTTACCATTCTACATGTTTTTATTCAGATTTATAATATTAATATCGACTATGTTCTTTCGCGAGAGTTTAAGCAAGTCGACTTGCAAATTGTCAGGACTTACTATTGCAAACCGGCTAGGATAAGCTTCCGTAGTTAATCGATTAGAAAGCTGTATTAGTGCTACTATATCTACATTAAAAGATTTTATATGAACCATTGATGCTGGTTTGTTATTTTGTCAGTTTAAGCACATGCCGATACGCTGATTATATCGTTGAAACCAAGTAAGTTTTGATTCAAGTTTATTTTAGCATCCGTTTCTGTAGTCTCTACTTTTTGCTCTTGTTCTAACTGCCATTCTGACCAGTCAATGGCAGTGTTGATATCACGAGGAAATTTCTGTTGATACAATTTGTGCCAAAAACTATTGTAGCTTGTAATGGAATTATAAAGTAGTTTGCAAGTGCATGCCAAAGCAAGTGTGGCAGATGGTTCACTCAAGAGTGATATATGATGAACTATCTCGACAACTTGCCATATCTTTGGTAGTGTGTTGCTATTTTGCGCTGACATGATGGGAATAAAACTGAACAAAGATATGTTTACTTGTAGCGAACAAGGCCTTTGGATTAAATGAAATGACATGGCGAACTGCAGATACAATACATCTAAATTGAATGTTCCAGTGCTAAGCATAGCTTGTTTATGAAGCAGTTTGACATTTATATGCGCATTTCAATCCAATTTGATATTTATTTAATCTAATTTGTAAAGCATCATTTCACTTTCTATTCTGTATTGAAAGCTATTTTCATGATTATATTGGATCTTGATATGATACTTTTTGTTTTACTATTATGCTCATTGCTTTGTTTCTTTTGTGTTTCCACTTTAAACGCATTTTAGTATGTATTCAGTGATAATCGAATGCTATTCTGTTAATAGTCTTGTTTTTCTGTTGCTTTCCCTACTTTATTAATATAATTGATGTCAGTGTTTGTAACAAATCATCGACTAGCTATTTTCTAGTTATTTATTTTACCATTATACATTTCAAACACACATTGTTTTTAATATTTGTAAGTAACAATATGTTTATTAAATCAACTATGTCGTTTGATAATAACTGTGGATGCTTTTATTTTTATTCATTTTACTTATTATGATTCAAGAGTAAAATATATTATATACTATTAATGTGCTATTATTGATAAGTTGGTTCAAATAATTATCTATTAAATGTACCGTACTTTCTTTAACATCGCAGCAGTTGTGCCATATACTGGCCTAGGTTAAGAGAATGTCAGCATAATAGAGGTCACAACATGTGATCAATCACTTCATTCTATATTGCTAAAACATGAATACAATGCACGTAAGAAGAATTTGAATTTACCGCTTACAATGAGCATCAAAATACATAAACAAAACGAAATGTTATCAAGTCGAGTGTACAATTTATATCGATTTAAATTTCATTCAATCATCACATTACAGTGCAATACTAATAATACAAGTAGCTGATTTGGTAACAAAAATCAGTGTAAAGCAATTTATAAATAAAAAAGATTGTAATAAAGAAGGTACGAATAGAAATATACTTATGTAAAACACAGTAAAAGTGGCAGAATAATTAATTTTTGTCTGCCTGTTAGATCATTAACAAGTTTGGGACTTGGCTGGCAAATCGGCATTAAAGAACCGATAAATCTGACCAAGCATTAAACGTTTGCTTTTGTGACGGCAGGCAAACCACGAAGGTAGGATACCAATATATGGCCACTGTCCAGTGCCGTCCTCGGGTCCAAGACTAAGAACAAATTTAGGTACAGGCTTGTAGCGAGCAAGTTTGGCCATTTCATCTACATGCTCATATCCTTTTTTATCTTCAGCGTCAATCTGGCTCTGTATCTGACTATCGCCGATACATAATAAACTATCAACGCGACTTCTAGCTGGCAGCTGCCGCTGATATTCCTGTCGGTGGCGCACCATTCTACGAATATTACGAGCACAGAACCGAGCCTGGTCGAATGCAGCCGTGGCTAGCTTAATAGGCGAAGCATCAGCGCAATCTCCTATGGCAAAAATATGTGGATACGGTACTAGTTGCAAGGTTGGTAGCACATGAATCTCTCCCGTTCGGCTAATGACTTCTTCTATGGTGTTAGAGGCCAATTTCTCCACCAAGCGTGTATTATATCGCACATTGCCCGTGCAAACAAACTAAATCGTACAAGTTAACTAATTAATATACAATCAGTTGCCATTATTTTTGGGTACTTACGAGTAAATCAGTTTCAATAAATTCACCTTGATTTGTTGTATAGCGTCGAGTCCCCTCAATCCAGCCACTCATACGCTGTGCTTCAGTTAGCAATACTCGCTCATGTAAACGAAGATTGACACCCATTTTCTTTAATGTTTTTTCAACGCGCAGTTGCAGCTTACGGCGCACTGCAGCTCCTTGAATTAAATAGTCCGCATAATGAACAAGTGTAACATTCTTACTAGGATGGTAATATTTGATTTCGGTGGCTAGCTCAACGCCCGATGGTCCTCCGCCAACAATAAGAATTCTACCCGAGCGTTGAATGGCCTCGCGGACACGAGTTTGTTCAAGCATGGCTTCCTCGACCGATTCGGTTGAAAACTTCATCGGCGATGGATATTGACTGCCGGCGGCAATGACGGCATAATCAAATGGCAGTATTGTCGGAGGTGGTTCAAGTGGTCGGCCTTCGGCATCGTAATTAATTCCGTTCACTGTATTGCGATTAGCATGCTGCTCCAACGACTCTTTCGACCATGGCTCTAGCACAACATGGTGCTTCTCTAGATGAAGTACACGTGTACGACAGCGATGTACACGACCAGAAGTAAATGCTTTATCGGGATTAAGGAAACATAGCCGTCCCATGTCAATAAGGCAGGCACGTAAAAAAGCCACGTTGCAAAATAGATTTTCTCGGGGATCAATTATAGTAATGTGAAGATTATATCTCTCCGCTTGTCGGTCAAGTTCTTTCGCCACCGATAGACCGGCGAATGAGCCACCAATGATAACGATTCTCACGGGACGCGCAGTTGAAGCAATAAGCTCAGTATCAATGGCCGTATCAATAAAATAAGGCGATAATGGTGGCGGTGACGCTGGTGTATCTGGCCAAAATGACAATGCTTCCATGGCCGAAATGGTAGTAGTATCAGCAAGACTATCGTCAGCAATGGCGAATATGTTGTTTTCTGCTGTATCAATTGGTCGGACTTTATATTGATGAATAGGTGATAGTGGTGGCATTTGACCGGCCATATCGGTACCGGCATGTGAGATGGTTGAACTAAAGTTTGAACTGTGCAATGATTCTATCGATTGTTGAGAAAAATCAGCCTTTGTTGGCGTCATGGGCTCATTCATTGTTCTAAAATACTTGTTGCGCTTTGCTTTAGTGAATGTCGCCAATGAATTGAATAATAAAATATTCTTCCAACCGTATTGGCGAATTTCATTGCCATTATCAAAACCATTACAATTATTATTATTGCTGCTATTGCTATTGCCATCACTATCACTTCTTGGTGGTGTGGTAGCCATATTATTTCCATTAATTTGCTGATTTGCTTCGTATTTTGAAATAATGGATAGTGTAGTGGCAAACGAATCTGGTGGCTGACCAGAAGCCAATGCCTCGCTCAATTCCTCGTTTATGTAATCCTCAGCTGGATTAATGTCCTCGGGTGTTGGTGACCTTGCACGACGTTCCATATTACGTTGCTGGTCCTCTTTACGTGCCACTATATGAGTGACTAGATTGTCTTGGTTCTCCGGCGCATCCTCGGCCAATTCAGCTTCACGTTCGCGGTTCATGGCATCGTTAACAAGCGCCAATTCTTGTCTAAAACTCATATTTTCATAATGCTGGTTTTTCTCTTGTAATTCAGTTTTCTTATTCCACTGAGTGGTAATCGACAGCGTGGGCCGATTAACGGTAGCCTTTGACATTATATATATATTATACTGGATATATATATATAAAGCTGCTAAAGTATAAATAAATAAATAGATGATTTAAAATGACACTGCGCGTCTTTAAGAAATCACCAGCACTAGCTATACGAGCAATATAATAAAGACAATAAGCAAAAGCTATGTTTTTCAAGTAGATTTTTTACAGAAGAAAGAGTAAAGTTCGGTTAGTATTTGAAAAATAACCGAAATATTGTCGGTTTAAATATCTCTTCAATTAATTATGGGCTATTTTGTATAAAAGTCATAGCCATACACATATAAACGCGCGGAATACGGAATCAAAATAACTGTTCGTCTTGGCTATTGGCTGGTAGAAGCAGTGATATGGAAAAGGTTTGGGAATATTCATTAAAAGTAATTATAAATGGATATTGCGACGCAGTTTTAAATTACATTTGTTATGGGAACCTTTGTTACACTATTTAAGTAAATCGCGGTAAATTAAAAAGTGTGAATCAATCTAGGATCTCAATGGAAACGAAAAAGAAGCCAAGCACACCAGCATTGAGTGATGCAAAGGTCCCGAGCGCACAGTCATTCGTTCTAGTATGCATTGACAAGTGCAGATAACTGCATCACCGATGTTAATCCCCAATAGCCTACGTAGGACAAGTTTGTTTAGATGACGAATTATTAAAAGTATCAGATGCTCGGCATTGCTTTTAATAGCACAGTGGTACAAACTCACATTGCTATAGTGTGTTCGTCTAGATTAGGCCAAGCAACTACGACAATGCCACATTAATGTTATTTTTATGTGACTACCATATCTGTTTCTCTTGCTCTCTCCCCAGCACACCAGCACTAGTCCGATAGTAGCTAATATCGGTCTATCTGCTTTTCTATCCGCGTGGGACAACGTGCCAAATTATATCAATGGTTACAATTTATTGTTTATTAAGGCATTTTTGTATATAAAGTTGTAAGAATACGTTTTGTGTAGCACAAGTGAGCTCTATTACATAGCAATTCTATATAGAAACTTGTTCATTTATTTATTGAAATAAGCAACCTAGTTGGGAACTTGTGTGTACACCTCGGGTTCTGTTCGCAAGGTAGCACCGGCGTTCTCGCCTGCTGCGCTTCCGTTTAGGCTATTGCCACGGAAAGAGCCTACAGGTGTTGGGATGTGACTTTCGGTTGCAATACGTGTAGCGGCAATGACATCATCAACATGCTCTACCACCAACGTTACCGCTACTTGATTGTCCGATCCACGAGGCACAATAAGATCCGCTTCAATCTTTGTCTATATAGTTATAATGAAAATAATAAGTATTTATTTAGTATATATAAAAAACTTACCGGTAAAATAAACCGTTCAAATGACGGCTTAACAAATCGAACATATTGCTGTAGTACTTGGTCCAATGGCATTTGTCGTCGACCCTCAGTATCACGAATAACTACACAGCAAAATAGCTTAATTATTGCTATTTTACATTATTTAACAGTCATACTTACCACGACGTGCTAGACGCGTATCACTGTCGATATCCAGAAATACCTTAAGCGACAGATAATCGCGAACGGATGGCTTGTATAGCATGTAGGTGCCTTCAAACAACACAATATCTGGATTGTTAATCTTTTGTTGCTCTGGTCCTCTACAGATAAATGCCATTTAATTAGTATTTAACCTACACTAGCTCGATAAACCCATAGCCACTAGTATCGCTGATATTTACCGTAGCTGTGTCTTGAAATTATAACTGTGCATAGTGACGGGATTACCCTCCTTTAAATCTTTAAGCACTTGCTCCATTAAATCGAAATCCAATGAATCTTTAATTAAGAATTAGTCTATTATTAATTATATATTTCTAAATAATATACACAACACGCTTATTAAGTGTAGATATTACCAGGATGATCAAAATTCCAATCTCTATTATTAGCCATCGCTTGTTCCGTCTCTGTCAGTTCACGGTAAAAGTCGCTTTGATGCAGCACAACAATATCGAGACTAATGCCGTTACGCTCGCCATTACTGAGCAATTGCTGACGTACCATATCGCTTACGGTTTTCTGTTCAACGATAGCTGAGCGGTGTTTTGATTATTCGCGTTACTGTTAACCAATTACCTTACCGCAAGCTGGTCCACCCGCAATACCAATAATAAATGGCTTGCAAGCATCAGCCATGATCATCGAGTCTGATCGTACTCGTCCTGCCGTTGTGAGAAACAATTTAGTTTCGTCTTGAGTCATTGTATTTGAGAAAAGTGCGTGGTTACTACACGAATGAATTCAAAGGTGAGAAAAAAAGTGTAATAATAACACTAACAACAACGCTACGTAATAATAACAAAGTGTAATAACAATAATAATTTATAATAAACAAATTGTCTTGATTTCTGCAAATAACAATTTATATATCGGCATTTAATGCTGATAGCAATATGGCATCTTGTTTATTGGCAATCACTGCTTCAACAAAATCTTTATACATTTTACTTTGTTGAGCAGTAAAAGATTGCCATCGACGCTCACTTTTCGTCTCTCGTTCCTCGTATAAACGCATTTGCGTCAAGTGCATCGATTGCATAAGTTCAAAAAACTGCTCGTCTCGTTTTTGATAACTCTCCATTTGCTGTCGTTGAAAACTAATCATTTCCTTGCGCCATCGTTCCTGCATTGACATAATATCGCGTTGACATTGAAGTGTTTGCGTAAGCAAGTTACTTAAAATTATAGAATCGTTATCCAATGATTTAGATAATCCAACCCGTTGTTTAGACGACGATGAAGTGAATCTTGGCAATGACCGTCGACGTTTCCTTCTTTCAAGTTCATCTTCAGTTAACTTACTCTCTTTATGTCTAAAACTGTAATCCATATCAGCTGTTGAAGATGGCGTACCTGTAAAGTAAGACCGTTTAAAGTGTTGTCGTGATTCATGTGTAAATTCACTGCCACTGTCATTCTCATCTTCTCTATTGATGCTGTTGCTATCTGTATTATGGTAGCTATCGCCATGCAATGCATCGTTATAACTATTGCTACGATGACTAGTTCCAAACAATTGTTTCTTGTTACTATGATTACCCTTATCTTGTCTATAATAAAAATAACAATAACAGTATATTCATTATTAGCATTGGCTATTATATATTCGTCTGCCGGTGCCAGTATAGATACATTATCCATTGACATATCTACATCAATTGTAGTGGTTGGATCAGATACAGAAGGCGTATTATCAATATTTATATTATAACTGGATTGTAGTGTAGATACAGCATCAGTTATTTCTTCTTCTTTATCTAAAATTGAAGTAGATTCTACTGCTGCTGTTGAGAATATTGTTAAGTTTGTTGAAGTGTCGCCACTTTGATCAATTAGTGAATCTGTAGTAGTAGTAGTAGTAGTAAAAGTAGTTGGTGGTGTTGTTTGTGAAATCTCTACCCCATTAGCTGACAGTGTCTCTGAATTGGGCAGTTGTTCTATAGCAAATATATCGGTGGTTGACATATTGTCTATTGCAACAAAGGAAACTGAAAGATAACGACGAGTGACCAATTCAGGAGTCAATGGTTAAATATGACTCAAATATTCAAATATTTATATGGCGCGTTTTTATGTGATATTTTTTGTTCGTTTTTTTAATTTATATTTTATTTTCAAAATACTGACTGTGCGTAACACTTTGAGTTTATCCATTGTTATTGTGGTTACTACTAAGTAATGCTACTATTTGACTCGTAACAATATGCATGAGCACACTACACCGTCTACTCCTCAATGGAGTGGGTTTAAAACAGCGGCAAATACACCAATACGTCCACCGTCAAACGATGCTATGCGCGTGGCACGTCAACGACTAAAAGAGCTGGATAAACCAGTTCAACCAAGTTCAGGTAGAAGCTAATAGATCATATAGCACTAAATACTAATATATAGTATGTTGTTAGAAGGACCATCTGTAGTATCTGGATTTAAAACGGCTGGTGGACGCAATATGCCCAACCCATCAGCCGCAGCATTAAAACGCGCACATGCGCTTTGGAAAAACGATAACGATGATACAGGTGTATCAAAACAATGTAATGTGGATCATATCATATTATAATAACAATATTTAGTTTATTATATATAGCATCTAAACGGAATCGAGCTACATCTTCAGTCACCACACCAATTACACCAATTACGCCAGGTAAATCATAACAAACTGCATAATTGATTGATAACCATTAGTAGGTAATACATTTAGTAGACCATTGGTTAAGACACCGGTTCATATGGTAACAGCGCCTCAACAGCCAGCTTTTCAATCAGCCAGTACACTGATAACACCTAACCATACCAGTCGTACTTTTATGCGTCCAATGTTCGCATCTAATCTACGAACTCCTTTCAAGTCACCATTAAAGAAACGCACTATTTCTTTATCAACAAATACGAATGATCAGGATAATGCCGATAAATTAAAAGAGTTAGAGCTGAAAGAACGTAATAGTTTACATCTAGCACTAGTACCGACAAAACGATCTGCTTTATTTGACTTATCTAAAACTGAACAAAATCGGAAGTCAATGCTTAGTTATTTTGGTCGTTGTCCACGTCGATTAACCATGGAACAACTTTTAAATGCTAATGTGTAAGTCTAATCACTTTATTAAATAGCATTAATAGCTCACGACTGATATAACACCAATAGACCCAGTGCAGTCATTAATATGACATGGCAACAAGCGGCCAACTACAGTTTTAACGCTGTAATACACGGACAGCCATGTCTATGGAATGCTGAAAGTGCCTATAATGCACTATTAGAATATGGAGCTGAAAAATCGCGTCTTTCTATGGATTGGGTTGAACATCATTACAGATTGATTGTATGGAAAGCGGCGTGTATCTATCGCTCATATCCGGAAGAACATGGTATATGGTCGGTTCATTGGATATTGAAACAATTAAGATATCGGTAAGTTATATTGATACCACTATTATGATAATATTAATATTAATAATAATAATAATATTAATATTAATAATGGTTGTAATTATTTATTAGCTATGAGCGTGAAATGAATAAACGAGAGACACCAGCCATTCGAATGATACTTGAGGAACTTGAATTACCGTTATTACCGCTTGTACTCTGTGTTATAGATATGCCACGTAAGCAGTTTAAATAATCGAGTAACCATAATTGTAATAACAAATATTTATTATAGAACATGGTGTTCTACGACTGACTGATGGCTGGTATATTATTAATGCAAGATTAGATCGAGCATTAGAAGTAATAGTTGCTAAACAACGACTTAATCCTGGTGACAAATTGGTTATTGGATCTATTCAAGTAAGCGAACCAACTAGACAATAGTTATGATAATTAACTGTAATATTTGTTAGTTACTGGAACAGCCTGGTGAAATTACAGCATTATCCTCTAATCCACGTCCATTATTAAATCTAGTTATAAATAATACACGACGTGCCAGGTAGAATATGTTAAAACATAGTTATCCACTTATTTATAAGTATTAATGTGATATAGATGGGACACGCGATTAGGATTTATTAGACAACCCATGCCTATAATACATATCTCCAATATAGATCCAATGGGCGGTATGATATCGACACTTGATGTTGTAGTGGTGCGTAAATTACCCAAGTTATTAATGGAAACAGAATTGGATGGACGTAAAATATTTACGCCATTCCGTTTATTGGGTTCATCGATGTCGAATGAAGAGGTAATAATTATGACTATTAACCTATCAATATTAATACAAATATCTTATAGACATGGCTATCGGATCATCCTAATCTGGTATATTTGTGTGATCCAACATTTACACTGTCGGTTACTTTGGATACAGCATCTGAACAGCAAGGTAAATAGTTCAATTTGTATTAGTTGTATATTTAACACCTACAATTGTTTATTTATTAGCAAGTGCACTGTGTTCTAGTCTGTTGCAAATGGACGATATTATAGAGTACTGCGACAATCAGGCACTTGACACGATAAAAAACCTATCAGCCTATCTACAACAGCATCCAAAGAACCAAAGTTTATTAATGGACAAAATAAGAGAACAAATTCAGGTATATAGAAATAGTTATTATTATAACAATATATATATACACCTTACTAATTTATGCCAGTCAAATCGGTTTAAACGACGACGCACAGGCCTATTCCGTGTACATGTGTGCGATGCTAGGATAAGTAATTACAATGCAACGCAATCCACTATGGCATGTATTACTATATGGTCACCCCCTGAACAGTTATATGAAGAAATTAAACTAGGACAGCGCTATAAGGTAATGTAGAAGACTCAAAATGTAATATAGCATACTTATTCATTAGTAGATATCGTATGTTATGCCTTCAACAACTACCAATACTACTCATCAACAATACAATAGTATGCGCTATAATGAAATGTCACAGCTGCAAACAAATAGAAAGTCACGATGGACAGCATGTAAATTACCCGAAGATATGGAAGATATTGAAGAACGACTACCTACAATTAAAGGTCTTGATTTGCTATCCAGTCAAGCTAACTACCGATCAGATTGGACCGATATTGTATTTGTTGTACTTTGTATCCTTGAAATAATAGATTATACATTCAATCAGGTATATCTTTAATTATACAACTTACATTATTAGGTACGAGTAATAATAACAATAGTGGCTATTCAGGAAAGCCCAATACAATGGCTCCATTAGTTATTATAGGTGATGAATCTAATCGAATGGCATTGCTACGCTTAGAACCAAATACTATTTTACTATCATCATTCAAGGCAAGTAGATCGTTGGTTGGGTTTATTTTAAATTAATACAATAATTATAGGAAGGATACGTGTACACGTTATGTAATATACAATCGATAGATTATGATGTAAAATTTGGTATGCCTGTTATACGTACTTTGGAAAATACCGAATTATTTGGACAACAACATACGCCATCATTTGCACAATCTAAATTGCAGCAACTATTACAATGGAAGCAGGAGTAAGTTAATAAAAGTGTAATTAAGTAATTGATTGATTATTAATTGTATTATTAGACAAGTGGAGGACTATCGGGATTTAGAAGATACAGCCGTGTTAACAATGACTACCGTTTTTTCTACTCTATAGGCATTATGTTTTATCTTTAATACATATTTGTTATACTAAATGAATCAATATGCATATAATACTGTTTATTGGCACATAGCTAGCGTATAGAATAACATAACACCTTTAGATACATTGGTGCATATGTTGTCACTTGTATAGCATATCAGGTAACCTGTTAATTAGCTTATTAATGTTTATGGAAACAGTTATTACAGCTTCCTTTCTTAAATACGTTAGGAGAGAATTCGTTGCAGCCACACTCGCCACATGGGCCAACGGCTGAAGAAGGAGGACCGTTAAGTGCATCCATCACCGATGCTGGTAGATATGCATGATTGCTGGGAGTAGATGTTACTGGTTGTGGTGGTGTTGCTGTTGCCGACATGGGTCGCATAGTAGGTGGTTTGGCACCAGTGGGTCTAGGTGGCGGTGCAGAACTACTACCGCTAGCATGTCCTGTACTTGCTACCGACGATTGTCGTGCGTAAGGTGGTCGTGGTGCTGATACTGCCGATGCTATAACTGAAGCGGCCGATGCTACTTGTGGAATGGATGGATAAACGGGTGCTGGAGGAGAAACTACAGCTGCAACAGGAGCAGGTGGAGCAGGAGGAATAGCGGCAGCAGTAACAGTGGGTGGATTACAAGGTTTGCAATAGTTTGCCGGAAACATACCACGTCGTAAAACTCTACCACCATCACGAATCTCGCCAACCCACCAACCTTCGTCAATCTCTTCTACTACAGCAATCTTATCTCCTTTAACAATGGATAATTCATCCTCATCTGCGCCATCATAATTATACAATGCCTCCATGTATCGTTCATTCGTAGCCGGTGCAGCTACTGGTGCCACTGGTGCTATAATAAATTAGCAATAATCATTTAGTTAACGTTCATATTGTATTAATTAAGCTATTTACCTCTGGGAATGGATGCTGGAGGTGTGGCAGCTGCCTGATATGAAGGCTGACGTAGTGGATTAGCCAGTGTAGATGCAGTAGATGTAATAGGAGAATGAGGAACACGACTAGCATATGCAGAATGAATACTTTGCGTATCAGATGGTTCAATATTAGACTCTTCCGCCTGACTTGTTCGTCGTTTTGATTCGGCAAATACACTAATGGTGTATATTTATACATAAGTATTTATGCTAAATAATAGCTCTTTAACTTACGGATCACCCAATGCCTGTTTAACAGTGGTCATAATTTCTAATCCTTCACGGAAAAAGTCAAGCTGGGCCTCTACAAAACCAACTAGATCACGGTGCTGTGTTTCCTATTATATAAATTCGTATTAATTACTATTCAATATACATATACATATACATATACATATATATATGTCTTGTATCCATTACCTCCAATTCACTAATAGCCACCATTTTATTGTGTGTATCAGCCATGGCTTCCTCGTAACGAGACTGTGCTGCTCGCATATCTTCCTCTAATTCAGGCCGTTCTCTTTTTGACTTTTGCACTTTATTTGTTTTTGAATCAAAATCAAGTCGACGTGCCTCCAATTTTTTACGTAATTGCTAATAAATCATTTCTGATTAACATTGGCCAATCTTTGTATTTACAACAATTGTCTGCCTACCTGATAATCTTTAATTTCATCTTTAGCGCGTGCCAAGCTATCCATAAACCCGGCTTTTAATTTGACCGAATACTGCACTTGAGTTTCGGCCAATTTTTGAAATCCATCACCGGTTTTTACCAAAGACTTGCCTATATACACTTAGTAAGTATAGACCCATACTAATTGTATCGTAGCTATCTACCATATTCCGAGTCGTTGCCTAGCTGCGATCCTAGTGTAGACATTGTAATACCCAGCGACTCCATTAATAAATATTTATCTGATTTGGTGCGTTTTACTATGCAATAGCGTATTAGACTTTAATGGAGTAGATTCAATAGCATTACCTAGCGAATTCATGTACAGCTCCGCCACAGTACTAATATTATCGACAAAATCGTGCTTCAGGTCTATTTCATGTTCCAGTTTACGAAATTCCTCGCTTGTCTCCGTCTTGGAGGACATGCCTAGTCGCTCGCCCGTCCACTAAACACAATCATAAGCTATACTGACGATAGATATAATATCGGTTATCGCTATTTGTTTGTCGCTGTTGTTACCTGACGTAATCGGGTTAGATTTTTAAAAGCCATGATGAAGGTAGGGCAGTAGAATAGGCTGAAGTTAATATATAATACGTCTCAGTATTCTTTAGTTATTTAATAAAAAGCGCTGCGTGACAACAATTAAAGAGAATTGAAAAAAGTAGAAACGTAGGTGGGAGCCGAGCAAAATGAAATAAATAGACGTTTATTCAACAACCATCATAGTAATTACTAAATTGATCATATGGCTCAACTGACTTGTGTGTGTGCTCTACATAAAAATAGCTTGATGGGATTTATCCTATGCAGATTGGTTGATTGACTATTCAACAATAACTATATCATTCTGTTTGTTGAATAAACGTCATCTTATTTCATTTTACTCATCACTTCTTGCTGCTGTTACCGTCACTGTTTATCTATATGTAAGTGAATGACGGTAGACATCGTTTGATTGTTTACTCAATCTATGCTATGCCATAGCTTCAGTCGTTTACAGTTGCTATTATGAGGCCCTTCGTTTCTTATGGCAATGCTGCCTGTTGCAGCATTCTTAGCGTTATCGGTATCGTATTTCTGGTAAGTGTTGATGCATATACTGGCTATAGAGATGGCAACAGGCTTATTAACCATATATGCTGCGATTCTAGTTGATACTAGGCCATCTCTTTGACACTGAAGCAGAACAGTATACCGAGTCGAAGAACTCGCCGGCTGATCCTCATGGCGTTGCTCATGCTTGCTATGTAGCTGCAGCCATCTATGCTGGATTTGTTGTCTGCTGTGGCGGTCAGGTAAGTTAGCAACAACACGATACAATGTATGCGTACAGCGTTTAATTGATCTTAATCTAGCTTCTGCTACATAAACGTATACCGCGCACCGATTATGCTGCTTTACCCCAACATTAAATTACTGTTTTCTATTCTTACCATCATTGATTGTTTATAAGTTTATTAATTAATTTATTAATTAGCTGATCGCTTGATTGCTTAATAAGTGTGTATAATGTGTAATCAATGGCACTATAAACCATGCCAACATGGTAATAATAATACGGTGATGATGATAATGAAAAACAGATTAACGCCGGGCAATTCCGGACTCGACGCATAAATGACACCTTCAGAGCTAATAAGGGACACGCTATAGATAGCAATGACATTTCCCCAACGTGCATTGCCACGTCATATCTGTGCCATCTATAAAATGTATCAGTTTTCGCTACCTCGTCTCATTTCTCTTCGCTCAGCTCTTCTTCTTTTTCTTCGACAGCTTTTGCAAACGTGCACGTGTGTATTTTGATTTAACTTCAACATGGTCGTCAAAGTTGGTATTAACGGTTTCGGTCGTATTGGCCGTTTGGTCTTCCGTGCCTCGTTGGACCGTGACGATATTCAAGTTGTCTCTATTAATGATCCATTCATTGACGCTGAATACATGGTAAGCATTCGCGTGTCTGTCCTATCGTATAGAACGGTATATGCTAATAATGATATTTCTGCTGCTTAATGCAGGTCTACTTGACCAAATACGACTCGACCCACGGTCGTTTCACTGGTACTGCTGAACAACAAGGTGACAAGCTAGTCGTCAACGGCAGAGCCATCCACGTCCACGCCGAACGCGACCCAGCCAACATTCCATGGGGCAGCGATGGTGCCGATATTGTCGTTGAGTCTACCGGTGTCTTCACCACCACAGAGAAGGCCGGTGCTCACTTGAAGGGCGGTGCCAAGAAGGTTGTCATTTCCGCTCCATCGGCTGACGCACCAATGTTCGTGGTTGGTGTCAACTTGGATACCTACAAAACCGACATGAACGTCATTTCCAACGCTTCCTGCACCACCAACTGTCTTGCTCCATTGGCCAAGGTCATCCACGACAACTTCACCATTGTTGAAGGTTTGATGACTACCGTGCATGCCGTCACTGCCACCCAGAAGACCGTCGACGGTCCATCCGGCAAGGACTGGCGCTCTGGTCGTGGTGCTGGCCAAAACATCATCCCAGCCTCCACCGGTGCCGCCAAGGCTGTCGGCAAGGTTATTCCATCGTTGAATGGCAAGCTTACCGGTATGTCTCTACGTGTGCCAAATCCCGATGTATCTGTCGTCGATTTGACCTGCCGTATCGAGAAGGGTGCCTCTTACGATAAGATTAAGGCTGTGCTTAAGGAGGCCAGCGAGTCCTCTCTTAAGGGCATTTTGGCCTACACTGAAGATGAGGTCGTATCTAGCGACTTTATCGGTGACAGACACAGCAGCATCTTCGATGCCAAGGCCGGTATCTCTTTGAACGACAACTTCGTTAAGCTCATCTCCTGGTATGACAACGAATTCGGCTACTCCTGCCGTGTGCTCGACCTGATTGCTTTTGTTGCCAGCAAGGGTCTCTAACTTTCCAAGTATGGCTGATCTAGCTATTGCACAATCCATCAATAAATATGACTGTCGTCTGTTCAAATACATAACCTACTTAACACTGTCTGTATTTTGATAAACATTTGTTGCGATGGCAAAGATTACTAATAACAATAAACAAATCATATTATGCCGACTGCTATTCATTGCTACTAGTCACTACTTGGTTAATTTAAATCTAGATATACACTGATACATATAGCACGGCGTAAAGGTTTAAACAATGGTGAATACAGATCGCGGAGGCAGCTTATTGAACTCGCAAAACTTTATTGCATCCAATCGATTTTTAATTAGCCAACAAGTCGACGCAGTTTTATTTTTAATCCTATTCTGCTTTGCTTGTACGCTACATGTTTATCGTTATATTCAAACGCAATCAAATTGTCATATTTTACTAATATGTAGCGCGTGCATTGAGATCATTGCATCAGTCGCTGTACTCGCTGGAAGTATCAGTCATAATGGTCCATTGGCCTTGGTGTCATTGCCGGCTGGTATATTTGCAACCTGGCTTATACAAGCAGTACTAGTCCATTTGCTGCTACAATGGTAGCTACTTGGGATAATCATTATTTATTAGTAATCTAACACTTGAATTAGGAATCATTCTGTACGAGAAATAATAGGCAAGAAAACCGCACTGATACATCATTTTGGCACAGTAGCACTTGGTTTACTTTCAATTGCTAATAGTGTACTACTTGCCAAGTTCACTCTGCTCTACACCTATTCGCTGGCTATTGATGTTAAAGAATTTACCATATTCATCTTGCTATATCGTATTGGCTATGGACTACGTCTGGTTGTGGAAATACTGCTGTGTTGTGTATCAATGGGACTCGCGCTTGTTGTCTTTTCTAGAAGATTGCCTATGCCGGCCAGCAAGTATCAGCAAGCAAGCATATTAATATTTACCTATTTGCTGTTGTTAATTGCTGATTTTTGCAATATCTTACTATTTCACTCTATTAGCAGTATGGCTATTGCTGTTGTATTAATAGTTGCAGCATTTCCACGTAAAATGCTAGTCAGATGCGAGGTTGTCGAAATTGATTCTGCTTCTAAAGAAATGGAGTTTGTATGTGTTGAGGAATAAATAGCAATATAAATAGTCATAAATATTACAATTCAACTTTTAAAATCAAATGGCTAAATACTTTAATTTGCTTGCTATGTCATTTTGACAGCATATTATAATTTAAGCGGCTGGACTAAACAGAGGTTGAAAGATAGTTTTATTCAATAACTGAACTTGGATATAATAGAATTATTTAACACTAATTACTCTAACATGTTAACTCATGGATCGTTAATTAACTCCATATCATCCAAATTGTTTGAACTCGATTCTGACCATGGAAAAGAATCGATTAAGCGTATATTATCTGGTAGTAGCTCTAAAAGATCAGGCCACACATTCCACGGCCATACATTTTCGTCTCTTAACGATGGTGTAGGCAATGCAGAAATACTTGGTTTGGGACTGGAAGAGAGAGATGTGGAATGGTCATTACTATTACCGTCATTACCATTACTATAATTAACCGTGCTTGTCAATGTATTCTCGGCAGCCGGTGATCTTGGTAACTCATCAAACCTTACAGTACCGACAACTACCCAGTCGATTGTTGGAGACGCCATGGGCGTAGATGACTTGTCTACATTAAGAAGCGTCGACGATGGTTGCAATTGGGATAATTCATCGAGTAAATGTCCATCGTAAATTGATAGTGTATCATCGAACAAATCAACTGTTTTACCCAATATCTGACTAACAATATTGTTTTGCTTTTCCGATGGATTGGGCAGTATAGCCGATTGTCCCAAAATAACAATAAACAGCGAGGAGAAAAGCACAAGTGTTTGCCATCGTCTAAACGCTAAAGCACACCATATCCATAGCATAACTAAATGAAAGTCAACTAGAGGTAATCAAATCGGTAAAAGCGCAATATTAAATAAAGATTGCCAACCTTCGATAAAATACGATGTTATGGTTGTTTTGGTAACCATTTTGTTTTTAATTGATCTTTAAATCCAACAAATTATTATTATGTTTTAAACTGTATGTGAATATATAATGTAGGTTTAGCTTGCAGATGTATATTTAGTATGAATAGAAGATATGGTCAATTATTATTTAATTGAACGTGTAATTTACATTAAGCCATATCATTGGCGATAGCCATATAAAAATACGGTAATATTATTTTTATTTATTATGTATGTCATCACTTTATTTTCTATACTGTATTAAAAGTTGGTGTTTACGTTTACCGCTGATGCTGAGTGACTATTATTATTTGTTTATCTTGTTTATTACATTTACTAATATGTTGGTTGTAATTTATTTACATTATTATAAATTTAACACAACTACTGCACAAATTAATTAAAATAACGCCTATTAAATTTATTATTAATAGTGACTATTTAGTTAATTTAATTCAGGCACAAAGCTTATGATAAGCGTTGTCTCTTTAGACATCAATATCATATGCCCAAATGAAACTGTACAATAACATACTTCTGGTATTGGGAACGTATGAATATTCACGTCACCAGTGTTGGCATCAATAATGCAGTATTGATTAGTGTTATAGTAGTAGCCAATGATCTTTGTATCAATAATATGCTGAAAGTAACAGCATGTATTGTATATTTTACTTATATCGATGTAATGCTGAATCTTTCCATCCATTAGCGAGATGATAACTAATTCCGAACGGCTTCCTGAGCAAAATGCAACCAAGTTATATTGTGGAATTAAAACTGGTTTTTCATGTTCATTTGCTTGATAGTTGCATTCAAGAATAACTCCCTTACTTAAAGAGATGACTTTAATGTAACGTTTCCAATGTGCTCTATTGCAATCAAATACTCTATGTTTGCAGTAAAATAAAATCCGATCGCTGTCAATTGAATAGAAATCTATCCATTCTAGAAATCTGGAATCTGGTATTGTGAAGCTATCTGAGATGATTGTAGTTATTTGTGCTGTGCCATGATCGGTTACCATTAAGTCAGCATCAGGCGTCAATGGCACACGGGTTATCTTGTATAAATTTTGTTTTCATAACTATAGTATTGCGAAAGAACAATTTCATTGTTTTCCGCCTTATGTATTTTAAACCTTCTCCATAGCCAGTATCTGGAACATTAAATATTGATATTCACGTAATTCTGTCTTTAAAAAGCTGTTATAAAATAGTTGGACATTTTCACTATCTTCAAAGTTGAAAAGCAGCGGAGACATGCATATAATTCTACCATTCCAATAAGCATTGAAATCAACAAATTGCAGCAGTTGGCAATTATTTGCATTCCATACTTGAAGCACTTTTAAAGGGGTTTCCTGTAGTATAAATGTATAATTACACGCATGCCATCATCAATGTCGTTCGCTTGTTGTTGATGTTGATAAAATCCTATAAATCTTATCGATTCTAAATAGTTTTTATCCAGATCTAGCGAATGAATGTTAACCATATTCTTTGGCGAAAGTTTAAGCAAATCAACTTGCAAATCTTTATGAATTGCGATTGCAATCCAGCCTGGATAGCTTGCAATAATTGATTCCTTAGGATATACTAGCTGTCTTATTATATTTATATCAAAAGGCTCCATATGAACCGTTGACGTTGGTTTGTTCTTTTGCCATTTGAATCTAGTTGATACGCTGATTATATCGTTGAAACCAAGTAAGTTTTGATTCAAGTTCATTTTAGCATCCGTTTCTGTAGTCTCTACTTTTTGCTCTTGTTCTAACTGCCATTCTGACCAGTCAATGGCAGTGTTGATATCACGAGGAAATTTCTGTTGATACAATTTGTGCCAAAAACTATTGTAGCTTGTAATGGAATTATAAAGTAGTTTGCAAGTGCATGCCAAAGCAATGTGGCAGATGGTTCACTCAAGAGTGATATTGATGAACATCTCGACAACTTGCCATATCTTTGGTAGTGTGTTGCTATTTTGCGTTGACATGATGGGAATAAAACTGAACAAAGATATGTTTACTTGTAGCGAACAAGGCCTTTGGATTAAATGAAATGACATGGCGAACTGCAGATACAATACATCTAAATTGAATGTTCCAGCGCTAAGCATAGCCTGTTTATGAAGCAGTTTGACATTTATATGCGCATTTCAATCCAATTTGATATTTATTTAATCTAATTTGTAAAGCATCATTTCACTTTCTATTCTGTATTGAAAGCTATTTTCATGATTATATTGGATCTTGATATGATACTTTTTGTTTTACTATTATGCTCATTGCTTTGTTTCTTTTGTGTTTCCACTTTAAACGCATTTTAGTATGTATTCAGTGATAATCGAATGCTATTCTGTTAATAGTCTTGTTTCTCTGTTGCCTTCCCTACTTTATTAATATAATTGATGTCAGTGTTTGTAACAAATCATCACTAGCTATTTTCTAGTTATTTATTTTACCATTATACATTTCAAACACACATTGTTTTTAATATTTGTAAGTAGCAATATGTTTATTAAATCAACTATGTTGTTTGATAATAACTGTGGATGTTTTTATTTTTATTCATTTTACTTTATTATGATTCAAGAGTAAAATATATTATATACTATTAATGTGCTATTATTAGATAAGTTGGTTCAAATAATTATCTATTAAATGTACCGTACTTTCTTTAACATCGCAGCAGTTGTGCCATATACTGGCCTAGGTTAAGAGAATGTCAGCATAATAGAGGTCATAACATGTGATCAAGTCACTTCATTCTATATTGCTAAAACATGAATACAATGCATGTAAGAAGAATTTGAAGTCATAACTTTTAGTCAAATATTAGGCTTTAAATAGGAAAATAATACTAAAAAACTATCAAGCTGGATGTATACTTACATTGCATCAACTCTTCAACAATAAGCATGTCACTATATAAAAATGATTATGCTAAAATGGTAAAAGCTGTATCATAAATTTAAAAAACGCTACTTTATACCTTTTACAATCCACTGGATTCGGGCATAGTTTTCACGTCTATGTGTATTAAATAATCAGCAAAGTGATCATAGATTTTAGATAAAAAAGAATAGAGAAAACGATTAATAGCAGAACAGAATTAACTTTATCTAACGAATCTGATGTTGTATTTGAAAATCAAGATGAGATGGAAAACGATAGAAAGTGAAAGAAAAATGTGATGAAAGCAATTCTATGGAAGTTACAATAGAATCACAGTATACAAACAAAAGTTAACTGATCATGATAGAAATGATGACAAATACAGACACATCATGAAACAGCAAAGAACTGCTGTTACTTTAAAAGAGGACATTGTAGCTAAAAATAGTGTCTTAATTTTTAAAAGACTTTAAATAACATTTGGGTTTTAAGTACTAGGTTTTAAATTGCTAACTGCAAACTACAGTTTTAACAAATGAGCAAACAAATGTATAAATATCATTAAACTAACTATTTTTATCAGAGTATGAATGCAGGCATTTTATACACTATGTAGATTTACTTAATACTACCTAGCCTTGTTGATTTTCTATATAGCTATAATATTACTTTATATATAAAAGTTTATTCTAATAGATTACTATCGACCTCAGGGCAACATATTGCCTTATTGGCGTTGGTATATTACAGCTAGTAGTGGCAATATTTATTTGAGTATTTCTTGGTAAAAAGTATGAATAAATGATATTGTACGCATTAAGCAAATATGTGGACTTTAAAACAGATTCAGTGAATTGTCATAGCTGAGACATGATGGATAGGCGAAGCAAAACATGAAAAGTAATAGAGAAGCTATTTCAAGTAATAAGGCAGGCGCGTGCATTCGAACAATTCATACTTGAAACACACAGTCATTAAAAGTTGTCTATCTAGCAGCATAGTTTAGCTTTTTTTTGATATAGTCAACAACTATCAAAATTGCTTTAATTTGTAAGGCACCCTTTCTATTTTGGGCCAGTTTAAACGAGGGTTCGATTTGAAGCTATATAAAGAGTCATTGTTTCTCATCAATTGTCGCCAACTTTACTATACAGACACTTTTGCTTGCCATGTCCTCCACTCTATCGTTTGAAGCGTTCTGGGCGCACGTAGACCTTGATGTTGATCCGTGTAAGCAAACTTATCGTTTATTAAGTGACCACTTACATAGCTATATGTAGACAACTACGGGGGTGCATCATCATTTAAATCATCGCAGCTATCCATACCGGTGGTGCCTGACATCCAAAATTTCAGCAACTTTAATCCAGAGGACAATGGTGTCGTGGTAGTTCCAGATATCAACCATCGCCAATAATTTGATGATGGCTTTCGCCTAGCAAGTTTGTGGTGCCTATACAAATCCGTGGTATTTCAAGTGCCGCCTTGCACCCAAAAACACAGAATGCCGCTTTGGATACACTTGTTTACACTGGAGCCGTATCTCTCCTCTTCCTTACTTCTTTGCTATTTATTCTTTATTCTATTTCTTGCTGCCATATACATATACATACACACACATAATACTCTGTGCTTATTTCCTTTTTTTCACTTATATACACACTTAAAGATAATTCAAGTTACAAAAAACTCAAATGCAGCTTTACTGGTGCCGCTATATATGTGTCGACCGTATATAAGCCAGCGCCAGTAATTACTGTGCATTACCTACTTACTGCGCAAAACATAAACCATATAAATAAAAACACATGTAAAAAGTATACAACTGATTTCTATTTGTATAAAGCGTAGTTATTACAGCTCATTTACAACGCTATACTACGATGATGAGCGTTGAACATTCTACCAGTGAAATGCGTACTTGCTTAATGCTACTCTGGTTCTACTTTCCTATTGTCACTAGAGACGTAATTGTAGCTAAGCCTTGTAAGTCTTTATTAAAAGGCAATTTACTTAAATAAACACACACCACGTATATATATATATATCATGCTATATTATCAATATTCAAACACTTTGACTATTCATTTAAATTTATGTCATCTTGAATAGTAGTTTATAAAAATATAGCTATTAATAAATAAATACTGCTTATTAGCAAATTATAGACTAGTATAGAACGATATAGAACATAATGACAATATATGAATAAAGGTGACGAATCTATAGCGTATACACTAAGTGAAAGCAATGAGAGCAATGGGTCAAGTTTACAATAAATATAACTACAACAAACGAATAACAGCATTAAATAATATGCTATAGTATGAATATAGAATATATGTGTATTGAATATATGCATACTGAATAATCTATCTATGATAATGAGTATTTTTTATGTCACTCACCACCCGCCCTCATCTTCAATAGAACAACTGTCAAGTTCAATTACGCGAATATTAGCAAAAAGTGTCATTTGACACCAAATCACACTAAATAAATACTTGATAATTTAATACACTTTATACACTTAATCAACCAACCAATTAATTAATTAATTCTAATATTTTTAATTTTGAATCATTTGTCACAACTGCTATTATAGCAGTTTTTTTGGGGGAAGGGGTATAAAACTAGCAAGGATAAATGTCAAGAATAAAGAGAAAGACACAAAATGAGTGACATTGGATAAGCGTCGTACTATATCGGAATAAAGACTGGATGATGAATGGGAATAAAACGATGGCCATACAGGAAATAATGAAAGGTAGTTAGTTAGGATACAGCAACAAAAATATACGCTTGCAAAATAAAGTGTGGAGAATTGAAATAAAATAGAAAGAGAAAAGGATATAGAATGCATCTAGCAACTACATCAATAATAGGAATACTATGTAATAGATATAGTCAGCGGATGAGTGAATAGTGGCTAAATAATAAGAATAAGAATAGTGTAGTGTTTACCAAACACAACTATCGATCGTAACGGGCATTTGGCTGGCATCGCCATTAGCACCACCACCATGAACTGGACGACAAAGGAATCGATCGAGATCTAGATTGCCTTGTGCATCGCGGAACATACTTTTCAATTCGTTGACTTGTTCGATTGTCAACATACTACCATTGGTGGTGCATCGCGCAGTGTACACCTTAACGATACTGGCGAGTCGGGCATCCATCTCAGTGGCGGGTGTCAGATGGGCACGTAGCCATGGCATACGTACAAGTAAATCGCCCGGCGAACAACGTTTTTGTGGATCCAGCGATAATAGTGCTTCGATAACGGCGCGTTCACGTTCGGTAAACGTGCCAAGGAATCGTTCACGTCGATTAATGAAGTAGCGATAGCCAGCATCTTCATCAACATCGGCCTTCTCCCAATGGAAGCAGCGACGTACCAAACATAGATAGATAACACCAAGTGACCAACTGTCAGCGGCAAATGGATCATAGCCATGATCGTCAGAAGCGCCTTGATTACGTTCACGGGCCAGTTCGTAAGAGGCAGCGGCAGTCAACACTTCAGGTGCAACATAGGGATCACTACCATGGATCTGGTGTGACTTAATCACATTACCATTACGTTCACGAGCCGATGCAGAACTACCAAATCGATAAGTCGAAGTGAACCTGATGGATCAACACAGGCATTTTCTAGCTTTAAATCCCGATGAGCTAGACCGTGACGATGAAGATGAGCAACGGCATAGACGAGTTGAGCAAACAGACGATCCCGTTCTTTAATAGTCATATCTTCGCTACGTTCAATGACGGCAAATAGATCATCAGGATAGTAATCGGTCACGAGAACTGGAACATCAGCTGCACGGTAGCCAGCCTTACTGGCTTCAATGGCCGAGGCTTCTGCACGACCCATTTCCGTAGATGGCAATGATAGAGCATGAGCACGTGTTGATTTGTTCATGCGGTATACGCCAAGTGTCTGCATCAAATGGGGATGCGCAGGCAATGTCTGCGCCAATGTAAGTTCACGCCGTACTTGTTCTGTATCACGTCTAAAGAATTTAACGGCTACTCGTTGATTATCTGACTTGCGATGGTATAGACGAACTGATCCACCAGTACCACTGCCTAATACAACACCAGCAGGCTTGTAATATGTCTCAAGTGGATCATATCGACCATTATGGCTGTTGCCATGCGTTGATGATTTGTGGGGACGGAATACTTTGCGCAATAGTGCATTGACTGCCGTAGACACTGGACGGTGTGGCTTACTACGACGACGAGCTGCATCGGCCGCATGACCGAGTGCATATTCACCGGTTGATGTGGATTGGGCTGGATCATAAACGGTAAATACGCTTGTATTGGCCGTGTTAATAAACGATTCTGTCGTAGCATTATCCATAACAGATAGATTGGGACGAGATTTAGCGGCATCTAGCTTTGAATCGCGTTTTGCTTCTTCTGATTTACGTGGCACAGCAGCCTCAGGACAAGAGGCGAGTCGGCGTGGCTGTGTGGTGGCCAATTCATCGGCATCTTCCGTTTCCGTATCTTCGCCTTCAATATGACTGGTAACGGCAATCGATGTATCACGACAAACCGTATTGGCAATGGATAACCAGCCGGTACTTGGTTGACCACGTCCTGAACTTACAGAGACGGGTGTCATAGGCGATAAAGGGGTCGCTGCCTCATCGGCCATCATTACCGCTTGGAGTGGCGTTATCTGTCTCGAAGATGAAGCATATGACGAGCCGGATGAAACTGTAAACTCTTGATAAGTCGCTGATGGCGTCAAAGCGGGTGTATTTGCCCGAGATGCATCCATACTCCAACGAGTAGACTCCTCACCAAACCAAGTATCCGTGGATGATGAACGAATATAGTGTTCGGAATGAGCAGATGTCGATGTAATCGCTGCCTTCGATTTACCAAGTCCCTTTTTCTTACCACCGTTACCTAGACGTGAAAATAGCTTATTAAGCTGAGCCTCGGTGGATTGTGCTTTATCCGGGCCCGGCATAGAGTTCAATGTATGTTCTGCCCCTTCAACAAAGCAACACTGCTTTTACCACGACGATGCTTTTGAAGCTTGCTTGATGCTGCTGCTGCTGTTTGTGGCTTGCCATCAGTGGAAGAGCACGATGCAGACGATGCAGTTGATGCAGCACTGTCCTGCACCAAATGCGAAGGGCGGTGTATTCCACCAGCAATATTGCTATGGGCAGCTGCAGTGGCACTGTTCTGATATTCATCAGTACGGCGAAAACGTGCCCCCAACAGAGATTTAAGAGAAACCATGTTGGTTGGTTGGTTAGTGAACACGCAACTGTACAGACAGTGGGTGAGTTCGTGTCTAGTTGTAATAGACTAATTATCTATAAAAGGTAGACAACTAGAGCAATAACTAACGAAGACCAGTAGAGCTGGTACGACCAATGTACGTTGAATAAGAAAAAATAAAATAAAGAAACAGTCTACTCCCGACTGAAAAATAAAATATAAAGTAGGCAGTAAAGCAACGCAACTGTGAAACAATGAAATAACACTCTTAAACAAATGCCAATATTTATGCACTACTCTCTAACACTTGGTCAATGTTTTAGCTGACAATAATACTAGTAGAAAGAGAGAAGAGGGAGGGAGGGAGAGAGTGATGACAAGCAAGAATCCAATGATGCAATGACAAAGAATGAGATGTTGCAATAGTGTTATGTGAAGTAACACGTTTTAAGCAAGTGCTATTGTAGAATAAAAGACAAAGAACAAGGAGAGATACGGCTGAGTAAGCGAGCATCACTAAAAACAAATCGCGCGTCTTACTGTTCGCTCCTTTTCCCCAATGTATTTATATATTTGTCGAACGGAGTGAACGACACACGCGTCCGATAACCGGCGTACAACGTGTATGGAAGACAACGGCCATGACTGCTACACCACCACCACTGTTGCTGCATCAGTCATTGTGAAATTGATTGGCCGAGGCCAACAAAGTGTGAAGACATGTGTGTGTAGGAATAAAGGCGCGGAGTTGCAATGCGGATGACTAGATGCCACTAAAACGGATAAATATCGGTAAAATAAGACTCGGTTATTCGGCATTTCTACATTGCCCCTATTCTCACTCCTTTTACTAATATTTCCTTCTCTCCCTCTCTCTTCCATCCTATTTAGTATAGATAGATGATTGATGATAGATAGGTAATTTAAATGAGGGAGGAAGATAGTTACACTATGCTTATCTGGTCAGCGTAACGATAATATCGATGATGACTCACCTATAAATATAAAGTGAGACCAATTCATTGGTGCTAACTTTAACTAAATAGCAACTATCTATCTTGGCGATGCACAATACGCATAATAGATGGCGTGGCTATTGATTTCTCGTTGACAGCCTACTTACATTGACTAGTCATTTGTAACACTATTGTATTCTTGGCATTTTTAATAAATGGTTATTGTTTAGACTTACAGAAATTGATGGGTCATTGTTAATGATCTGCACAATGTACGTGTGTGTGTGCGCGTGTATCATCGACACATCATCATGACTCGTTTGTTATCACTGTTGTGGTGATTATTGTTGTAGTGTCATGTTGATTAATAGAAATGGTAATACTGAGTACTAATAACGAATAACGGTGAGTGAATATTTACATGGCCTAGCTAAAAACGAATTGCAGATACTTGTATATGTGCGATGAGTCATGCAGTGAGCTGCAGCTATTCACCGAGTTATGCTTTTAGTCTGTTGAGCCATTTGTCGTCGTCGTACCTTTGTATGGCGTATGGCGTATGGCGTATGGTGTGTGTATCTATTTACACTAACGCCGCCACCCCTTCTCTTTCTTCTATTAGTCAGTGTCGGACACCATGTATTAAGAAGGAAACAGGCTATGACCATTAAGCACGTGCAGATGGCGTGCTTGTATCAGCCGTCCCATCTAGTTACTTGCTTGTTTGGTCAATGACGGAGTCAAGCAATATTCTATAATAGTCACTCTATCCATCATCTTAATGGTAATGATTATCGGTAGTGTTATTTGTGGAGTTAACATATAATTACCCATCGGCTATTAATGACACCCGATAGGTAGATTAGTGAATTGCATTATTTATTTTTTGTTTTCTGTTTTTTGTTTTTTGTTTTTATTCGCTATCTAGTGCCGTAGTCGTTGCCAATACTCCGTCTTATCGATCAATACGTATAACCGAGTAGCCGAGTGCGTATATTACATATCGATACTATATTTTATTTCATTCATTTATTAAATTTAATAATTCCCACCATTTATCTGAATTAGTCCATTCGTTAATTAGTTGCTATATATGAATTATTTTCATTTTCTATATTTATTTTTAGCTTCTGATTAATAAACAATACCAAGTCGGTTGATAAAACACGTGGTAATGGCTGGTAAAACTTTTGAGCTCTTTTCTTCTTTCTTGTAATTCACTATTCAGCTATTCATTCATTGGTAGAATAAAAGGACGCATAATGAATACATTTACAAGTGCTAAGGAGCTACAAGAAACGCAACAAGGGGAGGGACAGTCGAAACAGGTACGTGGTATAGTGCAGTACTGGTGTTTTGACTTTGTCTACTAACTACAATGAACTACCTGGTAATAGCGATTAAAGGCGGCAGTATGGCATGCCGTCGGTAAAATGTGTACAGCCCATGGTAACTAGAAGAGACAAAATACAGTATTACAATAATTAAATAAAATATATTATATCCATTATTAATGTTACAGAAAGTACTATTCAGTTGACGGTGACGCCTCAATTTATCGCGGCATTGTCGGAAATGGTCTATTATCATATGGGTAAGTGATGAGTGGTATAGGCCAGTATTCATTGTTATGGCTATTGGTATTTGGCCTTGAATAAAACATATCCTGATACATTGACGCTGAATATCTACTAGAACGACTTGGCCAAGATCTGGAGGCATTTGCACAACATGCCAATCGTTCAACCATTAAAGTGGACGATGTCAAGGTGGGTGGCGTTGCCTTGAGACATGGCCTTGATTATTTATACATATCATCATAACTCTATTTCTAGCTATACGCCCGACATAATGAGGAAATGGTAACACTATACATAATACAATATAATATCACATCATGCATTTTATTAATAGATCAACTATTTTTATTACTTTTAATATTGCTAATAGTGTCAATTTCTACAACAAATCATGGATGAACAAAAAGCTAAAGATGATAAAGATGCACGTCCTCGTGGTCGTAAACGCAAAGTAAATAGATTGACTATTTTATTCAATAGCAATGCATAGATACGTGTAGATTGACTTTTTCTATTAATTGATATTCTAGATTGAAGCACCTTCATTAGATCCTTAACTATGCATACTGCTCATCTTGTTGATGGTGTTTATTCGTATTTGTCTTTAATTTGCCATAATTATAACACTGGTTTACGTTTCAACTGTTGTGTCAGTGGTTGGTTGGTTGGTTGTTGTTTGTGGTGCCTTGTCCTTTATCGTTTCAGCTGCTGCTTTATCTGCCTTAATAACCATACTTTCCACATGATTTAAATAAAGCGGTGCTGGTGCCGTAATAATTGTGGGTGTTGGTGGTAGATTAGCCTCTGGATCGAGCCATCCTGCCTAATTATTGTATATTAATTATAAGTTATTATAAGATCATTGTTGCTTACTGGTAACGTGATTCTATTTAAATGAAGATGGAGATTCATGATTGGAACGATGCCTTTTCGGCTTACTTTCTATATAATGTTGAATTTAGAAGAATAGACTATAAACAATATGTAATTCTTACCATAGGGCCTAGTACAACATATCCATATTTACGGTCACCTACAATGGGTGCTATATAAACGAATATTAATCTATTGAATAGAATAAAATATCAACAGTTTAACAAATACTTACATCGCAATACTAGGGCACAATGAGCACGTAGTTGATGCTTGCGACCTGTCTGTGGCCATAATCGTACACAAGATACAGGTCTCTAGTTGATTATTGCTTATTAACACGTATATTAGCTATTTTACTAGTATTAACTTACACCATGTACATCTTCCCGTTGGTCTAATACTTGATATTTTGTAACAGCACTCCATTTATTCTCGGTTTGTTCTATATACATATATACATATATATTAGATGAATAGCAGTTAGTATTTATATGTATATAAATCAAATAAGTTATTACCATTGGCTAATACTATCTTTTCCAATGGTGGTTCACCTTCAACACATAATGGTGTATCGATAGTACCCTCATTCTTCCTGGGCCATCCAGCAACCTGAGCTATATACTAATGGAATATATTAAAGTTAATACATATTAATATACATTAATATTAGGGTAACTGTAGATAACCTACTTCCTTGGTCATTGTACTATTACGAAACATTTCGCTCAACTTTATAGCTCCTGCCCGTGTTCTTCCCAATAGTAATACGCCCGTAGTAAGCTATAGAGGTATAAAGTATTAATAATAGTTATAATGGCTATAATTATTGTAAAAACACACCTTATCTAGGCGATGCACAATTCGTGGTGGTTCTGATTTTTCAAATTTCAATTCTATTATAGTGTTATCAATATTGTTATAATGGTTATTATTCACTTTGTTATTTCTTACCATCCAAATAATTGGTTAAAACAGCAGATTCAACGCCATCACCGCCTATTTAGATTGTTTGATAGTTTTAGATATACAGCTATTTTTATTGTTATTAAACATAAAACTGTTACCTTGAACAACGAGTCCACTTGGCTTCTGAATGGCTAATAAATGATCATCTTTGTATAATACATCAAATGACATTTTTGGCACTCTAGATCGAGATTGTGGCTATTATATATTAGATGTATTCATCAGCTAAACCGTTAGCTTACTTTATATTCGGTTTTCTCTTCATCGTGATCTTGACTTGAACGATCTCTTGCCATACCTCGAAGACCGAATACTGCAACTTGATCACCCGGTAATACTCTAAGACGAACATGGGTCTCGTCTTTGCTTAATATTACGCCATTTCTTACGGCTTGTACCTATTATAAACAGTCAGTGTTTGTATCTGCTTATTCTGTATATATGGGCTGCTTACTTTGCGAGAATTAACAATTTGTTGAATTACCGACTGAGGAAATCCAGTTTGTTCGCGAAGTAATCGGTCCAGGCGCATAATTCCATCGTCGGCTGTCTGTTTAAATACCGTCACTTCTGGATCGTCCCAGCTAATGCGATTCCAACTAAATCGGCTACGGAATGCCACTGGCATAACATGACACGGACCACGACACCGACTGGCTAGCAGGCTAGGTGGTCCAGACAGTCTAGCGCTGGACAAGCCGCGTTCTAAAGATAAAGAACGCACACGCACCCAAAGACCCTCCATAGTACAAGCTAAAAGTCCACTGTCGTTACTATAAGGATCTTTGAAGATTCATAAAATAAAAGAAAGAAGAAAATGGGTGGCGGATTTTAAATTATATACACACGCACACGCACACAAATATAGTTCATTCCTTTAAAAACTTATTTACAAGCTGATTACAATATTCCCCGTATTAGTGTTTATCTACTCTAGTATTGTTTATTTTATTTACTTTTTTTCTACTATTAAGATGGATGAGCAACTGTTGGCAACACTTGTCCAGCAGGGACAGACTAAAGAAAAAGAGCATGCACATTCTGATGAAGACCACGATGATGACCATAGCACTGATAATGACTCGGGTAGCGAGTATTTAGCACCTTCAAGAGTAGGTGAACTTGTAAATAGCACGTTAGTATTAAACTTACTATAGACACTTGATGTCTGTAATTATGGCTGGATTTATTTGTATACTAGCCTGCAATCACTGAGCGCTCAACTGGTCGGCAAACCGGTCCAAAAGGTGTGTTAGCCGATTATGCACAACATCGGCAAATAGAGCGGGAGCGGCAGGCAGCCGATCGATTGGCTCAACAGACAAAAATGGGGCGCTGCCAGCCCTCTATTACAACCAACGGTACTGTTGCGGTAAAAAAGAATTATAATGATGACGAGGAGGGAAAAGGAGAAGACGAAGAGGATGAATTATTACGAGAATTGATGGAAGAGTTGGAAATGGAGGATTTTGAACAGAATGCAGCTTTAAAAAGCTATCGCGATATGAGAATACGTGAAATGAAAGCGGCCAGGTAATTAAATGCGTGTATAAAATGTTTTATTTACTTAGTGTAATGATAGACCAGAATTTGGTGTTGTACTGCCCATTGGACAGCATAACTATGTTGAGGCCATTGATAAAGAAGTTAAATGGGTATCAGTTCTTGTATATCTCTACGAACCGGTAAGTCATTCAACAATTGTTATTGATTATTGAGTTGAGTAATTAACCGATGATTTAGAATCTGCGTGCATCTCAATTATTAGATGATGCACTGGCCGAACTGGCAAAAAAGTATATTTATGCCAAGTTTCTACGTATCCGAGGTCAAGAGGCTGACACTAGCTTTGATCAATATGTACTGCCAGGACTATTATGCTATCGAGGAGGATTGCTTGTAGGCAATTGGATGGGAATTGATAAAGAGATTATGCAGAATACCAAAGCCACTGGTGCTGCTGCATTGTCGGTTGAAACCCTTGAAGCGTTTCTACAAGAGTAAGTTGCTACAGTAAATAGATGAATAATGGCTGATCCTACGGTTATTTAGTAATAATATTCTTGGAGATTCTGATCAAGCTATTGGATCCACGTTTACTAAAGATAATTATACTGACGATGCTGATGACGATGACGATATTTAAATGATGTCTAGTTATTAAAGTATATAATAAAAATTGAAATTGTTACATAAAAGAATAACGTCAAAACAGTTAAAATATAAGAAAACTTATCCAAGTGTTAAAAATTATTGATATTGAGAATGGTTATCGTGTTTGTGACTGTGTTAATATATTGCCATTTGTTTGCAGATTAATAAATGTGTATATAGAATTCCTCAATTTCATTCACAGGCAATTTGAGTTGAATTGTTGGCGACTTTGATGTGGATATTTATATAACAAATTATAATGATTGGAATAAAATAAGTAATTAAAAACAAAAATAAAGCTGGTCAATCAAGCTACAAAATGTAATGCTCTATGTATTACAACAAATTTCAGGATTAGCTGTTAAATAAAACTTGTTTTAGCTTTCTTTATTATTTGTTAATATGCCTGGTCGATTTTAGTATCTTAATTCATAAAATTATTTAGTAGTGTTTGATTGATACTCTATGATTATATAAACACGCTGCAAAGATAATACTTATCATATATATGCATATTCCAATAGTTTTATTTAAATATGCGTATGCTGCGTAAAACGAACTAGAGAAATGCAATCTAAACAATAAATAAACTTTAAAAATATCCATTCAAGCAACAGATGATGGTTGGAATACATATAGGTTACAAGCAATACGTGTAAACAAGTAATATTACTTGCTATAGCCACTAATGCAATAAACAATAAATAATGGCTACATTTGACTGGGATGAGCTGATGGACGAAATTGGACAAATCTACACTCATGAGCAAAGAAATAATGACATTGGTGCCTGGGTCTATTGTTTTGTTATGAAAAAAACCGCTACACAACAGTCAATGATTAACGTTAACGATTGATCGACAACAACAAGACCTTTATTAACAACTGGCAGCAAAACACTAACCATGAATTGCTTATTTTATAGCTAAATACGATTCTAAATTAAATGCACGTACAAATCAATAGGTAAAGCGTTGTCAATACATTTATAGACTCGTTTGAATCAATTTGGATTCTGATGAGTACAAATGTGTTGGATCTGCTTTGTAAAGATCATCAACATCAGCAAATAGATCAGAGAATCGATAGATGATGATGATGATGTGCACATCTCTATACCTGATATCATATCGATGATGTTTCTGATCCATGTGCCTGAGAATATACGTGTATAGGATTTGTCGCTACTTATTATCAACTACCTCTTTCTTCCTCTTGTTCTATTGTCCTTTCTTCTCTATTGTTGCCATTTGTTTGCAATAGCAAAAGCGCATTTACTCGTTTTACTTTTATTTCCTACTGTAGTTTGTGAATATGTCTAAGGAAAAGCTTATTGTATTTGATACCACGCTTCGCGATGGCGAACAGGTAAATAGTTTAGTTTATTATTTATTAAGGCATCTGAATAACAACAAATATTAGTCGCCTGGTGTTACGTTTACGGTACCAGAGAAGCTGCAAATTGCTCGCGCCTTATCGCGTATGGGCGTTGACGTATGTGAAGCTGGCTTTCCTGTATCTTCAGAGGGAGATTTCGACGCCGTGTCGCGTATTGCTAAAGAAATCGGTCCGCTTATGGATGGCCGTGAAGCCATTGGTAAACCAATGGTAAGTTAAAAATAGACATCGTTGAGCCATGTGAATAGCTTACTAATTTACCGAACTTTTAATATTTTATCTAGCGTATTGCCGGTCTATCACGAGCTGTGCAATCCGATATTCTACGCACGTATGAGGCTGTGAAACGTAAGTTATAAATAAAATTGTTGTTTTTCTACACTAACGCATGCATCATCATTTGATTAGATGCACCATTGCATCGTATTCATATCTTCCTTGCCACTTCGGAGATTCATTTAACGCACAAATTGCGTATTTCCCAGGAGGAGTGCGTTAAGCGTGCTTGCGCAGCAGTGGAATATGCGCGCACGCTTTGTGATAACGTTGAATTTCACCCGAAGATGCGTGCCGTACTGAGCGCAAATTCCTTATCCACGTCCTTGGTGAAGTGATCAAAGCTGGTGCTACCACTCTGAATGTGCCTGATACTGTGGGCGTAAGTATAACGGGATAAATACTGTGCAAATGTATATTAATATGTACTGCTAGATTTGCACACCAGAGGAGTATGGCAGTATGTTTAAAGAATGATCGAGAAGACTCCAGGTGCCGATACAGTAAGTCAAAGAAAATAGATGAAATGGCCATTGAACACACACTTATGTTATTGTTTTAATTACTAGGTAACATGGTCTGCTCATTGTCAAAATGATTTGGGATTGGCAACGGCAAACACATTGGCAGCCATTCAAAATGGTGTTCGTCAGGCAGAAGTCACCATTAATGGTATTGGTGAACGTGCAGGTAATGAATTAGAGTAGTTGTTTATGACGTGTTATTTATCCATAATATTATAGGCAATACATCGCTTGAAGAAGTTATTATGGCTATTCACACGCATCCACACGATACTTTCCCAGTCTACCATCAAATTCATACCAAAGACATCTATAAACTATCTCAATTGGTATTGCAAACAAGTGGTATGGCCATTCAACCACACAAGGCCATTGTTGGTGCTAATGCTTTTGCACACGAGTCTGGCATTCACCAGGACGGTGTGTTGAAGCATCCAAGTACCTATGAGATTATCGATCCAGCTGAAGTAGGTGTGCCAAGCAATGCCATTGTTCTTGGCAAGTCGTCTGGCCGTAATGCTCTACGGGCCAAATTGGCCGAATTGGGTATTCAGCTGTCTGGAGAAGATGCCCTACAACGTCTATTCTCGCGCTTTAAAGCACTTGCCGATAAGAAGACCAAGGTGACTGACCATGATTTGGTCGCTTTGGCTGAAGATCAGGTTATTTCATCTGAAGCCAATGAACGCTTTGTACTGCGCCATCTTATGTTGATGTCTGGCACAGATACAATTAGCACGGCAACAGCTACAGTCATTGATACTCATGCTGCACCACTAGCAAAATCGTCGTCAACGGGCACACAATCATCCAGCTCAGGAAGCGAGGACGCAGTTGATGAAAAGACAGGGCCAGTCGGCCTAGCCATTGTAGATGCGGCTATTGGACATGGTCCTATTCAAGCTGTATTTGCTGCGTTGTTGCGTATTACTGGCCATCAAGACTTGGAACTACGTCACTACGAAGTACGCAGTATTGGTGGCGGTGAAGATGCGCTTGCCAAGGTATTTGTCAAGATTGCACGTACCGGTGCCGATACAACCCAAGTATTCTCTGGACAAGGTGCCGATAACGACACCATTCATGCCAGTGCTAAGGCTTATTTGAACGCTATTAATCGATATGTTTCAAGCCAATGAACTGACCAGTAATAATAATGGCTATTATGAAATACGAAAAGTAACGATGTGTTTTGATACAAGCTATAGTTTTGAATAAACGCGTTTCTTTTTATTCGATGTGACCAATTTACATATTAAGAAACAAACTATAGTAAAATAACTATTAGTTTAATGAATTAATATTTAACAACAACAATTTAAAGTGTTAAATGCACTATTTGATAATAACATAAAATCAGTATCTTTACATACAAGTAAATAAAAATCTATTAATAGATTCAATATTATTGTATTGTTTATACTTTGATCAAAGCTATTGACGGAATTAATTAAACAAGTAAACAAAAAAGAATAAATAACGATAACAATAATAATATTGAATTATAGAGTAGCTATTACTATTTGTGGCTATTTGATAATAAACTACAAATAAAGTAATTCCTATCTACTTAAATGGAAACGTTTTATTCATTTTAACCATTATAATCATCTTGACCAACATGCTATCCTTTGTTTTACTAATCTATAATAGATTAATACTAATCCCTTGGTTATAATTATACGATAGCAACAAAAAAGCGGCGACAAAGGCCTACTACAAAAGATAAAACGACGACTGTAGATAAACGTGGTGCTTGTTCTATTTATCGCTTATGTGTAACCAGAATGTAACAAATATTTTCCGAAGCCGCTCGTCTTCGCTCCTAGTCTCTGCACATGCTTGCTCTCCTTTCTCTATATCTTTCTCGGATAGGGATAATACAGCCAATGGCTGTGGAAGTGGTCGTACAAGCAATGGATTGTTTCCGTGTGTATGTGTGTGTGTATCTATATGTGTGTACTGTGATGGATATATTGACCACCATTCATTCATTCATTCGCTCCTACTTGCTATAACTGACACGCACACATCCATTTGCCCCACTTCCACTTTCAATATTATTGCCGTGTTGCATATGACACGTTAAGAAACTTTCTCCTTTCCTTCTATTTCTTCTTCATTCTTCGCTTGTCAGTTCACACCGATTGATAGCCACTTTTATTCTTCTTTCTACTCGCACCTTATTCATTCTACTCTGTTATCTTTTCTTTATTCTTTTCCTGCTACTTTTCTCTTCTTGCGCTAGTCGTGAGCGTTTTGCTTTTGTGACGTCGTCTACTGCTGCAACATCAATAACATAACCAACCACAACAATAGCAGCAACCAGCACTTAACACCTACCAATACTATCGCTATTATCGCCAATCCCGCTACTATTGCTACAAAAACAACAACAACAACAACAACTACTACTACTATTACAACAACTACTTTGCTGACGATTACCTACGTTGTTTTATTCTCTTTTTACTTATAATCAAATATCGAACTATCTTTGCATGCATGTAAACAGAAATGAACCCGATTGCCGACGACTCGCAGATACTTACCGAGCCAGTCGAATGGCCTGATTGGACAATCATTTCACCTCGTCGTGCTTCTACCTCTTCCACGACGGCGTCTACAGTCGTACCTGCTGCTACTGGCATGCGACGATCAACAAGCGGTGGTCATCGTGTTTCGCAATCACAGGCTAATCTTCGTCATCGCTTGCTACGCAGCCATAATAGCGACGATGCTAACAGTCGTTATGGCGCTGAACTCGAGGAGACGGGTAACAGCACGCTTACTCGACAGCAATCGTCGCCACCGATGATTGCCGAACAATCTACGCCGCCTACATCAAATTCGATTATGTTTGCTTCGCCTGCCGTGCCCGATAGCTCCAGATTACCGTTGGTCCGTGTTACTTCGCAGATTACTACACCCGATAATATATCTATGCCGACAGAAGCTGAAAAGGCAGTGCATAAGTTTACCAGTTTGGCCTACACTGCATGTATGCTTGCTTCTTTGGCGTGTACTTTCCTAGCACCGCCTAAATCTGTTATTAAAACAGCATACATGAATGTGCCAATTGAATGGTGGGGCATCTATTTGGTCATGACGATCTTTTGGACCATATGGCTGGGTCTGCATTCAACAAAGCAGATCCTTTTCTCGACAAGTATCTACGTGTCAAAACGTATAAGCGGTGCAATCGCCACTATTACTCTATTGGCACCTTTATGGAACTTGTATCCGCTATCGGTATCGGCAGGCTATACCATTTCCTGTCTGGTCACGCCTTTCTTTCATATTGTATTTCATATATTCTACACGCTATGGGAGCTTTATAGCAAGGAGCGTGCCGTGATGGAAAAGCTGACTGCAAAGGAAGTTCGTGCAGTTGCAGACCAGGGCGAACAGTTATTATCGGAAGCAGAAGAACGACGCACAGCATCTGTCAAAATGATCACCGAAGAGATTAGAGATGCTTCACGGATTGGCAAAGCTTCTATTATGCGTCTTGCACCGCCAGCCGTATTGGCTGCTTATTCGCGTGAGCATCTAGCCGCCTGCAGTATACCCATACCAACAGCATCAATAGCATCGGTCGATGCTGTTTTAAGTCACATTGAACACTTGGGTAAACATCTTGAATGTCTTAATAACACAACGCCATTATTGGACCATAAAGATTCACCACTATCGGGTCATTTGCCTCAATTCGATGTAGGTGAGCTGTTGCAGCGTGTTGGTGATATGATGGCAGGCTGTGCCACATGTGCAAAAGTAGAAGTAGTTATTTATCACGCCGAAGCACAAATATGCCACAGAATGGTATATGGCGATGAAACGCGTTATCAACATATGTTATTTAATGTAAGTTAATAATAATAATAATAATAATATATTAATATGTTAATACTTTTATTATTTTATTAATAATAGTTGCTAAAAATGGTCATTTTATCAGCAGCACCTGGTGATTGGGTTGAGCTAGGATTGGCTGTAACAGCAGCCAAACCAAATGCTGCTAAGCCGCCTATGGGTGCCAATGAACCTCATACTCGTGCTATTAATTGTACTTTCCGTATTACGCATAGTCCAATGAATAACGATCCATTTGCTATATCACATATCCCTAATGCCAATGAAAGCCTTAAAATGATTACTGAACTTAATGGCCAGTTGGTGATGGAACAAAAAGATGATGGGCTACATGTTATTGATATTGTACTACCTTTTGCCGCTACATCACGATCGTCCCCTTCTTCACCTTCGTTAAATCATGGCAAATCGCGTACATTATCAAATGGTATGCGTACAAGTTCAACCAGCTGTACGGCTAGTGAGCCCACGTTAGATGAACTTCGACGATTTATTAGCACGCTTCGTAACCGTGCAGTTGCTCTTTATGCCACAAATCGTTCAATTCTTGCCAAACATGTTACAGCATGGCTTACTTTATGGAGTACGGACATTTCTCATATCTCAACTGACGAAAACAAAACCGACGAGGCAGAACTAATTCGTGTATCGTCCAATGCTTCGTTTATTCTTATTGACGACGATATTGCTACATTGGAACAATTACTACGTTATCTTGCACTAATCCAACAACATTGGTTAAAGAACAACGACCACCCAGTTCGCGTGGCCGTGCACGATCAGTTCCTGGCAATGGATCAAATGAGAGCGGCGAGATAGTAGAAGAGTATCCACCGAATGCATCAGCGTCTATGGCCAATGGCCACAATAGCAATCATAAATCAGAAAATGGCCACGAATCACGTTCCAACACAATACTAGTTAATAATGGCCGTCGATCAATCATTTATTTCACATCGATTGGTCATTATCAAAAAGTAAAACAAGCAGTGGCCGATGTATTTAGTAACTTGCCACCATTTCCGCTAATGACGCCTCCTCAAGTTCTGGTTATTCCAAAGCCCATTGGACCTAGACGCTTTTAACAGCACTTCACACTGCTGTTACAAGGCCACACATGGATACATTGTCGTACATTCCTATTGCCACGTCACCGGCAACACCCGGCATATGGACACTGTTTAACGGTGAAGTTGAACAAAACCCAATGGATCGTGCTATGGAGTCGCGTAGTGTTACGGCCGATCCACGCATCTATTCCGGTGCCAATGGCAATACAGTCACATTTAATGCGGCAGGCACACCGACTCGGCCATTTAATCGATCAAGACTATCACAACATAGCGGTGGTGGCAGTAATACGACATCACCCATGCCTAGTCCCAATATTAATAATGGAGGTAACAGTAGCAACAATAACGCGGCATTGGCTAGTAATGGCGGCATGGAAACACCGCCATTACTAAGTCCGGGTGCAAGACAGTCTACCAATGGTCTATCCAATGGATCACACGGCAGTCTACGTATTTCGTCGTCATTAGCACAATCGGCCATGCATACACAGTCAACACCGTCACCAAAAGTACGACCCAGTTCGCCATTACTACCAAATCGAACGAGTATTACTGCACCATCGCCCAAGATGCCACCCAGCAACTTGGTTTCGTCTTCGGTTATCAGTAATGGCTTAACGGAAAAGTCTAGCAATGGCGGTACCAATACTAGTGCCGGAATTGACCAACGCCCATCTAGCACGCGGAAGAAAGGAGTTCGTTTATCAAATGCACCTACTTTGAAGGAGCGAATGAATAGCATGTCGACCACGGCAGCCAGTAAATCTGGTTTTGTTTTCCCACCTATTAAAGTGCTTATCGTTGAAGGTAATTGTATAATAATTGATAAACGAATATTGACTAATTTATAACTATTATAATCATACTGTCATTTAGACAATCCTATTAATCAAACTATTTTGTCCACATTTCTACGCAAGCGTAAAATTGAATATGCTGTAGCTAGCGATGGACAAGAGGCAGTTGATATGTGGAAGCAAGGCGGTTTCCATATTGTATTGGTGAGTTAATTCCATTTGATTTTTATACAAAACTAATATAAAGATAATTAGATGGATATTCAATTGCCAGTACTCGATGGTATTGAAGCAACCAAGGAAATTCGGCGCTTTGAAAAAGAGCGCAAAGCAGCCGCCTTACCACCACCCGACTCACCGGGCGAAGTATCCGTGGAACAGCGTCGACTTGCCACTCAAATGCACACACCAGTTATTATTGTCGCCCTTACGGCCTCTGCTCTACAGGCTGATCGTAATACAGCATTGGCCGCTGGCTGTAACGATTTTCTAACCAAACCTGTATCTTTACCCTGGCTCGAAAAGAAGATTACCGAATGGGGCTGCATGCAAGCACTAATTAATGTAACTGGCTGGTCCCGCTGGAGACGACAAGATTCAGCATCTACGATATCGATCCATGGCCGTGGCGGCAGTGGAGCCGGTACACCTTCTCCTGCCAATGTATCGCGCTCTAATTCCGAAAAGAAGCCGTAAATTGCCACATTCATTAGTTATTCTTCATTTTTTTGCTTATATCGCCTTTGTAATCGCCTATACTGTGGCAATCCCGATAATAGTAATATTGTAGTTTTCCCTTTCTGCGTCTGTATACAATGATGGATTTTATCTATTTTGGCTATTTGTGTCTATAACACCTTATTTCTAAACATTTGTGCAATGCAATTATATGATTACCTGCTAATTGAGCTATTTGATAAGCAAATATGAGACTGCACTTTTAACTGATCCACTACTAAATGTTCTATGCTCTTTGCTCGACTCTTGGCTATTGCCAAAAGTAGTATGCGTCCTTTTTTCATTAACTTGTTTCATTTTAAATGCCAAGAATAGAAACTTGTGTACGGTTACACACACTGTCGCGTGAATATGAACAGACAAATGTATAATTGATTTATATAATAATATTACTTAATAGTAATGAATATAAGCGTCTAATACAGGCTATAGTCATTAGAAGGGAGTTGTAATTGTTAGAGCAGATTAGTAGATGGAATAAAAGTTTAATTGTTAGTAAATTAGTTAAATAAACAGCAGATATTTAATACAATGTAGTCCATATGATCACGTTCGGCAAAATCCCCTTGACTAAATAAATGACTTTCTACATTTGGGAATACCAGTTTGAAGAAAAAACATCGAGACTATAAAATGTACTACGATTACACCCCACATCTTGCGTCCATCGTCTTCCTTTGCCTTCAAATCCATCGCCTAACTGCTACTGTATAATCAGCTGACATAGTCTAATTTACTATACTATTGCTTCATGATGATGGTAAGTGCACCATGTCATTATTATTTGTATCTAATAGCAGTATCAGTTTCGTAGCTCAATTCGATTTATGCTAAAGTGTACGGTAGTCGCTTTATTGACTACCGTTTCAAACGCCGCTCAACCATCAGACTTATCATTGACAAATACAACACCCAAACCAGCATCGCCAGAAGCTTTGAATACGCTAAAACTAATAAGCCACTTGCCTCCGTATCCGGCTGCAAAACAACCGATTGGGCATGCGGTCCACGCTGTGAAGGCATGACAGCCGGCACTCAATTCATTCGAGACTTTTACGACAAATGGACCGGTGCATTTGCCTATATCGCCGTCAATCATCAATACAAACGCATTATTGTCTCGTTTCGCGGCACCACTACGCTTGCTAATGTAATTCAAGATCTTAACATATTCCTTGTTCGTGTCAAATGGGCCCATAACGATGATGTAAAGATGTATAGCGGATTGATCAATTGCTACAATAGTATTCGTGCCGAATTATCTAGGGAAATTGGTGCCGCCGTTAATAAATATCCCGGCTATATAGTTACCTTTACCGGTCATTCATTGGGTGGTGGTAAGTAAACTGCAGTGGCGATGTGTCGAATGAATTATTATGCTAACGTATTTATTTATTTATTATGCAGGTATAACGACAATTGCTGCAGTAGATGCACGTCTATCGCTACCGGCATGGTACCACAGCAGCTCGTCACTTTTGGTGCATTCCGTGCCGGTAATACAGCATTTGCCCAATGGGCCCACAAGTTACTGCATCAAGACGCTTGTCCAAGTAACGGCTATATTCCATCACCGGCACGCGTTGTTAGCTATAACGATATTATACCTCATCTACCGCCTCAATGGATTGGCTATCATCACATTGGCACAGAAGTATGGATTCCCTCGGCCAATGGCACAAATGCTATTGTTTGTCAACCTGGTGTAGATTCCGATCCGTCTTGTTCAGCTTCACTTACTGAGAAGCGTAACATGAGTGCACATGACGTATACTTTGGTATTAAGATCGGTCTATCGGATGGATGTAATGTCCCTGGGCCTCATTAAAACCATTTGATAGTTAGGTGACTGGTTCATATATGAGGGCTATACAATAATGATAGTTAAATAATTTATATAAAATAATAGTATTTATTGATTTACTGTATTGTATAATAACAAGTGTATATATACACAATTAATGTAATAACATTTAATAATATAAAAGTGTAGAATTACACAATTTAATCAATGTAGAAAAGTAAGAAATAAAAGACAGTGTAATGATTTCAATACAAGTATTAACAATAACATTGAAAAGTATCAATATAATCTAATCGCTATTAATCAAGTCTTTGGCAACAGCCTTATTAAAACATAACAATTGATCCCTTAATATTTTGAGTCATTGACGTTACTATTGTTACTACTACGACTACTGTTACCATTACTGTGCTTATTATAATTTTTGAATGGCCAGTCTACTAGGCATTCTACTGGTGACCAGCACAACGCGCGGTCACACGTTGTATTTAATTATCCTCCAACGTCTAATCAGTCGCAATCAGCGAATAAGCGCAAACAGACCGCGTATCGTTCGCGAAATGAAGACCGTTCAGCACGCAACAAGCCCAAATTCCAGCCATGGCTAGCCGATAAAAAGACTGGCCAAGGCTCAACTACTATACATTCGATCACTGGCAATAAGCATAAGCATACGTCATCAACTGGCTCTCGTTCTCACCGAGACGACAGCAGTTACGAGGATGAGGAGAGTAGTGGAAAAGGGGGATTACTTACCGGTACCAGTGGCAGTATAGGCGACCAACATCATTTCTATTGGAGCCATGGAGAAGAAGAAGAAGCAGAAGATATAGTTGAGGAAGATGAAGGCGAGGAAGATGATGGATTTGACTATACAGATACATTGGAAGATACTGATTTTATGGACGACGATGAAAGTAGTAAACATAGTACATTTTACAGTGGACAGACACCGGATCATTTGGAAGATGGGACAAATACAACAGCATCGACTCATCATGCTGGCGAATTATTTGGAATGTCAAAGGCTATGTTAGCGAATCTACTGTCGCCTCGAGCAGCTCTTCGTGATGGTCGATTTCAATTAGAACTAGATGGTGACATTACAGCGGTAGGCCGCCCTGTTACCTTGCCTGTCATGGACATTGCACCATATCCTATGTATAATCGGCACTCGACTCATAATTACAGTTCAAACTCAACGCCAGCGATACCATCTCGATTGGAGGAAAGTGATAAGAGTCCAGATTTAAAAGAGGCCGTAGACCATGTGCAAGTACCAATACGTAAAGTTGTTGGTCGACAAGCACTAGGCCTGCCTGATGTAGCTGAGAAACGATCATCGGATTTAGCACCACTAGCGATGCCACCTAGTTCAAGTAAATCATGCGAAGATATAGATTTATCTCGACGAATGAGTCGCAGCAAACTTACGGATAATGAAGAGCCAAAGAAGAAAACCATAGGTGCTGGTTTATCGATAGATACCAAAAAAGATACAATAGCTATGCCACACGTAAAACTTCGACGTCGATCTTCAGCTGGTACACAACCGTTGGATATGACAAAGTTAAATAGCGGCAGTACTACTGGTAATAGCGGTAATGCCAATAGCAGTAGCGGTACTGTACTTGGACCACTGTCACAGCTGTCAGCTGAAATGATGCAACCAGCAGATAAAAGTACTTGGAGTGCACCCATTGAAGCATCTGGTGTAAGTGATATTTATAGCAAGTATTAGTGTTACTTATTATTATAATTAATTAATAGACAAAGTTAAAGCATTTACAGCTTCACCACCACCAATTACTACGATGCCATTAAAAACGGAGAAAACAACATCACCACCTTCACATTTTGAACCACAACCACATAGACTGCATCACAAACGGTCACAATCTATTTCATCAGCACCCATGTTGGCTGTTAATAATACAGTTGCATCAAAACATGTATTAAGTGCACTGGGTGTAGGTGATCGTAATAATGAAGCTAGTAATAAACTATCAATGATTGGAAGTCAGTTACAACAACAACAGCAACAACAAGACTCGTCTATAATTAATAATGATAGTAATCCACCCTCTCCTGACCAGATGATACGACCACCTATTTCATCACCGGCTAGTGTTGTCAGTCAAGGAAGTGATGGCTCTAATGCAACTGAACGGCGACGTGTATCTAGTGTATCAGGTGTTAGTGGCATGGGTGGTATTCGACTTGGATTAACAAGTCTACGCGCTATGAGTAGTATGGGATCAAATACCGCCCCTTCAAGTGCTATAGCCGCCAGTGCGGCACTGGCTACACCGGGCACTGTGGCAGGTACACCGACTACTGCGTCAAGAGTGGCAGCCGCTGCTTCAGCACTACACAGTGGACTGTATTCACAAGCCCCCTCACCACTTATTAGCTTTCATTTAGTATTTGTTACACAACGGGCGCCGGCCCAATCAATGCGCAGAGCTATAGCTGCTTGGTCATTATCGTCACCGGCTGTCGATGGTCTACGCTTTCCCTCGAAGATGGGCCCAGTCAGCTACACGATAGTCCCGATCAAGGTGATAATGGCGAACTAATGTACTGGTCCAATTGGTGGCAACAAGCCACAGAAGAGGAACAGTATACGGCATTTCTTGATCAACTGTACGACAGGTAGTGCGTAAATTAACTACAGCATTACAATACGAACAATTACGATGTGATTACGTAAGGCGTGAATCAGAGCTTATGCTTGCTATTAGTGAAGAATCACAACGTCGAGGTAAATACTTGTCATTGTAGCTATACTGTGTATATTTATCAATAGCATTTAGATAAACATAAGGATGAAGAGCAATGGCTAAAACGTATTTTGGCTCGTTCATCTTTGGCCCGTGAATTGGCTGCTTGTTATGATGCAGTGGCTATTGGACGCACTGCAACACTTTGTGTTAATGGCGAAATTGATTTATTAGTACGTGGACCGTTACCATGTCCACGTGGCACCGTACTAGCCAGACGAGCGATGATTGCCGCCATGCATGCTAAAGGTGCTAATTTTCGTAATCATCGTCCAGTGACTATTCCACAAGAATTAATAGCCAATATTAATAATATTAATAATGCTAATAATACTAATGCTAATAGTAGTAGTCACGGTAATATCCATCAGCATGTTCATGGTGGATTATCGATTTCTTTTGCCTCTGTAAGCAGTACACATTTTACACCGGATAAAGAACACAAAATGAGTTATGGTTATGATCAAATAATTCATTAAGTGGCACAGGTACATTTTCCGGTCTGGGTGACCGTCGTCGTCGTATGGATGCACGTTGGCATAATTTGGAACATTGGCTGCCTTCATTAAAGTCTGTGCGGCATTGTTTACGCGCCCATCATGCATTGCTACTTTGTGACGATCCTGAAGTTGTACTGGCACATATTCCATGGGTTGGTGACGAGCGACCAATAGCACTAATTGCGTTTATTGAATTGGCCACACCGATGAGAAGGTTAGTGCAATAAAGAAAAAGAAAAAATATGGCTGATAAATAGCGTTATTGATGATGTATACAATAATAGCCTGGCTAGTATTGCCGAAGCGCTTGGTTATGGATGGCCGGAAACCATCCAGTTAGCTGCCTATCTTGTATATCATAGAGCAGCTAGAATTATTGATCCGATCAATTCACGAAATATCTATATGGTGGCACCTGATGCTCATTTAAATCGGTAAGTTACAATACAAACTAGACGAGTAACTATACAGACAACGATCTGACTCAACTTGTTTAGTATCAATGAATTATCAGAAGCGTTTACGGCTGAATTAGATCCAGGATTTGAGCTAGCCTATTTACTAAGTCGACTTTCCGAGTCGCCCAAGCCATACTCGTCACATATTCCGCCCAAAGGAAGGCGTTCAGTCTATCTTGAAGCAATGGTTTTTCTAATACGCCATCGATTAGTGCGCCAATTGCATACTTACATCTACTTTACACTACCATTATCGGTGGCACGACCCCAATCAGCAGGCTACAATCCAAGTGCTGCTTTATTAGGCATGACGACTAATTCTGCTGCTGCTGCTGCAACCACGGCACCAATTAGTAATGGCATGCTAACATTTGGTGGTGGTGGTGGTACAGGTGCGAGTGTCGTAGGGACAGCCAGTTCTTTTATTCGACGTGGCGGCGGTGGTAGCAATGTAGATCTTGCTTCTTCGGTATTTCTTGGTTCTAATGCGTCCATTATGGATGAGCGCAGTGAAGCAGGGGATACAGTTGTTAATGATGCAGCCTCTCATATCGATGGTGGCAATAACTATGCTACTAAGAATGGTGCTGACAGTAACGATGGTATGGAGAAATGTTGCGCATTGGCTATGCCACAAGACTATTCAAGTGATACCCTTTATGAGTATGTAGCTAGACTCGTGGCTGGCCATCCTCGTGATATTGGCAATACATTGTTTTGGTAAGTTATTATCATAGTCTGATTTATATTTTTTTAAAACGTATATTTATCGATTATTTTTTTTTCTATTTATACAGTATGGTTAATAATGGATATTTGGACGGAAGACACCCGGTAGAAGAGATTATCACTGATCTTAATATGAGTCGACGGGATTTGAATGAAATTATCAGTCGATTCCGTGATAATATTGTAACTGTATTGCGATAAATAGCTATGATATGCGCTTTGTTTTATAAACAATTTAGTAATTATTTAGTGTGATTTGGTGATGAATGACCAGATTCCATCGTATTCGCTCTATTAAACATGGAGTTGGATGATGAGTGACATCAGTAATCAAATAATCATTATTGTGGTCAATCCAATTTAGTGCTATGACATTAATTATATAAAGCTTATTTCATGTTGTTTTGAATTAATTAAAATAATATGAATAGTGATAAACATTTACAGCTTATTGTATGATGCACTGTTATTATAAAATACACACATAATTAAATAAATGTATTAATAGTTACTTACACATATTGAAAACGATGTATGTTAAAATCTAGAATGGTAGGATATATATAGCCAAAGAATAACTAGCCAGTGACTTGTTACAAACTGGCATCAGGCATAATAGTTAAATAGGAAAGATAAAGCATAAATAATAATGTTGATACAATGGCGCTCACTCATCGTTAAATACGCATTGAAATAGCTGAAAATAGAAAATACAAAAGAAGCAAAGTAGTGAATGCAATAGGAAGAATAAAACAGCTTATACGAAACAACAATAGTTGCTGCCTAATTAAAAGCAAATAAAGTATATAAAATACAGTACTTGCCCTGAAGCATAGGCTGTCGGTGTGGGCTGCGACAATGCTTGCGCCATTACCTGGTTTCTAATAACGATGAGTTAAAAAGACTACTTGGTGCGTTATTCAGCTAAAAGGATACAAAACGACCGCCAACTACAAAGGCGACGATGGCGCTTTGATTACGCGTAAAGTAGTAGCGACCACCAGCCGTTATCGACCAGCAATCGCGTTCATTCAGCTTCTTAAATCCGTGCTTGGTCAGACGTTCACGGCATTGATTCACCGCGTGGAACGGTGAAGGTGAATTGCGAAGAAACGCAAAAAGTCGGTTAGTTGACCAGAGGAAGTTTGTGCAGTGACCGAGGTAATAGCCGACATTGTACGAAACAAAGGTATTTGCATTCGAAAGCGAGTATTGTTGTGGTATGGAGTAAGATGGTTTGGATAATAAGGTGACCGTGAATGTGAATAATTGCAGTAAAGGCGAACACGTCACCGTAATTAAACAATGCCATAAATGGCATAAAAGAGATAGCTTCATAAAATATTTCTTTAATATCGAAATTGTGTATTTTATTTAAGCATTAGAAGCTATTTTACTCTGAGTCTCTATACTTAAACTGAAGGATAAAAAATCCATAATTCAAATAGTAAACTGCCCATCAGTTTTTAATACTGAAAAGTACTATTTGTTGAAGCAGTGCCACATCAACTCTGATTAATGCAAATGAAGATGAATCAGTCCGCATTATTTTCAATATATGATATTAGTAGTAATAAATATTATAGTATTCCATGTTACAATAAAATATAATAAATAGATAAATGTTAATTCATATTATTGTTGCTGTAAAGTATTCAAAGCATTATAATTTAATATTTAATGTCACTTACCATCCAGTTCCATGTTTAGTAGAACAACACTGTGTAGTTAATCAAGTAAAAATGTCAATTTCGGTCTTTTGACACTAAATCACATGAGTGTACTAATAAATTATTTAATATTAGTGAGCTATTTACTTTCATATTTTTATTTATTTATTTCACCGCCTTTTCTTATAACTATTTTATTGTTTTATTTAGTAATATATTATATAATGCCGAATATGACAATATAAATAACATGTGCATTCGAATATCAATAAAAGACACTATTCGATCCTAGTCTTTATTTCTCTTATTTACATCAACACCTGCTCAAGTAATCTCAACGGCATGCCGTATCTTCTGGTTACAACTGTCGCCCCAAGATCTTCCTGGCGAAGACACTTAGCCTATCATTATTGCATATGGTGGAGGTAGATTTGCTTCATCGATGGTCGGCAAAGCATCTGCACCTACAAGTCGATACCAAGAATGCTCAAGACAATGGTGAACATCAGAAATGCTAGTCGTCCTACCTTTTTGTCACCCTAGACGAGTATCTTACATGGTAAATCTCCCATAATACAATATTAAAATATTAGAAAATAGAAAAGATCATTCAGTCGCAAGAAATCACACTGTTGTAGTAGCAGCAATAACAACAGCGAAACGACATGGAATTGCGATCAATGGCTTTTATTAATATTCTATCAATCTTTTTACGCATAGCCAACAACAACAATGATTGGTCTCGTGAATTTCAAAGTAATCAAATGGAAACATTGTAGCAATGTTTTTTGTACATAATAGCATTAACTTCAGTTGGAGTTAATTTTGCTTTGAGGATTCAAATTATGAGAGTCAAAGTACAATTGGAAATTTTTGAAAGGCTAAAAATGCCTGATAAGAAAAAAGTTAATTACAATAAATACAACAATTTTAATTTGAAGCTTTATTTACATAATTTAATTAGTTATAGTAATATCAACAGCAATTCCAATCGTGTTTTATTTGTCAAAAAGACTGCCAACAATATACTAGCGGCAAATACAACTCAAAAATAAAATACAAAAACATGGTCTGTAAGGATTATTATTAATAATACTGAACTAGTAGCTAATACTGAAATAAACGTTTTATTGAAAAACAAATACAAACTACTAATGAAGCAACTATCAAAATAAATAAAGTGTAATGCAAATAAAAACGATTTAATTAATAAATAGTTTTAAATTTTAAATTTTGATTAACAAATAAAACTAGTTTGGCTTATTTAGAGTGTTTTATATGTTAGATTTAACAATTAAACAATTCCGAATTACATGAAACTACTATTGATTTAGTAACTTGAATTAATTAGCTGGTGTATCAAACAAGAGTGAAGATATGCAAAATAATGTCGTCAACATGGAATTTGTTTTTGATAAACTAAAACAATTTACTCGCAACATTCATTCCTAAATGCCACAACAGTCACTCTAATATTCTAATTTTAAAAGCCATGGAACGTGGCGAAAGAAGCTTAAAAGAGTGCTGTGACGAATCATTTAAACCACTTGATTTGTATTAGATCTTATGATATTTGATTGCTTAATGCAATTTGGTAATTAAACAGCTATAATAGTCACGCATTTAACTAAATATTTGTGTTATTGAAAGTGGAATTGAGTGGTGAGTATTATTGGTTATTAAACTATTTATTTATCATTATTATTGTACTGTACATATCTATACTGTATACAATACTATATGGCCATCTATATCATTAATATTATAGATTATAAAACTATATTAATAAAAGCTAAAAGTCTGTTGCTAACTGTATTCTTTTGGTAGATTTGATTCATTAATCTTAGTTAATTGCTTACAGTATAGTTCCACTATCACTATTCACGTATCTAATTTGTCCATTTATTTTGTTTTATAATATTGTATGCTTTATTGCCATGTTTTATTATCAAAGTGTCTTTATTCTAATTCCAGTATAATATTATTTGACTATATGATAATGATAGCTTTGCTACATCCATACCAATCTATGCTTATAGCTTAGGCGATATAATTATACAAATTTTGTTATCAGTTTAACCATTTGATTGATAATTGTTGATTATTGAATGCAAATAGAACATGGTATAAATATAGCAATTTGATTGTATATAGCTAAAATGAAACCACAAGTTTATTACTATAAATTTGCACAGTTGAATAGGGGCAACTAGATGCAAGCCTGTTGATAAAATAGTGATTCCATTGATTAAAGACTGGATAAACCGGAGCATTGGCCAAAACTTGATATATAAATAGACTGGACGGCGTAGTTGTCAAATGGTCTTGCTTTTCACCGAATATATACCTAAATTGTGTTGGACTAGTGGTTCAATTGCACTACCAATGCTAACGCCTTGAAACCATTGATTATTCTGTATTTACAAATAAAAATATTACATGACATATAATTAATTTATAAGTTAGCAATATAAATGTTGCTTACAGCCTATTAATATTAAGTTGTTGGCGCACATAGTGGATTATATATAATTAGTGAATAGTCGATTAACATATAATACAACTTACAATCTATTAATATTAAATAATTGGTATAATTATTAAAATTATGGTTAATGTATAGTCAGTTAATATAAATATCACTTACCCCCTATTAATATTAAATAATTGGTACAATCAGTAAATAGCATAGTTAGTGTATAGTCAGTTAATATACAATGTCACTTACAACCTGTTAATATTAAATAATTAATGCCATCATTAAATAACATAATTAACATATGGTCAGTTAATATACAATACAACTTACACTCTATTAATATTAAACAATTGGTACAATCAGCAAATAGCATAGTTAATTTATAGTCAGTTAATATACAATACAACTTACTTCCTATTAATATTAAATAATTAATACAATTAGTAAGTAGCATAGTTAATTTATAGTCAATCAATATAAAATATCACTTACCAGCTATTAATATTGAATAATCGGTACAATCAATAAATAGTATAGTTAATGTATAGTCAGTTAATATACAATACAACTTACAAACTATGAATATTAAATAATTGATACAATCAGTAAATAGCGCGGTTAATGTATAGTCAGTTAGTATGCAATATAACTTACAGTCTATTAATATTGTTATTTATATGCATAATACATGGTACATAATTAGTGCATAATCAGTTAATATATAATACAACTTACTGCCTATTAATATTAAGTTATTTATACGCATAATACATGGTACATAATTAGTGCATAATCAGTCAATATATAATACTACTTACAACCTATTAATATTAAGTTATTTATACGCATAATACATGGTACATAGTTAGTGCATAATCAGTTAATATATAATATTACTTACAAACTATTAATATTAAGTTATTTATACGCATAATACATGGTACATAATTAGTGCATAATCAGTTAATATATAATACAACTTACATGCTATTAATATTAAGAGCGTTATAGGCATAATACATGGTGCATAATTAATGCATAATCAGTTAATATATAATACAACTTACGGTCTATTAATATTAAGTTATTTACACGCATAATACATGGTACATAATTAGTGCATAATCAGTTAATATATAATACAACTTACTCCCTATTAATATTAAGTTATTTATACGCATAATACATGGTAGATAGTTAGTACATAGTCAGTTAATATACAATACTAGGGGACGTTGCTAGCCCAGTTGGTAAGGCAGCGTCTCCCGAGCTGAAGGCTCCGGGTTCAAACCTCAGTTTGAATCAATCCTTAAGTGGAAAATCCCCCCTCCAGTTTTCTCTAGTTAACAAATTGCAAACCAGAACCCAATAAGTAGGTCCGGAAACAAGACCTTGGCCAGAATAGCCGAGGAAAACCCAATTGGGACCAACTTCAAGAGAATAGTGCTGTGTAGCACCATTTAAAGGAAGATGGCCCCCGTGTAAAATCTATATGGACCAGATTTTGCGCAAAAACGTGGCAGTCCACCCGTTAAAAGTTTGGAAAAAGTCCAAATATAGTGGGAAGCAGCGCAAATTCTTTAATTATGCGCAGCGGGGGCTCACAAGCTCTTCAAAATAAAATAAAATAATATATAATACAAGGGGGACGTTGCTAGTCCAGTTGGTAAGGCAGCGTCTCCCGAGCGGGACGCTTCGTGTCCAAACTGTAGATTAAATCAATTCTTAAGTGGAAAATCCACCCCCAGTTTGCTTTAGTTAAACAATATGCAAACCAAAACCAGACAAGTAGGTCTGAAAACAAGACCTTGGCTAGAATAGCCAAGGAAAAACCAATTGGGGCCAACTTCAAGAGAATAGTGATGTGTAGCATAATTCAAAAGAAGATGGCCCCGTGTGGAATCTACATGGGCCAGATTTGCGTAACAACACGGCAGTCCACCCGTTAATTTGGAAAAGTCCAAAATAGTAGGAAGCAGCGCAAATTCTTTAATTATGCGCAGTGGGGGCTCACAAGCTTTTCAAAATATAATATAATACAACTTACATGCTATTAATATTAAAAGAGTTGTACGTATAATACATGATACATAGTTAGTGCATGGTTAGCTAATATATAATCCAACTTACGGTCTATTAATATTAAGTTAGAAATACTGTTAGTAAATACTATTACATATTTATTGTCATTGAAACATACCACGACGAACCAAAGTTGGTTTAGCATCCACCATGGCTGTAGTGGCTATTAAAGTCACAACGACGGTGCAAATGACGGCAATGGAAAGTTTCATGGTGATGTTGATTTGTTAAGACAAACAAATAAGAGAGATAATAGAGTGTGGTTGATATAAAGTAGAGTAGTGTGTGTTTAGCAAGAAGTAGAGTGTGATGAGGATATCGCAGTTGGTTGTGTATATTTTGTGGGCTATTTAAGCTTACGGCTATGCTGAGATGCCAGTATACTGTAGTATACAAGATATATCATTGATGTGTGATACAAACCAATAAAACAAGCCAATTAATGCTTTAAGGTGGGCGTGTAACAGTAGATTTATGGCATAATAGAATGCTCCCAGTCTTGATTTTAACCTGTCCAGTCTTTACTTCAATCTGTTGGTCATTAGCGTAAGTACTGTAACGGTGTTCATAGTCCAGTACATATGGTAAAAATAGACATATAAGCCTGTATTTTTGTTACATGGTCTAACTATTTGGTCAAATAAGTATTTTGTTTGGCTTTGTAAAGCGATAACGATGTACTTGCTGCCATTTCTACCGATTCGGTTCTCAATATCTGCATGCATACAGAATAGCACACAACACTGATACAAAAACAAGTTTAATGTATCAAAATGGGGCTTTAACACAAGTTTTTACTGCTATGTATAAATCAGCTGTAATTTTTAAATTAGAAAGTGTGTTGATTGGTACATGCATGCATTTTATTCGACACTATGTCCATTGTTAGGGAGTAATCATTGTTTCGAATTCACGCTTGTTTTTGTACCAGTGTTGTGTGCTATTCTGTATGCATGCAGATATTGAGAACCGAATCGGTAGAAATGGCAGCAAGTACATCGTTATCGCTTTACAAAGCCAAACAAAATACTTATTTGACCAAATAGTTAGACCATGTAACAAAAATACAGGCTTATATGTCTATTTTTACCATATGTACTGGACTATGAACACCGTTACAGTACTTACGCTAATGACCAACAGATTGAAGTAAAGACCGGACAGGTTATGCGCTGTTTTGTATGCATGCAGATATTGGGGACCAAGTCATTCAGTGGAAGCAACAGGAAAGACATCATTATTGTTTTCACAAAGCCAAACAACAATATACTTGATTCCACCAACTAGTTAGACTATGTAACAAAAAATACAGAATAATGTACATGCCTCTATCGCATATGTACTGCTCATTGGGATTGCCGCGTCATCTGTGTAAATACCGAGAAAATTGAAGTAAAGGCTGGGCAGGTTAAATTCAAGACTGGTAAGCATGCTGTCACACCATGAATCTATTGGTACATGCGTACCGCAAATCATTAGTTCGATTGATTTATTGGTTCATATTACACATCAATAGTGTACCTCATACGCTACAGTATACTGCTATCTCAGCATAGCCGTAAGTTTAAATAGCCCACAAAATATACACAACCAACTGCGATATCCTCATCACACTCTACTTCTTGCTAAACACACTCTACTCTCCACTCTATATCAACCACACTCTACTATCTCTTTTTTTGTTTGTCTTAACAAATCAATATCACCATGAAGCTTTCCATTGCCGTCGTTTGCACCATTGTCGTGGCTTTGTGGCCAGTACAGCCATGTGGATGCTAACCAGCCTTAGTTCGCCGTGGTATGTTGCAATATCAATAATATGCCATAGTATCTGCTTATTAACAGTATTGCTAACTAATGGTGCTACTAGATTGTAAGTTGTATTGCGTATAACTGTGACTGCTCACTAATTACATGTCATTCACTGTGTTCATCAACAACTTAATACTAATAGACGGTAAGTTCTATTATATATCAATAGGGCATACACTAATTATGTGTCATGTACTGTATCCATTGACAACTTAATATTAGAGAGCTGTAAGTTATATTGTATATTAGTTGATTACTCACTAATTGCATGCTATGCACTATGTGTATCAACAACTTAATACCAATAGGCAGTAAGTGATATTGTATATTAATGACTTATAAACTAATTATACCATGTATTGCGTGTATTAACAACTTAATGCTACAGTGAGTAAGTTGTATTGTGTATTAACTGACTGTGCTAATTGCATATCATGTATTGTGTACATCAACAATTTTTTATAATAGACAGTAAGTTGCATTCTATATTATTTATTCATTTATTTTGAAAAGCTTGTGAGCCCCCACTGCGCATAATTAAAGAATTTGTGCTGCTTCCTACTATTTTGGACTTTTCCAAACTTTTAACGGGTGGACTGTCACGTTTTTGCGCAAATCTGGTCCGTGTAGATTTCACACAAGGGCCATTTTTTTTTAAATGGTGCTACACAGCACTATTCCCTTGAAGTTGGTCCCAATTGGGTTTTCCTCGATTATTCTGGTCAAGGTCTTGTTTCCGGACCTACTTTTGGGTTCTGGTTTGCAATTTGTTAACTAGAGAAAACTGAGGGAATCTCCACTTAAGGATTGATTTAATCTAAAGGTTGGGCGCGAAGCGTCCCGCTCAGGAGACGTCGCCTTGTCTATTGGGCTAGCAATGTATTCCTTCCCTATTTTATTTTATATTAACTGATCATATGCTAATTATACATCATGCACGTGTATACCAATAACCTGATATTAATAGATTGTAAGTGATATTATATATTAAGTGATCATTGACTAATTATATATTATATGTTGTGTGTATCAATAACTCGATATTAATAGGCCGTAAGTATTATTATATATTAACTAATTGCTCACTGATTATATCCATGCACTGTGTGTATCAACAACTTGATATTAATAGATTGTAAGTTATACTGTGTGTTGACTAACTATACATTAATTATTGTATTTACTGATTGTACCTATTATTTAATATTGATAGGCCGTAAGTGATGTTGCATATTAACTGACTATACATTAATTATACTATTTGTTAATGGTATTAATTATTTAATATTAATAGATGGTAAGTAGTATTGTATATTAACTGACTATACATTAACTATGCTATTTACTAATTGTACCAACTGTTTAATATTAATAGGAGGTAAGTGGTATTTTATACTAACTAACTATACATTAATTATACTTTTTACTAATTGTACCAACTGTTTAATATTAATAGAACGTAAGTTGTGTTGTGTATTAGTTGACTATAAATTAATCATACTATTTATTTATTGTATTGGTTATTTAATATTAATAGAAGGTAAGTTGTATTGTATATTAAATTACTATACATCAACCATGCTATTTACTGATTGTATTGCTTATTTAATATTAATAGGATGTAAGTTGCATTGTATATTATTTATTCATTTATTAGAAAAGCTTGTGAGCCCCCACTGCGCATAATTAAAGAATTTGCGCTGCTTCCTACTATTTTGGACTTTTCCAAATTAACGGGTGGACTGCCGTGTTGTTGCGCAAATCTGGCCCATGTAGATTCCACACGGGGCCATCTTCTTTTGAATTATGCTACACATCACTATTCTCTTGAAGTTGGCCCCAATTGGTTTTTCCTTGGCTATTCTAGCCAAGGTCTTGTTTTCAGACCTACTTGTCTGGTTTTGGTTTGCATATTGTTTAACTAAAGCAAACTGGGGGTGGATTTTCCACTTAAGAATTGATTTAATCTGAAGTTTGGACACGAAGCGTCCCGCTCGGGAGACGCTGCCTTGCCTATTGAGCTAGCAATTCCCCCTTGTATTATATATTAACTAACTATATATTAACTATTGTTATTTAATGATTATACCAATTATTTAATATTAATAGCTGGTAAGTTTATTGTATATCAATTGACTGAGCTAATTACATGCTATTTGCTAATGATACCAATTATTTAATATTAATAGGCGGTAAGTGGTATTGTATACTAACTGACTATATACTAATTACACTATTTACTGATTGTATCAACTATTTAATATTAATAGTTTGTAAGTTGTATTGTATATTAACTGACTATACATTAACTATGCTATTTGCTGATTGTACCAATTGTTTAATATTAATAGATGGTAAGCGGTATTGTGTATTAACTGACTATACATTAACTGCTATTTACTGATTGTATCAATTATTTAATACTAATAGCCAGTAAGTGACATTTTATATTAACTGAATATACATTAACTGCTATTTACTGCTTATACCAATTATTTGATGTAATAGTGTGTAAGTAATATTATACATTAATTGACTATATATCAACTATGTTATTTACTGATTATACCAATTTTTTAATATTAATAGGCAGTAAGTGATATTGTATATTCCTTGACTATAAATTAACTGCTATTTATTAATTATACCAATTATTTAATATGATAGGGAGTAAGTGATATTATACAGTAATTAGCTAAATATTAACTTTTATTTACTAATAATATTGATTATTTAATATTAATAGACAGTAAGTTGTATTGTTTATTAACTAAACATACGCTAATTATATATTATGTACTGTATGAATAACAACATTATTAATAGGTGTAAGTAGCATTGTATATTAACTAACTATTAATTTTGCGATTTACTGATTGTATCAATAATTAATATTAATAGGCTGTAAGTTGTGTTGCATATCAACTGACTATGCATTAATTATATACCATGTATTGTGTGTATTAATAACTTAATATTAATAGCTTGTAAGTTATATTGTATATTGACTAGCTATTTACTAATTACATGCTATTTACTGTATCCATTAACCACTTAATGTTAATAGCTAGTAGGTTGTGTTGCATATCAATATAACATGAGCTAATTATATACCATGTACTATATCTACCAACAACTTAATATAATAGGATGTAAGTGATATTGTATATTAATTAATTAATTACTAATTATATGTTATCCATCATGTGTACAACAACTTAATACAAATAGGCCGTAGGTAACATTTTATATTGATTAATTACTTACTAATTGCATGTTATGCACCATGTGTACCAACAACTTAATATAATAGATGGTAAGTGTATTGTTATTAATTAATTAATTACTAATCACGTCTTATGCACCATGTGTACCAACAATTAATATTAATAGAATGTAAGTGTATTGTGTATTAATTAATTATTTACTAATTACATCTTATGCACCGTGTACCAACAATTAATATTAATAGACTGTAAGTGCATTGTATATTGCTAACTTATAAATTAATTATATACATGTACTATCTTTATTTATAAATGCAGGGACCCACGTCATAAGAGCATTACATTGGTAGTGCAATCAAGCCACTAGTCCAATACAATTTAGGTATATATTCGGTGAAAAGCAAGACCATTTGACAACTACGCCGTCCAGTCTATTTATATATCAAGTTTTGGCCAATGCTCCGGTTTATCCAGTCTTTAATCAATGGAATCACTATTTTATCAACAGGCTTGCATCTAGTTGCCCCTATTCAACTGTGCAAATTTATAGTAATAAACTTGTGATTTCATTTTAGCTATATACAATCAAATTGCTATATTTATACCCATGTTCTATTTGCATTCAATAATCAACAATTATCAATCAAATGGTTAAACTGATAACAAAATTTGTATAATTATATCGCCTAAGCTATAGCATAGATTGGTATGGATGTAGCAAAGCTATCATTATCATATAGTCAAATAATATTATACTGGAATTAGAATAAAGACACTTTGATAATAAAACATGGCAATAAAGCATACAATATTATAAAACAAAATAAATGGACAAATTAGATACGTGAATAGTGATAGTGAACTATACTGTATGCAATTAACTAAGATTAATGAATCAAATCTACCAAAAGAATACAGTTAGCAACAGACTTTTAGCTTTTATTAATATAGTTTTATAATCTATAATATTAATGATATAGATGGCCATATAGTATTGTATACAGTATAGATATGTACAGTACAATAATAATGATAAATAAATAGTTTAATAACCAATAATACTCACCACTCAATTCCACTTTCAATAACACAAATATTTAGTTAAATGCGTGACTATTATAGCTGTTTAATTACCAAACTGCATTAAGCAATCAAATATCATAAGATTTAATACAAATCAAGTGGCTTAAATGATTCGTCACAGCACTCTTTTAAGCTTCTTTCGCCACGTTCCATGGCTTTTAAAATTAGAATATTAGAGTGACTGTTGTGGCATTTAGGAATGAATGTTGCGAGTAAATTGTTTTAGTTTATCAAAAACAAATTCCATGTTGACGACATTATTTTGCATATCTTCACTCTTGTTTGATACACCAGCTAATTAATTCAAGTTACTTAAAGCAATAGTAATTTCATGTAATTCGGAATTGTTTAATTGTTAAATCTAACATATAAAACACTCTAAATAAGCCAAACTAGTTTTATTTGTTGATCAAAATTTAAAATTTAAAACTATTTATTAATTAAATCGTTTTTATTTGCATTACACTTTATTTATTTTGATAGTTGCTTCATTAGTAGTTTGTATTTGTTTTTCAATAAAACGTTTATTTCAGTATTAGCTACTAGTTCATATTATTAATAATAATCCTTACAGACCATGTTTTTGTATTTTATTTTTGAGTTGTATTTGCCGCTAGTAGATTGTTGGCAGTCTTTTTGACAAATAAAACACGATTGGAATTGCTGTTGATATTACTATAACTAATTAAATTATGTAAATAAAGCTTCAAATTAAAATTTTTGTATTTATTGTAATTAAGTTTTTTCTTATCAGGCATTTTTAGCCTTTCAAAAATTTCCAATTGTACTTTGACTCTCATAATTTAAATCCTCAAAGCAAAATTAGCTCCAACTGAAGTTAATGCTATTATGTACAAAAAACATTGCTACAATGTTTCCATTTGATTACTTTGAAATTCACGAGACCAATCATTGTTGTTGTTGGCTATGCGTAAAAAGCTTGATAGAATATTAATAAAAGCCATTGATCGCAATTCCATGTCGTTTCGCTGTTGTTATTGCTGCTACTACAACAGTGTGATTTCTTGCGACTGAATGATCTTTTCTATTTTCTAATATTTTAATATTGTATTATGGGAGATTTACCATGTAAGATACTCGTCTAGGGTGACAAAAAGGTAGGACGACTAGCATTTCTGATGTTCACCATTGTCTTGAGCATTCTTGGTATCGACTTGTAGGTGCAGATGCTTTGCCGACCATCGATGAAGCAAATCTACCTCCACCATATGCAATAATGATAGGCTAAGTGTCTTCGCCAGGAAGATCCTGGGGCGACAGTTGTAACCAGAAGATACGGCATGCCGTTGAGATTACTTGAGCAGGTGTTGATGTAAATAAGAGAAATAAAGACTAGGAATCGAATAGTGTCTTTTATTGATATTCGAATGCACATGTTATTTATATTGTCATATTCGGCATTATTATATAATATATTACTAAATAAAACAATAAAATAGTTATAAGAAAAGGCGGTGAAATAAATAAATAAAAATATGAAAGTAAATAGCTCACTAATATTAAATAATTTATTAGTACACTCATGTGATTTAGTGTCAAAAGACCGAAATTGACATTTTTTACTTGATTGAACTACACAGCTGTTGTTCTACTAAACATGGAACTGGATGGTAAGTGACATTAAATATTAAATTATAATGCTTTGAATACTTTACAGCAACAATAATATGAATTAACATTTATCTATTTATTATATTTTATTGTAACATGGAATACTATAATATTTATTACTACTAATATCATATATTGAAAATAATGCGGACTGATTCATCTTCATTTGCATTAATCAGAGTTGATGTGGCACTGCTTCAACAAATAGTACTTTTCAGTATTAAAAACTGATGGGCAGTTTACTATTTGAATTATGGATTTTTTATCCTTCAGTTTAAGTATAGAGACTCAGAGTAAAATAGCTTCTAATGCTTAAATAAAATACACAATTTCGATATTAAAGAAATATTTTATGAAGCTATCTCTTTTATGCCATTTATGGCATTGTTTAATTACGGTGACGTGTTCGCCTTTACTGCAATTATTCACATTCACAGCCACCTTATTATCCAAACCATCTTACTCCATACCACAACAATACTCGCTTTCGAATGCAAATACCTTTGTTTCGTACAATGTCGGCTATTACCTCGGTCACTGCACAAACTTCCTCTGGTCAACTAACCGACTTTTTGCGTTTCTTCGCAATTCACCTTCACCGTTCCACGCGGTGAATCAATGCCGTGAACGTCTGACCAAGCACGGATTTAAGAAGCTGAATGAACGCGATTGCTGGTCGATAACGGCTGGTGGTCGCTACTACTTTACGCGTAATCAAAGCACCATCGTCGCCTTTGTAGTTGGCGGTCGTTTTGTATCCTTTTAGCTGAATAACGCACCAAGTAGCCTTTTTAACTCATCGTTATTAGAAACCAGGTAATGGCGCAAGCATTGTCGCAGCCCACACCGACAGCCTATGCTTCAGGGCAAGTACTGTATTTTATATACTTTATTTGCCTTTTAATTAGGCAGCAACTATTGTTGTTTCGTATAAGCTGTTTTATTCTTCCTATTGCATTCACTACTTTGCTTCTTTTGTATTTTCTATTTTCAGCTATTTCAATGCGTATTTAACGATGAGTGAGCGCCATTGTATCAACATTATTATTTATGCTTTATCTTTCCTATTTAACTATTATGCCTGATGCCAGTTTGTAACAAGTCACTGGCTAGTTATTCTTTGGCTATATATATCCTACCATTCTACATTTTAACATACATCGTTTTCAATATGTGTAAGTAACTATTAATACATTTATTTAATTATGTGTGTATTTTATAATAACAGTGCATCATACAATAAGCTGTAAATGTTTATCACTATTCATATTATTTTAATTAACTCACAACAACATGAAATAAGCTTTATATGATTAATGTCGTAGCACTAAATTGGATTGACCACAATAATGATTATTTGATTACTGATGTCACTCATCATCCAACTTCATGTTTAATAGAGCGAATACGATGGAATCTGGTCATTCATCACCAAATCACACTAAATAATTACTAAATTGTTTATAAAACAAAACGTATAATAATCATACCAACTTTTATTAAAAGCTTATTATAAACATAGGTTATGATTGCGTATTTTATAATAAAGTACTAACCTTCAAAACTATTAATATTTATCATGACAATATAATTCCGCAAATAAAATAATACCGTTATTGTGTAATATAATATATTAGCTAAACCTTTTCTTTACAATGGGCTGCCCACAGGTTCTATATCATATAAATTACTTATTTGAATGTCTAACACAAAGCAATGTGAAGTCCAATTCACAGTGTAACAACGATGATTAGATGAATCACTGTGACATTTTTATATTTACTATCTTTTATTCATTCACAGCCCAGTCTGACATTCAAAGTTATTCTGTCATATTGCACTCTGTTCGTTGTTCTGTTGAATATAACTGTAAAGACTCGGCCTATTTGAGATCACATAAGCTTGCACCACTGCCAAACACTTTTAAAAATTGCTGTTAAGTAGTGTAAAGGTACTAGAAGCAATTGCAACACCTGCGCATTTGTTTTATTGCAACTAAGCTATAGAAATGACAATATTCTCTCGACGGGTAAGTACAATGATGTATAATAACGATCAGTATTGCTAAGGTATAGTTATTAGAAAGCGGGGATGTTAAAGTGTTTTGCCAGTGCTGAGTGCTGTCTAAACGTTTACACCATTTATGAAGGCCGTAATCTTGTTGGCACTCTTTCAAAGAAAAACGGAAATCCGTATTTCCTAGTCCCAGTGAAGGAGCATGGCGAGAAGAGTATCCGCCGGTACTTGACAACGATTTGAACGGATATCTTGTGGACGATGCCCCTTACCACAACCTCAATTTTCCTAATTTTCCTTTTCTTTATGCGGAAATAGGCAAGTAATTAGAGCATTGATAGAATGGCAAATAACATTATTTTATAGATATAAAAGATGGTAGATGTTTTATCAAATCATTATCGAAATCTCCCGGTATTAGCTGGGAAAAAGATAAGGAAGAACTGGTACCAGGTGTTGTTTATGAGGTTCAGCGCGGCACTGTAATAAGATTTGCCTATTTCAATTGTGAATTTATTCATGTGGAAGATGAAGTGGTAAATATAAGGACACTAGCAGATATTGCAGTAAGTTACAATATAATAATATAGGTAATGTTATCTGATAGTCGAATTAGCGCACAAGATATACAGATTATGCCACAACCGATGAAAATCAAGACTCTCTTACATCTACATTAATTATTCCATTAACCAATGATGTATATGATGGTAATGATGACGGCTATGCAACAGAGACGATTGGTATTCGACCACGTTTAGATAGCAGCCAGACTGATGATAAAGCGGCTTCATATCAGCCTGAAGAACCACAAGGTTCTATAAATAAAAGGCCCATATCTATGAATGAATGGAAGTTGGAAATAGACGAGAGTCCACTTATGCAACTACCTATCGATATTCTATTGTCCAAGCACAAAGATCCATTACCAAAGAAAATACCAATACGCAGAATTGGTAGCCAGAAGTCTTATACAAATACTGGTAATGCATCACAAAATAGACTGTCAGATGAAGCATCGCTGGCCTCTACCATGGTCATTGAAGAGTCAAATGAAGGCTCTTCTTTAGAGGGAGAGGGTCTTTTGTGGCTACAACAATTTGAATCAAAAGTAGCATCGATGGATGAATATACATCACCTATACTATCTCGTATATCATGCAATGAGAGTCAATCAGGTATGTTGATGCCAAATGATGATGGACAATTAGTAGTGATTAATAATGAATTGCAAATGTAAACAGATGATTTAGAAATAGGTACACAGTTAATAGCGAATTTTAGTGATTCACAAGATCATGTCACAGCTACTGCTACAAGACCATCTACCAACACGGTTCAGAAATGTATAATGCTTATAATTTATTCTCTTGGCGTAAGTCTAGGGGTTAATAGAGCTGATCATATTTCAACTTTCACTCCATGTAAGTTTAATGCCTTGTGTTGTATATAAGCTAATAGAAAATCAGTCGAACATTTCATTAAAGGAAAATAGCGTTAATGAAATGGCTGCATCTAACACACTATCTAACAATATGATAAATCGAAACGCCACTTCCAAATCGGCCAGTATACCACCAAAGAATTCTATATTAAATTCTGGTTTATTAAAAGTATTTAATAATACACATGCTCAGAGAGATGCTGGACATCAGATTTTTCAATGACTCAATGGCCTAATAATACTAGAATGAACCTCGATAGAGATAGCCAAGCCGATATAATATTTAATTCGGCACCGACAAGATTACAACAACAGTTATCACAGTACGAACCAAGACAAACGTCAAATGCTGTTAGTTGAGTTCTGATGAAGATGAAAGAGATGAGCTAGAACTTTGTCGGAAATATCGGAAAGCCATTTCGAGTTTCAAGGGACCGAAGCACCTCCAAGTATGATTGCAGTTAATTTGTTGGCAAACAAACGGAAAGCAAAACTAAATCGCTATGTAGAAAAACGCAAGCAAAGTTATACAAAAGAAGTTGATGAATTGCTATCTGCTGATGAATCTGATAGTGCCACAACGATGTCAGCGCCAATAGACAAAGGCAAGAGTGAGCAAAATGAGGAAAAACAGCAAAAAAAACATAAACGTCGTTTACATGATCCAGAAATATTACGCAATCTTATATCTAAAGCATCGTTAAATTGTGTAGAGCCCAAATTGGGTAATAGTATATTTAAGAATACGCGTGGTAAAGGTAAGTGCTAAATAGCTATAAAAAAGTATATAACTATGCATGATTAATTATTGAAACTTATAAATAGGCAATTTGACTCGAAGCACGCCAATATCGTCTAATCATCGACATGTTAAGCCCGTAGAGACGGCTGCCGATTATGATAGAATTAGCGACGATGAAGAAGATAGCAATGCACCAGGTACTAGTTCATCGGTCATACAATCACGATCTCTACGGCCTAATGCCATTCCCTCGTTGACACAATATGCTCGTCGAAAGAAACGGCTTTCATCGCATTCAACTAGACCTGGAGGCCAATCATCATATCGTTCTACTATTGGTAAACGACGTCTATAACGATAACGGTAACGATATCATGGATAATTAACACATTTATACGTGCTATTTGTTGCATCTACCTCTCTCTCTTGCTATATTTGATTTAAACAGTGCTTATATTTGTTATGTAAATTATATTATTCGTTATTATAGTTGCGCAGATTCAATTGACTATGTAATATAATTTATTCTTGTGTAATTATATATCAATTACTTGTATATTTTAATTGCCCCTTATCTTTAAATAGCCAATATAATAATCTCAGGGGGTTGTGTTTATTTATTTCTATGCATTTATTTATTGTCCTGAATAAGTCACTACTATCGTTAAATAATAAATATCCATTGTTAGTATAGCTATATCATTCTGTCTCTTTTAATCTATTATTCTTCTACTCAATTCAATTAAAGATTACAAATACAACAATGATACTCAACCAAAGATTTGCTGTTGTCATTGCTACCGTTGTAGCTGGTTTGGTAATAAGCATCATACAGTAATGGCCCAAGCAACTTTGCCGATTTATTGGCAAACCGTGCGCAAATAACAGCGAATGCGGTCCCACTATGACTTGTTATAAAGTGGTCTCTGGCTCAGCAACATCTGTATTCCCAAGTCGATTGATGGCATCATAATTTAAAGAAGCATAATTATAATAAATAACTAATGTTTCCCACCCATTTGAATAAAGTACAAATGAGTATAATTGTATTACGTTGTTTTAAACTTCATTTCATATTGTAACTAATTATGGTAACTGGTTTCCATTTTAATTATAAATATCTATTTATAACGTCCAATAGATTTCAAGTCTCTAATTATTACATTTAGTGTATACAGGTTTATTTTATTGCTGTAACACGCCATAGAGCAGGTTTATGCAGTTTATATATATAGTTTATAAATTATTTAATTGATTTGGGGGCAAATGGCTACAAGTGATCCACTTATGCATTTGAGCTATATATTAGTTCTATTGAAGCTAAAAATTGAATAGTAATTAACTATGCTGCTCTATGTTGTATTGTGATTTATTAATACAAATTGTTCCTTCATTTCATTATTCTTTATAGACCTATTTACATGGTACGCTTTCTTTATTATCACTACTATAGATGTATACTCAATCCACTTGAATACACACGCATATGAATGTCTATATCATACTTGGATTGTCAATATCCACCTACCTTGGCTATTCATTTAAGTTTTTATCACTCTATATTTTAGCAAAGTAAAAGTATTTACTTTACTTTTCAACTTACAGCTAATTTTTAGTGTTAATAGGAAGTAAACCACCCAAAGAGCATCAAGTCAAGTGCACATTCCACTTGAATTAAATCCCCAATAATGACCATACTACAGCTTTATTCAGAATACAATCGTTTGTATGATTTTAACATTTTTATTTATGTTTCTTATGTAGTGATATGTCAATATATACTAGTTACTGCTGGGCTGGCTGTATATACAGTCAATGCATATACCGCGGCACCAGTCAAATAACTATTGGATTTCTTGCTTGAATCGCTTTTAAATTATGTATATTGGTAAAGACGAAACAATCAATAAATAATATTTAGATGAAAATTAAAAAAAATAAATGATATAGTATAAAGGTATATGTTTTTTTTGTGTGTAGGTGTTATCTACGTTTGCGGCATGTGCTTTCGGTACAAGGTAGCGTTGAAATAGTGCAGGATCATGCAGATTCTACAAAGCTACCAACCAAGGCAGCAAGCAGATCATTGGCGATTGGTGGTGTCTGGAACTATCGCGGTGCCAGCATTATTTGTATTAAAGCCTTCCCTATTCATGTTTAGACTTGACATAATCACAGCATCATTATCATTCGTATTAGAGTCTTCGCTATTCGCGTATAAGCTTGGTACAATCGCCGGGGATGGTGGGGATGACTTGGGTGGAGATGCACTTCCGTAGTTGTCTTACACATAGCGCATAAGTGGTCACTCAATAGACGGTCAATTTACTTACCTGGATTAACTGCTGTCTCTGCTGTCGTCCATGAGGATTCTAGCACAGAATATGCGTCCATAATATGAATAAATGGCTGTAGAATGAAAAATTGGCTGTAGTGGATTGCGTTGTGGCTTTTATGTTCTTGTGAGTGGGCAGTACCCGTTTATATATAAAAATATTTTCTAATGAGTAAGGGTATTTAATCATATTTCCCTGGTTGGTTTTATAAAAAAGTATATATGTTGTAATATAGTCTATTATTCATGGTATACATGCACAGGTCAAACATGTGCAAGTAGTAACACAAAAGAAAACCATTCTGTTTATCAGCTAGTATCGATTTATTGTAGTATATTGCTATATACGAAGCAGCATTATAGCTATAGAACAAGACAAACAACATTAAAGAGTACTAAATACATATACACGATTTATAAAGTGACTGTGTTCATATAAAACAACTGATTTAGTAATATGCATAAATATGTTTTTTTATTTGTTAAACTGTAGTTTGCAGTTATTAATGCAATGTCTATTAGCTAGAGCCACGAGTGCTATTCCTAGTCTTTTTAAAAATCAAGGCGCGACGTCTTGCTGCAATGACTTCCTCCGAAGGCGCAACAATCCTTCGCTGCCCTTTCACCTGCTTGTTCGTTTCATCTTTCCGCTTTTGTTTGACTAGTTGTTGTGTTACATGCGGCATTTTTAGTACATCTTCCATAGCATCAGTGTCATCGGCACTTCGTTTCCGCTTTTTATCTTCTTCTTCTCCTTCTTCTTCTCCTTCATCTTGATCCTCAACTGCTGCTGTTGCTTCTGCTGCTAATCGTTTTTTCTCTTCTTTCTTATCCAAGAATTTAGCATCAATTCGTTGATCATCTAACACACGTAAACGTGGAAACCATGCTCGAATCTAGTGGGTTGTAACAGATATGAGACAATGCTTTTAAGTTTAAATATACATTGTTACCGTTTCCGTATAATTGTCCATCTTCGCAATTGGATTTCCCTTTAGATTAAGATTATTAAGCCACTTTAGTTTACGAATGGCTTCAATATTACTACATGACTAATTAGTACTATAATTCGATTATAGAGCAAACACACTTACTCCCAAGATGTGAATAGATTATCGCCCAAATCCAATACTTTAATATTAGCTGGCAGTAACTCGGCATTAATATTACTAATTTTATTGCCTGATAAACGTAATTCACGCAATTTAATCAATTGTCGCATATCTGGCACTTCTCGCAGCATATTGTGTGCCGCACTTAATTTTACTAATTCTGGCAAACGATCAAGCATAGGCAGACTTTCAATTTGATTATGTGATACCACTAATGGTGTAAAAGCTATGTTAATAGACTATTTTGTAATTACTTTACTATCTACACCCGTAACTTACCAAGTGTATTTAATTCTGGTAAATTGACCAGTATATCGACTCGTTTCAACTTATTATGATTAAGCATAAGTGCACGCAATCCATGGCAGTCATTGATGCATTCAGGCAGTAGCTTGATCTCATTTCGGCTTACATTAAGTACATGTAGCTCTTTTGGCAACCAACTAATCCAATCTAGCTCTGTCAGCTGATTCCCCTGCAGAACAAGCTGAGTCACACCGATACATTTGCGCAAACCTGATAGTGCATCTGGATGACGGAGTGCATTACCTGTCAGGTCAACTCGTTTCAAGGCCGGCAATAGGCGAGATAGATCTTCAATATGTGAGATCTCTCGATTGCGCAATGACAAGCACGTCAGACGACTCAACGGCTCATCCGGCAGTAAATCAACTAAAGTAGTTGGTGTTAACTTCATCGCAATTACAATGTAACAAAAAAAAGAAATAATTAATTTTATTAATCTAATAATTGTGGTGTCTATAAAAGGAATGTTACAGTTATTAATGTTACTACAATAACTGTTACTATTATGCCCTGCTTCTTTTATTCAATCTCTTTTTTTCTTCTTTCTTTCTTTCTCTCCTTTATTCTTTCTTTTTTGTTTTTTCTTTTACAATGCTTGGATCTATTAGTTGATGTTAAAAGGTACGTATCTTTAGTAATTAATGGTTGTTATTGTACTGCAAATTGGTGTATCACTTTACAAACTTTTGGTGTTGTTACTGTGGTATGTCGAATGGATCTTGTATCTGTTCCTCCTTGTCGAGGATCGTTTGCTATATCAAAATATGCTGCTGTTTGAGGCGCCAACTCTAGTTTATACAATCTTGCGAGTTGGCGTTATAGGTGTGCCGCAAACATTAATAGTTATTCTACTAAAACATATACTAATATATTTTACTATTTAGATCATTTACACAAGTTTGTCCTGTATTGCTTTGTATTTATCATAATTAAAATAAACGTTACAATTAAATCTAATACTTAATGCTACTGTATAATAATAATAACACATGATAAACAATATATTTATAAATGTTACTATATTAATGATACAATAAAGTGATAGGATCCATCCATGATATGTAAATGAATACATGTCATTATATATATTCTTGTATGATCGACACCTTGTATTAAACTACAATACATGACACTGTCTATAATTGATACATATTCTATAGTACTGTAGATAATAATTACCTAATGATTATGCCACAATAACGTTATAATAGCTACTTGGTAATTCTTGGTCGTTTATAAATACTATTGTTGCTAGATAGTGCCACTTTTACATAGTTTTCACCTTTCATAGTCGATGATTGTTGATTACTATACAAGTTTTGTATGGTACTTGTAAAGTTTTCCTTGTCATCTTCACAATCTGATATAAAATCACTATCATATAATAAATCCGATGATAATGGATCAGAAAAGTCCATATTAACATCATTATTAACTAGCATTGGTGAAGATGGTTCTATATAAAAATCAAAATCATCATCATTCTTCCATGATATTCTTCTAGAAGCGCTTTATATCAATTAGTATCAATTAGTATATAACATTGATATTCAACACTTACCGGCCATTGATCGACCGTAATACAGTTGAATATTGCTCTGATGATATCAATTCTAATATCTTTGACCGAAGCATATCCATGCTACTATAATCCATTTCTGTCATTGTTCTACCAGTCTTCTTGCTTCTAATACTTTAATTGCTTGTTCATATAAATTCACTGCCAATAGATGATGATTCTCTTGATGAAAATGAGCTCCAATTTTAAATATTAATCCTGAATGATTAATTAATATAGCAGCTGTAGTAAGGCTGGTTTGTTGTAAACGCCAAAAATCAGCAACTTTATCAGCTAATGTTGTGTCGAATTTAACCGCCATTAAACATGGCACCATACAAATCTCTCTTGGTAACAATGGTTGGTTATTATCAAGAATAAGCAAGGTTAAGCTAATCATATCTTGACGCCAAAGTAAACTATCTTGTTCATCATCGATATTACTATCTATAATAGACTTCTCTTGATTAACCGAATAGGTAGCTATCAATCGAAGTAGAACACAGAGTCGATACGGAGTAGTGGCATGTTCCCAACAAGTAGTATCGGACAAGATGGCCGTTATCGCAACCAATGCTAATGGATAAGCACTAGAAAGTGGTAACTTTTGACAAAATTCAACTAAAGTTGCACTACAAGCACGCAATGGTGTCAATGTAGCAATGATGACGTCAATAAAAGTGTTTTCTTTCTTAAGAATTGCTGCCAAACAGTATAACTGTTCCATATCCTCTCGAGATGCAGGAAAATTGTATGTTATACGTGATTTAATAAACGAGAATGCCTTTATATATATATATCAATTATTAGATATATTTATATTTATATCAATGTTATTTAATTACCTGTATATCAAGTCGATAACTTAAACATACAATAATTAATGGATCCAAAAATTGTGGTAGAAAAATGGCATATTGATTACACATTTCTAACATATGTCCCACCAACACATAACTATAGAATAGAATATTAGTAATTATTTAATAATATTAACTATTATTATAATTATTGTTTACCTTTTTAAATGATCTGGTACATTTTCATATACATTCTCAATTTCACACCGTATTTCATCTAATATCATTGGTTAGTTGGTTGGTTATTAGTATATATATATATAATAGTATATATAATAATTCACCTTGTTCGTCTGTATCTTTAACCATAAATTCTAATCGTGAAAGATATTCTCCAATGGAAAATGCTGATAGAATACTCAATAGTATAATATGACTGCTTTTAAATGACCTATCCGTGCCATTCTGGTTATTATTAAGTGTCAATTCTTTAGATGGTATATTGTCCCAAGGTGCAAATGGTTCAGTGCATGACCATTCAGTACGTCTGCCAAAGTGTTTAATCCAAACACCTTTACACCATGTCTTTCGTAGAACATCGACGACTGATCACGTAACCGTATAGAATTAGCATGTATATGTTGCAATTCAGCTATGCTCTGTGGTGCTATCGATCGTTGGCTATTAATTTGAGCATAGTTGCCAATACCATTGTTATTACTACAGTTATTGCCGCGTGATTGTCGTCCATAAGTAGCAATAGTACTGCCACTACTACCATTGCTATTTGATCGCTTCTTTACAAATGAAGTATTGTTTAAAGTAGTATATGTGCATTTTTCTGTCAATTCACGTATATTGTCGTTTGAATTCTCCCGAATAATAATGACAGCTGGCTTGAAAATACTGAACGAGGCCAGCTTCGCTTTAACCGGTCTTAACATTCGTAGTAGACGCAGTGTATCGACCGTCTCTATAGATCCACATACACTTAGGGAATCCATGACGTATCTCTTTTTACTAATAAAATAAATTGGTATATTAATAAAGATAAAGACAAATAAAAAACAAAGCGAAAATGTTGAGTAAAGACGCGTAAATCACTGCCATAACAGATAAACAAACGAAAGACTTGTATCAACTCAGATTTATTTAAATCGATTTCATCTCAGATTCCCAGCTGTCTATCAAATATTAGTGTTGTAGCGATTCGTCTCGCCTTCACCATCTCTCCTTCAGTCGTTGTTATCGCTCCTATTGCCAATACTATAGCCGCCTATTCCATCCCTATTGTTTGTCAAAACTAGCTATAACTATTGGAAGTAGCGCGATGAGTGATAATGCTAAATTGCCGTTTCTACGGCGTAAACGAAGTCTGTTGGTAGTACTACTCCTACTCGGTCTACTGCTTTGTCAAACATTGCTTGTCGCGGCCTCCGACAAAGACTATTACGCGATACTTGGTGTTGATCGGGACGCGTCAACGGCCCAGATTAAGAAGAGCTATCGTCGTTTATCGAAGCGCTACCATCCCGACAAGAATTCAGGCGATAAAGCAGCTGAACAAAAGTTTATAGAATTATCCAATGGTAAGCTTATATATTTATGGGGAAAGGCTTATTAAATCGATTTACAATACAATAATTGGCAACAACAATCTAGCATATGAAGTACTATCCGATACTGAAAAGCGTCGTCGATATGATTTGTATGGTGCTGATGGCGTTGAAGGCAATGGCGGTAATGGTGGTGGCTTTAATTTTCACGACCCATTTGATATTTTCTCCCAGTAAGTCATTATATAATTGATTAATTCATCGCTTATGTATGGCTAGATTCTTTGGTGGTGGTCGTGGTGGTGGCAATGATGGTGGTAAGTGTTTTATTACATTTAATAAATAAAATGCCAATTATAACTATTTATTAGGCTTTTTCCAAAAATCTGAACGTAAAGGACCCAAAACACTTGTTGGCTTGACGGTCACACTTGAAGAACTATATACAGGCACAGACATTGAGGTATTATTATATTGAGTTAGCGTATCTGCTTAAACTTACTATTGCTTTCACTATTAATAGGTTGATGTTGCTCGACAAGAGATCTGCGGCCACTGTGAAGGCAGTGGTGCACGTAGCAGTGAGCATATCCATAACTGTGAAGCCTGTGGTGGACATGGTGTACGTCTAGTACGTCAAATGCTTGCGCCTGGCATGTACACTGAAATGCAATCAACGTAAGTACATGGTATATATAGTATACAGTATACTACATCTACTTACATGTATATATACATTTATCTTTTAGATGTGATGTCTGTGGCGGCAAAGGTACCACTATCAAGGAACACTGTCCTGTTTGCAGCGGTAAAAAGGTGGTTCGTGGCAGTGAACAGATTACAGTTGCTGTTGAACCTGGTATGCAACATGATGAAGCATTGGTAAGTCTTTAATAGAACATGACGTTTTGCATGTCATTCATTCTGGTCATTCGTCTATACTCATGTTGGTATATATCCATAGACATTTGAAGGAGAAGGAGATGCGTCATCTGAATATGCAGCAGGCGATGTCGTGTTTGTTATTCGTCAACAGCCTCATGCCATATTTACACGTGATGGCGCCCATTTACATATGGAACGCAACATTACTTTACTAGAAGTAGGCCACATAGACAGTTGCTCGGCATGTTAGCTAACCATTAATACTATACTAGGCATTAACTGGATTTAAACATGAAATAAAACATCTGGATGGTCATGCGGTAGCACTAGAACGCGAGCAGGTCACTCCTTCAGGCAAGTGATACCTAAATGATTATTATTGCTTTAATTGACCATTCTTCCAGGCTATACACAAGTCATTTCGGGTCAAGGCATGCCCATTGCATCCTCGGAGGAATACGGGGATCTTCATATCAAATACAGTGTTATTTATCCGGAAAAGATAGATGAACATCAGAAATCAGGTAGGTGTTGACTAGTACACTATAACAATAATGATAGAACGCAACATTAATACAAATATATAGAATTGAAAAAGATTTTGGTATAAATTATAATAATTATGATTATAATTATCAATAGCAACATTATAAGTGTTATTACTAGTACAAGTGTATAAATGTATTAGTGTATTAGTGTATATCTGCATCAATGTTATTATGATGGCTATCAATATGATTATTTCCATATGTGTTTGTTATACGTATCTTTTCTGTATACCAGTGTATTAATAGAATGACCAAGGGTCAACCACAAATTTAGATGGATAAGATTGAAATATCAACCATTGTGACTTTGTTATCACTATAATAGTCAATGGATTCACGCAACTGCTACACGCCATGAATACAAAAATGGCAGTATCTATTTTCAACAAACATCAAGGTTCTTTTTTTTATTCTTGTCCATATTCAGACCAAAAAGTAAAAAAAGTTTCTCGCCCATAGTGATGACGGACAATATTATTACCGAACAACAATGATTCAATCGATATGCAACGGTAAAACTATTAATAAATACACTATTTTACTATACAATAATTACCACTGTATCTCATGACCATGTCGGTCCTTTGTAACGCATAATAGGTAAGCAGAATATTAATTATAGAGATAAAACGACTGGATACCAGTGATCGTTGGTCATTAGGGCTTACCAATGGTGCATCCACCAATGCTTTATTTGTATCACACTCGTTTCAGCAGTAACACGATACACGCGTGCGTTGCCAACCTACCTTTATATGTACACTCGCATACATCTGCTACCTGTACACAACAACAGCATTCTACCTGTAGTAGCCATAATGGCAGTAGAATGGCAATGGCATGGTCCATTGCCGATAATAAACAGTCACGCCGCCTTTTTTATCGTTGCTGTTCGATAGCACTACACTTTTATGCCATGTCGACTACTATGGCCTATATTACACAATAGCTGTGACAGCATATCAATTCTGACGCACATATTAGCACTTGTATTCGTATTTTGTAAAACACCGACTACAAAGGCAGCGTCTAGCATTTCCCTTTTTCCTACCTTTTCTATTCAAAATAATCACACCTTTACTCATATCTATTCGCGTCCATAAATCACGACCTTAAAGATGATCCTCTGCGTATGCTGATTAATTGATTTGGTGTGGATGGTTGGTTATAGAATAGAACAGAATAAAAATAGTAGAGCAAAGTTAATAATATCTACTTGCAGAATTACCGACGCCGAATTGACCTCCACGTGAATCGCCGCCATATTCAATGGGCATAGTATAATGAGCACACGTGTCTTCAATTCGACTCACATGAACCATGTGATGTCCACACCCTGGCATCCATAAAAATAAATAAAATCTCTATTATAATGTATTAGTTAACAACAATGACGCATATCCAAAAAGTCAAAAGAATGAAATAATAAACGGAAATAGATGTAAAAATAAAAATGATAGAAAACAGACTACCACAAAGGAACGGCACGCATGACGTTGAGTTCGATAGACTTTGGCATGAACCTGCTCGACCGTGCAGCATCAAGCACTCCTTCCTACATATCGCCGACCGAGATATGAGTAATTGGTGCCATGAATTCCACGCATGTACCCCTATCGCACCGGCAAATAGCCATAATGCAGGCCATCCGTAGGAGGTCAAACAGCCATAGGCAGGCAAGTAGGCAGGCAGGCAAGCAAGCAAGCCGACCGGTAAATGGAGAGATAGATGGATAGATGACCACACGGTCTATTACTATCCAATAGCCGTCCATAGTGGGGCCAAGAAACATAGGCATCCTTGTTATCATAGTAATAATCAGAATTAGTCCATTTATGGTAATTGCTGGCATCTTCCAAATAGACCACACACCCACACACACAAGCTACCAATCAATCACACGCAATACAAGGTGATACGGAGAGCGCGGGGAAACGACGCTTGTCCATTAACAAACGAAATATATGTAGGAATGTATGTAGGTACGTATGTGTCTATGTGTGTGTCTATGTGTGTGTATATGTATATATATGTGTGTGTAGCAGCTGCAAATGCATCCATCACTACGAATAGCAATATGACAGCAATAGTCCTGGTAGCATCGTCATTTAGCATCATGCTCTTAATGGACTGTTGTTTTGGCTGTTGCAGCTACGCTCTGTAATGCTCAATCTGACCTCAGTTCCTTTTTTTTTGTTAAATACTAGACCTGTACCTTGGATTTCTTACTCGAGTCTACTCGCCACTGCCTTCTCGCTCACTTTTTTTTCTTGTTACTTGGACGTTTAACAACAACACGATATCCATCTTTTTTTTATTAACCACTTGCTGGCTATTATTTTTCAGTGCTATTATACCTACTGCTATTACTACTGCTACTGCTACTACCGCTACTTCTACTTCCACAGTTACTAGTTAGTTAGCTATAGTCAGTTTGGGTGGTTTTGCTTTGAACGAATATCTATATTTCTTTTGCTTTTCAGTTTTTTCATTATAATTGTTTTACTGCCATTATTTCATTTTAACTACAAATAGTTTGACTCGCTATTGGTGTATTTGTTTAAATAATCAATACGTGTTTACTGTGTAGTGTTAGAGAAGCTACTTTTCGTCCATTGATTCTATCTACATCTCTTTCTTTCCATCTCAATCTATTCATATCTACACATAGGTATCGTTGATTTACACTGTCGCCATTCGTCATCAATACGCTATTGTCATTGACGATTGGTAGTGGTACTGATATTGATATTCTTTAGCAATTTGACTCTATCCGCTAGCATATATACACGCACGTACGCCTACATTTATCTACGCACGCGTCTGTATTTGTCTATCTGTACCTGTCATTCTATTCACATTACAGTATCTATTAATATTTAGTATTAATCTAATTGGCCCTCTTTCTCACCACTTACCTTTTCTACTCTTCTCTTTTTTTCATTAGCGGCCAATCGATTATATCAAATTCTATTTGCTGTTACATTTTCATACACAGCCCATTGCCTTCTCCCACGATATTCCATATTAGCGTTTCATACTGGTAGTGGTGGTCCGTCCATTGCCGAGCATCCGATAGCAACACAGCCACACCATTAACGCTCGTTCGTTTGTTCTTCGTTTATTCTTTTTTTAGTCATTGCTGCCATTGCTGCTGTTGTTGTTACTACATTTACTTTTACTTTCACCTTTACCAACTATAATATTACTACTACTGGTATTAGTATTAATAGCTTTGTTATTGTAAAGTAACTACTTTTCCTTTATCTCAACGCTTCCTTCTACTCCATCTATCTGCTTCTTGCGGTTTCGTGGCAATTGTCTGTATCAGAGTGCAATTGTACTCCTTGACTTTTGCTATCCTTTGTACGTACAGTGTGCGTGTTTCTCATTCTCATTAGCATTGTATCAAGCATATACTGAGCATTGAGTAACAACTCTGCCAAGCAAGCTCGCTAGCACGAAATAGGCGATAACCACCAACCAACCAACCAATCTCTCTTCTCTCCTTTTCTTTCCTTTACGTATCGTGCGTGCACGAACTCGAAACAACATTGCACAGTAGAGAACAACAGCCGCAGCACGTTCTCTTAAATACTACACTGGTCTGTCGGTACATTGCCACGCCGCGCCTTTTCCTTTCCTCTATTTCTCTTTGTCTTATTTTGCAACTGTTTTATTTAGTGTATTGCCTCACTGTCGCGTTATTGTAACTATCTACTATCCTTTCTTCTAGTCTTCTATTCTACCTGTGACTGGCATTGATATCAAAACAAGTCTATTGACTTTTAGCAACCATCGCAGCAACTGTCGTCTTTAACAACAACATCGTCATAACTAGCACAGCAATTCAATTATCATTTCTATTGCCATCATGCCACAGCCATTAAAATCACGGCCTAAAAATATTATTACACAAATGCAACCACTCGACACGTCGTCCCATGCTCCAATGGAAGGCTCGTCCGTCCTACCGGGATTGCCGACACCGACCTTCACTGGATCGTCGTCACGACATCGACATGCTGAGAAATCCGACGCAGCTTTACAGCTATTAATGTCGCTGTTTGCCGATGATCCTAGTAATTCGGACAGTCACTGGCGACCAGCCGGTGAACGCAGCGGTGTACGTATTAGTGCACACGACACACTAATGGGATCAGCCGGTACATTGCCAGTCATTCGTGGTGATGGCATTATCGAAGGTGGATTTGCACCCAGAGAAGTCATGGCGGTTATTAATAGTTTAGGTGCCCGTAAAATATGTAAGATAATAATGATAATTATAGATGAATAGGTCAATGGCTATTTATATAATAATGAAACAAATAATTCATTTATACTAATTTGTTTTGTTAACACACCATTTAGGGGATACTCGATTTGACGGTGGTAAACTAGTTCAAATATTCAATCCAACTGAATGGCTGGCCCATATTGCACTTAAAGGCACCTTTCCCATGATGAATCGCGATGTTGTTGTTATGACACAGTTTTATCGCGATGAACGCAATGGCTTTCTATGTTATTGCTCTACATCAGTGGAGGATTCGCTTGTGCCAATTGACCCGCAAAAAGTACGAGGTCATTTAGGTCTAGCTGGCTGGGTAATCCGGCCTGATCCCACCTGTATGTATGGTGACCGACTTAAGGTTACCTACATTGTACAGATGGATGTAGGCGGCCAAATGCCTCAATCAATTGCCAAAATGCTTCAACGTGAATTACCTACGTGTATTAGTGGCATATCGCGCTATTTGCGGCGCTTTTCATTCCCGCCCCACTTTATTCCACAGCTATCGCCACCGAGACGCCATGCCTTGGCAAAGCCATTGCCAAGTAAGTCACCAAGACGGCCTAGTCGTCGTCCTCGTGGTGGTATACGTATCATTCACGATACATTTGAACATCGATTGGCTACCTACGATCTTGCCTATCGTGTTGAATTGAATCCATTTGCTGCAGCTGTTGCAGCTCATGCTGCAGCCATGGGCTCTTCATCATCGATTAATTCAGTTATGTCGCAACAGCCATCACCACCTTCATCTTCACGTTCATCATTTAGCATAGGATGTGGTAATAACACGTCCTCCAGTACTGAAGTAGTAACTGTTGAAGTACGTATACCACAGCCACTTTTCCCTCATGGTGTTCAGGTCGATGTACGGCCAGCTGAACGTGTTGCTTGGCAATTGATCGACGAGCGTACCGGAAAAGTAATTGATGAAGGCGGTGAAGCAAGTGAGGCAGTAGTGGCGGCAGCATGCGAACGACTGGCCCAATTGCCCTTGTTGTCGATGAAGACGACGACGATAACGATAAGGGACTTGAAAATGGATTGAAGAATATGTCACTTGATCGTGATAGCCATAGCATTAGAAATGATTGCAGTGAAGAGGATGACTGTTTTGCATCATTGCCATCACCAGTACTGCCTGGCCGACTTGTTCCACTCACCACGAGTGACAATATGACAACCGTGCCTACTTGTGCATTTGGCCGCGTTGTGCGACGACGACGTGTTTCTAACTCGAGCGAGGATAGCGATGATATTACTGGCGGGCCAAGTCATGGTCTAATGCCACGACGGGCCGGTGTATTTGCCGCTTTACCAGCTGGTCTACAAACACCTATACTGTCTTATCAGCAGCCGCAAGGATTGCCACGATATCCGCTTTCGTCTAGTCGGTCCTACACCACTGACTCTCCTCTACCGCCACCGTTATCAACGACATCATCGGCATCATCTATGGCCAATGGCGCGTCACTAATGCCGTGGGTTGGTCTGTGTGCTACACAGAGTACACCTGCTACCATGCAAACACCGGCCACCAATCATCATCACCACCACCAACAACAACAGCAGCAACATTATTCGGCATTGATGCCTGGTACGACAATAAATTCAAATATGACAACAGGCCATGGGCCTTATATCTCACAAATGGCTGGTACTTTCCGTCGATCAACGTCGGCCCTTTCGACACCTAGCTCGAATTCACCATTATTGCCACCAGCCACGCTGCCACCCATCTACAGTACAGGCAATACTGGTACAGGTGTGGTAGGACAGATTGGTGTACGTGGACTATCACGTAGCAATAGCACTTCGTCGGCCTGTTCTGTAGCCACTAACGCGAGTGCTTTTAATCACCGCCGATGCATTTCACCGATGCCTGTCGCTGACTGGCAACATGGATACGAAACACGTCATCCAGGCCACCGACTTGTCATCTATAACGATGCACGCATCGATGGACGAGCCGTGCAAGTATGTGTGAAGAAACGACCTTCACCTCACAAGCAGCAACGACTATTTGGTACGAGTACATCATTAAGCTGGATCCACCGGGATTAAGTGCCGCGCGTTTCCTATTCCTTTCCTTTCATTTCATTTGTGTGTGTTTTCTAACTACAGCTGCTACAACAAAACAATACTTGGTATTAAAATTGTGTTTACTTTATTACTTATTAGCATTAATGCCATTAGTATTATTAAATTTTATTTGTGTTTTAAATAGAATATCAAACTTATTTGCTGTTAAACAAACTTTATTGCAGCAATGATTGGCAAACATTGACAAAATATGAGGATTAAAGACTAACGTCAGTATCTTTTTCAGGTGCGCCAATATGTAGGAAACCATTACCGGGGGCCCAGGCCTTACAGTTTGCTGAACTGTCCATACCAATGCCAAAGTAATGGTTATGACGAGCAATATCGGGCAATGGAATAATTGAAGCAGAGCAAGTTGGGTCACCTCGATGCTGGCCTTGCTCACAGATGGTGACCTTCATACCATCGGCCGAGTAGATCCAAGCCTCAGTATCGTGGAAGTAATAGTTAAGCACTCTTAATGGCAGTCGCGGGATAATATCGTTGTAGTTAATGACGTGTAGCGGTGATGGGAGATAGTCGTTGGCTGATTGATCCATTGGCTTGTAAAGTCGCTTGTTAATTAATTTGGAGAAAGCGGCGTTGCCAGATTGTGGTTCACCAAACGTGTAAAGTTCAAGTTGAACCGATGATATTTCAAGTATATCAAAGTGAAGAGCAGCCAAAGTAACAATTGCTATTAAAGTTTGTTAGTGATTGTTGTTAATAAACTATTGTTTACAATAATAATGTATATTATTATCCACCTCGTCCCTTTTTTCAACTTACCACCACCCATTGAATGGCCGATAAAAGTAGGTGTGTAGCGTGGATATTGCCGTACGATATCACGTAGTGCATCAATCAATTCACCCTTAAGACCGTGGTAGCAGTTAACGAAACCAGCGTGGATGCGAACACTTTGATCTTCAATCCACTTGACCGGTCGTTGAATTAGAAGCATGTTCTGTGTCCATGACTCAATACTGACGGCACCACGAGAACCAATAATAATACGTCTATCGCGGTCATTTACAGCAAGGTAGGCATAGGCATTTGTGCGAGAATCGAAGAAATGACGGATGTATCGAGTACCGGCCGTCGCACCTTCACAGTTCTCGCCGCAATCCCATTCACTAACATCACAGGCGGCAGCAGCAGCGTAACGAACAAATAAGTTCAGCTTATTCATCACTGGCTCCGACACCGACTGGTGATTTCTTTGTGGCTGCAATGGGTTAGGAACACCCGGCATAGGTACCAGCGAGGCAAGCGATGGGGCAACGAGCCCAGCCAAACAAAAGAAAGAAAGGCTTTTAAGCTTTATACAAATATTAAATTAGTTATTAATAAATTACATTTAACTTACCATCATTTGGTGTATTAAAAAGTGTATCAGACAGTGTATTAACAACAAATGGCTATTAGTATATAGAAGAAAGATAGTCTAGTGTATTAATTAAAAGAGAAATGAGTGATAAAGTGTAGGAATAACAAGTAGCCGTACAATTAGAGCACTTTTATACTGATCGGCTAAGTATCATAGATCAAATGCCACGCCTTAAAATATTGGTTATATAGAGCATAATGATGTATAACGGCGATAAGCATGCTGATCTTTGCTTAAATGAATGATAGGCGTCGTCTACAGCATGCAGCAATAGGTTTAGCGTGATGAATAAAGGTAGAGAGTACAGAAATGCACGCTGTTGCACAGCATATTCTCTATAACAGTTAGTATGAAAATATTTAGCTAAACATTGCACTAGTATAATTTAGTTAATTATAGTCATAATTAATAATTAAATAGTATAGACACTATTCAATGCTATACCAAGTAGTTTAATAATCGGTGACACTATCCATAATTATAAGAAACTTATGTACTACACAATAGATCTTACATTGGACAGAATAAAGAGCCAATAAAAAAGACACATACTAATCAATGATACAACAATGGTAATGTCGAAAATGGAGCAAAGGCGACCAATAGATCCCATAGACACATTGATTTGTTCCTATTGTCGGCTATAAGCATGCATGGTTGACTTTGTTGAAGCTACGTATATAGAACAATGCGCACTGCATGTGGGATGTCACCCACGGTCATGCCCACTTCTACAGTACGTATTGTTAACCCGCCCACTATCCACCTTTTAACTGAGTCTAGTACGAATTAGTTGAGTCGATTTATTTGTAGATGAACTATTAGATTGTAGATAATAAAAGTTGCAACCTATTTAGGTGATACACATTTTTACAACTATTTAACTTTTACAACTATTATTTCAATGATGTCATAATGAACAAATAGTAATTACAACTAATTTATAATAATTTATAATAATTTATATTGCACGATTTAATTGAATTTATTAATATGATGTTTTAACCAACCAAGTTTAGAAATAATTAAATTATCAATCTACATATCCATAATCATTAAACAACTATTTATTGACATGATCAAAAGACACGATAAACCGTATTATAGACATTGATGCTAAAGTAGTGATTGTATAATTGCTCATAGATAAGCGGATCATGTGGTAATGGCGCCTTATTACAATATGTCATAGTCCCTGAGTGCGTCATCGTTTTATCTATTGTCGTGCAGGTTCTTTCTTTTCTTTTCGTCTTTCTATGAAGCTGCCCTTTTATTGCCATCATATAACGCCAAACTAGCGGTTAGCCGGCCTTTAGTGATCTTTAAATTGGCAATTGTTTTTGTTTATACTAAAAAGCAACAATGCCTACTCATCAAAACTGGTCCACTAACAATAGTATATTTCGCCAGATGGAGCAGATTTGCAATAGTAACACCAACTACATGGAACGTATATTACAAGTAGAAGATGACACTATTGGCGTTAACTATCGTCAAGAAGATGCAATGGAGGATACACGACGCGGTCCTAATCCTTCGACATCTTTTTCAGCTCGCTTAGATCCTAATCAGCAGCGACAATCACGAATGGAAGGCAATGCACCAGCAGACTATGGCCATCCACATAGCCATAACAACAGTGATAGCCAAGATAATGAAGAAGAAATACACGATAAAAGAAGCGTACATGGTACATCTACCGGTAAACAAACCGGCAATGATGTTCTATTATTAGTGACGGCCTTTACAGAAATGTGTAGAACCATTCGATTTCTACGTCAGTCCATGCCACATCAATCGTTAGAGCCACCACCACATTTCTATTACACTGAGAATGAAGCGGCTCGCCATGTCAATCGACACTCAAATAATGAGATGACATCACCACGTGATGAGTCTACTGCTAATCAGCACCAAAACCATTCAAGCTGGAATGGTAATGAACAAAGAATCGATCCGATATTAAATAGACGTGCTATTCATTGTGATACTGCTACAGTAGAAGAGGCAGATGTAACTATCCCAAGGAGCCAGCAAGGATCAGATACGTCATCGACTTATAAAAGGTCATCAAATAGGTAATGTTAAATGAATGGTAATTAATAAAGAATGCTAATGATAAACATAGCGAAGTGAAGACAGCATTGAAAGCCTATGATAATACACAAAATACTTCTACACCACATAATTACTATAAGCAACAACAAGATGAAGAAGAAATAGATCTATTTAAAGCAAATAAGGAACAAGATCCACCAGTCGTGTCATGGAATGCAGATCGGCAAAACGTCCAGCCAATAGTCAATCGAGCAACAAGTGCCACATATAGCATTACTAGTCCTAAAGATAGATCTTCGCTTTCGTTATTTACAAGCTATCCAGAACAGCCTACTGACCAAGAGAACAATGAAAATAGATATGAAACAAAGAACGATAATGAAATGTCAAGCAATTAGACAACGTAACAAGAGATAGACGATCGTCGTTATTAAATGGACGCAATTTATCTACAGGCAGTTTGAAGCAAAAACCAGCCTTTTCTAAGCAAAACAAACAAGATCGTGTTAATACTGTTGTGGCCCAACCTCATGTATTTAGTGGTACAGCAATTTCAACCAGTTTATTATCTAAAAGCCATTTAGAAAAAGACATGAAAGCCAATGCATTAATATTGGCTCGTTTTAAAGGTACTCATTTACCAGGCGATGCAGCTCCTTCGCCAACAATGACTGGAACGGTTAACATGGCAAATGAGACGGCTCGAGTAGAAGATGAACTACAGGCCGATGCATCTTATTGCGGAACAGATGACTGCAATTACTGTCCACCGAATGAGATGGCGTCTATGAATTCTGCCTCTGCAACACCAAATATAAATCATCCACCACCATTGCCGGAATTTTTCCAGTCAGCCAGTATGGATTTGAATACATATTTATCGTTAGAGGAGGAAGGAGAAAGACAAGATGATGAATATGTCGATGAAGACGATGGGACGAGTCAGAACGAAAGAGATGAAAATAGTGTAGAATTGAGCCATCCATCGTTTTTTGAAGGCAACATAGAGAATCGTCTATCTAGCACTCATCGAAGCTTCCATATGTCCAGTCCCATTATGTCCAGTGTCAATGAGTTGCTAACTATTGTGTCGCCCAAGCAAACGGCAACCACATTGGTAGACGAAGGGATTGATGATATGATGGCTATGTCGCCTCCTTCGCAGTCAGTATTAATGTCATCACCACGAACAAGTGGTATTTATCCTAAAGCTTTCCCGATACTATCAAATGTGTCAGCATTACCCGATAAAGTAGCCTATAATGACCATTATAATGATCATGATGATTATAATGATGGACTACGTATCAGTAATTCAATGGCACCGCCAGCCGAAGTGTCTTCACTTATTAGTCTACCAGCAGATATTGCCAATATTTATCATCAGTTAGGATTCTCAGAAACTTTGGATCCACCGCCTATCACACCACGTATCTTAAGAGCGATACGGACTACTTTGAATCCAGAGCAGAACAACAATGATGCGCGGTTTTGGGGAATTTGTTTATTGGGCTTCTATGGCATGTTTAGCGTTGATGAACTACCGGATCCAATATTTAGAGATGCTATAGGCAGTCCTTTGCCGATTAGATTCAGAAAGAATATAGCTACACTGAATAAGCCAGTGATTGACAATCCAGATTGCAATGAATTGTCGCTGTATTTGGTGTCTTTGCCCGTCAATAAAACATCAAAACCGGGCAGTGATCATAATGCATCAGTTCTCTGTCCAAACAAGGCTATTCACGAGTGGCTAAGTATCGAGGAGTGTGGTCCACCTCGACAATTGGCCCAATACTTATTGGCTGGTGCGATATCGCCCACCAGTAAACAATGGATGGAACAGCGACTACAACAAGCGCTTGAAGAAACTGACCTGGATGAATTCCATGATTTTCATTATCGCGAAAATTATCAGCTTGATAGTCTGCGATTTGGCGGTGCCGTTTGTGCCTATGAGGCTGGCGTAAAAGTAGATAATATTCGATTAGTCGGTGGCTGGAATAATTATAACACTATAGCTAAGTTTGAACTTGACTCGCTGGCCAATAATTTGGCATCGCATGTTAATCGATGCTGCCTATAAGCTAGAATATAGCAATTGATTAATTATAATAAAATTGCGTATAACGAATAATCACTTGGCCATTTAATGTCTATAATAACATGCCAATTATTTTGTTTAAATATCATAGTGTACTTGCTTTAATTGATGTGTACTAATTAACAGCAACAAAATACTAATTACTAATAACAATATTACTAGAAAAGATATTGGCAAAATTGGACTATTTATTATTTAATCACTAAATGATTGTAGATTATTACAACTTAAGCGGCAAGCATTGCTACAAATGCCGCAATAGAAGTTGCAAAAATAAAAAGATTAGAGTTCTTCAATTCCTTGTTAGCATCGTTGTTAGAACCGGCGGAATTTGAGTTACTTTGGGTATTAGACGGGGAGGATTGAACGGTAACGTTACATGTTGCTGTATCTTCTTTAATCATTTTCATCATATCGATATAAGGCTTGCTGTTGGTTAGAACAGGTCGCGGTGAAGTCCATGAAGCTCGTGCTTTAATGACATCAATCATACAGCCGCTACAATACTCGGCTGGATTACTTTTATTTTTCTTATTGCCGGCTAAGCAGTATTTTCCATCGACCGATTTGGTACAAATGGTCTTTGGGTGCATCAAGTAGAGTAGCCAGATGCTATACGCTGTTTGTGCAGCATTATCCGGCCCCTGAAGTTCAGGCTTGCAGTCACGCTCCACCAGATCAAGTGCTTTGTTAATTTGGGCATCGGAGCAGAAATGGCCAAATGCTCCATCGGCAGGTGCGCTACACGTTTGAGTTATACTTTCACCGGCCAGAACGGCGAAAAGCGTAATTAGGCACTGATGCTCAAGATCAGGACTTTTTAAAGTCTTGCTGCAAGTTGGGATACATCTGCTGCAGCACACAGACCAACAGCGGCAAACAAAAGAGCAATGCTAGTAAAGCGTACCATGTTCGTTAAATAGCTTAAAGCGTAGCAGGTAAAATAAAGAATAGTGTTTATTCCTGGCTATTGCCAGAAAATAAGCCAGTATTTAAAGATAATTAGCGCTAGTAGTTTATTCTAGACAAGAAACGTGATAGAACATGCTAATGGAACCAGATGCACTTGAAAGGCCTTACTTACATTTGCGTACACGCAGTTTTGGTAATTAGATATACAGCTCATTAAAAATGATTGTTAAACTTAATAAAGGCCTGGTCATTGGCAGCTTTAGGGGTTGAAAACGACACGTTTCCTCAGTAGTTGACACATGTGGGCCGTGTGCCCGTGATATTTGTTTCAATTTGTTACAAGCGTTAGTTGTTTAATTCTATAGTTATTTACATTTTAACTAATAATGCATTATAATAGCCATGCTAAACTAAACTAATTAATAATATATTATGCATTTTTACTAATTAACTAAACAATATTGTATAAAGTAACTTGGTATTACTTTCAGCTATCTTTATAAGTGGTAAATGAGGCTAACACATGAGTATTGTTTTACATCAAAACACGACCTACTTATAACACTAAGGTACCTATTTACTTATTATTATTATTATTATTATTATTATTATTATTATTATTGATGTTATTGTTATTATTGATGTTATTATTATCCAATGTTTTGAATAGGTCATTAGATAACGATAAAACTGACGCTATTATTTAAATAATAACATAGCTGTAAGCATGTCCTTGCTTCTACCATTAGTCGAATGCCAGTTACACGAAAAAAGGGGTGCTCATTATGACGTCGTCTTTTGAGTTTTTTTCCTATCATCCATATAGATTTGTGTGTATGAATGAGCGAGCGAGTGTCTATATACGTACAGATAGAGGATAGATGTTCTTGTGACGACCACCGCCTTTTCCTCTCTTTAACACCACTCATCTCATCTTTGTTGTTATTATTGTTGTTGCTGCTGCTGCTGCTGCTGTTGTTGTTATTTGTTAATATCAATAACACCTTTCTCTTTTATCAATTGTTCTGATAACACGGCTGCCGGCCACAGTTATTAGCAAATCTGCCATTTTTAGCTAAATCTACTGCTAATTAAGCAGCAGACTTGAATAATAAGCCACTAGCGATCATGGCCACCGACAATGAAAAAAGTCGTAAAATTGTAGTGCTTGGTTTTCGTGCTGTTGGTAAGTTGCTTTGAAGCCGATGGTTTATAGATTAGCAGCTGCAAACCAGACTCATCCGATACTAATATGACTTGTTTATATCGGTGTTTATATAGGCAAGTCTACTTTAACAGTACAGTTTGTTGAAAATCATTTTGTCGACTCGTATTATCCAACGATTGAGAATACATTTAGCAAAGCAATTAAATACAACGGTCAAGAATATCAATGCGAGATTATTGATACAGCGGGTCAGGTAAATAGTTGTTGTTATAAATAGTTAATAAAACACTAGAATATACATACTAATATACTAATATACCAATGTATATTAATACAAATATATCCGCTGATTATAGGATGAGTTTTCGATTCTTAATTCACGACATGCCGTTGGTATTCATGGCTATGTACTTGTTTACTCAATTACCTCAAAGAGTAGTTTAGAAATGGTAAAGATTATCCGCGATAAGATTGTAAACTATACTGGTTCTGAATGGGTACCCATGGTGCTGGTGGGCAATAAAAGCGATTTACATCTACAACGGTAAGTACTTTTTAATAAATGGCAATAAAACAAGCCATTTACTTGAGTATTGGCGATGGTAAACTAATTGACATTTTATCATTAATAAACATATTAAATTATCATCATTGATATATAACAGACAAGTCTCTGAGGAAGAAGGCAGAGAATTGGCAAGCCAATGGTCCTGTCAATGGACAGAGGCATCGGCCAAGCATAATGAGAATATTAGTAAGTTGCAATATGATTGTAATGTATAGCAAAAGAACGTGCATACTAAATAAGCATAAATAGATTTGATATTTGAAATGCTTTTGGCAGAAAGTGAGAAATTGGCAGGAACAGATGCTGCACCCAAAGGTGGCTGTATCATCAGTTAGTTATTCGAGTGGTTTTTGGTGAAATAGGACCTTTACATCAATATCAAAAAGGACAAACTAACTACAGACACTTATATATATTTCTATACATACCAAGCATACTACACACGCACACGCACAAATACATATATATATATCATGTATATTGCGATTTATACATTTGGCGCTTTAAAAGATTGATACGAATGATTGTTTTATTTCGTTGATGTTTATCCGTTGTCCTACTACTGTGTCTTTTTGTATTTTCCCGTCAATGAGTACATAGACATGTGCCATTACACTTTCGTAATAAAAAACATGTTTTATAATACTCTACATGTGCCATTACTATTCGTATCCATATCGTATAAACAGCTAGATACTGTGTTGTTTACCAATATAAATAACAACAATGTAAATGATGTAGATGATAGTGAACAAGGAAGAAATAGGAGAACATGTAGAAACGTTAATAGGCATAATAATGTTTATACGAATCCTTGTACATGCAAACACACATACACACGCGTAACGTGGTTGACGACAGCAGTATGACAAGAATAAACAAGCGAATATACCACATCATCTAGACGTGCCATAAAGCCGTCTAAAGGAAAAGAAAGAGTGTGAGATGGGAGAATAAGAAAGCAGGAAACATAGCAAAGCAACGAAAAAATATAATTGGAAAAGCAAACGCGTACATACGCGCAAAACATAGTGGCTAATCATATAGCCCACATAGCTTCACAATAACAACACGCACACACACACACACACACAATAGAGAGAGATAGATATACGAAAAAACCGTTATAAAGAAAATGTCATTGGTGTCATGGCGATCGAAAAGGCATGCACATACACGTCCATATAATGGTAAGTTATATGGATAGACATGCATGAGACAGCAACGACAACAGTAGGCCATATATGATAAAGAACAAATTCACATTGGATAGTCAAGACTGTAGAAGTATAAGAGAGCAATTACACATAATGGGCCTTGCACGGCACCACACGACACCATCCATGTCCAAAAAGATAAGCCATATTTTACTGAGCAGCTGTGGCTGTGGCCATCTCGGCTACATCCGCAAACATAACAGAGTTGGCAAATCCAGTGACCATGGAGGCAGCACCCATGCCAGACAATGACATAGCATTGTTATTGTCAGTCTGCATAGCATTGTGATTGTCATGCATGTCAGAGTTGACTGCAGAGGCAGCAGCGGCAATGATGGCAGCAGCAGCAGGTGTACCTGGCTTAATGCCATGGACACGCAGGTGCATAGCTAGATTGTCGCTACGTGCAAAGCCTTTGTTGCAGCCATCGACAGTGCACACATAGGGCCGTTCGCCGGTGTGGGTACGTTGGTGGCGCTTCAAGTGCTCGTGGCGCTTAAAGCTCTTGCCGCAGCCCGGTTCTGGGCAGTCAAAGCGGCGTTGCGATCCGGATTTGTTGTTAGCATCGCCGTTAAACGAGTCGCACATCGATGGCGACATAGATGAGCGGCGCATACGTCCAAAGTTGCCGCCGGCAGCAGCAGCAGCCATTGAACCTGGCATGGTCATTGAAATGGACCGATTGTGACGTACAACGTGGGCGGGTGCGTGCACAAAGGCTGGTGAACCATTCGACGACATTGAAGTGGCGGTGGTCATTGAGCCAGCGGCGAATAAGGCCAAATCGTTGACACTTGGTTCCATTTGCGATGAAAGTGGCACTGGAGCTGGGAAGGCATTGGAAACGGATGCAGCAGTAACGGCCATCAAGTCAAGGTAGGCTTGATCAAAGGCAACTGATGCGGCTGGATTGCCATTAGCTGGGATAGTGGCCAATTTGCCGGCGCGTGGAAATGGATCGTTACCAATGGGATGCATAGCGGCGGCAGCTTGGTTAGAGTCCATCATTTGGTTGTAGTTCAACGAGGCAGCATTCATACCAGGCATGCCCATGTCAACAGAGACGGCGGCCATTGGATCAACATCGCCGTATGCGTGCGAATCAAAGGCGTTGTGGGCAAATGCCTCTGGCTGACGTTGAGCTTCAGCCATTGATACTGGCATCTCCCAGCCGGCATGTGAAGCGCTAATAGCAGCGCCGGATGCATCAATCATTGCATTGGTGCCAGGCATGAACAACTGGTTGTAGTTGTTAGCTTGGTGTGGCTCTGGTGCACCTGGCATACTAAGCTCATATGGGTGCATAGAGGCAGCACGCATATCTTGACCATGAGCATTGTACATAGCAGCATGCTGTTGTTGCATGTTAGGAACAAAGCTGTAGCCGGCAGCGGCGGCGGCAGCTACAGCAGCAGCATTGGGTGCTACATTGTATAGGTTCGATGGCAAGCCAGGTACAGCGCGCTCAGATCCAGAAACGGCCATAGTGCATGGCTCAATGCCAAGTGCTTCACGCTTAAGGTCACGATCGTATGCATCTTGGAATAGACGGTCGTGTGGAACAGAGAACCAATAGAAGACCTTTTGCTTCTTTTGCGTGCGAACGCAGTTGTGCTTGTAAAGCAATTCAAGGAACTCACTACGTGGCTCTTCCAACGATGCATCGACACCAGGTTTCAAGTTGCGTAGGTCGCTGAACACACCTTCTTCAAACTTTTTTACATTACGAACTGGACGACCAGCCGCTTGGAAGCGGAAGGTAAGGACACGTACAATATCCGTACCAGTAATGTGGAAAAGATCGCGCCAAAGGACGCAGGAGATGTATTCGCCAGTAGGCAACAAGAAACGCTTAATAGTTTGCTCGGGGTCCCAGTCATTGGGGCAGTGACAAGAAGTAGCGGAGCTGTTCGACGGTAGATTCCATAATGATGTAAAAGTGCTAGTACCGTAAAGATAGACGTAAACAATGGCAGCACACTAATAGTAGGTGTCTAGGTGCAGGTAAAACGGTATAATGCAGACCAAGAGTCAATCCCGGTTTAGTAAATCGTATGAGGAGTGTGTGGTACGTATAGAGTGTGATCGTACGAATGCCGTGCTATGTTTAAGCAAGTCAATAGGCAGACAGAATGCACTTGCAATTCGTGGCAAAAACCGTTATGAATGCAACTGTGTGCTATAAGAATAAACGTCGGGCGAGATAATAGTTCGTTGATGCTATTAGCGGGGGCGGTTAAGCGTCAATAGCTGTCAGAGAACACGGTGAACGACTGGCCGGCAGACGGTCTCAAGTACTTTACTATAATGTTGATAGATGCTGGCGACTAACTGTCAAAAGAATATGTAGAGCTAAAATAAAATATTTGTAGCAAAACGTACGCAAATAGTGTTAACAATAGAGTCACAATATGATGAAAAGTCAATAGATAACTATAGGCGTATACAACACACGTTCAACGCAATGTTGCCAGGCAAAAACCAATAAAGAATAGTAGAGTATGCAGGGATAAAGTAAAAATTGGAACAATGGCGCAGCCAATGTTGAATAGAGTGCTGATAGTAGTTAGAAGTAGAAGTAGAAGTAAAGGTAAGTGTGGTGGAGTAAGTCGGCGATAATAAAAGGGATGAGCGAGTGTGATAATGAGAGAGTTAAGATGGTGCAAAAGGCAGACAATAAAATGCGGTTAATAAAAAGTTGCAATAAAAAACACACACCACCAGCGCAATAGTGCGGTAGATCAGAGTTAGAGATGACAGTGCAGGGCAAGTTAGGCAAAAAGACGGAAAAGGCGAGTACAATAGTGGTATAAAAGCTTTTGTATATGCTAGTCAGTGTTTAGAATGAGCCAGAGAAAGGAGTGGTAGACAAACGGGTAAACGGAAGAGGCGACAACAGGAATGGATCAGAAAGGAAAAAGGGCAAAGGAAGGGAACTTGTACGTCTCAGTTGTGCATCGAAGCACACAGACAAGGAGTAGAAGAGCCTAGGCGAAGATGAGACACAATCCTGTACATACCTTTCAATAATGGTCGGCGAGCGGGCAACAACCGGTGGTGCGTACGCGCGGACAAATGGTCACGATGGCTGCGTGGTGACAGCAGCAGCGGCGGCAATGGCAATAATATCAAATTAGTACGGGACAAGAGAATAGACGACAAGTATCGGCGATACGGTGTCGTGCAGAGAGAGCAAGTTATAACTGACGAGCAACAGACTTGGGCGAGGAATAAAGACTAGACGAGGCCAGCAAGCAAGGAAACGATAAACTGAATCTGTTATAGTAAAACAGATCAAGAATGCGGTATAGATGATATGATGATGATGATGCTGTGGTAGTAATAGTAGCAGCAGTAGTAGTAGTAGTAGTAAGTAGTAGTAGTAGCAACAATACTAACTAGTATATTAGTATTTGATATGCGTGCACGATGGTGAATTTGTCTACAATGAATGAATATATCCACGCAACCAGCAAGCAGTGAGTGGTGAAAATCGAGGAGAAGACTGGCAACAACGGAGATCTGGCAACTGAAACGATAAACGGTCAGTTGAGTTATGTTATTGAAATTGTGTGGAGTGTGTTGTGTAAAGAAGGAAGGAGGGGGTAAAGAAAAGTGTGGTTATAATAGAAAGGTTTTATGGCAATAAAAGCAGGACAACCTAAGTGGTAAGAGATCAAAGTAAAGAGCACAAATAGCGGAAAGCGGAGTTGAAAACGGTGACTTTTATGAGTATGAATGAACCGATGGGCATGTGTTAGATTGTCCGTACACGCAGCCACACATAATGAAATTACCCGCACATAGGCCTAATAGCCACGACAATAGCAGCAGCGGCACTATGGCTTGTTGATAACTTGTATAGTGAATGAGTGTGGCAGTGTGCTAATAACAACAACAACAACAGCCGCAATGGCGGAGGAGGTCAGCGACGAGCACGTACCTTCACGTCGCATGAGTATCAGTTTGTCTGCTGGTTGGTTAGCTCGTTAGTTCGTCTTTCTACACGGCAGAATGGTCGCTACAGCATGAAAGAATTGGTCAATACCGGCGCGCCTATGGTAGACTCGTTGCAAATGCTCTATGACGCTTCAGGTCGTCGTTGTTGTGTCTGGTGCTGCTGTCTATCCGCGTGTATCGGTAGAGAAAAAACGAGCATTGCAAAATAGCAGTAGCATCGAATGACGGTCGAGAACGATGACGATAACGACCTAGTGACCGATCCATGTGTTTAGCATCTTCATTATGGCATGGCCTCGTGCCCGCTCATTGTGCCATCCTCTTTCTTTTCTCACAAATCGATACCGGTTCGCTGCAGATGGGAACACGCCTCGTCGAAGTTCTTTCTGCCTTTACTCGGCACCAATGCGGAGAATGCCGACTACCCAAAATGGCAGTGTGACATGAATGGATAAAGACTCGTTTTCATTCTCCTTTCCTTGTCCAACCAAAGGAAAATGGCGATTGTTGTTAATTGCAATGTTCTTTATTATTGTAATTAATAAAATCTATTATTGTAAAACACGCCTATATGTTTATAAATAGTGAGATAGATTAGTTGTTCTTTGTTTATTAATAAACAGCCATTCTCTAGCCATCTGGGAGTACCATTTGAAATAGTGGCTAAAGCGCCAATAATTTGTGCTAAATAGGTGAAAGGCCAAGATAATTCGCATTACTATATTTAGTAATGGCAATAATGTTGATACCCATTATTTTGTATTATTTGTGTCGCATTAACAAAGTGGAGCAACAAATCAAGTAATGTCACCGTCACGATAGCAAGTTATTTGCCAACACTTTAAGCGGTACGAGGAAGGCTCGGGTCAACGTTTGTAACTCGGCAGTTGACGTAGCTTTGTTTTACACTTGCCTATCATCAAACCTGCCTTATCCATGGCGTGGTGGAGACAGCTGTCGCCTCTGGCTATGTCATTGTCATTGTGGCTATTGGTGCTACCGTGCAAGTACATACTGAAATTAATACAAATATAGTTCATACATTTTTAGAAATTAATTATAGTTTATCATTGTGCGTAAAACGCTGCTTTATTTGTGGCAATCGTTTTTTGAAAATACGCTGAAACAAACAAATCATGCCTGCAGATTGAACGAAACAATACACATACCTGTCCGCACGCACGCGCAGGCACACGCATACGCACACGGTTCATTGGTTTTGTAGCAAGAACTGTCAGGTGATATGGAATATTCGTTTGTTGACAAACAGGAAACATGAGGCATAAAAAGCACATCAGGAATGTTCATACAAAGGACAACCAAGGTTGCATTGTGTACTCTAGTATGAAACAACAACGGCCGCAATAGGTTTAATTATACAGCGCAATGCTACAGACAAATGACCAATAAAGCAGTTGTTGTTTTTAATAAACGGCTTTGTAGTAGCCATTTTTGTTCTTTAAGCAGTAGCAGAATATTGTATATAGAAACTGGCCGCATAATGTTTCATCTGCCTGAACATTTTCACAAAATAATGACTGCAGAAACATGCGCTGATTGGTGTAAAGTCCGAAACGAAACGTTTCATCTAAATAACTTGGTTAGGAAATGGAACTAATAGAACTAATATAATGATACATTTGAAACAATGGTAGAGTAAATAACGACGATTACATTATTATTATTATTATTAGCAGTGGTATTGTAGTGTTGTAAACGAAATAAAAATGATTTAAACAATTAAAAAGTAGGTGCTGTTGCGTTGAACTGCTTGTAAGTTGATTTCAACATAAAATCTTTGCCTTTAAGCATGGCAGGTAATGTACGTCCAACGACGCCAAATACAGGCAACTGGGCGGCACCTTCGTGTGCTCCAATCGTGACAAGACATACGTTTGGCGCTTTGAATTCAGTCAGTTTCACCGAATTCGAGGAAGAGTTCCCCGCGCCCTTGGCTTCAACAAGTTTAATGATGTTTTTGGAGGCGACATCGGCTTGGAGGCGTGCGGCATAGGCAGTTTTATGGCCATCGTCGTTGCAATCGCCAATGGCAAAAATATTGCTGTGTGCAAGTAGCTGGGTGGTAGGTCGAATGCGAATTTCCTCCGTCTCCAAATTAACAACATCATCGCCAAGTGAGCGAGCAAGTGTCGTGTTAAGACCTGTATGGGCCGTACAGGCAAACATAAGATCTGCTTCAATCGTTTCGCCATTGGATAGCTTCCATCCACGCGTTTCGGCAACGTAGCCAATCTCACGTTCCTCAGCCGTAACGGTGACACGTTGTTGGTCAATAACTTTAATGTCGCGGGCCTTCATTTTGCTAGATAATTTATGACGCAGTTTATCGGAAACTGCTGGCATGCCGCTAAGTAGGCCATTACTGACGAGGGTGACCTCTTTGTTTGGCAAGTCTTTAATTTCGCCTGCAAGTTCGATACCAACTGGACCGCCACCAACAATAAGAATGCGACGGGCTTTTTCGACAGCTTCGCGTGCCGCCGTTAGCTTTTGCGTAACTTCCTCAACACTATCACCAGCTGGTCGTCCAGGCACGCCAAATCGACTGCCAGTTGCCAAAACAAGATAGTCAAAAGCAATCTCACGACCGTCATCTAGCACCACACGGTCGCTAAGTGCTTTACTAACGCGTGCACGCTCATGCTTAACAGTGCCATCCTTGAAGAATGCGGCATTTTCCATAGGAACAAAGCACTTTTCTGCAAAACCTTTTTGCGTTGCAGCACGTACAAACGCCATGTTTTGGTGGAAATGGTCACGCGGCTCGACGAGCGTAAGTTTGAGATTTAATTTTTTGCTCGTATTGGCAAGTGCCGAAAGAACGGCAATACCGGCATACGCGCCTCCCACAACAACAATGCGCGTTTTAGTGTTAGCCATAGCTGGACGAAAGAACGAGAGAATATAATCGACAAGCCAAAAGGGCATGCTACGAGTAGAATATAATTTATTTTAGCTTTAATGGCGCACATCGCCATCCTTATATCTAATTTTGATATGCCTTGGCAAACGCAAAGATAGGCACATGCAATTGGTTTCGGTTGAATTTTTCCGGCACAACCGGATAATCTGACAAATACAATAAAATGGATTACTAAGACACCACGAAGATCAATTACCATTTCTGCTATCTCAGCGATATTACATATTTTCTCAACAGACTGGGCACGGTAATCAACATCTCCGCAATTTAATAAAAATGCAGTCTATTGTTTTATTTTTTTGTTTTACGATCTCCCAGACTTAGCTGATAGATCTATACCATTGGTTCACAAATGGGTCATCGGCACATTTCGGCCCGTGCATCGAATATCAAAAGATAAACCGTAAACAGCTCTTAATTTTCTCATTTATATGTTAGCTATTTTCAGTTTGTTTATAAAATATTGCTAGTATGATTTACACTGTTTTTAGCTTGTAGCAACAATTGACTATATTGTATAATTAGTTTGTATAAACACAACAGTAAATATTAAATACTATATACTGCAAATGTATGTGTGTGTATATTAAAGCAGCTGTTTATTTATGATATTTAGATTCTCGTTGCATTATCATTATCGAAAGTTGAGTGTGTTGTAAAAGGTAATAAAAACAATTCTCGTTAAAGCAAAAGTAAAATGATTGTAAAAGTAATAAAAACGAATTCTCGTTAAAACAAAAGTAAAATGGTCGTAAAATAATAAAACAACAGATTTATGGCTAGCCGCACTGATTATTAAATGTATGGGCAATTAGATGACAGTCCTGATATAACAGTGTAGCTTATATACGGCCAATCCAAATTCCAAGGTTCGGTCTAACGCGTGTTAATGTTTGGAGCGGCTACATCATCAACGCCCCTTAACGCTTCTAACTCTATATGTTGCAGATCCGGCACCTCAAGGCTTGACACGCGAACTTGACATGGGTCACGTTCTTCACTAACTAAAGCAAACATGTTAGACCAATAGATTAAACCATTTGGTTACCTCTATATTCTATATAAACAATTCGGTATGCCATTCATCCATTGTTGGAAATGATAGAGCTCAATAAACAACAAAAAACTAAAAGACAAAAAGGCACAGAAACTACAGTACTAAATAAAAATATATGTAAAGGTTCACAAACAATGCTAGTTGACGAATAAATGTATACTGAATAAGTGTGGGCAGTACCAAAATACAGTGGCTTTAAATAGAGCGGCAATTCATGTGTGTATAGTTAAGCAAGTTTACTTCGAGCTTCAATGCCATTGTTGAGTCTACAGAGGGAAGCAAAGAAAATCGATAAAAGAACACATTGATGTATCAACAATACTCACTAGTATGATAAAGCGTGCAAGGCAAGTGAACGATACAATGGTATGTGTACTGTCGTAATGGTATCTATGTTGTACCATTGCAAGTCACAGCGCTGCTGCCATCGAAGGAAGGAAGGAAGGAAGAAGGCGGCGAGCAAAGGAATAAGGGGGTAATAACAATATGAATTGACTTCATGGTGCACCATGTGATGGAGTGGCCGTGTGTCATGCGAATGGCAAAGCAATTAATATGCACCGCCTCATACGCTATGCACAAGGATAAACATCTTGGACCTCTTACCTCTATTAAACACCAACAAATACACTCGCTACACAGCTGGCTGGTACATAGCACTTTTTGGCATTGCGTTTTTTCCTAGAGCCTCACTGCCATCGTAATCCGGCTACTGTTCGTTTAGAGCGCAACATCATGTGGCATGCAGTGTATAGGAACATTAACGTTGATCATGCACAGAAGACATCTACTTTCTAGATCAACAATAATATTTTTAACATCTTTATATTTATAACTGGATTATTTTTATAATGTTGTAACTTCCATATTTATTAATTTGCACATTTATTATTTAATTACCCACTTTTTACTGCACTCTCTATAGCATGAGCCAGTTGTGCCTGAATATCCTGCGAATGCAAAACAGCATTGGGTGCAGAACTTGGCACATCAAATACAACGCTCATTACGTTGCCAGTATAAGCCTTGATCCCGTTAAATGTTTGATGGAAGTTGTCGAGTGCATTAGCATCCGAACACAACTGGAGTGCAATAACTTTCTAAGTAGTTGCATTAAATCACGAGAGAATTTATTGCTTGGCAAGATATTATGCTTAACATCTGCAATGATCCATTTAAAACTTGTTCCAATTTTTTGGTAATGGTTGCTTGAATTTTAAAACTTGGTTCTTTCTTGCAAATCGACTGCACAGTTAGTGTAACGATATCGATGGGAGCTGTGGCAAAATACTTGACCATTTTCTGATTAATAAAAATGGGCGCATCGGTAGCCAAGTTTAGTGCAGCATTAACCGTTGCTTGAGCAATAGACAAACGATTCTGGTCGCTTGAATCCCTTAGTCGTTTGGCAACATCCGAATATTGCTGTTCCAATTCTTTAGGAATGTCTTCTTTTAAATCTTTGCCGATATGGTCGATCAGCGATGTTCTCAGTCCTTTCCATGAGGCTTCGTGTACTTGTGTAATCACTTTTTGTTTAATACTATTTAGTACAGTATCAAACTTGTTGATTGTAGTGTCCCAAAGTGGCCTACTCTGCCCACTGGGCCGTGGGAGCACCGTCTGCTCGCTAGCAACTACCAGGCTAGAAGTGAATATTAGTAGAATAGCAATAACACGCATGATGGGAACAGAAATGGATAGACAAGTCATAAGCCATTCAATGCGTAAGCGGCAGCCATTCTGTATTTATTGTGCATCGTTTTTTATTCTGCATTCGAACTTTCCAAGTATTCTGTTGTACACTCAATGAACGCTGCAAGAACCACGTGTTGCTGTCTTATTGACGCAAGTCAACTGGATTTTAATCGGTGTAATTTAAATGCTATATTATTAACTTTTAAATTATTAGTACATGGTTTACTAATTATCATTTATTATAAAATAGTAACCAGCTGTCCAAATCTATTTAATTAACAATGTTATAACATCTTGACATAAATAGCTACTTAAAATAACAAATAATAAACTACATATTAAGTGTATAAACATTGTTTTTGATAATAAACCGAAATAATGCTAGTTGAAGCATTATTTTTATCAAATGTTGCTATTAACAGCACTTGAATAAACAACATTTAACAATCGAGTTTGCCTTTTAATCATAACACTAAGATTAAACAACAATAAAACTATAATTATTCAAAGATCAAGTATACTAGTCACTCTTAGTGATAAGTAACCAGTAAATTGATTTTATTTAGTAATCTACCAGCCACGTTTGGAGTAGATTTGCTCTTCCGGTAGTTCGCTAATATTGATGCCAACCATTGCTTCACCAAGATCCTCGCTAACCTTGGCGATTGTGGCAGCATCGTTATAATGGGCAACCGCTTGAACAATGGCGCGAGCACGCTTTGCTGGGTCACCCGACTTGAAGATACCCGAGCCAACAAAGACACCGTCGCAGCCAAGTTGCATCATTAGGGCAGCATCGGCCGGGGTAGCGACACCACCGGCGGCAAAGTTAACTACAGGCAAGCGGCCAGCACGTGCTGTTTGCTTGACCAGCTCGTAGGGCGCGCGAATCTCCTTGGCAAAGGTGTAGAGTTCGTCGTCGGACATCGCGGCGGCCCGACGGATTTCGGCATTAACCGTACGGGCGTGACGTACTGCTTCAACCACGTTACCAGTGCCGGCCTCGCCCTTGGTACGAATCATTGCTGCGCCTTCGGCAATACGACGCAATGCTTCGCCCAAGTTACGGCAGCCACATACGAAAGGTGCGCGGTACTTATGTTTATTAATGTGGTGTTCCTCATCAGCGGGGGTCAGCACTTCACTTTCATCGATATAATCGATGCCGAGTGTATCAAGCACCTAATGATGATCAAAATGACGCAATAATTCATTAACATTAGCAAACATCCATCTGTACACGCCACCGCACTTACTTGAGCCTCAACAAAGTGGCCAATACGACATTTAGCCATTACAGGAATGCTTACAGCTTGCTTGATCTCTTTGATCATCTTGGGATCCGACATACGAGCCACACCACCTATAATACATTAATAATAAACACTTTTTTTTACTAACTAACTAACCATTCTTGCGAATGTCGGCCGGAACACGCTCGAGGGCCATAACAGCACAGGCACCTGCCTCTTCGGCAATACGTGCTTGCTCAGCATCAATAACATCCATAATTACACCGCCCTATTCATAATTGTTAGCATTTATTTTTTAACAAACGCATAACTCACCTTTAACATCTGGGCTAGACCAGCTTTGACCGTAAAAGTGGCCGTTTCCACACCGTTCGTAGAGTTGGACGACATAGTAGCTGTGGTAGTAGTGGTATTGCTAGTGGTTTCCGTGCTGGGGATTAGATTTTGAGGTGCATGAAACATTATACTTGAGAATTGAAAAACAAATAAGCAACCAACTAGCTATAGTAGGCAAGTATAGCACTTTTGAAACAATGACGTGGTGTGATACCGAAAAAAAGCAAATCAGTACGAACCTGATTCGCTATTTAAGATTCTTTTCCAATTAGTAGAATGCAACAACACACTGATTGATCATCAACATAACTCAGCGCGCACGAGTGCCATTGCCATTTAGAGCATTTTTATTGCAGCCGTGATTACAAGTGATGGAAACACACGGAGGAAACCGGCTCTGTTATTAAGGCCTTTGACAATTAATTTAACGAATAAGCGAGTCGTTTGTTTATTGTAACAATAGTATCGCTAGAGGATAAGCAATAAACTAATTCAACAAAGAGTATACACGGGTAAATTAGGAAGTCTAGAAATGTACGAATTTTCGGCAGTGATGCGAGCCACACAAGCACGGATATTCACCAGCACGAGGCTTTTTACCGGCTGACACGGCTTCCATGTTATTATCGCGTGATAATGGACCTTGTCCCAACACACTGGGTGGCTTACTTGCTTGTCGATCTTGATAATCATCATCGCCGCTATCGTCATCTTTGGCCTCATCTTCATCGGCATCTTCATCATCATTATCGATAGGAACACCGCCCATGTAGTCAAAGGTTAGTTCTTCAAATTTACTAATGGATCGCCGAGTAAAAAACGCCAACTGATGCAATGTTGCTTCCCATGTGTTAATAAATACGGGAATGACCATTAAATTGGGATCACAGCTGTGATTGAAAAAGCGTGTGAAATTACCGCATGGATAAGCATCTACTACGTATTTGCAAGTGTCGTGTCCATGCCAGTCCAGATCAAATAAATAGGTACGACCAGCATCGTCATAGTCGTGCCCACGTCGTTCAGCCTCTTCATTCGTGATGACTTCACCGAGGTATCGTTCGATATAGGTACCGGCCGGTAAGTCTTCCATCGTACGAATACCCCAGCCTCGATTCGATGTTTTAAATAGCTGTAGTTCAACTGTTCTACCACGTTGCACAACTCGATTTGGACAATAGATGCTACAGCCACATTTAACACTGCATTCATAGATGGCAGATCCTTGATCGATGCGCAATTTTCCATTGTTGAGATAGGCAAACATGTTGTCTGAGCTACGTAGACAGTCACAGGTCGATTTTTCGGATGAACTGCATTTACCATAACAGCTACAGCCGATCATGAAATCTGAACCAGACAATTCTATCAAATAATCATTGGTGCGTAGATCGTTAATATACTGAAATGTAACTAGCAGGCCTTCATCGTCGACATTATTAACTACTGTCAAACGTGGTCCCAAATCAGAGGCTAGTAATTCTTCAATCTTTCTCAAATTATGTTGATGCTTCTCATTACGGTAACAATATGGTTCGCACACCTTAAACACGCCAGGTCCTTTGATAGAATCTATTACACGCTGTTCTTTAAATAATAACTGCCTATAGTCCGCTATAGTTGTTAGTGGTAGTGACGAGGATGAAGATGCAACTGGCGTTTTACTTGAAGACCTTGCTTTCTTCTTATCGTTTACGCTCTTAATACGCTTATTATTCATATTTGTTGACTATTTATATTATGGATTAGTAATAAATACAAGTAATATTATTTACATACCTTCACTTGATCATGCCATTCACGCATTAAATAATGCTCAGGAAATGTTGGTAATGTTCTTACCAAGCTTCCATTTTTTAATGCCTTTTTCACCTTTTCTTTCTTCATCAATTCATCATTAAACGCTTTGACTAGATGTTGACAGTTAAGATTTTTATAAGGCTCCCATGTATTGTTATCATGCGAGTATCCTTTCCATTTTACAAGATAGAATCGTTTTGACTATTATGATATAATGTTATATATATTGTGATATGACATAATGTTATATATTGTGATATGACATAATTATGATGTTACTTACTTTAACTGTACGTTTAGCCAAAATCTTTTCTACCTACATATTCATTAAATATTAATTAATTAATCAATCATATAATTACTTACTTCGAATTCTTCATTGTCACTTTCTTTCTTTCTGCTGACGTCATTAGTATTAACGCCATTAGTATTAATAACATTATTATTCTGTTGCTTCTTGGCACTATCTTGTTCCATTTCTTCTTCTTCTTCTTCTTCTTCTCCACTTTCATCAATAACAATTCGCTGTTTTCTTTGACAACTAGTTGATTCATCTGATGTTTCATCTGAAGAGTCCAAGTGAATTGCATTAAGTGTATCCACCTTATAATTTACACTATTATTTGGTCGTTTTCTTAATCGTCTATATATTATAATGGATTCATCACTGTTACTTGTATCGCTTGACTCGATAGGCTTAGAGTTGTATATTATATCTGGCTTATTTAAATTGAAAGCATGTGATTTAGATGTAGATGTCTTTTTAGGACTATTGTTTGTATGTAGCATAGAATCATTAGACACTGCTACTAGGGGACTTGTTTGCTTTTGAGCTGTTGTTAATGCCACTGGCGGTGTATATCCTAGGGATATAGATGACTGAGTTGGCTCTTTTATCGTTGCCTCTTCATCTGAAGATGATTCTGATGAAGATATTTTAATGACATGGCTACTTGTCACTGTTGGTTTTAATTGTTTAGACGTGTTTACCGATGGATGCAGCTGTCTATCAGAAGTATAAACACTAGATGCAGTGCCATTTAACGATGACTGTAATATTGATGGTGCTGTTGTTCTCGGGCTAAACGAATGGCGCTTTGGTATAGTATAATTATCAAGATGGAACTCTTTAGGCTGATAGTTGTTGGCATAGTAATGCTTAGAAAGAGTAGTATTGGCGCTATCTGTATTCTTTACTATGCTTAATGGAGTACCAAATCTACTTGTTTACATGAATGTTAGTAATATGTACTATTTATATTGGCCACTACGAATAGACCAATATATTTACTAGTGTTATATAAGCCTGTCGTATTAATAGGCATTGCTACTTACAACAAAGGTTTTCGTATGCGCTTATGCGCAAACCTTTTTTGATTAGTATTGTTACTATTGTTATTATTGTTATTATTCATCGTCTTTCGACGTAAGCAGCAATAACAACAATAGCAATGACAATGATAAGAACCAAAGTAGTTAACAATGAATCAAATTGTATGCTAAGTGTAAGTGTTTGTGTAAGTGTAAGTGTGTGAGCGAGTAAGTGTTTAAGCGCGTTATTTGGTTAAATTACAATAATTTAAATTCCGTTTTTTGCTTCATTTTTATTATTGATATAGCTCGTGTACAGATATTGTGTGTATCTGTGTGTGTATCTGTGTGTGTATACGTGTGTGTGTATTTACACCACCACAAATAAGCTGACGTATATTCAATACTAATGAGCAATAAGAACAACGATCCAGCTGAAGTAGACACTAGTCACTCCAGTAAGTATTTACTTTTGGTATGGATATTTGTAACAAACCTTAAAACTAGCGACTATGAATGTCGACGAAGAGACCAAGTGGACACCGGCTGTCACTAGTCAATGGGATGCTTATCACGGCCATAACCATGGACATGATAGCGAGGACAAGGGCCGTGCTGAAGAGGACGATACTGTGGCGGAACAACGAGTATTCCGTCGTACATTAATGGCTATGGTGGGCTACCGACGACATAGTATGAATGTTAATCAACGTCGTCGACGAGAATGGCACCTGCTGCCAGAGAGACATCGATCATTGATGCCCAGTTATGAGGAGAAGTTAAATCGTATCGATACTACTATTGAGGCGAATGCACAATTTCTTCGGCTTGTCGCTTCGCATGCGTGTCAGTTTTCAGATGGTGACTCGCAGGTAGATACTGATGCTAAGTGTTAGTACATCTACTTATCTATCTATAGATCATCAATATACTTCGATCAGATGAAAAAACACCATCGGTTATTGTGGCAGAATCAGATATTGATAAAGTACGCAGTACACTGAAACAAGTGGTACGCGACTGGACAGTAGAGGTAAGTCGTTGATGGCTTAATACTTTTAAATAAACCATGCTCGATTATTAGGGAGAAATGGAGCGAACGGCAACCTATAGTCCTATTATGAAAGCACTCGAGGATATCTATGGAGCCTATTCTATGGATGAACGGTCGGTTGATTTACCGTCTAATCGTTAATTAAATAGCTAAACTTGTTGAATATAGAGCAAAGCTTCGTGTTTTAGTACCAGGTGCAGGATTGGGCCGACTTGCTTATGATATTGCTAAGCAAGGTACGTAACTATAATTTGCAATAGTAACTCGTCTAATTTATCTAATCCATTGATATATATATATATATATATAGGCTATAGCTGTCAAGGTAAGTAAAATAGATGACATTGATAATTAATGTATAGATGGATTAACTAGCAACTCAAAGGAAATGAATTTTCATTCCATATGGTAAATAGCTATGTTTATTAATTAGTATAATAGTGTTTAATAGAGTAAAAGCTTTTTATGTCAAATTATCTATTAAATAGGTATTTACAGCTATTAAAGAGTAGAATGCTAATTAAAATGCTATACAATAGTGTAGAGCGAGTGGGTCAACATGAAATTTATCCATTTGTCCACGTATTTTCCAATATTCGTGACAGCCAAGATATGCTTAAGTCGATAGCGGTACCCGATGTACTGCCCTCTAATCTTCCACCAAATGTTGACTTTTCTATGGTAGCCGGTGAATTCATTGAAGTTTATGATATTCCTGAACAATATGGTGTGTAAAAGTAACTATCGCTAGTTCATAGCAATGCTAATAGCTGTTATTTAGGCTCTTGGGACTGTATTGTAACGTGCTATTTCATCGATACTGCACACAATATTATAGAGTATTTGGAAACCATTCGCAAACTGTTGAAGCCCAATGGATGTTGGATCAATTATGGTAAGTGATTCGGCGAATGGCCAACCAATCCGCATAGAAGGAAGCAATACTCACCGTTGACAGGCCCGTTACTTTATCATTGGGAGGGTGTTCCTGGTGAACGATCAGTGGAATTGAGTCTTGACGAATTGATGCAGGTGATACGAACCATGGGTTTTACTATCAAGGTACATGTTCTTTAATCTACAGTATAGAACTGGCATTAATTACAGTCATTTAGGATGAAACGATGTGTACGGCAACGTATGCAGCCAATCCAGATTCCATGCTTAAATACACTTATAACAATGCTTTCTTTATTGCTCGTCCTTAATAAAATGCTATGCATTAACTATAATTACACACATATGTGCATGTTATTTATTAAGATCAATAGTGTTGCTGGCTAGTCTTTATGTGCTCCTAAATTCACGTGTAACTTCTATTTAGAAGATATGTTCGGTAGTCCAGACTATTAATTGCCGTTGCTGCATCAATTTAGCGTATTTGTATGGTAAATCCCTATGGACATCCATTAGATAATACTTTATTTTGCATCAAGAGCTGCATACTCTACTGTATATACTAAACCGGTAAATAGTGTGACTGCGCGGTTTTAGTCGGATGTTCTACGTATACTTTGTTGCTGTTGACGAACAAGTAAAGGCGACTCTGACGACAACACTTTTGTTGTTAACGATTGCCCCGCCAGTAGCACACACACATGACATCACTGCTCGCCTATTGTGGCAACTTGAGCGAAGCAGCTGCCATTTCCTCGCCTTAATAGGATCATTTTAGTGGATTTTTGTTTTTGTAGAATTGTGACGGTCTTGCCGATATGCCAGTTATGTCGACTACTCGGAAATAGACACACAGATCTCTGTCTCCCGTCCTCTTTCCTTCTATGAATAGCAAGGACAGATCTAGCCTAATGGTAGCGACTATAGCAGTGCATTAACGAGAAAAGTCGACTTCATTTAAGGATGATGGTGATACAAGCCTGGCATGAATGTGGTATGAATAGTAATTAATTAATAATTCAGCGTGTTTTATTATTATTATTGTAAATTATGCATGGCAAAACATGCGTCCCCTATTGACTACTAGAGATAATACGCTGCATAGACAAGTTTTTTGTACACGGACAGATTGGAGCGCGTGAATTCGACGCCACTCCTTGACTCACACCTGTACGACGAAGGTCGCGCGATGCCGCGTGATCAAGCACTCGTCCCACAGGCTAGCCAGTGGTTAGGATAATGGCTGGCGGATTCACTTTACCATGATGGCAATGGATGAATAGATGTTCGGCTTTTGCGTTATTGTCATGTGGGGTAGACTAGCAAATTTATCTTTAAATACAACACCATAGAACGGTTGATTTTAATTTTGTCAACAACTTTCACCGACTTCTAGCAACCCCAACAACAACAGTAACGCCTGTTTTTCCTTATCCCCAACAGTTATCTTTGCCATTCACGTTATTGTACCTGTCTATTGAACGTGTACCTGCTACGTTTTTTCTTTTATTTATCGCGATATTGCCCTGTTACGTGCTCGATCGATTGTTTATACCCAACTGTTCACACATTATTGAATTGTCTTTGTTGTTCTAGCGTTTCATTAACTTGCTGTTTCTTTTTAACGAATTATTTCAATTACCATTTTTCCACATTACCCCACATCTTTGATCAATATGGTAAGTAGTAATTATAGTTAATTTCCATTTTAATAACACGAATTACTAAATTAATTAATATTATTTATTTATTAGTTGCGTTCATCAATTTTACTTTTATTGACCGCATTTGCCGCGTCTTCACTTGCTGCCTCAGTCAACGATGCTCATCCTGCCGCCGCCGATACTGCTGCCACCGCCGATGCATCAGCTAACAAGTCCAATACAATCTCCCCCAACGCTAGCGTGACCGGTAAAAAACCGTTGGTCTCACTGCCCCAACCGGCAATTCAGTCAGTGCAAGTGTTTGCGACTTTCGCCGCCGTGGCTACTTGTAACGCCAAGGGATGGAACTGTGGTCCACGATGCGAAGGTCTAACGGCTGGCACCAATTTTGTCCGCGACTTCTACGACCAAGGCACCAATACCTATGCCTATATTGCTACAAACGACAAGTACCAGCGTATTATCGTTTCATTCCGTGGATCGGTCGATGTGTCCTCCTGGATTCAAAATCTTAATTTCGGCAAAACACAAGTAGGCTGGCTCAAGAATAACGATGCCTGGGTGCACGCCGGCTTCCTTAACTGCTACGAAGCCATTCGCAATGATTTGAAGAGTGAAATCGCCAGCCTCGTGAAACTTTATCCCAAATATACAGTCACATTCACTGGCCACTCATTGGGTGCAGGTATGTTTTATATTTGTTCATTACTATTTGATTAACACTTACTTTATTTTATTTAGCACTTGCTGTACTTGCCTCAGTTGATGCACGTATCTCAACACCATCTGTTTATCAACAAACAGTTACGTTTGGTGAACCACGCGTTGGCAATCCTGCTTTTGCCAATATGGCCTCAGCTCTTTTGAAGCAAGCAGTCAGCTCAAGAACAGGCGGTTATATTCCATCGCCAGTACGTGTGGTCAACTACGACGATATCGTGCCACGTTTGCCACCCACCATGTTCGACTACCAACACCATGACACCGAGCTATGGATCAGCACCGACAAGGGTGATCAAGCATCTCTTTGCGAGTCTGGCAAACAGCAAGAGGATCCTAACTGTGCCAGATCAAAGTCTGCCTCTATTAATGTCGATCGCCATAACAACTACTTTGGTGTACTTATGGGCCGCTCTGGTCCATGTACCGTTTCTGCACCCACTTTTGGCAGCTCGGTGAACAAGAGCGCGGCCCCTCAAACTGCAGAAAACCGTGCCGCTCTTGTCGCTGCCACTAATAACCAGTAATAACCAGTAATAACCAGTGATGGATGGAGAATTAATAGTAATTTTTATTATTATTATTGTTAATGCTATTATTAATGTTGCTATGATAACGAAAGCTATTGCTATGAAATAAATAAGTAAATAATGCTATGAATAAATGATAGTCAATATGCACGTAATAATCAATGAATGTAGTAAATATCATTACAATCTTGTTTCTTTGTCTAATTTACTCTGTACCATTTGGACGAGTAAGTCCGAGTATTGTACTAGCAATTGCTGCATTGGATCAATGGTTGTTGGATTAGCTGAATTGCGTGTTGGGCCATTATTAATCGGTGCCACTAATGGATCGGAAACCTGTTCTACCATCACATTTGGCAGCGACACTTTACCACTTGTATTAGGCGTCTTATTGGCCGGTGGGGACTCGTGTAAACCAGTCGGGTCATTAGCCTCGTTTTCGTGTCTGCCTTTACCGTCCAATGGATCATCGGGCAAAGTAATGAGCTGTTCAACAAGTTCATTTTGTGTTTGTGTCAATGTGTCACGTATTTGATAAATGGTATCCGACTCGGTAGCTGATATCTTTTCGCTTTCCACTGCTTCAATTAATTGACGGTAATTTGCTAATGCCGTATTTAATTTATCACGGGCTGATAATACAAGTTCTAGTAATTGATTAACATTGGGTAGTTGATTCTCTTTAGCTATAATAATAAATACAATTAGTATTCAATCATTCTAATATAATTGTCTATTACCTAGTGACTCGGTTAGTGTAGAATCACGTTTTAATGTAGTACATTGATTAGAACCGGAATCTTGAAGTGGACGTTCGCTTGAAGGTTCTGTTTGTGACTTTTTCATAGTAGTAGATACGACACGTGTCGTAGCCGGAATAGCAGCACGATTTGTCGTTGCTTCTTTAGGTTTAGAACCGGATTCCACAACTATATCCAATGGTTCATTGCGTCGTCGTTGACCACTCGCTACTTCTAAATCACCAGTCATCTCTTGACGTCGTCGCTGTGTGCCATGGCCAAAATCATCAACTGACGTGGATGACCTATGACGTACATGCATACTAGCCTTGCCTTTAACACTAGACAAGCCATTCTTTCGTGTTCCCAATCCTTCTGTTATACGTTTGGTAATGCTGGTGGTGCTAATGGCCGTTGGTGACATGGCTATGGGTGATATTTCCGATGCTGATACTGTGCCCATAATAGTCGATACAGTTAAGCCTCGATGTGTTTTCTGTGCTCTTGTTCCATTGACAGGTGCAATAGTAGGTGATCTAGATCCAGCTGATAGTGTCGGTGAACGTAAACCAATATTGGGTTGTTGACTTGAAGTCAATGGTATTATTAATGCTGCTTCGTTAGTATCAAAAATATCAATAGATCGTGCCATAGTTGGTGGCGCACTTAATGGTGAAAAGAAATCCTGGTTTGTAATACTCGGCATTGCCGATAAATCAAGACTACGGCCATTTCGACGCCCAATAGTTTGTAAATAACTATTGCTGATACTATTACGCATAGCATGAGTTGCTATTGGTATTGGTCCTAGTAGATATTCATCAAATGAAACGGTACTCTTGTTATTTGTATCGCCGTCTTCCTCCTCCTCCTCCTCCTCCTCCTCATCATCATCTTCTTCGTCTAATTCGTCGCAATCATCAAATTGTATTGATATTTCTTCAGAATCTGAAATATTTTTATCATCAGAATCAATTGATGGCGATGGTGTAAGACAGGCTGATTGTGATGTACATGTAACCTGGAATAGTCCTGGTGCTGTGCCAGTCAGTTCAGTTAATAAAAACTCTGGATCTGACTCGCCGCCTGAATGGTCTTCTCCAATTGAACCATGTATGCCAAACAAATTCTCTTCGGTATCTTCGCCAGAACTGGTATTACTTTGTAGATCTGTGCTTGATAAACTGCCTTTAGCCAATTTACCTAAACTACTTTTCAATGGACTTGTATGACCACCGCTGGCTAAAGATGAATTTCGACCACCTGTAAAGTAATTATTTGTAGTATTTGCAAATTTAGAACCACTACTATGGCGCCGGTTATCGCGTAACGTATCAGCCGAGGATTGTCGCCGCATTGGTGCATCTGACACCTCCCCTTCCGGTATAGGTTCAGCTGGGCGTGATGATCGGCTAGTTTCTCGCACAGTTGATAGAATAACGCCACGTTTAATAGCGCGCGAGCGCATATGTGACACAACTGGTCGATCAATTCGCCATACAAAAATACAGCCATCTCCTGAAGTAGATATAACGCGGGCACAGTCGCGTGTAATTCTTACACCAGTTATCAGCTCTGAATGGCCACCCACACAAGCAACGGTTGCACCGGTGCCCAGATCGTGTAAACGAACACGCTTATCGGTACCGGCAGTTACGGCATATGATCCAGATGGATCTAGCGCAATGCGAATCAAATTGCCTTCTGCTGATGACAAATCATCTGTACGATTATCTGGCCGTACAGAATTGATAATTTTACCACTTGAAATATCCAATACATTAACAAGGCGATTTTGAGTAGCCACTGTCATTTGATTCTGTATGTCATCAACATCCATATCATAAATAGTGACACGGCCAGCATGCAAATGATATGTAGAGAATGTTGCATCCTAATAGTCATATAATAACAGTAATAATAATACAATTAATAAAATATTATAGCTGGTGTAATGATTTACCTCGTGTTTTGAGCGAAAGACAATACTTTTATCAGCACCACAGCTAATAAGACGACGTCCTCGATCGGCAAATTTTACACCTGTAATAGACGATGAATGTTCGTCAAGTGTTTGTTGTAGTCGAAATGTATCTCGTACATCGAATATATGTACTAATCGATCACGGCCAGCCGAGGCTAGTAAATATTCATCTTTAACTAGTATTGATCAATACAGTTAGCTAGAACGTTACACTATTTATCTATATCTTTAATTACCACGCATCGGTTTTGAAAAGTCTATAGTAAGAATCTCGGCATCATGTGCCTCATGATAGGCTATCAAATCAAAGGTTGAAAGATCATGAACACTAATAGCACTGTATTAGTACAGTATTCTATCTAAACCATTTATATGTGTATTTAATTACCGTAAATTACCGGCTCGGTCACCTGTTGCTAAGTACCGCGCATCCGGACTAATATCAATGGCCCTTACGCCAACTACCGTACCATCAATGGCATCACTTGTACTGAACGACTGTCTAGGTACTATATTATTCACCAATTAATACTTATTTATGACATGGGCACTGTTATTTACATGGATCACGTCGGCGTACACTTTGTTTCCAGGTAGGATCAACGTAAAATTGGTGTAACAGTTCTTTTCCCCCAATATTACGTGTGCCAATCGGTCGATTTGGGTGTAAATTCCAAAATCTTACACTGCCATCCGATGAATAAGTAACAAACGTGTTGGATGGAAATGCTGCATTGGCTGTTTTTTTAATAGGTAACATCTAAAAGCAATTAATCAAATCGGCTAACTAGCTATTAATACTAATTGCTAACAACTACTTACCTCAACTCCCCATACACTTGCACTATGGTAGAGAATACTGCGACAGCGACCAATACGATATATTTCTGTTATATCCCATACGTAGATACTATGGTCGCTATAGATGCAGGTTACTTTGCGGCCACAGTGATTAATCTTTAAAGCAATACAGTCTGGATAGTTTTCGGCACTATCTGATGGAACTTGCCTATTGTATATTAGTATACTAAATGACTAATCAATCGTGGCCACTTACTCGTTAGCCTTATTAAATTCAATGCCTAAAGGATGCGGTTTAGGCAAAGAGCCTATGTAGGTCAGTGTTACGGGTTCGAATAGTCTTTAGATGTACAATAATTTGCCATTAGTTTATAATTATAATTTGTCAAATTAACCTACCGTACAATACCATCAGATCCGCCACATACAACAAAGTCACTGCTTACATCAACACACTTGGCCGACTTAACCTTTATCGCTATCATAAGTATAACCGATACTTTTTATTTATCCTACGGCGCCTTACCTGTAAATCAACCCAACGATCTAATACTCTGTCCTTGACAAATAGACAAAGAAGTCCTGTACTGGCAACAAGATAGGTGTATTCGGCTCCATTGGGGCCAGTGCCACATGCTGCGTCAAGAAATGTATTATTACAAAGATCGGCCAGAATCCCCGAACGGCCCTGAAGTATCCGAACTGTACGTGGACTTTGACTATCTTTTGTCGATGTCTATAATACACTTTGTTGTTACAATTACTGCTAAACCTTTATTTGTTACTCAATTTACCTTGCATGAAGGCAGGTTGCCATTGGTATCCAGATACCAATATTTAACAAACCGTTGGCCAGATGTGACGCAAAAACTACCATTCTTAGAGAATACTATACTTTGAGTCTACATATTGGTATTAGCACATAATAGAAAATAAGCCAATTTTACTTGCTTTATTGACTATTTTGTTGGATGTCAGTTTAATGCCTTGTCGCCACTGCCAAATGTAAAGAAATCCATCATGCTAGCAAAAAAGTATGAATAATCCGTTGCCATTATAATAAATATAATAATTACCTGTAGACCACAAGAAACTAGAAATTTATTATTTGGTGAAAATGATATAGAAAGCACACCAAAACGATGACCACGTAATTGTGCCACCAAATTGTATGTTTTTAAATCCCATATAAGAATACGCGGTCGGTGTCCAATCTAAATATAACCGATGATTATTAAGTTTATGATTCCTATTACCGCCTAATTGTATTACCTCGCCAGCTGCTAAATAATTACCATCGGCCGAGATAGCAAGACAAATAAGCGTTTTGAGCGGTGCATGTGCATGCTTTTTCATAGCCATTCGTGTACTGGCCAGATTGGGATTACCGGCCGTGTTACTACCATTCAATGAACTACTATTACCACTACTAGACCCGTAACCAATTGAAGAGTAACTAACGGCATTTGCACTGACACTCATACCATTGCCACCTGTGCCATTACTTGGGCTTAATCCCACTGTGGCATCACTACTGGATAGCGGTGTATATGGTGAATTGGCCGTTAAAAAGCCTATTTGTTTGTTACGACGATGATCGTAAAGCACAACAACCGAACCAGCTAAATAGGCAATGATATCCTGGGTAGGATGTGCAGCCAAGGCAGTGTTGTTACCTGTAGTTAAGCCAAAAATATGCTCCAACTCCATCTATTGCAAATAAAACGCTATTTAATCAACAACCTTTACTACCTCTAAGTGTCTTACCCGTGGTTTTGGAGTAAGGTCACGTTTCTTGCGGCGTACCATCATACCACTACTTGCACCTGTCGATGTGGTATTCGCGGTACTCAAGTCGGCTGCACTTGCCACATATCGTCGATTAGTGGCATTTTGATGCCGCGACATACTAGACATTTAAACTAGTTTGCACCAGCGCCTTCTTTACTACTGATGAATGGCCGGTTATTACTGTTCAAATACACAGACTAGATTACATGAGAGTTGCAAAAGCTATGACAACGTTCAAAATGACAAGAAGACCAAGATGTCGTTATTTTCGTCTACGCTAATGTTAAGCAAAGCCTTGGGATTCTTGTAGGAATCAGAGAAACAAACTATCGAAGAAACTGCAAAATATGCAAATGAAGAGTCGGTCAAGTGTTATGCGCCAACAATGTCAAAGCAGTATTGCTGTTAATGGTCTGCAGGCCGTCAAATAGGCCAGCTGCGTGGCAATGACACGCGTAGACTGCTTAGGTGCCTATACCAGCGTATGTACTACACGGGTACACGTGTCTCTATCAATAATAGTTGACGAGTCACTACTACCACTACCACCACCACAAAAACAATTGGAACGTGAAAGTAAAAAATGATAATATGAAAAGAAGAAATAATCAAAATTCGGTAGTATTGGTTGTAGATTGCTGTTTAAAGATGGAAAGAATTGATCAAAGATACTGAATTGGCATTATTAAAGCGTTTAGTTACAAGGTCAGCTGACTGAAGCTGCTTTTATTGCTGCTTTGTACGTTACTGCAGTAAATCCCCCAGGCCGTCTGAGTGCCATCCTTGCCAAGGGACACTGCTTATTCCCTTCCCTTGCTGCTGCTGCTGCTGCTGCTGCTGCTAAACCAAATGAAAAGACCAGGAGATATTAAAACACTGCTCAGTACGTACGCTAATTATATGCAGTAAACTCAGCTTTGATTTACGTCGTCTAGAGTGAAATAGCTTTGATGTAAGCCAAGCACAGAGATGCGCGGTTACTTCGCATGCAAGGAGTACATAAATATGTAGAGTTGTCAGGGGTAATAGGTACATAATTAACGGTGGGGATTATAGACAATAAGTTAGTTAGTTAGTGTTAATAATAGCACGTATATATCCATAAATACAATGGCAATTCATATGCAAAATCAAACTAAAGCGTGCGTTATACACAAATCATCACAATTGAAATAAACAATTTATATTCATGTTGCACAAAATTGTGATATTGATTGTAACAATAGTTACATTAATATTATGATTTTACCATTTCTATATATATTCCCATTTACAAAAAAAGATAAGTTTAATCGTTTTAAATACTATAAATAAAATAATAATTGTCGATCGCTTTATAATGTACTTGGAATGCAAAAGTAAAACATCATATGCAGATGTAATGCTAACTGTACATAAAATAAAATGTAGTATTTCTTATCATTTGTTCGTAAAATGGTATAAAAATATAATGCACTCGATATTATTAGAATTATTTATTTTTATTCTCATTAAGCAATATATATATTTGATCATTCACATTATATTTATATCCCTCCTTCCATACAATCATACTATATATATGTATTAATAATTTCTGTATTCTATTCAAACTTCTGATACATTTACTTGAATTTAGTTAATTGTGCTTTTATTAATTTTTAAGTAAAAAATGCATATCAGCTTGACATTAATCGAATTAAATTAAATACATATTTTATTTGCACTGATCGAACAGTATTTATATTTATTAATAAATAAATATCTTCTTGATAAAAAAGCCAATATGTATATATAAAATAAGCAACTGCGCCATTGTCGATATTACACTCCTTTTTATTATCATTTTACAACTATTTTCATCAATGTCAGTATCAGTATCAGTATCAGTATCTATATAGATCATTTCCCCTTGGCTTTTAATATAGTCTCTCTCTTTCTATATATCCCCTTTACTGTGCTGCACTAAAGCTATGCATAGTCATAGCAACAAACGGTAAAAAAGTACCGCTAGTTTATTATTTTGTTTTTCATAAAATATTTCTGCTTTCTTTCTTCTTTTCTTTCGACTGTAGCTATTTTGATTTGTCTATTTAACAACAGCGGCAGCTCTACTATCACACCTGACTTGTTCAAACCCGTATTAAATCACGTGGCCACGTGGTGGTAAGTAACAATACAGAGCGTGTTCTAAGCCAGCGACAACGTCATTGTTATTGCTATTATTTCTGTATACAAATGGTCGTTTGCCGAGGGTGTTGCCCAAAATGGCAGCGTCTCATCCTTTGCACCGAGCTGAATAGCCTATTTTGTAGGATCCACCTTGACCCAAGCATTTGTGGTCGTACAAGCTATTCAGTGTGCCGAGTCCTATTTCGCCTCTGCTTGATCGCTCTAAACAATGACAACAGCAGCGATATTAGTAGCTTAATACTTGTATCTGTACTGATGTGCGTGCGTGCGTGTGTGTGTGTGTGCAAGGGCAACGTGCATCAAAGCCTCCTTGCGCTTAAAGAATACTTTATCGTTTTTACGAGTAATTGGTGAAAATATGTTTAATTATTAGTAATTACGCTATAATTTGTATTTAGTTTTATTAAGTTGGCGTTGCTTCACAGTGTTTTAACGACAATCTGTGTAAATTTCTCCGTTTTCCTTACCGCTTCTATTAATTGGTGCTCGGCGACGCATAAGCGTAAAGAAATATCCGCTCTTTAATAGGGCGGAGAAAGCATGGCAACTCCGCACGTTCTACACGCGATCCATTGTGCGTGCGTGTGTGCCTGGAAGCGTGTGTGTGTGCATGCGTGACTTCAAGCCACTAACATCCATTCTTTCTTCTCATTCACTCGCTCTATCAACTTATTCTCTCTATTTTCGTTCTTCTTTACACAGCATGCACTTGCTGCCTACAGCTGTTGCCTTGTTCTAAACGCTGTATCTTTGACCTTTTCGTTTTATTTACTTGCGTGGAACGGTATTTTGCCGTTTCTATAATATTTCCTATTTCTTTCCCTCTCTCTCTCTCTCTCTTTGTCTCTCTATTCCACTTATTTACCTTCTAGTGGTGTTAACTGGACGTGGCTTGATTGCTCGCCTAGTTTTTATAAAGTTATTATTGAGTCGCCATCTCAATTGTTCGTTTTTATTTGTAGTGCTAGTTTGTTGGACTAGCTAATAGGCAACGCTACATACATTTGACTCGGTGGTCTACCACTATAATTATTCAAGAAATCGTAGAGTAAGTTCTAATATACCATTATATTTAATATTGCCTTGCGACAAAGTTTAAGTATACGGCGTATTGCTGTAGGCGCTGTACTTTAGTAATATTTATATTTACTCATTGCGGTACTTACTTTCGTTGTTCTGCGCATCTTATGCATTTGAACCTTTAAATATCTATTTGTATGATGCTTTTATCTGTGCATCCTTTCTATTGATATTGCTGCCACTTTTCATACAATATTGGTTCTGGCCTTTGATGCTAACCAATCAATTGACCAGTGAGCGAGTGAGTGCATCAATACTGTCGGCGATACTGTCTATTAGTATAGGCACCTTTTGTACGAAAGGCCCTCTTTCCTCCGACAGTATAAGACTGCCCTTGCTTTGTTCCCTTCCGTATTTATTCGTTCAAGTTTGTAACTGCGTTCGGTAATAGCCGTGGTGCTTTGTGATTCCTATTTTACTCGTTTTATTTACGCTCTACAGAGCTCATCTTTTCTTTATTACAACACTCACTAACCAGCCAACTCTATATTATGCACTTATACATATATTACGACGTAGTATAGGTTTGTTGATCAACTTTTTTAGCAACCAAGTATTATCTGGTCCTTATATCCAATAGTACACATACGTGCGATATCTTTACAGTATCGTAATTACTCTCATTCACTTGCGACGACTCTATTTTCGTTACTTTCATCTTATTACCATCACCACTATTGCTACTATTGCACGACATCTCTACAATAGTCAACTAAATATCTTCCAAGATGCCAACCAATACTGAGGGGACCGATGTGTCAGTCCAAGTCGGTAAGTATTATTGATTATTACTAGCAATAGTACAACATAGTTTAAGCTAACAATTATATATTAATGTGTATTTACAGCACTTCGTATTCGTCCACTCAATGATTCGGAGCTGGGCCAACGTGCCCCGTCTATGCGTAATTTGCCAGCCGAAGTACTTAGTCTTTCCCCAAATCTACCCAGAGTTACTGTCGTGCCATATCAGCGTCATTTCACCTATGATCATATATTTGGCCCAGATACTTCACAGCAAGATGTATTCAACGATTGTGTATCTCGTTTAATGGACAAATTCCTCGATGGCTACAATGCAACTATTCTTGCTTATGGACAAACATCTTCGGGTAAAACATTCACTATGGGCACTGGTCTTGGCGAAGGTTATGCCGATAGTGAGAATACACGTGGTATTGTGCCACGTGCAGCAGCGTTTTTATTTAATTATTTGCACAAAATGCCATCTAATGCATTTAAATATCAAGTTCAAGTATCATTCCTCGAAATTTATAATGAGGATTTGATTGATTTACTGTCAATTACTTCACGTGATGGACCACGTAACACTGTTACTATTCGAGAAGACACACGTGGTAACATTATATGGACAGGTATACGTGAAAGACGTGTTAATAGTATGGAGGAATTACTAGAGTAAGTTATTTATGGCTATTAATACGCCTATCTTTGATATTAACACTTGTCAATTAGCTGTCTAGAAAGCGGATCTGCTCTTCGCCAAACTGGCTCAACAGACATGAATGAAGCATCATCTAGATCTCATGCTATTTTCAGTGTATCACTTAAACAAGAGAAATGGGTCCCTAACGAGCCAGATGCCAATGCAGTCGATGCTAACGAACAAGCTAATGGCGCTGGTGGCAGCCGTCTTCCAACTCGTGCTGGTACACCAAGTTTAGGTGATCGACGTGCCGGTACACCGACAGGTCGTCGTAGTGCACTTGGTGGCCGTGCTACACCTTCCGGATTACCACGACCTGGCTCGATGTATAGTCGTGGGCCAACAGCTGCACCTGAACCTACGCCAAATGGACCCGAGACAGGTAATGGTCAATGGGTAGTTATGCAAAGCAAATTTCACTTTGTCGATCTGGCCGGTTCTGAGCGTGTAAGTAATATTTAGCATTACTGTTAATATATTTAATCTTACTGTAAATAATAACAATAGCTTAAACGCACAAATGCTGTTGGTGATCGGGCCAGAGAAGGTATTAGCATTAACGCTGGCCTTTCTGCATTAGGCAATGTTATTAGTGCACTGGGCGACACAACAAAGAAGTCGGTTCATATTCCATATCGCGATTCTAAACTTACTCGTTTACTACAAGACTCATTGGGCGGCAACAGTCAGACACTCATGATTGCTTGTGCATCACCAGCGGCCAGTAATCTTACTGAGACGATTAATACACTCAAGTATGCAAATCGTGCGCGTAATATTAAAAATCAAGTGACACAGAACCAAGAAATGTCACTAGATGTCGACTATTTACAAGCACAAATAGCCAAACTTAAGGGTGAAATCCGCCAGCTTAAATCAATGAGCATGGCATCAGATGATACCGACTATATGCAGCAAGCAGTTAATCACGAGTCTAGCTTTTTGCGTAAACGCAATGAATCGCTTGAACAAGAGCTGGAAAAAGTTAATATTAGTTATACACAGCTAGAAGCGCATTTTGAAACAGTTTCAATTGAATTGACGCAACTACAAGAGCAGCAAGAACTTTGGCGACAACAACAAACGGCCGCACTTGTTCGTTCTACAACAGGCTCATCGGTTGAATCGCAAGATCAACGTGCAGCTCGTGGATCTAATTTGGCCAATATACGCACTATGACCGAATCTGGATCGTCAAACTTTCAACGTGAAGTCGAACCAGTTATTGAAGAGTACGAAAAGGTCGTATCAGCACTTGAAGAGCAGCTTAATGAAGCACGTGAAGCAATTGCTGCCGCTGAAGCACAAGCACAAATTACTGCTGCTAAATTGCGCTTTGAAGAGACAGTACGTGAAAGCAACGCCATTGTTATTGCTGAGCTTAAATCGCGTGTTGGTGAACTGCATGAACGTGAATCTGGCTCTGTTGCGTACATCCGTGAACTTGAAACCAAAGTACGCGGCGGAATTGTTGAAGAACTAAACGAAGATACAGATCAGTTGCGACGTGAACTTGCCAAAGAGCGTGGTGAAGTAAACCGACTTCGTCAAGAGCTGCAAACTCACAACGATCCAGATGTTCTAGCATTGGTTGAAACAGTAACCGAGCTAGAGGAGAAAATTCAGCTATTGCAGAAAGGTGCCGAATCACGTCAACGCCGTCGTCGTATTCCGCAAGCTAATGGAATTGCTCGTCCGCAAACGGAAATATTCTTAATGGTGAAGGGCCAACACTGACTGAACATACGGCCACTTCTAATGAGAATGGCAATAATGCGGATACAGTCGACGATAGTGCAGCCAATGCAACGACACGTCATCGTCGCGGTAGCAGCTTTACTGATCTATCGCCAGAAAGATTAGCATTGGATGCTATTAGCAACAATCCACAGGCTACTCTTGACAAATTGACAACACTTGAAGAAGAAGTTGCTACATTACAAAGCCGTAATGAAGCACTTATCAAGGAGCATGAAGAACGTGTTAAAGAACTTCGTGGACAAGAAACAGCCGAAAGTGAAGCACGTCGCCGTGAACGTGAAGCAGCCGAAAACGATATGGCTCAACTGCGTGCACGTTTAGCGGCGGCTGAGGCTGAACTTGCCGCTGCTCGTGCCCAACTCGATCCAGATAACGCTGAAAGAGTGGTTGAAATCGAATTACGCATTCGTGAAGTACAAGAAGAGTCGGAACGTACCCATAATGAAGAAATACAACGGCACGAAGCTGAACTTGTTGAACTTGAAAGCAAAATGGCCGATTTACAAGCAGAAGCCAATTCATTACGTGATGAAGAACGTGAACGGCATCGTTTAAATGTACGCAAACTAGAGGCAGAGATTGCTGAACTCCGTACACAGGCGGAAAAGGCCGGTAAACTTCGTGGCATGGACACTAAGATCATTTCAACACTTCGTGATAAGATTGCCATGCTTGATGGTGAACTAAAACGTACAGAAAACCAATTGGCTGAAGAACGTGACCGGGTACTGGCTGCTAAACGTGCTGCTTTGGATGAAGCTGCATTAATGGCATCACCATCATCGCCATCAAGTCGTGAATATGAGCTATCAAATCTAGTTGAAGAACTTGAACAAAAAGCCGAAGCACTTAAGCAAGCACGTTTAGCAGCAGTTGAACAGGCTGAAACTGAACAAAGTGCACAAGCTGAACAGATCTCAGAACTAGAGGCCCGTATCATTGGCTTGGTTAAGGATTTGGAAAAGACACGTTATGCCGATCGTACACAGCATGCACATCAAGTATCTGCCATGTTAACTAAGATTGCTCAATTGGAAAACGAAGTACTAGAAGCGCGTGAACGATATGAAGCCGCTGCCTCAGCTGATGCTGATGAAATAGCTCTACTTCGTGAACAGGTAGAAGCTAAGTCACAGCGTATACAAGAGCTGGAAGAGCTTTTAGATGATCACGACGAAGAGATAGCCATTTATACAGCGGCCAAGACTGAAAGTGAAAACCAAGTACAGGCACTTGAAGAACAGATTGCTGCATTAAAGGCTGCAAGTAATCGTGTTGTATCCGATCTTGAACAACTTGATGGTCATGATGCTGACGCCAATACCGATCAGCGTATTCGTTTATTGACTGCAGAGGCCACTGATTTACGTCGTGCCAATGAACGTATGAGTACTCAACTACAGCGTCTTGAAAGTGCATCTCTTTTCACTGCCGATACAAGTCAAGTTCAGTCGTTGCAAACAGAGATTCAGCAACTTGAAGCGACAAACTATCGTCTACTTGAACAACTTGAAAAGGTTACATGTGGCGATGAATCGGCTATGCAATTCCTTTCACTCGAAGAAGAAATTCAACGTTTAGAATCGACCAATACTCGCATGTTGGATCAAGTTAAGCTGCTAGAAACACGTATGCGTGAATTAGATGCGCAAAAACAAGCTGAAGCACAACGTGCTAGCCAGGTAGAAGCTGAATTGCAAAATGTTCATTCTAAATATCGTGATACGGTCACCAATCAAGTTGAGGTCAATACACGCGAATTACCAAATGGTGCTATTAATGCTAATAGCGAATCGTTGAACGAATTAAACGATCAACTAGCGGCATTAGCCAAGGCCAAGGACGACTGTGCAAGAGAACTTGATGATGTACGCGCCCAATTAGCTGCATCTAAAGAGACGGCCAGTGAACAGGCACAGCGTGACGAGGAACGTGTTCGTGTCTTCGTGAACAGCTCAGTACTTTGCAAACAAGCCATACATCTGAGTTGGAGCGTATTAAGGCCGAACGTGATGCATTAGAAGTAGCACGTGCAGCAGCTGATACACGTGCTGCTAAACTTGATACTCAACTACAATCACAGGATGCATCGCGATTAGATGAAGACTCTGCACTCGATTCATTGCGTAATGTAGTTCGTGAACTAGAGGCAACAAGCGATGCATCACTTCAGCAATTGAGTGATTTGCAAAAACAGCTATTGGCCCTTGAAGCTGAAAACGGCGAATATAAAGAACTTGTGGCCGAACTTGAAGCGTCACTTTCGCGTGCACAGGATGGTGCTGATACAAATTTGGTTCAGCTTGAAGAGCAACTACGTGATGTACAGCAACGCCATCGCGAAGATATGCGTACAACACAAGAACAGCTTGATGAAGCACGTAATACAACATCAACTTTACAGCAACGATTAGCCGAGCTAGAGACGACAGCCACTACAGCCAAGGCCGACAAAGAAGCCACTGAGGAAATATTAGTTGCACTAGAGGCTACACATAATGAACAAGCTGATCGTATTATTAACTTAGAACAAGAACTAAAGACGGCACAAGATGCATTGGCTGCATCCAATAATGCTACTAAATCGGTCGATGGTCCTACAGCTGAAATGTTTGCTTTATTACAAAAGGAATTGGCCACGCTTGAAGGCACATTGGATGTAAAGCGATCACTAGAAACAGAAAGTGATAGCACACAAGATGCCAATGTTGTTGCTGTACGCTCACTTTTACATCGTGTTCGTCAGGTTGAAGAGACACGAACAGTGCTCGATAAACGGTCGCAAGGCTATGAAGCCGATGTTAAAGAGTTAGAAGCGTTGGTAGAAGAACTAACTGATAATAATAAGCAACTTTCTGATCAATTAACTCATAAAGGCGATAATAATACTAATGGCAATCTATCTGAACGAGTCACCCAGCTTGAAGAAGAACGTACGCAATTGGTTAAAGAGAAGGAGAAGTACGCATTAGAAGTACGCCAACTTGAAGAAGAAATGGCTCAAGTAGGAGAAATTAACCAAGAGCTAGAGAATGAAGTGGCACGTATGCTTGATGCATTGCAACGAACTGAAAATGCAAAGAACCAACAAGCATCGAATGGTAGCAATGGAGATGCCGATCGTCTACGTGAAAAGCTTTCAAGCCAAGAAACAAATATTGTTCAACAGACTAAGTTGATTAAGACGCAAGAGGAACGTATTGTAGAACTTGAATTAACCATTGAGGCTATGCATCGCCAACAACTCAATACACCAGTCCGCCGTCCATCTAAACTATCAGATGATTCGGGCAGTCTTCATAAGCACCGATTAACAGCTAATGGATCATTAAGCAACATTGAAGTCAGCCCACCACCGACTCCACCACCACGTGTCCCTCCACCACCTACACCGGCAGCGAGCTCAAGTCCACCATCGCCGATGCCGTCGCGTTCACCATCGCCGCCATCCCAAACGGGTGGATTAAGTAAAGCTGAAGAGATGGAACTTCGCAATCAAGTAAACCAGCTTGAAGGCGATTTACGTGGCCATGTGGCACTTATCGAAACATTGGAAAAGTCACTTGGCGATATGGAAATTGTCCAGCGAGACCTTGAACATAATGGAGAACATGCACGTAAACAAGTGGATGTACAACGAGCAGAGAATCAAAAGATGGTCGAAGCAATGGAAACGCTACAGCGTAAAATGGATGAAATGCGTGGCATGTTTGAAGGTGAACGCGTTAAAAGTGCTCAGCTCTTGGAAAAGAACCGAGCTCTTGAACGCCAAATGCTTGAATTGAAAGCAAAGAAAAGCAAACTACTTTGCTTCTAAGCGTTTACATCTTTTCGCTGTATTCATTTCTTATTCGCATTTTACATGACATCTCTTCTCCTCATTCTTGTATTCCGCGTTATCTTTACTGGCAAGTACAGTTTTTATTATTGTATCATTGGTCGTCCTTTTTGTCGAGTGCCTTATGAAACACTAATTTTGCACTTTGATCCTTGTTTTTATGGTGTTTTTTTTTTGTATGGCAATGTATTATTATTACTTTTAGTCTGGTCACTAATAAGTAGCAATAATACACTGGTGTTACATTAATACCTGTACTTTCTTTCTCTCGCTTTAGAAAGAGATGTTCTTTTCATCTTTTAACTATTGTATGAAGATTGGTGATAACTACTACTACTACTCGCACTGTCTCTTGTGTTCATTCTTTCCTTTTTTCATTCTTTTAGTCTAACTCTCCTACTCTATATATACTTATCCTTTCCGTCCTTTGCACGGATATACACGATTGAATAATAAACAGTTTCTGTTTTATTTAATGAGTCTTATTATGTTCATTTTAATAATTAATATAAGTATTATTAGCATGGCTAATTAGAATTAACAAGTCCCTTGTAAAAGACAGGGAGCATTAGTGCTAGCATTAGATGATTGTGCTAGTTGCTAAAAGTAAGTAAGACTGGACATTGTACCGCTTGATTGGTGATAAATAGATAATACTGCTTTTTATTAAAACGTTGTTAATAAATCGATTTAAATAAATAATGTAGCATATTGTTTAATTTTTCTAGTATAATTTGTAATTAGAATGGTTTTATTTAATAATATTTGTTCTATTAAACATGGGACAAGTGGTGAGTTTTATTTAATCGTCACATCATCACACTTATTGCTTTTTTGGTGGTCAAATGACTAATATTTAATAACGCCCAATCTATTGAACATGATGATGGGTGGTGAGTGACATCAGTCATCAAATACTCATCATCATAGATTCGTTATCCAATATGTATATATTCAGTACACATATATCCTCTATTCACCTATATCATTCACATTCTATTCTATACTACTATATAGCATTATACAATATACTAGACTCATTTTATTGTTTATATGTCCCAATGTACTTTACTCATTCCACTCATTGCGCTATATACACTATAGTTTTAACATCGGTCTATACGCTTTCTTACCGTACATTTATCATTTATGTATCATTCTATGATCGCCTGTTCTTTCTCTATTCAATACTATTTTTATTTTTATTCTAGTACTATTATGAACAAATCTTAACTAATGTTGATCATCTGCTCATGCATATATACTCAACAGCTTGAACATTGCTAATCTCGTTCAATATTGCATATTCATTATAACGTTTATTATTTTATTATATATTGGTTATACGCTGTCTATAACCGTTGTCGGTATGGTTCCAACTTTTTATTAATAAAAATTGACATATCGCACTTAGTTTGTTCACTGAGTTATATTGATAAAACAGATAATATGGATATGAACGGGTTATGTTTTATTAAGATTATTTATAAATAAACTAGATCATGCTAACTAGTTATGATTTTAATGCTACTCAAGCAAGGTGACAGGTATATATAGTAATAACACATAATGTGATGATGTATGCATACTGAATAATGAACCTACAATGATGATGATGTGATGATTGATGTCACTCACCACTTGTCCCATGTTCAATAGATTAAATGTGTAGTTCAATTACTCGAATGTTATTAAAAATAGTCAATTAGCACCAATCATAATAATTGTTTATTCATATTACATCAGCACTTGCACCCACACTATAAAAACAGACTGCCGATCGCATAGCACACGATTTACGTCACACCTTCCTCTTTCTCTTCCTCCACACTTGACAGCATTCATTCACTAGCCACCTTCCTACTTTACACTTGTTTCCATAAGTTCAGTATATGCTTTGCTTGCTATATATCATGGTTAGTCTATTAGTATAAGCATGCCTAGTCCCGGTACTACATACCGCTCTGCTGTATGGCGTCATACAGTAGTGCTAGCGGTGTCGTTTTACCTTGTGGGCAGCTGCTAGTATGCTAGGATGAATATATGCTATCAAGTATACTATGTCCTTTTTCTCTTTCTCTTCCTCATCCTTTCCTCTATACCTTTCATTGTTCACCGTGCTAGCAATAGTGTGTTTAGCTATGGTAGTAGCATATAGTAGCACTCTGTACTGGCCATACAGCAGTGCCATTGTATGCACTGCCTGTAAACACCTGCCAGCACGATGTTGCATTGGCAGCTCTTCTTCTCTTTCCCTTTCCCTTTTAACAAACCACTTACCGGTCCTTCTTTATGATACACTGATTATGCAATGGTAAGTAACTAACTTAAATCAGTCACTAACTCTGCATATAATACTTTAGATTTACAAGCCATCAAGTATCAAGTTCAAGACAATGGCGATTAGTGTGTTAGCGGCCGGCTACCAAGCAATATAACAATTAATGTTATATTGATGACTTTAGATTTGTTTACTAACTTACTAACCTGTATTGATAATTACATATTTATATCATAAATAAAAATCACCAAATTGTTTTAGTGTGCTAGCGGCCGGCTACACAACATTACAACATACTAACTTTATATGTATTGTTTTAGATTTTAGATACCGGATACTAACACTAACATTTATTGATTATTATAGATTTTAGATAGCCGGGCACCGACACGTACACAACAACAAGATAAACACAGGTACGCCTTTCATGTGCATATCAATAGCACCATTGGCACGCTTTCATTAATTTTTAACATATTTATTTTAGCACTATTTATAACATCAATACCAATAACATCATTAACACTAAACACTAACAACATTATTAATATCAGCATCATTAACAGCACTAACATCAACATTATCAACAACAACAACAGCGATAACATCATCAACAACATTTAATATATTTATTTTAATAACATTAGCAACACAAATTACTACATTAACATCAACTATATTAATTACAACATTATTAACATCAACAGCAACATTAACATTAACATCAATATTGACACCAATACCAGTAACAGCATCGACAACAACAACAATAGCATCAATACCAACATCATTAACTTTATTATCAACATTAGTAACAATAACAGCAGTATCAATAACATTAATAACATATACAAACAGCCTACCAAGTTCAAGTATCAAACACAGCCGTCATCACGTACTTTGATCATAACATGATCTTGAGTACCATATCCTTTTATTTCTCATTCAACTCGCACTGTCTTTATTTATATATTTGCGCTAACAATATAACAATGCTTTTAGATTTTAGATAGCCGGCCACGGACGCAACGTAAATATTATTATTATTAATAGCCGGCCGCTAGCACACTAAAACCAAATACAAAATATCAATTCAGGACAATTGTCTACTAACGTACTAACATTGTATTTATTATTTTAGATTTGTAGGTAGCCGGCCGCTAACACACTAACACGCCACTTTAAATAAGTAAGTAATGTGATACAACAGCTGTAACAGTATCCATCATATAAAGTATGTGGTGGTATACCATCACAACAATATCAACAAATAAGTACTTGATGATGCACATTAAAATTAAAGTTATATTGGATCAATTTAATAATATATTATTTATGACCAATTAATAACTTATTATGCTTTGATATTACCAAAAATATCAGAGCAAACCATTAAATAAAAGCAACTACTACTAAATAAGTAGATGCAAAGGTTTATACTTTTACACTTTTTAACCAACAACAATATGATCAATATACTTTATTGCATTTAATAAAGTGACATTAAAGTTTAAAATAGCCATTATTGTAGATTCATTATTCAATATGCATATATCCTCTATTCACCTATATCATTAACAATATATGTCTATACTATTATACATCATTCTATTATATGCTAGACGCATTCTATTGCTATATGCTGTAAGTACATATAACTTGCTAAATGAATGAAGTAAATGAGTTGAAATTTATTAATAATAGCTCTAGAATTAAACAGACAACTGCAACAGCTAGCGCATATTTACTAGACAATAAAATGATATGCAATATAAAGAATATACGGTGTACAATGATAGTTAGCTATTTTAAAGTTATTGAGTATGTATGCATGAGCAATGAATGGAATTAGTCGACATTTATGAATAATAAAGCTAGAATAAAAATAAAAACAGTTTTGGATAGAAAAAACTATATGAGCATAAAATAATATAGAATAGAATGAATATATAATGAAAAGGATACAATAAGTGAAGTGAGCTTATGTCATTGGCTAAGCATTATGTGTCAGCATTTGCGCTAAGCATTATGTGCAGCATTTGCGCTAAGCATTATGTGCCAGCATTTGCGCTAAGCATTATGTGCCAGCATTTGCGCTAAGCATTATGTGCCAGCATTTGCGCTAAGCATTATGTGCCAGCATTTGCGCTAAGCATTATGTGCCAGCATTTGTGCTAAGCATTATGTGCCAGCATTTGCGCTAAGCATTATGTGTCAGCATTTGCGCTAAGCATTTTTCATGCAACTAATTACATATCCGTTTTATTAAACATGAAACTGAATGCTGAATAGTATCATTTATTAAAATACTTATTATTATATATTCATTATCTAGTACGCATATATCATCATTACAATACTATGTTATTACTGTTTACACTGTTTTATTTCTAATTTTCTTCTCTATTTGCATGCTCATTAATCCATCATGTTTCTATTTTGCTTGAACTTGCTATTACTGTGGATATCCATTGAACTGCTCTACTAGCATCAAAGTCATAGCCAATTTGTATTAACTGATTTGTTTATCAAATAATTACACGTTACATATATGCATGAGCAAGTAAAAAAAATAATTTAGAAATTATTAGTAACCAAGTTATTATTAAACAAATAATAGTTTTAAATAACTTATTGATACTATACAATAGGCTGATATAAAGTAGAATAAATGCACAATAGACAAGTATAAATAGCGCTGTTGAAACTATAACACATATAATGCGATAAGTGGACTGAATGAAGTATATTGGAACATATAATAAATAGAATGTGTTTAGTATAGCATAGAATGATACATAGTAGTGTGGAGCATATTACGAATGATATAAGTAAATTGTGGATATATGCATACTGAATAATGAATTTACGATTATGATTATTTTGGACCCTGATGTTACTCACCACCCATCATCATGTTCAATAGATTAGATGCTATTAGATATTAGTCATTTGATTACCAAATAAACATTAAATGACTAATAGCATAAAATCAAGTATAATTATAGAATATGTCATCAGTAAAACAATAGCTGTAATAAGAAGAATAGATAACAAACAGTAAAGGCAAGTATATTTATAGAACAATGTCATCAGTAAAATAAGAAGAATGAACATCAATACATAAACAAATGTCATTATCATAGAACATAATATTATAATTGACAACCAAACTTTTAAGCATTGGACTCAGTATATAAACAACAGAGTTTATTGAATGTTAAATAAAATACTTATAAGCATATCTATTCTAAGCTACGCCTTTGTATAAAACACAATAACAGACATTCATTTCATATACAATTGATATAAATCGTTTGCATATCTTTGAGAAATTAGCAATTTTAAAATAAGAATGTTTGCACATTTTTTTAGATTTCACTTGCCATATTATATGGTGCAATAAATGTAATCTCTGGGGGATTTGAAGTTTAAGCCTTGTATCTTTTATTTTAAAAAAAGGATAGAAACGCAAGTAAAATAGCTTTATATATATTAATGGGCTTGGTATTAATGTTCGAATTCTTTGTTTTAATATCTGTATTCACTGATAGCTTGTCGAAAAGCATGGCGCTCCAATGGAGTCATCTAATGTTGTGTAACCCACATGGCTCCTGGATGCAGCACCCAAGGATATAAATGATTGCAGCAGTTCCGTCGATGCCTTTGTCTAGACCAACGCCATCTTATTCTAATAGTCTCACACTGCTACTTTATTGTAAACCTTTCTATTAACACCGTAAATACTACAGTTATTACTGTCAACACCGTTACCATGTATCGTTCTACACTTTTAATAGGCCTTGTTGTATTGGCTATGTCGGCAAGCCAGTTTATGCCTGTCGATGCTTTACCTGTACCTATTTCGCTAGCTAATCCTATACAGCGTCGTGGTAGGTTATTGGCATTAAAATAGCTACATTTTTATTAATATTTAATTTATATTAGCGGATCCTCCTCCTGCAAGGACTGAAACGGCCAGTTCTCCTACTCCTACTCCTAATATACCACCACCTTCCGATCCTGCTCCACCCAAGTCTACTGCTGGTGGTGGTAGCAGCAAAGGATCGACTAGCACGGCCGGCGAGTCAATAACTGATAAAAATTCGAATAGAAGCTCAAGTAGTGGCTCAAGTTTCACCGAAAGTACGGGTAGTAGCCAGGCCAATAGTTCTTCCAGTTCAAGTACGTTTAGTTCACTGGAGAAAGGCGGTAGCGATAGCCAGGCAACCACCGGAAACCCCTAAAGTCTATAGTTGGCATGTTACCGATTAATATTTGTAACAATTGACAATTCTTTCTATTTGAAAACGTGTTGCTTGTCGTCTATTTAAATCGTAATTATAATTAATAGATAGGTTGACTAGTAATAAACTACATCCATTGACCGTAATACTTTAATATATTTGCACACTAACCAAAGCTTATATTGGATTAATGAGATATTTGGCGATTAAGAATACAAGTTTTAATAAGCCAAGTATGATCAGAGTGAAATGAATGGCTAAAGTTATTGGACTAAAAATGTTGCAATTGAATATTAAAGGGCATATTAAATTGATAAAGAGCAATAAAAAAGATTAATTATCTATAATAGAAGACTGATATTGTTTTTAAAGTAATAATTAGAGTTTTACATGGTTAGTCAGTGTATTTAAAAAAACATTCATATTTTTATAAGCTGCTCGTTTGCCTATACAATAAATTAAATCGTAATATTGCACATAGATTAGTGAAATAACTGTTTAAATTAAAAGATATAGCAGTAGTTAATACAACCTATTAATGTAAACCTGGTATAGTTGAATAAAATATTATGCATTAACATAATATTCTATGCTTTGGACTGAAGATATTGATAAAGTTTGTTAAACGCATAAATGGCTGCCTTAGTTAACCAGCGATAATTAGGTGAGTAGGCAACGCACTGTCTGTCTTGTTCCATATCCACACCAAGATAAACACGATGACGCTTGAGCTCAAGGACCGGGTCAGTTTCGGCATAAACAGAATTAGAACAATGCTCGTTTTCTTGATCTTGATGAGGATAGCACAAAACAGCCTTGTCATTCATTGCAGTAGAAATCCAGACTTCAGGGCCATAATGCTGATAATTAATTAATCTAGTGAAAAGCTGAGGTATGAGATCATTATAGTTTACAACACGAATGGAATTTGGAAGAAATCCGCCGGTCCTGTCATTGGCTGGTCGATATAGTTGTTGATTTGCCAATTTGGCAAACTCTGGATTACCAACGCGAGGTGCGCCAAATGTAACGAGTTGCTGTTCCATTTGCGGCATGGTATATCTAGCATCTAATGCAGCTAGGGTGGCAACAGCTATTAGAAAATAAAAAATTAGTATTGCTATTATTATTAATACATGTATGAATACTTACCACCGCCTAAAGAATGGCCCAAAATGTAAGCGTATATTCAGGGTAGTCCTGCGCAGTATTTTTGACTGTTTCTGTAATATTGTCGCGAATAGAATTGTAACAGCTAAGAAAGCCGGTGTGTACCATTGCATCTTTGTTTTCAAGCCATGATATACTTGTTTTTATAATACGAAGATCTTGGGCTCCTGCTGCAACATCAACTGTACCACGAAATGAAACAATAATACGGCGATGCTCATCATTGACGGCAACGTAGGCAAATGTACCGGTTCTATCATGATAAAATGTATCGATTAGCTTTGTACCAGCAGTCGCCCCTTCACATCGTAAACCACATTTCCATTCGGTAGGATCACAGCTAGATACAGATGCAAATTGGCCTAGCAATCTTACTTGCTCGATGGCAGAAGGTGGTAATCTAATTGGTTTGTTTATGGGCTCTAATTGGCTTTGGAATACAAGCTGGTTCGGCAGTACATTTGGAAGTACATTGTTTTGTGGTGCAGCCTTGACATTATTTAGTATAGATGGCACTGGACTAGTCGAGGATTTAGGAATTGAAAATGCAGAAGCTGATAAGCTAAACGTTGCTAATAAAATATATTGGCAAAGCTATTGATATAGTCAGTTATTGCTATTGTTTTATATAGACATTATACCTACCATAATGGTAATAATTGTAGTGGTATGTTGTAAACAGTTGTTGTTAATTTGATTAAATACTTATGATATGCAATTAAATGTTGTTTCTGGCGATGAATAATAAATACTAATGCCGTTTTATTAATAATGCTACTTAAATAGGCTGTAAGTTTCGTAGCTTCGGGATAGCTCTTAAGCTTGTAGCGAATAAACGATGCATAATAATAGACATTTATTTGCTTAAACAGCCTGTTTTACAAGGATATGACTGTACAATCTAGGCCTACGTAGACCATATGTTCGTCAATACAATGCTTCGTTGAACAGTTAATTGGTATGTAAAAATAGACAATAAGAATAGCAGCCTATTATATCTTAAGCTGATATGACTATTCCTCACATTTACTTGTGCCTTTAACCTGTTAATCGCCTTAGCTAATTGAAAATGCATTTTATACCAAACCATCCGGTTATGAGTAACCAGTCATGGATATTGTACTAAAGCTTTTAAACGAGCAATTTGCAAATGTTCATATAAACTGTTTAGATACAAACAAATACGTTAAAGGTAAGCCAAGTAATAGTCATCCAATTATGCATAGTTCTATTATTTAAAATAAAGCGTGAAACAGCCTGTACAACCTCGATTTTTCCACCTAAAGCTATAACCAACTGACGTAGGTTTATTGCATTAATATAATTTGCTACATAATAAGAAATCAGCCTATTATGTGCTTAAAATTAGACAGATTGGAATAGTCCAGGGAATACTATTATCCAACATAGGCTTATACGGGGATAGTAGAATTAAGGCAATTCTAAACGATGTTCAAGGCCAAGGCGATTCAGTGGTTGGCTAATTCTATTGGCCTTTATAACCTAAATCGCCTAAATGTGTGCTTTATACAAACGTTGAATTAAATAGAATTCATTCAAACACTCTACTTCTGGTATGCTGTATTATTAATAACAAAATTGCAGCCATTGAATACGCTTTGTGAGATAATAGAAAATCTACTAAGCTTAAGACTGATGCTTTTTTGCAAGAATACTTGTACAACCTGAGAATGACATCTTTCATTTGAACCTACGATACTACTGGTCAGTTGCACTTAAATATCTTGTGTATCAACAAATTGGCCTGTCACAAATCGACTATAACCTTAGCAATTATGGTTAAGTAAATAGCAACTTTGCGTATTCACATCAATTCATAGCCATGATTATTAGCAAAATGGATATGTAGATTTTGGTGAACGAATCATTATACACTAGAACGACTGTGGCTAATAATAAACACACATGTATATTGCATAATGCGTGAATATTCAAAAAAGTTCCATTTTGTCAGTCATGTGCCCAAACTTGTACAACCTGTATTACTGCATCCCCGTAAGACTTGTTAGACAAACCAATAATTGCTCGGTCTTTCAATTCTTAATATAACAAATATTGTAGTTCCATTACATTATGGGGGTTGTATATTTAAATACCACGGTCGTCGGGCAAACGCACCTGTTCTTTACCCACTACCGTAAACAACTACCTTTTTCAATATTGCCAACATCTCTTCATTATACCCGTACTTCGTCTAATATTTATTCTCACACGCTAATATTTTATTTTAAACATAATGGTAATATTAATGTGCGAATAACAGTAGCAGTTGGCTAACTATTTTAACAGTTTTACCGACACATCTTATTAGTTCTTTTGGGCCTATCGACTTTTTCGCATGCAGTTCCTAGTAATATTGCTGCACCAGTGCAAGATGCACACGACAATGTTAATACACCAACACAAAGCACAGCGCCATTAGGCAGCTCGTTAAGCGAGCCTATGGTCCAAACCTCGCCACTATATTCTAAAACAACCACTTCTCTGCCATCATACGTTATTGAAGAGGTGCGGACACTGGCTCAATTTGCTTCGGTGTCTGGCTGCGATCCAACTGGATGGGCATGTGGGCCACAATGTCAAGGCAGAACTGCTGGTACCCGTTACATTGCGTCTTTTTACGATCCGGCCACAAGTGCGTATGTATATATTGCTGTCAATGACCTGTATCGCCGTATTATTGTTTCTTTCCGCAACACAGTCAATCTTGCGTCAGTGTTGCAAGATCTTCGTATTCACCAAATAAGTGTGGGTTGGCTCAATAATCCAAAAGTCAGGGTACATACTGGTTTTCTCACTTGCTACAATGTTCTCCGCGATAATGTTAACCGAGTAGTCAGTGACATTGTGCGAACTTATCCTCAGTACACGCTTACATTCTTGGGTCATTCTTTAGGTGGTGGTAAGTATTTATTTATACTTGTTTTAATAATAGCAACAATACTAATTTAATGCTTTTATATTCAGGTATTGCCACGTTAGCTGCATTAGATGCTAGCTTTACAATGCCGCACATGGAACAACAACTTGTTACATTTGGTGCACCTCGCGTTGGTAATCCAGAGTTTGCCAAATTGGCAAACCAGCAATTATATCGACCAGCCAATGAAAGAACCGGCGGATTCCTTCCAACATCAGTTCGCGTTGTAAACACTAATGACGTTGTGCATCAGCTGCCTCCTCTTTGGTTAGGCTATCAGCATCATGGTGCTGAGGTGTGGGTCCCCACTAATAATAATGATTTCGCCGTTCTTTGCCATCCCTCTGCTGACAAGGAGAATTTCAGCTGCGCCAACTCAATTTTAATATCCTTCTTTCAATTTGATCGTCACTCTATTTTCCTTGGAGTGACTGTTGGATACAATAGAATGTGCGTTGCGCCATCCCCCACCTTCTCTGTTCTACAGCCACAGAAGGAAGTTAAAACACTTAATGCGGCCATTAACACAATTACTGCCTTAAGAAATCCAGTCGATATGGCTCAGGTTATGTAGTGTATAATTTGCCATAGATCTTAATAAATATATATAATTAATGCCCAATTTGTTAATCATTTATTTATAAATTAACAAAGCAATTGCTATAGATAATAAGTATATATTATTAAACAATGAAAAAAGTTGTGTATAGAACTACATAAATGGTGTAACGCTATTTGCAATTTTTTAATCGGGACCCAAATCAAATACAATATAATATACATTTGGAAACACAATGAAAAATTGTGGCCATGTTGTACACGAGTTTTTCGAAACAAAAAGTTGATTACACATTTTTTTCATTAGCAGTGCATGAATTACTTATAGAGTGGATATAATAAAAGGCTGCATTTAAAGTAAATTAGAACGTTTATGCTACTATACTAGCTCAGGCGTATTGCCTGGAATTGCTAAATTTGGTAATATTTAATTATAATATTAAAGCTGCTTTAAACTGGCTTGGCCTTGAACACGTTACAATTCCCGAACTTCATATCGCCGCTTAAACATACGCTGCTCGACAATGCTTTCAAAGTGACACAGTTCAATGATTACTGTTTCAACTCATGCTTTGTGATATGCAGATGAGTTTGGTGCCGGTTCAGCTGTATAACTGTTCCCAGTTTTACAAAGGACCACGATCAAATACAATCAAATACAACAATGACTTACTGCCATGTGTTTAATCACAATGCCATTATACAGAAATAATAGCGAGCATGCGTTCTGTTAATGAAGAGACAGCTATGAATGATCTGAACTATTCTCATGCACAAAAATGGATCGGCGACCATAATCTAATACTCCCCACAGTTATGAACAAGCAAATATCTTGTGCCCATCACAATTTTTGCCTAATTAAGATAAGCTATAGCTTATAATATACATACAAGAGTATAACTGCGACAATCTAAGATATGTGTAAGCAACCATGCGCACAGCTATTTCTACACATTACTGGTTGCCGAATAAACATTGACCTCTCTGATCATGTGTCTTCATTTCTATGGATTGTACAACAATATCCTCAGAAAACCGGTTACTCCGCAAAATGCATAGTTTCAAATGTTGATGCTTGTCTACAGATACCTTATGCTAAATAATGACCAGTCCATTTATGTCATAGCCTATTTAAACAAAAGTGTTTTTTTATTCAATAGTTGCATCTATTAATCACCGCCAAAGCTAACATCTATACAAATCTTAAAAGCATTTCGTCGCCTCAATACTTTCAACATTTTATTTAATTGCCGCCTATTCCCAATTACACTTTCTATTTAACAACTCTACAACGTATCACTGCAAGTATTACAATCATGGTAGGCCTAATTCTTATACACAGCAACAAATAACAGCAATAACTAATTATATCAATAGCTTTGTCAATTACTTTTATTGGCAATGCTTAGCGTATCCGCTTCTGCACTTTCAGTTCCCGAGTTTAAGACTATTCCGGTGCCATCTATACCAGATGCTCTTAACGTTATACCACCAAACAATGTACTACCGAATATTTTGCGAATCCGCCCTTATTAGGAAACCAAGCTGATATACTGCCCCTACCAACTATACTACCATCTTCTGCCATTGAAGAAATAAGAATACTGGGACAATTTGCATCTGTATCTAGTTGTGATCCAACTGAATGGCAGTGTGGCTCACGCTGTGAAAGTGCAACTGCTGGCACCAATTTGGTAAAGAATTTTACGACCCAGTTACTGGTGCATATGCCTATGTTGCTGTCAACGAACGCTATCAGCGTATTATCATCGCTTTCCGTGGTACGGTTAATTTTGAGGGACTAGTGCAAGATATTCGCATTTTCCAAACACCTGTCGGCTGGCTCGACAATAAAAATGTTAAAGTGCACATTGGTTTTCTCAGCTGCTACAACGCCCTTCGCAATGATGTCGCTCAAGAAGTTCAAAAATTTATACAAGCCTATCCTCAGTACACGCTTACATTCTTGGGCCATTCTTTAGGCGGTGGTAAGTATTCATACATGTATTAATAATAATACAATACTAATTTTTATTTTCTAATAGCTGTTGCCACCCTAGCTGCATTAGATGCTAGATATACCATGCCGCAAATGGAACAGCAACTCGTTACATTTGGCGCACCTCGCGTTGGTAATCCAGAGTTTGCCAAATTGGCAAATCAACAACTATATCGACCAGCCAATGACAGGACCGGTGGATTTCTTCCAACATCGATTCGTGTTGTACATTATAAAGATCTCGTACCTCATTTGCCATTTAGCTGGATGGGCTATCAGCAACACGGCCCTGAAGTGTGGATACCTATGTATGATGTCATGGATGCTTTTTATGTAATCCTTACCAAGGCCAAGAAAGTCGTCTATGTGCTAATGCTCGTCTGCCGTATCTTGACTTTTATCTTCATAGCAACTTCTTTGGTATAACCGTTGGCTATAGCGAACAATGCATCGCTCCATCACGTAAAATATTTAGATTGACGCTTGATCCAGCGCTTAAGAGACTCAACGAAACCGTCTTCTCAGCTGCCTATCTGCTGCACCAACGCGTTATTCATCATATTATTTAGTGTGACCTGTGACTTATATATATTATATTAATAAACATATTGTTAAATTAATATTTGCTTAAATTGTTGGTATTAATAAATCATATTGTATTAAATGGCCCAGTTAACACTTTAAATATCATACCTTGCCAATCAAACTGATTTACTAGATTAATTCGGTTAAACATTTTATATAAGGCGATTTACATCGTTATAAATCAACTTGCTTCAAATTCATCACGTGTATTTTATTTTTCATCAAATTTGTGGCGATTTTGTTTCTTTCGGCTCCTACCAACACGATTACTGCTACTTGTCATTTCGTACTATCTACTAAGCATATTTAGCACGGATTCTTGCACCTGGCCCCTTAGTGTTTCGCTCCTTATGTCCCAATGTCAAAATGACCTCTGAGCAGACCAATAACAGTATGGGATCGCCACTTTCGCCACAGCAGCGTGCGCGCATAGAAGAAAATCGACGTCGAGCAGAAGAACGCCTTCGTCAAAAAGCTGCTATTGCCGCCATTGCCAATACTGCTAATAGCAATGGTAATAGTCGTGGCTCAACTGGCAGCCAACGTCGTGCCCCTTCTACGCCTAATAAAGGTGGCACACCCGCCAAACAAACGACTCTTTTTTCTTTTTTTAAAACACCACCACCAGCAAACAATACGAGAAATAACGCAGAAAATAGTGATATTACGCCAACTGCTTCAAATGTTGTAGATACACTTGATAGTCCGGATATACAACAGCGTAATCTATTGGCTGGTGATTCATTCTCTCCATTATCACGGTTTAATAACAATTCTACAACAAAATCGCCGTTTTCGTCACAATCACTACCACCACCACCACGACCTGCTCTATTTAAAAATCAACAACAACAACAGAAATCTAGTGACAATGATGATAGTGCTGCTATCAGCTTGGTTTTACCTGTTGAGCGCGATGTTATTCCATCATCGCTAACCAGATTTCATAGCATGGACGATGATACAATTGATGCAACACCAGCGAAACAACAAAAGTTGGAAACAGAACCTATAAGCAATGTAAGTTTTAACAACAACTATTGTGCATTTTATATTTATTTATAATACTATATTATAGCTACGTAAAAAGAAACGAGTTCGTTACATCGCTTCTGACGATGATGACGATGATGAAGATAGTCGTAATACATCGACTCTAAAACGATCCACTAGTAAGTTTTAATATTTATAGAATAATAGCTTATTATCGATTTAGAATCAAAATTGAATGATGATGACGATGATGATGACGATGATGAATATAAAGATGAACCAATTAATGAAAATATAGTAGATGGTAATATTAATAATAACATATATTGTAATATATATTGATTACGTAATAATAGATATGGAACTAGATGATGAAATTGAAAATCTATCTCCACCACCAAAATCATCTAGTTCAAGTAGATCGAGTAAAACGATAACTGTTAAAGCAACCAAATGTAACTATTCAATAACATTAGTAATATGACAAGTATTAGTGTTAATATTAATATTAATAACTAGCTAAATCAAGTACACCAACATCATCTTTATCGGATCGTCTAAAGGTAAATTATTATTAAATATATATAGATTCCTTATATTAATGGTGTTTTAGATGTTTTCTTCTTCATCGGATACTAAACGAGGTGATGACTTTGGCTCCTCACCTAGTTCATCATTGGGTAATTCACAACCTATACAAGTATGTATATCTATATAATAATAGTAATAATAATAATAGTAATAATAACATCCATTTTAATTATTATCTATAGGATAAAGAACGATCACGACATCCTGATCGATATCCATGGCTAGTTAATGTACGAGATGCTGATGGCAATAGTCAAGGTAATATATCCAATTACCATATTAATATAATACTAACATATCAAATAGATGACCCAGACTATAATCCACGTACATTATATATTCCAGAATCAGCAAAAAAAAAGTTTACACCATTTGAGAAACAGTTCTGGGATATTAAACAGCAATTCTATGATACAGTTGTATTCTTTAAAAAGGGAAAATTTTATGGTAATAATCGTTGTAATCCTATTAATAACTAGTTATATTAATACAGTTATAGAATTGTATGAGAATGATGCAGATATTGGTCATTCTAAATTTGATTTAAAAATGACAGATCGCGTTAATATGCGAATGGTCGGTGTGCCAGAATCATCATTTGATTTCTGGGTGGGTAAATTTATTGCTAAAGGGTAAATAGATTGTGTTATCTGTAGAATAGTAGTAACAACGCCAATACTGTCTATTCTATATATTAGATATAAAGTGGCCAAGGTAGATCAAATGGAAACCGCTTTGGGTAAAGCATTAAGAGAAAAGGCAAATAAAGTAGTCAAGGTAGAGTGTATACTATATAATAGAATGTAGTATTCAATATGTACTATTTGTTATTAGGAGGACAAGATTATTAAACGAGAATTGACGAGTGTACTTACGGGTGGTACACTAGTTGATGCCGGCCTACTTACTAATGAAATGGCCACATTCTGTCTATCTATTAAAGTAACGATGGTATACCATTAGCAATATAGATACTTATTATGCTATAGGAACAAGTAAGAGAACAAAGCCAAAATGGACCATGTATCGGTGTAGCGTTTGTCGATACATCCTGCGCCGAATTTAGTCTATGTTATTTTGAAGATGAACTAGACCGCAATCGTCTTGAAACTTTATTGGCACAAATCCAACCAAAAGAGATTATTTATGAAAAAGGTCATTTATCAAAAGAGACAATGCGTTTATTAAAGAATACCCTTCATGGCACTATATGGTAAGTGTTATTAATAGCTGATTATAGTAATCTAATACATATAAATGTATACATATACATACATACATATATACATATATGTAATTGAATAGGAATGCTTTAGTATCTGGACGAGAATATTGGGATGCTGATCAAACTGTATTTGAAATTAATGGAGGTGATTATTTCAAAGGCAGTATTGATACAGAATGGCCACTTGCTTTGAAACAAGCACGACACCAACCATTATTAATGTCAGCTTTTGGTGGTAAGTTATTTATTTAGATTAATTATATCATTAATTATAGTAAATATAATTAATATATATGTATATGTATATGTATGTATATACTAGGATTATTGTGGTATCTTAGAATGGCAAGTATTTATTGATTAGTATCTAGTTAGTACTTATTAATACACACACACACATATATATATATATATTAGATTCGATTGGACAAAGAATTGGTCTCACTAAAGAACTTTCATACTTATGATCCTATTCGACAAAGTACTAGTTTAATGATTGATGGTCAAACATTAAAGAATTTAGAGATATTTGAGAACACATTTGATGGTGGTCAAAATGGCACTCTATTCCAACTACTTAATAAGTGTATTACACCATTTGGTAAACGTATGTTCAAACGGTGGATGTGTCATCCATTGCAGTCAGTAAAGGCTATTGAGGCACGTCTTGATACAATTGATGAATTAAATAGAGATGGATCTTGTCAGGTAAGTATAATTATTCTATTTATTATAGATAACTAATTGTAAGCATATACATATACATATATACATATACATATACATATACATACATATATATATAAAAGAAACAATTCAGTCAACGATGACGCGTCTACCAGATCTTGAACGTATGGTTAGTCGAGTACATGCTGGTACTTGTAGATTAAAGGAATTATTCTCTTTACTTGATGCATTTGGTCGATTGGAGGTAAGAGGATTGTATTGATGAATAGACTATTGCACTAATTACTATTGACTACTATTAGCATCTTATGTTAAAGTTGAAGGGAATAGCGGCAGAATCATTGTCGCCAATGCCGCGTCTTAAAGAGCTTTGTAACCGATTTCCTTCACTGGAACCACCACTTACTTATTTCAAAACAGCCTTTGATCGAGAAATTGCCGAAAGAGAGGGTAATTATTAACACATTCAATAGCTATTAGGAAGAAATTTAATAGTTGACTATATGATATACGATACTAGGCAGTGTTATTCCATATGAAGGCGTTGAGAAAGACTATGACGAAATAGGAAATAAGATGAAGTTGATTCAGCAAGAACTACAAGATTACTTGATACAACAACGAACCGAGTTCAAGTAAATAGTATATAATATTTGTGGTTGTTATTTATACTTATACTTAAATAGATCTAAGGATATTGTTTACAAAGATATTGGCAAGGAACGATATCAATTAGAAGTACCCAAGAAAATTACTGTACCTTCAAACTATATGCGACTATCACAAACTAAGGTAATCATATTGAATAGCATTGAAATAACTAGCTAATATTTAGTAAATAGGCAGTGAATCGATATTGGAGTCCTAAATTAAAAAAGCTTGTAACTGAATATGAAGAAACCATGGAACTACGTAGCAATATCCTTTGAATGTCCTATTATACATCATAGTTGTTATGATTAATAGTATATATATATATATATATATATATGTATGTATGTATTTATATATGTTAACTCGATATTACGTGTATTAAAAGATATTCAGAAACGAGTTTATAACAAATTCGATGAATATTACGAGTTATGGATGCAAGCTGTAAGAATAGCCGCAGAACTTGATAGTCTACTGGGCATGGCATTAGGAGCAACAACCCTAGGTGAACCATGTTGTCGACCAGAATTTGTTAATAGTTCAACGGCAGTATTCAAAGTAGAAGAATTACGCCATCCTTGTGTTATACCAGGGTAGGTTATAGTAGTTATTACTGTTAATACTAGTACTTACTAGTCATCATCTAGAATTGCTACCGATTTTATACCTAATGATACGGAACTCGGTGGTGGTAATGAACCCAATATGATATTATTAACTGGTCCGGTAAGTAATAAGAAATACTACAAGAACTGCTAACTAACGAATAAATCATTACTAGAATATGGGTGGTAAATCTACACTATTACGTCAAGTAAGTAGTCATTAGTAGATGAAAAGTTAAATGTTACAACTATAGTATATTTATTTATGTTATTCATGCTGTTATTATGAATAGACATGCATTGCTATTATTATGGCTCAAATGGGCTGTTATGTACCAGCACGACAATGTCGTCTAACTCCTGTAGATCGTATATTTACGCGTATTGGTAATAATTCATACATACATACATATATATGTGTATTTTATGTTTATTAATTCATATCTATTTATTAAACTAGGTGCCAATGATAATATTATGGCTGGTCAATCAACATTTATGGTTGAATTAAGTGAAACGGCCAAGATTCTAAATGAGGCTACACCACATCATTAGTTATTCTTGATGAATTGGGCAGAGGCACAAGTACATTTGATGGGTAAGTTATCTGGATATCTGTAATTAATATAATAGCTAATAGGATTATAAATTAGTTATGCTATTGCCTATTCTGTATTACACTATCTTGCTACAATGGTTGGTTGTTTGGGTCTATTTTCAACTCATTATGGTCTACTTACTGAAGAGATGGCCCATCATGCAAATATTGCACTTAAACATATGGCGTGTTACGTTGACGATGACCGGTAATACTTGGTCTTAACTATATGGCTAATTTATTTATAATAATAATAGTATACTAACCAACTGTTGGTTTATAGTAAAAAAGTAACCTTTTTATACAAATTGACGAATGGAGCGTGTCCTAAGGTAATTGCCCTTGTAATAGTATAATGTATTAATATCTACTAATACAATGATCTATTATAGAGTTATGGTATGCATGTAGCCAATATGGCTGGTGTTCCTACCACAGTAAGTATAACAAATATATATATATACACATACATACATACATACATACATATACATATACAAATATTTAATCTTTTTTAATTAATAGATTGTCCATCGAGCTGAAGAAGTGGCCAAGACATTCGAACAACAATCTCGTGGTCATCAATTAGTAATGCAGAAAGGACAAGTAGTTACGGTGGCTGATCATGCCGATATAGCCTATTTAACCCGTCTACTTAATCGGTGTTCTATAAACAAGTGTAACGACACTAATCATCCACACGATGATCCAGATCGTATGTTAACAAGTTCTCCTGGTCGTGGAGGTATGGATGATACTGACGATATTACTATGATGGATTCAGATGATCATGACACATCTAGTAAACTGAGTATGGCAGAAATAGCGGCCATTAAACGTATTTGGCGTACATGGAAAACGAAACATACGGCTATTTAATTGATAATGATAATTGGTATTATTATTGTTATTAGCAATATAATAAAATGCTTACAAGTTAAAATTAAACTATTGTAACAATAACAACATTAGCTGAGTTAGTATTTATTAATATTGGTTTTATATAGATTTATATTTATTATAAAATAATGATAGAATATTTTATAGTTACGTAAACATAAGAATAAAGCATAAACGCATTAAAAATAGGATTGTAAATCATATTTGCTGTAATATGATTCAACTTTGTCAATGTTGATAGCATGTAATGCTTAATTCATTAACATTACTACAGCATAATATCTGTAAGCTATATTTGTTACGAATAATGTAGTTATTGTTGCTATTGCTATTGCTGTTGTTGTTATTGCTATTACTACTACAGTTAAACACTACATAAATGTTCAAGTGCCCATTCGCGTAATCGCCACTGCCAATGCGACGACTAGCATGACCAGCTGTATCTACTAATGATGCTGATCCACCATGATAGGCACCATTGTTACTGTTATTGCTACCTTTAGCTAATAGAGCAAGATCTTCTAGCAAACGGAGATCTGGCGTATCATGAGTCAATTCCATAAGCCAGTGTAGACGTGTCCAACCACGATAGGCAACATAAGAAACGGGAATACCAGCTGCAGCCAATCGACCAACATCATTGCGTACTGATTTAAATAAAACGAGTGGATCATGGGTGCCATGAAGTAGCCAAAGACGTGGTACGCGATGAGCAGGTGCAGTAAGTAGTTGCTGTAACGGCGAATAGGCAACAAGATCTTCAGGCTGTTGCACGTCAAATAGACGTAATAAAGCTCGAGCACGAAATCGATCTAAATAAATAAATATTATTAATAATAGTAGCATAGTAGCATAGTAAACCTTACCACGTCGTCTTAATGTATCATATAGTGCTGGTAAATCATAAATACCCGCCAATCCAATAACACCGGCCACCTTTGGCTGTACAGGTGAAGTACCAGCTTCTAGTGCGGCAAGTAACGCTAGTTGTGCGCCGGTTCCATGGCCAACAAGAAGAATACGTCGACGATCTGCGTGATAGGTACGTGCATTGACGGTTAGCCAACGCAGTAAGCGTAGAATGTCTTGTTGCATATCGGTCGGTCGTACTCGTGGATGTACCTGATACGCGGGTACTACAACAACAATACCGCGACGAGATAAACGAGCAGCCAGTCCATAATACAGCTCTTTTTTACATGCTGTCCATCCGCCATCTTGAATAAACACAAGTACAGGATAGCTAGTTGTATCGTTGTTTGACGTTGTTCCTGTTCCTGTTGTTGTTGTTGAATTGTTATCGTTATTCAAACTATTGAGATTAGCACTACTACTATTTGGTGTAATGGTAGGTGTTGTAGGAGGAATATAGATATCTACAAGACGAGATATGTCACCTGGTGCACCATACGGAAGATTGTGTATCACATGTTTATCGTTCCATAATTGTCGTTTAGTACGCAGATAAACGGGCAGCGCAAAGAGAAGAGCGGCAATTATTGCCTATTGCCGTGTAAATACGGTGGTTATTCTTGTTAGTTTAGGAGGGATGAAAGGCGAGTACTGCCTTAAGGTACCTGCCTGTAGTAAAGCTAGAGTGAAGCGAAAAGGAAAGGTTATAAGGTGAACCAAGTAGTCAAATGCCATAGTAATTGCGTTTTGCATAGTGTACTGAACTGTCGCTTATGATAGTTGATGGTTTAGAGCAAAGCAGCCTAAATACTATCTATTCTACCGAGTTGTTATGTTAAGATTAAAGTATCTCAGAAAAGTAGCAATATATGATAGTCAACAACGACAACAACAACAAATACACAACTATTCACAGCAACCACATAGGCGTCTGTATACTAATGACAGACAATAAAGCACAGTAGATGCAAGGCTAGGCTAGGCCGTTAATGATAACCTAGCAGTAAAGAAAATAAGAAGAGGAAATAAGGCGCTATTGTTGTTGTTGTCGTCGTTGTGTGTCTGTAGATCGCGGAGAAACAGGATCGTGGGTAAATTACTCGCTTTATTATAAGCGGAATACACCGGAGTCTATCCGAGTTTAGCCGTCTTATTTGCTATAACTGCTATACAGTATACACACGCAAGCATCCATAATATGAAGACTACAGTCTTTATTGAGTAGCTCCTTTACTTTCTATTCATTTACTGACCCGTTGACTTATCACGCATATACTCGACTCCCTTATACTTTACTGTCACCCTGACATTTCTATCTTGTGTTTCTTTGCATGTAGTTGACTCAATATACTTGTACTTCTTATTAGCACAACAACAACAACAGCTCGTTCATCAATATGATGCCTGCAATAGTAGCAAGTAAGTAGAGGAGTAAAAGGAGGACTCTTCTATTAAATGCCAATATGCTTGATTCAATACTAACGATAACGTGCCGCTTTCTCGTATAGCTAACGTGAAGATTGTATGCGTGGTAAGTGTAGTGATGAAGCGCTAATAACAATAATGCTAGCGATAGTAGTAGCATGTCGGTTGTACCAGTATACTAATCGTTTATGCAACGAATGCCATAGATGGTAGGCTTGCCTGCACGCGGCAAGACGTTTATAGCACAAAAAGGTAAGTAATATGCAGCTGTATATAGAATCCATACCAATCTGGCTATATGCCTCTAGTCGGTCGATATTTGCAATGGGTGGGCGTAAATACACGCGTGTTTAATGTGGGCGAGTACCGTCGAGAACAGTGCGGTGCAAAACAACCCCACGATTTTTTCGATCCCGATAATCCAGATGGCATAAAAAAAAGACAGGAGGCAGCATCGGCCGCCATGGACGATCTATTAGCGTGGATCACTGCCGAGGAAGGATCGGCTGTGGCCATTTATGATGCCACTAACAGCACTCCCGATAGACGTCGTTGGATACTCGAACGATGCCGTAATCATAATCGCCGACCAATTACCCGTCGTCGATCACATATTGTTTCTACGGAGGAAATTGCTTGTGGTGGCGGTATTGCCTCCGTGTCGAACGATAGCATGGCCAGTAGTGGTGAACATGGTGATATCAACGAGGATATTCTAGAAGAAGAAGAGCCGTTAAAAGTCATGTTTATAGAGTCTATATGCTCTGATGAACATCTAGTCATGGATAACATTCGCGCAGTTAAACTGCAATCGCCCGACTATGCCGGTCTAGATCCAGAGGAGGCAGCTGCTGATTTCCGTGAACGAATCCGTCACTATGAAGCACTTTACCAACCGGTAGAGGAACGCGATCTTACATTCATTCGTTTGGTCAATGTAGGCAGTCAAGTGGTAGTTAACTTGATTCAAGGCTATTTACAAAGCCGCATTGTTTATTACTTGATGAATTTACATGCAACTACACGCAGTATTTTCTTCAGTCGAGTAGGTAAACAATAGTATTAACTAATTAGCGCTAATTGGCATTATATAGCACGGTGAAAGCATGTTTAATGTAAACGGTAAAATTGGTGGCGATTCATTGTTAAGTCCACGCGGTGAACAGTACTCGCATGCCTTGCCAAAATTGATTATGCAACATCTTGGTTCGGAGAATTTAACCGTAAGTTACTGAGCAGTTAAATAGATCAGATAAATGTATTAATATACTATATAAAGGTATGGACATCAACTATGCGTAGAACAATTCAGACTGCATCACATTTACGCTATCCTAAATTGCAATGGAAAGCATTGGATGAATTGAATGCAGGTGTCTGTGACGGTTTGACCTACGAGGAGATTGAGGTAAGTAAACAGATATTTGAAACAAAGCGTCAAATTAACTTGTCATCTTCGGAACCATGACTATTTAGGAGAAATACCCGGAAGATTATGCCAACCGAGACAATGACAAGTTTAATTATCGCTATCGTGGTGGCGAAGTAAGTGTTTTATTTGTGTTATATGTATCGCTAATTATAGCATCTCTTTATTCTAGTCATACCGCGACGTGGTACTTCGACTCGAGCCGGTAATCATGGAACTCGAAAGACAGCACAACATTCTTATTATTGGACACCAGGCCATTCTCCGCTGTATCTATGCCTATTTCATGAACCTACAACGTGATGAGCTGCCATACATTCGTATTCCACTCCATACGGTCATTCAACTGGAACCCAAAGCCTATGGATGTGAAGAGAAGCGCTTTAAAGTAGCCATTGACGCAGTGGACACACATCGACCAAAACCTTCAACACCAGCATCTTCTGCCACAATGGCTGTGTCAACTCCTTAAAGTTGATGATGAAACACTACATCGAATTGAACATGCCCCCAATTTATACACTAACAACAACAACAAGTTATACTAATAAAAGTACTTTGTCACTTGCCATTGATGTCTTTCTTTTTTAATACTCTTTCTTTTCTACGCATTTCTTTTCAAATATTACTTAGTATCTAAAGCTGGTCTTATTTATATGCATTTATTATTTAAACAAGCTATGTTCACGCAAACAACATTCACGCAAATAGTGTGGCGGCTATTATGGGCAATAAGTATAGCTACATGCCTACTTTGCAATTACGTTCAAGCAGCAAAAGTAGAAAAATCTACTACAATAAAGTCTTCTGAAAAGATTAGCGACACTGCTGCCGGTGTTACGGCATTTATCTATCTTGTAGCCGGGTCCTGTTTATGTTTTAGAGGCAGTTGGACCATACGACCTTTATTTGCCGTGGCTGGTCTACTTAGCACAACCTATGCTAGTCTAGCATTTCTGGCCTGGTTTTCTTATGGATTAAATATGGCCAACAATACGGCCGTACAGATACTGATTCTGCTTATTGCACTAATCAACGGCGTCATAGTAGCATTATTAACAACGCGTTACGGTGCCGTGGGTGCTCTAGTAACCGGTGGTATGTTAGGCTGTTTCATCGCTATACGACTTGCCATATTCGCCAATATAACCATCGATATCATCCATTTAGACAAGGGCCAGCTTGCATTAAATTATCCGAGTAATGGCCATAGTAGTAGTGTGGACGCGACCTATCTCGTCTTTCTTATAACAGTTGTTATGATTATTGCAGCGTGGCTCACCTATCTTCTTGAACCACTGGTAGTTATTTTAATTACTACGGTTATGGGTAGTGTTTGGTGTGCCATGGCGATTGATACACTATGCAGAACCAATTTTATTGCTGCAGTTACGGCGGTTGTCTATGGATTACATCCGATATCTGTAGCCAACGATGCAGAGATTATTAATCTTAAGACCATAGACCAGAATGATCCACAATTCTACCAAGATGGCTGGGAGGTGAAGCCAGTTGATTATAATGGCGGTATTGGTGGATTATGGACACTAACGGTTATATTAACCCTTACTGGTATGTTTTTACAACATAAACAAATGTGTGCCAAGTCAGATGGTTATCAAAACATTCGATTACCTATGTTCCGTCGTTTTTTACGTCATTACGGAGTATACAAGAAGCAATATTAAATATTTGAGCCATTGTACTTTGAGTCCTAGCTTTAAACTAGGATAAAAAAATCAATAACTTGAACAATAAACCATCGATCAGTTTTTACTACTAAAAAGTGCGATTTGTTGAAGCAATGCTACATCGACTCATATTGAATTAATCAGTGGCAATCAATCTGCATTATTTTCATATCGAAATAAATAAATAATATTTCATGCTACTTACAATAAAGTATTACATTTGATTATGACGTTGGTGCAACAGTGTCAGTTTGATTTCTTATAATAATAGGCAGTAAGAAATCAGAAGGCCTTGATTCACCACTGGCCATTGTACTGAATATACTGTGCATGTTTCTGCTGGCATTAACATCACGCTGTCATACCATACGACAATTATTGTTTTGACAAACAAGTACGCTATGCATTGTGCTGTTGTGTTCTTCCAGATGTAAATTCGCCATCTTTTTTTCTTGCATTTGGAACAGACTTTTGATGTATTGTATTCATCAAGTGACCGAATAGGTAGAGGCTATGTGCTAGTGTATATGTTAATAAATGTTGCTCCATATTATTGTTACTGTAAAGTATTCAAAGCATTATAATTTGATATTTAATGTCACTTACCATCCAGTTCCATGTTTAGTAAAACAACAAATGTGTAGTTCAATCAAGTAAAGGATGTCAATTTGGTCTTTTGATAATGAATCACACGAGTCTACTTATAAATTATTGAATATTAGTGAGCTATTTACTCATTTCACTTTTTTTTATTAATACTTTTAGACACAATTAAACACCCATTTATTACTATAAAATGTATAATATTACATCCAACATTAATTAATTTATGTGTAATTATCAGTATAATATGTAATTAATAAGTTATTTTATTATTGCGTTAATATATATATTGTCATCTATGATATTAATTGTTTAAATGCCATTTATTTAGCTAGATTGACTATAGCGAAAGTGGCTATTTAATAAACAACTTTTATAATAATTATATTAATATGATCTTACAGCACAAATATACCCAAAATGCAACAGTAGAAGATTAGAAAATAGAAAAGATCATTCAGAGGCAAGAAACCACACTGTACGTAGTAACAATAACAACTGCGGAATGACATGGAATTGCAATCATATGACTTCTATTAATATTTGATCAATCTTCCTACACATGGCCAACAACAACAATAATCAACCTCAAATGTTTCAATGAAATCAAATGAAAACATTATACCTATGTTTGTTGTACATAACAGTACGACTTCAATTGGAACGAATCTTACTTGAAGACTCCAAATGTAGGAGTCAAAGTTTAATCAAAATATTAATTAATTATTAATTACCTTTTAAATTTTATTTTTCAATTTTTCATGCAACTAGTGTCTTGACCTCTTTCTTGATCTAAAGTCTTTAACATGTTTACTTTACGCGCTTTGACACAGACACGCTTGGCGGGTGCACGCGTAAGAGATCGTGTATAGTCTAGTTGATCCTGTGCTAACTTGTTTTTTACAGTCATTCTCTGCCACGGCTGCCGCAGCTAGCTGTAAGTTATAAATGGATAGATTAATTACGTACGATCGCTAATAATAACACTGATAACAACAACAACAATAATAATATCAATAGTGTCGGTCAATCGCGCAATTCTTGTCGGTAATCTAGCGTCGGATCTCCGTGTACAAGAATTAAACGAGAGTCGTACTATGGTGGATTTCACTTTGGCCACTAACCGTGTTCACCGTAATCGCGAAGGTATTAAGATAAATACACTTATAGTGAAATAATAATAACAATAATAACAATTAACGCGTTTATTTAAAAGGTGAATTGGTTCGAGAGACCGACTGGCATCGTGTCCGTTCTTTTGTCACACCGGCTCGTGCCAACTATTTTAACGAAGCTTTAAAGAAAGGGTAACAGCATTGATGTAGAATTAAATAAATTATTGGCTGACTTGCCATCAAGAAATGTTGTTATGGTAGAGGGTTCCATTCGCTACAACTCATACACGGATAAGGAAGGACAAGAAAAAATGTTACGAATATCATAGCCGGTAAGTGATGGAATAGAATAGAGCGATGATGACGAAGCTAATTGTGAATATAGACAAGGTCCAAAACTTTGGTGAATATCGCCGCCAACCACGCGAAGAAGGCAACGAAGAAGGTTCTGATTCTCGTAGCGACTTTTAATATTGTTATGCACTGATATGATCATCGCTGTTCTTTTACCCCTTATATATGGAATAGAATGAGCCGCCCCTTTAAACAAAACCTTTAGCCATTTAAATGTTAAAAATGATATTTTTTGAAAAGCATGAATGATTGTGTTACACTTGTAGCGTATGTAATTAAATTAATCGAATAAGTGCGCTGAATTACATAATAAACAGATGTGTTTAATATATAATTTGATGATATATAGTAGTATGGAATAGAATGAGGATATACGCATACTGGATAATAAATCTATAATAATACGTAGTTTGCTGTCATTCACCATCCATCATTATGTTCAGCAGATTGAATGCTAATAAAATTGGTCATTTACATCCAAATCACATTATATGTTAATAAATTGTTTATTAGCTATTTTTATTAGTATGGATTCATGTTGTATTGATTATAAAATTAAACTTTATTCGATAGCGTGGATAAAATAGCGTTTACAGAATGTTAAGAACAAACTGACATAAAAAAGTCTTTAATGCGTTTTTAAAGACAAATACGAACGAGTCAACTTTGTCGCATTCGTCTTCACAAGCCCATCGAAGACATTCTTTGTTGCCGTATGACTCTTCAAGTCACCCACAGACGCAGCTCTTTTACTGGTACTAGCAATTGAATTATTGTCTAATAATTAATAAATGTTAGAAATGCTATAATTAAACACAGAATTGTTTTTATGTACTTACCAGAAATTCTATGCTTTCTGTTATGTATATCAAACAAACATTTATGGTTTTCGCCATTTTCACGGATTGATAAACCGCTTTTTCGCATCTGTGTTTTATACCTATACGTTCAATAAACATATTAAAAATAAATTGTAAATTATTAATTACTAGAAGCCAATAATGTATATATTTTTACCATGTCCATTTAGTAATTACTTTGCCCTTTTTTTGTCCAAAATCTTCTGACAGTTTGCCTGTTGCTGCGTAAATGGTAGGTTCATTCTAAATCACCAATTGAAAACAGTAAATATTTTTATTGTTAATATTCTATTAATGTAAATAATACCGGATGACTAACAGTATGCTATTTAAATGGATTATAATGTGTATATCAACACTTTTGATTTCAATAAAAATGATTATAAATAAATTATTACTGAATGTGAGTGTAATAGTAAACAGTAAAAATTGATCAGCCTAATAGCAAATAAACTGCTACGACTCAACAAGTTAGCGCTATGAATGATTGAATTGCAATAGAAAATATAACATTTATTTAAATAGCAAACTAATGACGCTATTGCATACTAAAAACGATGCTTTTGAACTTGGTGTTTAGCTTTCTTCGGCGAGTGCTATGGATGCTATGCGAAAGTCAAGTGATCATGCATATCAAGGGAAGGATGGTTTGTGTCAGGCATCGCATTGTGTGCATGGCCGTGACGTATGGATGAAACAACATTTATGTGTAGAAAAAATTGCATTGTATTATAAATAACAATTAATTACCATTCTCTAGTATGTTAATAATAACAAAAAAATTATTAAATGCTCTTATGTTAGATAGTAACAATATAAATTAAAGTAATAAACTTTGAAACAAAACATAATAAAAAACCAGGAAAATGCAGCCTTTTATTAATATAACATTACGCACCCAACAATGACGTATCCAAACAATGCAGCTTGGAAACAACACAGCATAATGATGACGCATAAGTTCTATCTGCATACTGTGGTATACGTCAACATTGTATTTATTTTTAGAATATACTTGAGAAAAAGTATGATATTAATTCAGTATTGTTAAAAAGTAATATGTTAAATATACATTTATTTTAGCAACTGTATTTAAAACATAAATATATATTAATATTATGTATTGAATATTAGTATTAGCTATTAATGGCAAACAATTATTACGAAATACAATAAATATATGCTATTTGTAAACACATGAGCAGCTATGTAGGCTGATATGCCGCGTTAAACCTATTGCTATAGGATAAAACCAGGATAATGCGTTGCTTGGTCATCTAAGCTGCAATTTTTTTAATAAAAATGTATTAATATTTCGTATAAAGATTATGTGGTATAGTTAGTAAATTATCTTATTTATTGTCAAATGTATGCATAAATATATTAAAATAGCAGCCATACTTGTGACTATGATATTGATTGATCATTTGTCATTTAACTATTTGATTACTGTAAGATTATTTACTAGTTAATTTATGCAACAATGAATTCATCTATTTCTACAAAATTACAATTTAAGTTTTGTCAAAATAACAGCTTTGGCCATACGTCCCAAAATGGTATACAGCCTGTAATATTTTAATTATGACCATGCTATTACTCATTGTCTAGCCAAAAAAGCCATTCAATAAATACGTAGAAAAAAATGGTTTTATTTTTGATAGATATGTAAAAAGACATAGAATATATACTGGTAATGGCTTTACTCTATCTATGTATTATCCAATCAATAACCCATTGTTGCTATTGTTATCGTCGTCTGATCGATCGAACGACTGAAAGAATGATTCGATAGTTTCGTTTTCTAACGGTGTAGCTGCAGTATGTTGTTCTGCATCAGCATCGTCAAACCAAAGATTTTCACCATAAGAAATAAACAGCTCTTCACCAGCAGGTACAGGTTTTAGCGTAAAAAACCGTACCAGTCCGTTAGGTATATCGCGTAGAAAATACGCGTTTGGTTCGGCCGAGTGATTAAGCAGTGAGCCGATACCTAGTGCTAATGCATGAGGCCGCGGACCTGGCCAGCAGAATGTATAATGATCGAATGGAGGGCGCAGTTCGCTCATTAGCAATACGGGCGCCACATCGATCAGTGTGTGTGCTGGCAACTCGGTCGTTGTATAGATGCCTCGTCCTCGATCTGCATCCTGACGAATAACGAGAGGTGCCCGACGATCCGCCAACAACACTTGGTCTTGATCAAGATGAGGATAAGGTATTTGCTCGTCAGTCGATGCAGTTGCAGCTCTAGTCGACATAGCAGAATTGGGGCTCGTTACGGACGCAGCGTCCGCCAGTAACACGCTTGGTGCACTGTTGTTGTCACAAGTATTCATGGCAACAAAAATACTTTGGGTTGATAAGAAAAAACAACTATTTTTAGCAAAATAAAAAATATTAAAACATATCTTCTGGGATTACAGTTATTATACCATAAAATATGGTAGAGCAAGCACAGAAAAGTCGCTAGTTACAAAGAAATATAAAAAGGCTGTATCGTTCTGTCTTCTGCTAACCATGTTTTATTAAAAAAGGCTGCTTGTTTATTGGCTTTTTTATTTATAAACTTTGACTTCTTTCGCTCATTCGCTCATTGAGTCATGTATACTAGAGCATAGCTATTCATGTTTTCTACTATATATTTATTATACTGCATATTATTCTATCATATATTGACCACATACATTTATGAGGCTGTTTGTTTATTATCAACTGTACTTGCTTGTTATAGATTCCAACTCATTTCGTTACTCAAACATATATACTATAACTTTACCATCAGTATTCATACTCTTCTCGTTGTCTATTCATTCCACTATATAATATACTCTAGTAACTATGCTTTTTTTAATAAATATCGTCTTTTTGTTGCTAACTATGTTATGTATATATTTGACTCAATTTGCCTATTCATATATATATATTACCATACTACTATATTCTATCAGCAATATTCGTATGCCTTTTTTAACTATTTATTTAGATTTGCATCATTTTACACTAGCTTACAACTGTTTTGCTTAAGCAACGCTTGCATTTTATGACTTTGATTATTTTTATCAACATTGGGTTACATTATAATTTTGCTAATAAAATGCGCATACTGTTTCATCGTTGACTGCAGCTACTATGTGCGATAACGTGTATAGACGCACCGAGTAATATCGATAAACAACTAAATATATTAAAAAGTAAATGAACAGGATGAGGGCTGCTATATTTATTGAATACATCATTGCTTTCTATATAGCTTAAATTATTAAATACATGTAAATACAATGGTGCAATAGAAGTCAACTCACTCGCAATAAGTGCTCAGACCAGCTTTGATTACTATTTTTTCTATACTCTACTGAGAGAATAGGCCTATTATAACTAGTGATAATAAAAATTTCCCGTTGTTTCTGGCTATTTCAACACGGGTACCTTCAGACTTGAATCAGCGATAAACGGAGCGTTTGAGCATGTGTACTCAAGTGTCCATTGGATATTGTTACGCCAGCATTTGTATTCCCATCGATTGGGGCAAATGAAGGGATGGTTGATTATTGCACGATTGGGGAAGATAAGCACTGAGTATATATTTAGAACCATTTTACCACCAACACCACCAAGTGCCGTTATCGACGTTTGCTATCCTATTTCTACCCTCCGTCTACTGCCACTATACACGCCGATAATACCTAGAATGTTGCTGTCTAGTGCTGTAGAAGTCTTGGCACGCGCCACATCGTTGGCTATTACTGACGACGAAAAGTTGGCTTTTTTTAATGGTCTGCGTAGTTTTCAGGAGCGCTTAAAGCAAAATAGCAGGCAAGTGATGGGTGGTTTGTGTGACTATAAATTGCAATTCCCGCTAACGTAATTTTATGTTTTCTGCACAACACAGTCAAAATCTTTATGCTTTAGCGCAAGATGCCGAATACAATCATAGCCCAACAACGCTACCTGCTGAATCAGCCCGTGCGCCGCAGTGTCCAAGTGGATGTCGCCATGTAGGCAAGAACTGCGTACAGAATGCTATACGGGGATTTGTAAAATCTTTTGTTATGGCCTATGGTGCAAAATCACTGCTTGGTTTACTGCCGGCTTTGCTGAGCGGTAAATTATTTAAAAAGTACGTATAGTTTTATTTTTATTTTACCAATAACAATGACCATTATAATGATTATTACACAGCCCCTCATTAATTAAAAAACAGCTGGGTATGGATACGACGCGTTTTGCTCTATTTCTCGCCGGTATGGTTGGATCATACAAGACATCTTTGTGTACACTGCGCCACTTGCGCCCCGATGTCGATGGCAAGAATGAACAGCAAAATGCATTTATTGCCGGCTGTATTGCCGGTCTAGCATTGTTGCTCGACAGCAATCGAGGAAGACGTATAGCTGTGGCATTGTATCTATCCACACGTGGTGCTCAGTATCTTTGCACAAGTCTTGCTGACCAGTGGAAGGTGCGCCGCGAACAACAACGCCGCGAGATGGTAAATAGCCATTTAAGCAAACAAACTACCGTCTTTAATATACCATTTAATTTAGATTCGTTTGGCTGAGACGCCCGATGCAGCAATTGCCGATGGTTTATCGAAAAAATCATTCCTTGATAAGTTTTCGCGTGAATGGGCCGGTACTGGTATTATGATGATTACAGGTGCAATTATCATTTTTACTATGTTCTACGAACCACGACAAGTTCCAGTAAGTTATTAAATCTATTTTAATAAACCAATCTAATTGATGGCGTAATTACTATGTTGTATTTAGCGCTCCTATCTTAACTTTTTGGTAGATCACGGCGGTGTAGGCAAAACATATGGAAAGAATGGTCATGCTGCCCTCGATAGTATCGGCTTAACTCAAAAGCGCATATTTGGCTATGCCCCCAAGCTGCCATCGCTACCACAGCGTATTCCAGTTGGCATTTCATCGGCCGATTTTATACGAGATAATGTGTCGGTGTCCCATGCCGCTTCAATGCGACCCAACATCCATCATGATTTTGTACTATGTGCCCTTGAACATCATTGGACCACAAGTTGCAGCACTTTCAGCCTAAATCTATTTCTGGACGAATTAACACGTAGTACCAAATTGTATCTACCATTGAATGTCGTAAGTAGTCAAATACAACTAGAATAATTTATTTGTGCACCAACTAACCATAATCTACTTTACAATATCAATAGATTACCGTACTATTTTACGCACGCAAAAAGATATTAACCAAGTAAGCATATCATTAGCACAATTACTAGACAGGATATCTAACTAAAATATACTCTAATAGCCCATTGGATTTATTACGTCGCATTACTAAAGGCACTGTGCGTAGCTCACTATTCCTTTCTTCCTATGTTACTATGGCCTATTTATTGCCATGCTGGTTGCGCCACATACTTCAACGCGACAGCATAATCTTGTAAGTGAACTAATGACATACAATAATATAGGCACAAACGTATCACTATCCGTCTTACTAATTGTATAATATAGTAAAATAATCGGTGGCACAGCAGCAGGTTTCTGTGCAACGATTGATGCACCGGGTCGACGACTTGAATTGGGCATGTACTGTCTAACTCGAGCCATTGAGACCATGTGGAACTGCGGTGTTAAATGGCGCTGGTGGCGCGCAATTCCCAACGGCGAATTAATCTACTTCATCTTAGGCATGGGATCGCTTATGTCGGTCTACCAAACTTCTCCCAATAGCATTCAACGCGGCTATTATGGCATTATATCTCGCTTTGTTGGCAAGAATTAAGCAGCATAGCAGCCGTGGTGTAATCATCGTTGATTTGTTTTAAACTTTTTATTATTTTTATAAAGCCTTGATGTCAAAATATCTTTAAATCACTTATCCAATCACATAGTAGTGCAATGAACACTTGTTGGAGTGGATCACATTTTTCAACTTTAGCCTTTAAACAATATTTTAAATAATACAGACACAATAAATGATTAAAACCAATAAAATCATTACATTCCATTAAATACGCTGACTTCTTAAATTACGTGGAACCTCCGACGAGGATGTGGCCGAAACTGCCGTTGATGTATGATATGCCGGTCCACAGTGACGCCATGAAATACGAGTCCTTTCGCGTGAATAACGCCGTTCTGTTAAAAAAGTCGACGTTGTCATACCCAAAATGCCTAATAGTAGATCATTTAACATTAAAGATCAAATAAACACCACAGTTATTGTATCGATACTTACATAGTCGCATATGAAATATAAGTAAGTGTAGCAATGGTACCAAAAATAACACTGTAAAAAACAACTGTAAACAACAACAGATAACACCACCGGCATAAGCGTATCCAAAATGTGTATCTGGCAATCTGTAAAAGTTAAAAGTAAACATGGCTATTACAAATAAATTAGTAAACATATACCGTATCCAATTAGTATAATGACTATTTACTATTACGTCTGTTACTTACCGTTGCGTGTAACAACTTATGATTTGTACCGGCTAAAGCCAGCAAGTAACAAGAAATTGCCACAGCCATTAATCCAGATAATATTGAACCAATGACAGTGGCACAGAATGACCTTTCCATTAATATAATTAATATAAATATATTTTATTTACAAATGACTTACCAGTAGTTGGCATATCCAATACAACAATTTAGCCAACGACAATGATGATCATGAACGGCACACATTTATTGCATAGTTTACAATGACGAGTACTAGATGCTCTATATTACAATAATGCAATCGATTAATCAACCAAGCAATTAGTCAATTAATTAGCCAATTGCTAGATAAAATATAAACTATAGTAATAAGAATTATACTTACACAGCTACACAGCAGACACGACACTGACCATGGTTATCGCGTACGGCAACACCACGTTTTAATCGATAGTTTACATTGCGTTGTACACCTGATTTTCTTGCTTGTCGCACTACCGGATCCTCTGTATCGATAAACATCGTGTAGAACATGGCAGTTAAAGTAGCCGCCACCAATCCGCCAAAACCAATCTGAAACGCTATACGTATATCCGACGACAATAAACGCACGGTAAATGCTTCAAATAAACTGATAATAATTGCGGCAAATAGCCAAACACCGGATAAAAGTGGATCATAAGGTGGTTCGAGCGCAGTGCGTCTGTACCAAGTCATAGGACGTGGCCATACAAACGACGAATGAGATGCATCACTCGAGATGGAATCTAATGCTATAGAGGGCCGAGTAGACACGGAAGGACGAGGCATTGAGAGCCCTGGTGGTATCTGTTCTACATCCCATGGTGTAATAACCGATCTATCTTCTATACTGGGTATTGTATAGCTACTAGGCGCATCAGCAATATGACTAGTATCATCGCTGGTATCGTCACTTTTGTTGGGTGTGGATGTAGATGCTGTGTCATCGCCAGAAAGATTCGTGTCTGCTACTAATTCTACCAATGGGGCTATCTTACCAAATTGTACAGTTCTATGTGGACGGATAGGTGGAGCAATATTGAGCTCTTTTACCTTTACAGTAGTTAATATATTTATATTATTTTTGCCGTGTTTATTCTCAGATAGTGCCCGTATAGACGATCGATGCTGCAATGACCAGGGTCGAGTAGACGGTAAAGTAGGTGTGGTGGGTGAATCTAAATCGGTAGTGTAATGGTCATAGGGCACGCCTTCGTCTTCATCTTCACTTGACCATGCATCAATACCGCATAATGTATCCATTGTGCTGTTATAAACATGGGCCGAGTCAGATCGATATAATGTGTTATAAGTAGGCTTCTCTTCTACTATTATATCTGAATCATCATAGCCATCCTCCTTAGATGCATGAATAGAATTTGAGGATGAAGAAGAGGGTAGTCCCATATTGGCTGTATCGTTATTTGAACACTCGGTCTGGTTTATTGAATAAGTACTAACGCGTTGACCTTGGCCTACTTTAGAATGTAATGTGTCGATAGTAGACAATTGACCATTATTCTGCTCTAAACGAATTAATGAACGCTTTCTAATCATAGCTGTAGATGGCTCTTCAGTCTCTGTATTGATCCTGCTTAATGTATGCATAGAATCATTGCATGACTGTTCTCTACCATTTATATTTATGTAGTGGTGGCCTCGTCGCATGCAAGCACCAAGGCCGGCTTACTCGGTTGTACAGCTGTATCGAACAACGAGGATGGCGACGATAACAAGTCATGACTGGACATGAATAAAGATGAGAGACGCTTCCTACGCAACAGAACACGTTGCTACAAACAAAAAGTAAGCCACCAGTCAACGGAATACAAAAGTTCACCAAGGCTGTAATCTAGTCTATAGTGCTAAGAATGCAATAATAAAGCTATTATAAAGGTTAGCGCGGCTATTGAATAACAGAACCGCAATGAGACAAGCAAAAAGTATCTATTAAATGTATTAGTTGGTTTATATAAGGAATAAGAACAATGACATAGGTTTTAAGCACGGCACATCTAGAGTAAAGTATCGCGTGTATATACACTAGGCTAATCTAGCAACGACTATAATGTCTTTACAGCCAATAACCAATGTAGCAAACGAGATTAATAAAGAGTAAAGCAATAAAGACACAGATAATATTTTGTATAATAGAATGAACTAAGGAAACAAAAGGTGTATAAATAATTTTAATAGCATAATGGCGAATTATTATTGTTGTTGTTATTATAGAGTGACTGTACAAATCATTAATAATAATGATGATGATGAAAGGCATGGCACTGCCTAGCCGTCTATAGTAATGTAACAAATAAATCTAGTCATCTATAATAGTAGAATAGGAATAGCGGACTGCATCTATTCATGGCTATAATTGTGTATGATGGTCATATTTGCTAATTGACTTTTAGCATTCAATGTAAAATATTTACTATTTTTATCCACTCTATTCACAAAGGATCTACGCCATTGTACAACGTGTTTCTTAGTGTCGCATCATTATCATTATCATCGTTATTATTATTAGCCCCATTATGACTAACAATGGCAGCACAATTACGCCTATTGCTATTGTTACTACAATGATAATCTTGGTGTCTATTTTCAAGTTTTTTGTTTATCGTTTCATGTGATTATAGAGTGTCGCGTTTCACTTCACTTTTCTATTTCGCTCCTTGATTCTTTATATACACTTCTGTGATTTTATCTTTTACATTCTATCTACACACATTGAACACTGTTAAATTATTGTTTTGGAGACTATCTATATATCATAAACCGTTTTATTGTTTATCTAGTATGGATGAACAACCTATAGGAGTGTCTACTGAGCAAGCATGGCTATTTATACTAGCGGCAAGTACTAGCTGCATTCTAGGCGGTAAGTATTCTATACGGCGCCATTTACTCCTGTGTCTATTTACTATTACCAACAAACTAACTCATTGTTTATACACAACTAGCGGCCATTGTCTTTGTTGATGTCGTCGCTATTCGACTAAAGCTCGCGTCTTCTAACTTTAACTTAATGGATTCATCTCGATTTCTATCTGCCACTCTTGGACTAACAGTTGGTACACTGGTAAGGAGAAGTGTTATACTATGTTATAGACAGCCACTAACCATAGTACTTTACAAATATCTATAGCTATTTACCAGCCTCTATCTACTATTACCAGAGGCCCGTGAACATCTACTAGCTACTCATCAATTTGATAATCATATAGACTTATGGCTATTCAGTCTATTCTTTATGGGTATTATACTCGCTCAACTAAGTGCTCATCTACTGCACCGTATAACACCTCACTCTATAGCACAGTGCCCCTGCACACCTGCACCTGCACTATCTTCATCACATAACCATAGTCATAGTCATAGTCAACAACAACAACAGCAACATAGTAGCCATTCTACTTCTATTGGGCCTATTCATTCATCACATACTCATATTATTGATGAACATACACCACTATTTCATAGTACAGTTAGTCATAGTCATCCATGTGCACAAACAACCGACGATCATGACTGTTGTTCACCCTTGACATCTAACCAAGACAAGTCTAATAGTCACCACAGCTATTATTCCCCATGTACAAAAGATAAAACCACACATCAATCTGTATCGCTAATATTACCAACTCATTCAAATACTGATCTATATCAATCTACAGCAGGACATGATGTTCATGATCAACATCAATGTGAGAATGGCAAGCCAGAAATAGTAATCAATAATCCACCGGCTTTCTGCAATAATACACAGGATCACTGTCATGATCATGATCATTTACAGCCTCCGCTACAACATCCTATAGATTCGGTAGCTACTACAATGACTACCACTTCGTGTGATTCATCAATCCATTCATGGCATCAACATCATCAACATTCACCGCACTATTACACCAGTCATACGAGCCATCATCATCATCATGATGCACACCATGCCTCCGCCGATGTATGGACAGAGACTTCAATGTCTCCACAAATGGCCCTTCAAACAGCAGTGGCCGTGGCATTACATAAATTACCCGAAGGAATGATTGTATTTCTAGGGGCCCATTCCTCCGTCTCATTAGGGTGGTCGTTGCTGGTGGCCATTCTAGTACACAATATACCTGATGGGCTCGCTATATCTGTACCAGTATACGCAGCTACTGGATCTCGTATAAGGGCCTTTCTAGCCGCTGCTTTACTTGGTGGTATGGCCCAGCCTATAGGGGCACTGCTGGGTGCTATCTTGGCCGCTAGTACTACCGGTGATCGCGAGGAGCAACAGCACTATCAATCTATGGTGGCCGGTATTGCCTTTGCCTTGGGATCTGGTGTCATGATGGCTGTGGCGGTATTAGGTGCCTATCCGGCTGCCGTTAGTAGTGCTTATGCTGCCGCACAAAAGGCGGCCATGGTAGAAGCGGCCACCATCACGATGAATGGACAGTGTCCACCAATGGATATGCCTCCACGTCTATCCTATTGGCGACAAAAGAGGTTGAACGCAGTTGGCACGTGGTTAGTTGTAGGTGTGGCTATTATGGCTATCAGCTCATGGTTAGGCGCTTAGATGAGGAAGTGTTAAATTTATGGTTTTATGTTTTTATTCATTCTTGATTCTATAACTATGCTTGCTATCTACTAGACCCATTAGAATGAATGATAGAATAGTGTGATATTTAGTAATTATGGTTAGTAATACATTTAATAAAATGGCTAGATTAAATGAGCAAATTTGTATTTATTCAGTCTTGCCCAATGCTGCCAATCTCTCCACTAAAGGTGGGTGTGAGAAGTGATAAGCTGAGAACCATGGATCTGGATTCATATCACCAAGATTTTTAGTATGCAATTTAATCAGCCCACTCTTTAAATCTTCTGTATAGCCTAGTTTCTTGGCAAAGGCATCTGACAATGTGGTTACAAGTGTCAGTGTATTAAGATACTATTTAGTGATGTGGTTAAGCAATCACTTACCAGCTTCAAATTCATACTTTCGACTAAGTATGTTAACAACAAAGCTTAGAATACTCTCTACTGGTGAAAATATATAATTGAATAGAAGGAATCCAATAAGTACAGGCATTGTGTCATCCATAAATCCAAATGCACGATACAGTCCAACATCTCGGTAACAACGAGAGAATAGATAGAATATGGTGAATAGATGAATTTGGGCTACGGTTAGGTTCTTAATCATATGGTTTAATTTCCAATGGCCCAATTCATGTCCTAATCAGTAATAGAAAGTGTTATTAATGGTGTAGATCAAATTAGTTAGTAATGGAGTATAGTTTGTAAAGCATACCTAAAACTGCACAGACTTCTTCATCGGTTGAGTGTTCTAATAATGTGTCAAACAATACAATGCGCTTGTTTTTGTAGAATCCAAAGAAGTAAGCATTACTATGGCTGGATCGGCGACTGCCATCAATGACATACAATTTGGTGAGTGGAAAGTTAATACGAGCAGCCAATGCCTCGATTTTAGTGCGCAATGTGCCTTCTGGCAATGCAGTAAACGTATTGAACAACGGTTGGATCAGCGTAGGATAGATGGTAATCATAATGAGTTGGAACACGACCCTGTAGATATGTAGATATGTAGATATGTAGATGTTAAGATTGTTAGCAATTATAAATATGGTACACTTACATAAACATCCATACGTAATAGTAGAATGATTCACCGGCCCAATTGATAATCGATAGAAAGCCGGAAATAAGTGGTGCACCAATAACTGCCGATATTAACAAAGACTTTACAAAATCGCCAAAGAATAATGTCAGTGTCTGTTTGTTGAATCCATGTCGTTGTTCGATGACAAATGTGCTATATAAACTGAAAGGAATATTGATGATGGAGCTGATAGCGGTGATGGCCAATACAAACACCACTGAGCGGGTAATCTATCGTGATATAGATAGATGGGATGTAAATATTGATATCTATATGTCATATGCTAATCAATGTACCTCGTATTCGGCTGATAGACCGGCATAACGAAGTAGGCCAGCACCTACTGCATCCCACAGTAAAGGAAGTAGGTTGAATACAAGCGTGATAGTTGTCAGTACTTGACCCCAGGCATCTTGTACGAATCGGAAGCGAGATTTGTCACGGCCATAGGATTGAGCGCGTACAAACGCCTCCTCTTCTACAATGTTATCTAACATGGCTGGTCGGACGGTAGACCGTAGCTTGCGATGCTGACGCACACTAAATATAACAGTGGATCAGTGATTATGGCTACCATAAGCAAAGACTAGCACCGATCTAGATCGACGATAGTCTAGATAGTAGTGTCATAGTCGACGAGTACAGTGCGTAAAACAGCATGGGTATCGGCGTGTGCCACTTACTTAAGATATTGCTCCAACAAGTAGACAAGATACGAGAAACCAAGTACGAGTTCTTTATAGGGAATCTCCATTCCCGGAGACTCGTAGCTATCTTTAGTAGTCATCTTTACGTCTGCCATAGAAATCTTTTATACAAATTACTTGTATTAAACGGAAAATGACAAACAAAATAAACGATTGGAAAGTGGGAGTGGTGAAGCAAGAAAAAACGGAGTATGTGACGCACTACAGCTTTCTGTACCGTATCTGTCAATCGCCAGTTTAAAATTAATATGTTGTAAATTTGTGTTTATTCAGCTTTGTATCGATTTCACGGTTACTTGCGTTGTTGTTTGCTAATGTGAATTTATAAATAACAAACAAATGGCAATTTAAAAATACAATTAATTGTTTATTGCTAGCTATTGGAACAGCATTCTATACGGTTGAAAGTAAAGGTTTTTTATTTCAAAATTAAAGTAAAGCAATGTTTTAATTTCCACTAATAGATCAATAAGGCTGTAAAGTAATAATTAAAAAGCAGGCTAATGATATATGACGGAAGAAAACAAATGAGCTGTGTAGCGGTTCTGGTTACACATAATAATAATAATAATAATAATAATAATAATAATTTATTTTAGCAGTAAGCGTCACAGTGCGCCAATTAAACAAAAATAGGCGATTTGACAAGTTATGACTAATTAATCGATGAATACATAGACCGTATTCAAAATAGTAAATTAAAAGCCAGTAGAAAGTCGAATTGTATTGTAAAGCGACACAAGAAATACGGTGTTTTAAGGATAAGCATTATTAAGAATTCTTAATCTTAATATTAGCATCTCCGCAGAAGCGGTGAAAAAACTTTAAAAGATAAGTAAGGCAATGATTATATGGTTAATTATGTGAAAGAATCAGAACGCAAAATTTTATATTGCATTATTGTTTTAATGATAATAATTATATATTTAATAAATTATTTATCTATAGCGTGTTTCTCAAAGTTAATAAAATGTGGCAATATTCACGTAGAACCATAAAAATGACACTCATTAAATTTATATACTGATAGAATATGTGTCTAAGAAATACCCAACTAACAATTAAACACAACTTTTAACACTTTCCACAATAACAAGGCAGGAAAGTAGCACAATAATAAGAGCTTTGATGCAGTACTATTCAATCGAGACTGGGTACATACTAGAAATAAAGCTGAGATAAAAGACATAAAAAAAGCAAATTAATGCTAATAGTAAGAACTAGTGAAAATAATGAATCATTGTAATCAGTGCCAAATGGAGTCATAAAGCATGCCAATATTTAATGCATTATAGGGACTAATGAGCAACGAGCTAAATAAAATTCCTAATAGTAATTAAATACTAAAATTAGCATTTACTATTATCAAATTTGAATGTTGCATCGTAATGTAGTTGTTGTAGAAAATTTAATGTGAACTGTGTGCTCAGTTCAATGACATATTTATGCTTTATTTATATTGAACAATCAGCTGTAAACTATAATTCCAAAAGTCGTTTTTTTCATTTTACATTCATGTTTTTGCCAATATATAATAAAATAATATAACCATAAGTCAACGAGCTGATGCAGCTAGCGTGAAATTCAGGAAAAAGCGACATATTCAATTAAAAAAACCATGGATTACTATATTTAGCAATCAATTAGTGAGCATGAATTGTGTTTTAAAATAAAACAGAGGTCAATAAAAGCATTGCATTTAAACAGCGCCGTTCTATTTTCAACAACACTTCAAATGCTACCTTTTCTAGAAGTAGCTGATCGGATGTTAAATTAGCTTTCTACCCGAATAGAAGCAATTCTTATTATGGTTCGGTTAAAATGTATAAGCATAGATAAGCATAGTATGGGTAAATTCTATTCTTGGCAAACTAATTTAAAATCAATAAGGCATTATTATAAAGGGAAATAAATAAAGACCCATTTGGTAATGCTTTGAGCGCTAATTCAAATTACAAATTGCTGGATTCTATTCTACTTGTCAATAAAAAATCGGGAACTTTGCCATGTGCAACTATCCGTTATTTATCTTACCGCGTGCTGGACTCGCCAATTTCTTCTACTTTTCATTCGACTTTCCTACGACTTTAGAGCCTTTAGATTTTCAAAGGTGCTTTCAAACTTTCAAACCACTTGATTTCATCGCTTTTTACGTTTTCGTTGCAACTTTCTTGCAAAAATTAGAAACACTAAACATCTCAATATTTTACGACAGGTACGCTATAATAATAATAGTAGCGATAGTAATTGAATATTGAATATCTATTTTATTTTTATAGTCATAATGCGTTTATCAAATTGGTCTGCGTTATGCGCAACTTTCATTATAATGAAACTGGCTGATGAAAGTATAACTCTAACGGAATCTGCGCCTATAAGGGTAGGTATTTGCCAGTATTACGTACATATTAATTAAATGTTTTATCTATTGATAGCTCCCCACCCTCAAGCTGCCAAATCTTCCTACATTCAATTCATTTAAACCATCTACAACAATTGGAGCACCAACGACAGGGTGGAAGCTTCCAAATATGCCATCGGTTTTTACTCCTAAAATTTTACCAGCTAACGGTGCGGTAAAGTCAGCAACTGTGCCAACTGTGGCGACAATGCCAAATGTGGCGACAATATCAACTGCAAATACGGGGGTTTTAAAAACAAATCCACTAAATACTAATGCAGTTTCGAATACAGCAAATGTTGGTTCTATAAGCTCAATGATTCCAAACAATGCATTTAATTCTCAAACATCTCATAACGCCAATACAGCTGTTACTGCTAGTACTAACAATGCTAATAGAGGTGTTACCGCTAGTACCAACAATGCCAATACAGCTGTTACTGCTAATACCAACAATGCCAATACAGCTGTTACTACTGGTACCAACAATGCCAATACAGCTGTTACTAATACAGCTGCTACTACTGGTACTAATACAGCTGCTACTACTGGTACTAATACAGCTGCTACTACTGGTACTAATACAGCTGCTACTACTGGTACTAATACAGCTGCTACTACTGGTACTAATACAGCTGCTACTACTGGTACTAATACAGCTGCTGCTATTGGTACTACTACCGGCGCTACTAATGGTGTCAGCGTTGGTACAAATACTGGTGAAGCCGGAACGTATAACGGTGGTGGCACAGGCTCTACTAATCAGGGAAATCATCGAGATGACGGCAATGGGGGTTCATCACATAATTCAAACTCTGATAATCAAATGACCCAAATGGTTATGCAGATGGAAGCAAATTCGCAAAAGGCAAATGCCCAAGCAGCAAAATATGCTGCGTGGGTGCTGCACTACCAGCTGTTGTTGGTGCAGGTGCTACAGCTTATGGAAACTCGGAATCAACAAAGGCTGCGACTGCAGCTGCGGCCGCACAAAATGATGCTAATGTTAAGATTGAGCAAATGCGATCTGATGCTACTCAAAAGTCTGTAGAAAGTAGCGAAAAGCTTGCTGAACAGCAAATTGCTGTAACTAAGGAGGCGAATAAGGCATCACTTGATCAGGCGGCTGCACAAGCAGAAATGCAAAACAAGGTGAATAACCAAGCACTTGATCAAAGCAAGGCAATTTTCGATCTTCAAATGGCAGCCGCCAAAGGAGGTAATAATCAAGTACCTGCAGCAAACACTGTGACCGGTGCAGCAAATTCTGGCGCTGGAACTGCCACACCAAACTCTACTGGAACTGCCACACCAGGTTCTAGCGCTACCGGCGGCCAGACGAATTCTAATACCAACATGGCAGGTACTGCTAACGGTCAAATGAATTCTAATACCAACATGGCAGGCACTGCTAACGGTCAAATGAATTCTAATGCCAATATGGCAGGTACTGCTAACGGTCAAATGAATTCTAATACCAACATGGCAGGCACTGCTAACGGTCAAATGAATTCTAATGCCAACATGGCAGGTACTGCTAACGGTCAAATGAATTCTAATGCCAACATGGCAGGTACTGCTAACGGTCAAATGAATTCTAATGCCAACATGGCAGGTATTACCAATGGTCAGATAAATTCTAATGCCAACATGGCAGGTATTACCAATGGTCAGATAAATTCTAATACCAACATGGCAGGTACTGCTAACAGCCAGATGCTTGCTAATACTGGCTCTACCATGGCTTCCGGTGCAAATAACGCACAATTTCATGTCTGATTGAGAAAATAAGATTTAGTATTGCTTATTCCAAACTCTGATATTTTAGCTATGGCACCAGCCAATAGTATTTACAATAACACAAACTACTTATATCAGTACATTTATCCAAAAACAAGTAGTCCATTTAAAGCCATAAATACCGGACTGAAAATGAATTTCATTTATTTTAAAGCTGGACTTTTTATAAATGTTTAAATGATTTATTGCTCTGTTGTTTTTTTGATGATAAATTTTGAATTAAAGCTTTACTTTTTGATATAACATAATTATTTCTTTGCTAATGTATTAGATAATGGTGTATGTGTAACACTGATTATAAAGATAGCATACAGTTTATCGGTTCAGTAAACAAACTAAATCTAATTAAAGCTATAGTCAAATAATGTTTACATATAATGTAGATTGTCTGCATGCATTTAGTAAATTTTAAATTAACAATGAAAGAAGTATACGAATATTTGTGATAAAACTATAGCTTGTTTAAGCCAAATCAAAGTCTACAAAAAATATAGTTAACAATAAAAATACGATTTGACTAGTAAATCATAATTGATAGAACATAATAGTATATAGCAAATAAAACAGGTTTACTTTATGATATAATGATATAGGTGAGTAGAGTATATATGTGGTAAAGGAAATGTGCTGGTGCCAATTTTACTAATTTTAGCTGATGAACACATAGCTCGGCTTTGCCACTCTAAGCATGGCGCGCTTTTAATATAAATAAGATGAATAGTGCGCGTATAATTAAATAAAAAAGAACAAGGAGCAGTTCACGTTTAAGTTATATTTAGTCGTTTATTTTAAAGCAAGTCCGAGTACTTGTCGAGTCTATTCGTGTGATCGTATACATCTCAGAGTTGAGGTGTCGTGTTAATTACTATCTTAGTTCTCACTTTAAGCGTACACTTAAATCCTTTTCAGGATGAGCCTCCCAATAAATCGTGGAGACGAACAACTACCACAACTGGAGCCCAATGCGGGGGGCTCTAGAGTGCACGCCTACCCCGTGAAGCCGCCCAAGCGTTATAATGGAGGATGTATCGAGGAATTTCTATCACAATATGATAAATACGCGAGATATATGGAGTGGACAGATGAAGAAACCATCCGGTGTCTACTCAACTACACCAGAGGAGATGTTGCGCACATCGTAACGTCAAGTCCAGAAGGAATGAGTGGAGATTGGCAAGCGTTGAAGAAAGAACTGTTGATGGCGTATGGTAGGAAGCCCACTAAGAAGTCACCGGAAGAGCGAGTATCCGCGCTGCTTAAAAGCGGTTTCAATTATGCGCAGCCCGTATCATTCCTAAATCAATATAATCTATTGTGCAAATGTGTAATTGACATGCCAGAGCGTGAAAAAATCCGAAGATTGTGCAAGATTATAGATAAGACTCATTTAAGAATGTGCTTCACCAAGATGCCGCGAGACAACTATACATATCAACAACTGTGCGACGCGCTGGTGAACGTGTGTGAAGACGACAAGGCGTTGCACATCGCCCTTGGTATAACAGATTCGGATGAAGACAGTGACCTTGACAGGGATGAGAACGAATCAGATGAAGAAGCCGTCATCATCAAGAAGGAGAAGAAAGTCAAAGAGAGGATTAACAAGAAAGCAGATGAATCTGGAAAGAAGAATCAAGATCATATCACCATAGAACGAAAGGTAGACGATCTATCAGAACAGTTCCGACAACTGGTGTTGCTAGTCGAAAAACAGCAAGACAACAGAGGACGAATGGACGGGCGAGACAGAAGGAATTTGCTGTGCTTGTATTGCGATTCGCCAGATCATGTTAAAAGTCAATGCGGACTATTGACTGATGATTTACGAAACAAATTGGTTACATTGGACGCTGGTAAAGTCACATACCCTAATGGTTCGCTTGTTCCGTTGAATGCTGGTCGAGGCGGCATGCGCAAATTACTGGTCGATACGGCTAACGTACGAATGATTACTGCCGAGCAACCGATCAAGTACGACCTTACTTGGGAAAGCGATGTTCAGTTAACGACTATAGAGCCAGAAATCGTAGTAGAGGATGTAGAACATATAGCCGAGTCAATATGAAACGGAGTACGTGTAGGCACTCGTCAAGCGTCGGAAGCGGTGCCAGTAGAAACCCGTGAAGCTGGTAGTATGACGGAAAGGCAGGACGCGGCCACCAGCCACGCATCAATACCGTTCTGTCATCGAGGAAGGAGCTGATGTGGATGGCACTGTCGATAGCTGCTACGTAGCGCGCAGGTGACGATGCCGCTACAAGATTACCTGTCAACATCGTCTGTTGCCAGAAAGAAGATGGCTGAGTTGGTCAGTCGTAAGAAGGTCCATCGATACTATGGTACAACAAGCCGTGGTGTATGTAGACGGATTGTCAACGATAGACGGCACTATAGTAGCTAGGCCAACTGCAAAGTGACGGGACGAGTGGCAGGAGAGCCGGTAGAAATCCAAATCGATCCTGGTGCTGAAATAAGTGTAATATCTGGCAAGTTATATGACCAGATTGGTAATCTACCATTGGATGCGGCGCGAGCATGGTCGATGGGTAATGCTTCTGGTACAGCGTCTAAGTCTAGAGGCATGTGTATCAACGTACCAGTGACCATTGGAGGAGTAACGATAAACGCACATCTAATAGTTGTAGATGGAGCACCGTTCGACGCGTTGGTTGGAATGCCTTGGTTAGAAGAAGCGTTATGGGAGGTCAAACGAGAAGACGGAAGAGCGTGGGTACACATAACTGATGGCCGAAGCGCGGCTAAGTTCCCTGCGGCTCCTACAATGGTATCAGCCAGTGGTAGAGGCCAGCAAGACCAACGTAAGAATGTGAATAGTGTTACGGTGCTACGAGAAAAGAGAGTGAGGACGAAATAGTGATAGGTACGATTACCATGCGTGAATCAGTAACAACAGGTAATACTGCGTCCGTGTATGCCGCTAAATACAAGCCGGTCGGAAAGAAGAAATTACCAATTGCCGTGGCAGTACCAAACGGAGAAGAAGCTGAAGACGAAGAACGAATTGAGAGCAGCGAGTCAAGATTGACTGATGAGCGTATAGCAGACATGGTTATTGGAAACGGTCAGTTAACAGAAGAAGAGACCGCGTACTTCATTGAGCAATTACGCTCTATAGACGAAGTTTTTGCATTCAACGACGGAGAGATGGGTAAGCTTAAGGCGGAAATAGAACCACCTGTAAGAATACCAACTGTACCGCATGTGCCATGGACGCAAGCTTCGATACCGGTACCAAGAGCAACATTCAGTAGAGTAGTAGAGTTATTGCGGGAAAAGATGAATAGCGGAATTATTGAGCCAAGTACTGGTGCTTATAGTAATCGATGGTTTGTGATTGCTAAGAAAGATGGATCTAAGTTGCGATTCATACAAGATCTACAACAAGCCAATTCTGTTAGTATCAAGAATGCCAATGCACCGCCGCTGTCAGAAGAACTTACTGAAGACGTGTCAGGTAGATCTATTATATCTACGTTTGATCTATATTCCGGTTACGATCAAATCCCTGTCGACAATCGTGATCGTGATATATTCTCATTGATGACGCCGATTGGACTGGTGAGGATGACACGGTTACCTATGGGTTGGTGTAATAGTGTCGGAGTGTTTCAGCGGATCGTAAATAAGATACTGAGTGAGTATATGCCGCATACAGTAGGCATATTCGTGGACGACGGGATAGTTAAAGGATCGGTGGAGAAGAATGAAAGTATTGTATTGCCAGGAGTGAGAGCGTTTGTGTTTGATCATGTAGCTGACGTAGTAAAAGTGTTAAAGGCTTTGAGTAAGGCGGGAATAACAGTCAGTGGAAAGAAATGCAGATTTGGTATGGATGAGGTGGAAGTGTTAGGTTACCAGTGTACCCAACTAGGAAGAACTGTAACTCCGGATAAGACGGTTAAGATTACGCAATGGCCAACACCAGTCGATAAGAAGCAAGTACGAGCATTTGTGGCCTGTTGTGCATTCTACCGAGTGCTTATTCCTCACTTCTCTACGATCGCCGAGCCATTGTATTATCTACAGAAGAAGAAAGTAGTATTTCACTGGAAAGGTGAACAACAACGAGCATTCGATGCGCTAAAACGAAGTATTAGTGAAAGACCAGTCATACGACCGCCGGTGTATGGTGACGACAATCGACCACTTATCTTAACAGTAGATGCTAGTCCTGTTGGTGCTGGCGCTGTGTTGGGACAATGCGATGAAGAAGGAGTGAAGTATGCTGTGCGGTATGACAGTTGTTTATTTAACGGTGCGCAGAGACGATACGCACAAGTCAAACGAGAATTATTTGGTTTATATCAGATGGTGAAGAAAATGAGGAAATATGTGCATGGTGTGAAATTTATCATTGAGACAGACGCTAGACCTGTCATCGGCATGCTGAGAAAGCCTGATTTACCTAATGATGCAGCAAGTCGATGGGTAGCTTACCTTTCGTTGTTTAATTATGAAATACGTCATATTCCGGGTGATAAGAACGTAGTAGCTGATGCGCTTAGTCGTGTTGACATGGGACAAGAAATGTTGACAGATGAAGATGATGAAGATGACAAGGTGTTATGGAACTATCACATCGAGGACGTCAGCGGTGATGAATTATTTGGAGTGACTAGTGTCAAACAAGTTAATACTGATAAAATGACAGCTAGGTCGCCCTATTATTATTTATTGTATTTTCTCGAGCATGGTTGCATGCACAACGACTGTAATGATAGCAACAAGAAGAGGATTAGAACTCAGTTGAAGAAGTTTTTTATTAGCGATGGATTATTATTTCGGCGAGCGAAGACAGGAATGCCTAAGCGAGTCATAGATGAAGAAGAAGAACAATTGCGTGTGACAACGATGGTGCACGATGGACATCCATTTGCCCATAGAGGAGTAGAAGCAACATATAGGTTGTGCAGTGATCGATTTTATTGGTACGGGATGTACAACACTTGCAAAGAGTGGTGAAAAGATGTGACATATGTCAGCGTACGCAAAGGAAAGGACAAGTAGAAGAGCTAAAACCGTTTATTGGTTCTACATTGTTCAAACGCATTGGATTCGATTTAGTTAGACTTCCAGAAGCCACGACGGGTGAGATATATTTAGCAGTGGCCAGGGACGACTTCAGTGGATGGGTAGAAGCAAGAGCGCTGTGTAAAAATAACGCGGTAGAAGCATACAAATTTTTATATGAAGATGTTATATGTCGGTTTGGTATACCTAGTGAAGTAGTAGCAGATCGTGGTGAACTTTATGGGCTGTTGATACGTCATGTAGCTGCTAAGGACGGTGTAACAACCGTAAAATAGGATATAATGGAATAAAGATTATCTTTTATTAAACAGAAATTGTGTGTTATTTATAAGCTTTGCGGAGCTTTAATTTAAGGTGTTGTGGGAAAATAATTGCATAATATTTAAATTATACAATTATTTCCCGTAACGAATATAATATCGTTACATCATCCCCCTTGGATTAACGCCGACTCTGGTGTTGCTTTTCATACTCTTGTACTAGTATTGATGCGTTGTCTAAGTCACGTAACGATTGCCAGGTTGCATCATGTTCCGCATAGCCTTTCCATTTAACGAGATATTCTATTTTGTTGCGTTTGACCCGTTTAGCTAATATGCTTTCTACTTCGTATTCTTCGTTGCCATCTATTATTTCCGGTGGTGGCGGTGGCGGGTAACGATCTATAAACTCTGGCGGGTTTTCTTCGTACTTCTTTAGCAGACTAACATGGAACACATTGTGCATTTTCATGTTAGGTGCTAATTGTAGTTTGTACGCTACAGTCGATACCCGTTGAATGACCTTAAATGGTCCCGTAAATTGATGAGCCAATTTACGTTTTGGTCGTTCACGTTCCGCTTCTGGTGTCAAATTCTTTGTTGATAACAGCACCATATCGTCAACTTTAAATTCTACTTCTCTTCGTTTCTGATCTGCATATTGTTTTTGTCGTTCTTGTGCTTTCTTTAACGCTTCGCGTGTTTCTAAATAAATGTCATTCATCTTTTGCAGGAATGCAGCAGTACTTTGCACGTTAGTTTTGTTGCCGAAGTTGTGTTGTCGTACTAAATCGTCTGGCATGTAGGGGTGGCTACCCAAATCAGTATAGAATGGCGATTTACCAGTTGATGACTGCTTAGCATTATTGTACGCAAATTCAACTAATGCTAAATGTTGATCCCAGTCATTTTGCTGATAGTTAACGCATGTACGTAATAATTGTTCTAGCGTGCGGTTTACGCGTTCTGTTTGGCCATCTGTTTCGGGATGAAATGCTGTTGACATAAATATACGTACGTTAAGTATTTTATGTAGTTCTTGCCAAAATTTACTGGTAAACTTGGCGTCACGGTCGCATACAATAGAGCGGGGCATGCCATGAAGACGTACAATGTTCTGCATGAACAATTGTGCAACGTCAACAGCCGTAGCTGTCGTCTTCATCGGTACGAAGTGAGCGCGCTTAGTAAAGCGGTCGATTACAACAAAAATAGCATCATAACCACTACTAGTACGTGGCAATTGCACTATAAAATCCATTGCAATATCGCGCCAACGTCCTTCCGGAATTTGAAGTGGTTGTAATAGTCCACCAGGTAACTGCTGGGAGTGTTTAGTGCGTTGGCACACTTCACATGACCTAATATAACGCTTTGTCATGTTGGACAATCCAGGCCAATAATATTTACGCTTAATGGCTGCAATAGTCTTTTCTTCGCCGAAGTGAGCAGCTGCATCGTGATGATCATTAAGTATATCCAAATATAGATTATCGTAATTTGGTATGCATAATCGTGGTTCAATGTCTTTTAACTCGTACATTAATCCATGATCATCAAGCCGAAAATGTCGCGAAATTTTAACTGCCGCAGCATTGCCTGCAGCCCTTCCTCCCATAAGAACATTCTTTACACCTGTAAAGTGTTCATCATGATCGTAACCAGCTAAAACACGCTGTTGGAATAAAGAGAGATTTGTAGCATTTATAGCGTTATAACTAGGCGATGTACGTCGTGATAATGCATCGGCTACAACATTAGCACGGCCTGGCTTATATATGATATCAAAATCATATTGATGCAACTGCTCAATCCAACGCGTTTGGCGTGATGACATTTCCTTTTGCTTAAACAGGCGCGTAAGCGGTGCATGGTCAGTATATATTACGAAATGGCCATAACTAAGATATGGGCGCCATAACTTAGTAGCTTCTAGAATAGCTAACATTTCTTTATCGTATGTAGCATAATTGTAACCGTAGATACAGCGAACTGTTGCGGTTACTACGAGTCACAATACAATAATGTATATAAAATAAAAATGAATATTGAAAGTGAACTAATGTCTTTATTTGTGGTCATAATCATACGCGTATTTATATTGTTCTATTGGATATATGGAATATCTAAGTAGAACAATAAAAGAAAATAAAATAAAAATAAAAGAAAATAAAAGATAAAGATAAAACAATACGCGGTGGCGGAGTGTTAACTTCATCGTGGACCATGTGTGATGATCGGTGTGTTTAAACACCGATCATAATGTCTAAAAATGGTAATAATAAATGAGAGGGAGAATTTTTGTTACAATACCCCCCTCCCTCTCAGGCGCTTGTCCCAAGTGCTAATCGTATGTGTGTGGAGTGTTCGTATTGATTTAATAGTTCTTGAGCATTTTGCAAGTTTTCAATTGGCTCCCAAGAACTGTCATCTTTTGAGTATCCTTTCCATTTTACTAAGTATTCCTCCACGTCATTCATCCCCACTTTTCTTGTTCTTCTACCTATTATTCTTTCCACTTCCCACTCAGCTTGTCCTTCAATCATTTCTGGCATAGGCATAGTAATTGCCGTTGGTCGTCCTGGAAATACGTTCGGATCTTTATACCTGGTAAGCTGAGAGATGTGTATAACTGGGTGAATGCGCATGCCTGGTGGTAGTTCGATCTTGTACGCGGTCGGACTAATGACCTCTATGATAGTGTACGGGCCAGTTTTACGCGTACGAAGGGCGGAGTTTGACTGTTCTGCTACGTGTCGTGGCATTGTGTGTCGTGTTGACAGCATTACTCGATCACCTATTTGGAAGGTGTCATCTCGACGTCGTTGGTTAGCATATTGTGCCTGTCTATCCTGAGCGTACGATATGTTGTCTTTTACCGCCTTTTGTATCGCTTCTAGTCGCTGTAAAAACTCCTCAGCTGCTGGTACTGTTATATTATCGCTATCAGCTGGCATAGTCGTTGTTATTGGATGACGTCCATATACAGAGAAGAAAGGTGTAATACCAGTAGTAGCGTTAGTACTATTGTTATAGGCAAATTCTAATGCAGGTAAGTATTTATCCCAATCATCTTGTTGTTGGCTAATAACATGACGTAACATTTCTTCGATGGTTCTGTTGGTTCGCTCAGTCTGGCCGTCAGTCTGTGGATGATTTGCAGTTGATCTGGCTAATTTAGTACCGGTAAATTCAAATAAGGCTTCCCAGAATCGGCTAGTAAATCGTGGGTCACGATCAGAGATTATGGATCGTGGAAGACCATGTAGACGATATACATGGTCGAAGTATAGTCGTGCGGTGTCAACAGCTGTGACAGTGTTGGTAGTAGGCACGAAGTGGGCTTGTTTACTAAAGCGGTCAACTACTACCATTAACGCATCTGCACCTTTTTCAGTGAGTGGTAGATGTGTAATAAAATCCATACTAACTGAGTCCCATGCATGTGCAGGTATTTCAAGTGGTTGTAATAAGCCACCTGGTCGTCGATTAGTGGCCTTATTACGTTGGCAAGTATCGCAGGAAGTGACATAGCGGTGGACGGTGTTGTGTAGTGATGGCCAGTAAAAATGGCGATGAATAGCCAGGTATGTTTTATCTACACCTAGATGGCCGGCTACGATGGCATCGTGATGATCGTGTAGTATATCTTGACGTAATTGGTTATTTTTAGGTACACATAATCGATCACCGTTGAAATATAACAATCCATCAGTTAGTCGATACTTGACTAACTTGGTACGAAGAGCTGGAAGTGGCGTTGTCGTATTAAGCTGGGCGTATATTTCACCAAAGTCAACATCGTTGGCGTACAAGTTTTTAATTTGATCAATATATGTAAAACTGACAGTAGTTAAACTGGACAGTTGTAAATCAGGCCGTCTGGATAATGAATCGGCTACAATATTGTTTTTCCCGGGCTTATATTCGATCAATACGTCATATTCTTGTAATAGTTCTGACCATCTTGCTTGTCTGGTTGATAAATTCGGTTGACTCTGGAAGTACTGCAAGGTTTTATGGTCAGTATACGCGTGAAATGACGATCCATGTAAGTAGTGGCGCCAAATCTTTAAAGCATCTATTAATGCTAATAGTTCTTGTTCATGTACCGGATAATTGCGTTCAGCGGGCTTCATTTTGCGCGAATGATAAGCAATGGGGTGCCAATGGCCATCACGATCTTGCTGCAACAAGGCAGCACCTACAGCAAAGCCAGAAGCATCGGTTTCTACACGGAAAGGCTGATGTACGTCGACTATTTGTAATACTGGAGCTTGGGTCATTGTCTTCTTTAGTATATCAAATGATTTTTGAGCTTCAATGGTCCATAAGAAACGACGATCTTGACATAGTAGATCGGTAAGTGGTGTGGCTATAGCAGAGTAATTTTTAATAAACTTTCTATAGTAGTTGGCCAAGCCTGTAAAAGCGCGTATATCAGTGACGTTTCGTGGTGTAGGCCAATCAGAAATGGCCTTTATCTTAGCTGGATCAGCTTTTACACCATTAGCACATAGCAAATGGCCTAAATATTCAACTTCATCCTTAAATAATTCACATTTTGACCATTTGGCGTATAAGTGGTTGTCGCGAAGTATTTGTAATACTTGGCGTAGGTGTCGTTCGTGGTCTTCTGGTGTTTTACTGTAGATGAGAATATCGTCCAAATAGACAATAACACATTTGTCTAGTAATGGCCTAAATAGATAGTTTACCAGTGTTTGAAAACTGGATGGTGCATTACTTTGACCAAAACTAACTACTAGCCATTCAAAGTGACCATAGCGGGTGCGAAAGGCCGTCTTGGGTATATCCTCTTCTACTACACGTAGTTGATGATAAGCAGAGCGTAGATCTATCTTAGAAAAGACAGTTGCGCCTAACACTTGGTCGAATAAATCTTCAATCCTTGGCAATGGGTACTTGTTCTTGATAGTGATTTTATTCAGCGCTCGATAATCAACACACATGCGCATACCACCATCTTTCTTCTTGACGAAAAGAACAGGCGCACCGTAGGGCGATATACTAGGACGAATATATCCCGCGTCAAGTAATTCGGTAAGTTGTGTTTTAAGTTCTTTAAGTTCCAGAGGGGACAATCGTATAAGGCGTTACTGGGTGGTGTTGCGCCTGGTATCAAATCGATACGATGATCTAATCCATCACGTTTTGGCGGCAATTGTTTCGGTAGTTTGTCGGGAAATACGTCAGCAAAGTCGTTGCGTAATCCAGTCAATACTGGAGTGATGGATGGGTCATTTGAGTGATTAGCAGCTTCATTTAGCGGATTATCGGCTGGTCGTACAATGGCTAGGTGTAATTCATCTGTTCGTTTAGCATAGCGTTTAAATTGTAAGGCAGATAATGGCAATATGGTTGGTTGTCTATGTGCATTTGCTTGCCATACAATGTGTCGATTATCATGCATAAACGTAACAGTGTTAATTAACCAATCTATCTGTGGATTATAGCGGGCTAGCCACGGTTTACCGAGTATTACGTCGTGTTCTAAAGGAACAACCAAAAACGATAAACGGTCTTTGTAACCAGTGGAAGTAAGGAGCGCACCAGCCAGTTGGCGGTCACACGTATACGAACGGCCATCTGCCACGTGTACGGTCGATGGGTATTTAACTTTATGGGTGTGTGCGCGAATATGTTTCACAAGATTTGCGGATACAAAGTTATCAGCTGCTCCACTATCTATTAGTACCGTAACTTTTCTACCTAATAAACGAGCATTGATACGTAATAAATCGTGAGCGTGTGGATATTTTGACAATAAACTTTGTTCCTTTAAAAGTGCATCAGTGTCATCAACAACATTAGCATGAGGAAATAATGGCGCAGAAACAAGCAATTCATCATCAGAAGTAAGCGAGAGAAGATCGGGGGTGGCATCAACAGAAATAGTATTTAGTTGGGCACCAGTAGGTTGTGATGCTGACACTACTGGTGCTGGACTTTTCCCGTATTCAAAGGACAAAAACGCATGATGTGGCCATATTGGCGACAGCGGAAACAGCCGCCGTTTTGTCGTAACGTTTCGCGTTCAGCATCAGTGAGTGGGGGTAACCGATTAATGGTGTCTAGTTCCATTGGTATAGGGCCATTTCTTGGTTGTGTGTTAATCGGAGGGCGAAACTGTTGTTGTTGCGTTGGACGAGGTGTGTTATGGCGAACGTTGTTAGTTGATGATTTGCCAATGTACTTGCGTAACGAATCAAAATGAGTAGCCACTTCTATGGCTGATTGTAATGTAGACGGTGTAGCTTTTTGTACTTCGTATTTAACTTCGTGATTCAGTCCATTAATAAACATAATACGTAAAGCTAACTGCCACATTTCGGAATCAGGCATAGGAAAAGTGTGCCTTAAATTGTTAAATTCTAACGTATAATCATTGACACTTTTGTTGGCTTGTCGTAACATGTGAAGACGACTAAAAGCGTCTTCTTCTACCGAAGTACCGGGACAGATGTGTTGGCGTAGTGCGTGAGCAAACGCACTCCAAGTGGTATATGGATGACTATAGTCACCGTCAGAGTGAATAGTATTACTCTGCCACCAACTAGAGGCAGTGCCATCTAAATAAGTGGCGGCTACTTCGATGCGTTCAATTTCATCAGGGATATACCTGACATATTGCCGTGCACGGTACAACCAAGTCTCTACTGAAATATCCTTATCATTGCCGTTGTATCGTGGCGGGGCAGATGGACGAGCAGTAGGAGGGGCAGTGACAGAAGTAGATGGAATAGCGGCAATAGCAGCGGCAGTATTGGCAGCGGCAGTAACAACAGCATCGGCAGTAGCAGCATTATTTTGGGACACAATTTGCGTTACCAAACTTGAAATAAAGTCAGCGTTGGTAACGAAACTTGTGTTAGGCAATTCTGGGTTCATAATGGGTGTTATTTCTTCTTGAGTATCAGTAGTGTATTCGTTCGTGTGGCTTGTGATCGGTGGTTCGTACTGGGTATCGGTGTATTCGTTCGTGTGGCTTGTGATCGGTGGTTCGTACTGGTTATCTGGGTATCGAAAGGTTACTGGTGGATCTTGGATGAGTTCGTCGGCGAAAGATTGACGGGCTTGTTCGTGGTCGAAGTATTTCGCACCACGTCGTTGGTTCATATCACTGTAAGTCAAGGCAACGAGGTGGATAGGTTTAAACTACCCGTTGCTACCATATGTAACCGTAGATACAGCGAACTGTTGCGGTTACTACGAGTCACAATACAATAATGTATATAAAATAAAAATGAATATTGAAAGTGAACTAATGTCTTTATTTGTGGTCATAATCATACGCGTATTTATATTGTTCTATTGGATATATGGAATATCTAAGTAGAACAATAAAAGAAAATAAAATAAAAATAAAAGAAAATAAAAGATAAAGATAAAACAATACGCGGTGGCGGAGTGTTAACTTCATCGTGGACCATGTGTGATGATCGGTGTGTTTAAACACCGATCATAATGTCTAAAAATGGTAATAATAAATGAGAGGGAGAATTTTTGTTACAATAATCTTTCGCTGCCTGTAATATACGTGACATAAATGCAACAGGATGTTCATTATTATCGGTTATTTGTGATAATACTGCACCAATTGCATAATCAGATGCATCTGTAGTAACGATAAATGGTGCATTAACATTTGGTATAACCAATACCGGTGCTGTAACTATCGCATTACGTAGTGTGTCAAATGCTGTTATTTTGATTATCTCCCATGTGAATGGCTCATCATTCTTAGTCAATTGACTTAAATGCCGTGCAGTATCAGCATATCCACGAATAAACCGTCTATAATAGCCAGTTAATCCGAGGAAAGAGCGCAGTTCTTTCAGATTGTTTGGTATAGGCCAATTTGCAATAGCCATTACTTTATCGTGTAGTGGTCTTATACCCTCGCCACTAACAATATGTCCCAAAAATTCCACCTCATCTTTACCAAATTCACATTTGCTTAATTTGGCATATAATTTGTTTTCTCTTAGTAATTGTAACACTTGCCGTAAGTGCCACTCATGTTCGGTATGATTTTTACTAAATATTAAAATATCATCCAAAAATACCACTACACACTTGTCTAGTAATTTATGAAATACATTATGCATTAATCGCATAAATACTGACGGTGCATTAGTCAATCCAAATCCCATCACCGTCCACTCATAATGCCCATAGCGCGTTCTAAACGCTGTTTTGTGAATATCATCCTCATTTACTCTTATTTGATGATATCCACTTCTCAAATCTATTTTTGAGAATACTTTCGCCCCATGTAACTGATCGAATAATTCATCGATCAGTGGCAACGCATAACGATCACGAATTGTTTGTGCGTTTAACATTCTGTAATCCACACACATACGTAAATCACCTCCTTTCTTCCGCACAAATAGTACAGGTGCACCAAATGGTGATGTACTAGGCCTAATAAAGCCTTTTTCTAACAAATCATCGATCTGTTTCTTCAACTCGTCTAACTCTTTCTTTGCCAGATGGTATGTAGGCCGAAATGGTGGCTGCTGATGTGGCACCAAATTGATACGTATATCAATGTCTCTTTTTGGTGGTAAACCAGGTGGTAATTCTTCTGGTCCAACATCGGCAAATTCACCCAACAATCGCGCGTAACGGCCATTTAACGATGTATCATTTTTTTCTTTGTTTTCTTTTATCATCGCTAATAAAATCATATCATTGGCTTCTGTTTGCTCGACTTCTTCTATTGACATGAATGAAGGCTGAATTTTGTCGGTAATTTCTAATGTACTTTTGGGTGCTGAATTACAATTAGAATTAATAACACCGGTCTTCCAATCTACTTGCGCTTCATGTTTTCTTAGCCATGGCATACCCAGCACTGCATTATAGTTGCCCAATTTCATAATAGTAAAATCAATTTGTTCTTTCAGATAATTGAAAATAATAGGCACTTTATTAGCAGTACCAGATACACCGCACTCCATACCATTTCCCAACTTTACATTGGCTGAATTTGCTTGTTTCGTAACATGTACTTGAGCCCTCTTGGCAAATTCAATATCCATAAAGTTGGTGGATGCACCAGAATCGATTAATACATGGGCTGGAACACCATTGATTTTGAGTGCTACTGTAATTAAACCGGAGCTAGCGCGACCTTGAATGAGTGTAGACTGCTCAAATCCGGGTGGTATCGGAGTATTAGCGGCAACCTGGCCGTCAGTAAGTGTGCCGCACTTAATTACTGACGGTTGTCGTTTCCCTGAATTACGTTGTTGTTTGCTTGGACGTCGACATTTGTTGATTGTAAATCTAAGCTGTTAGATTGCTGTTGATTGTTGTTATCGCGGTTATTGTAATTACGGTTGTTATTGCGATTACAATTTCTGGCTAGATGGCCACGTTTGTTACATGTGTAACATCTAGGCCCGTTATTGTAATTTTTACGGTTATTGTAATTACTGCTGTTGCTATTATTAATAAAACCTAAACTATTTAAAGCTTGGACTATAGTATCTAAATCCATTGGTGTTGGGCCGTTATTAGATTTAGTTGGTGGTGGTATTAAGTGTTGTAATCCATGTTTCCTTGAGTAATAGAAAGCACGTGTGGAAGCGTAAGCTTCGTTGATATTGGTGGGTTTATTATGTATCGAATCGGTTAAGTATTCCGGCGGCAATGTAAGTCGAAATGCCGTAACCAATTCCATGTCAGCGGCATCTGGAATTCGACTACGCAGTGCTGTGAAATTTGTAATATGTTCTTCAATGTCTTTATCTTCTGTCCAGCGCAATCGTGTGAGTTCCAAACGCGCGATGTCCGCTGATCGATTGCCACCAAAACGTTCTAAAATTCCGTCCCTTAGTTGTTCCCACGTGCTATATGGCGTATTACCGCCGCGTATCGATTGATACCAAACTGCCGCTGGTCCCGATAGTTGTTGGGACGCCATTATACGTTTTTGTTCGTCTGTAAATGTACCCAATTCCCATGCGTCTTCTACCATGTTACACCAATGTTCCACAGGCAAACTGGAATCACCGGTGAACTTTTCGGTGTGTGTGAGTGGTGAGCGGGAATTCGGTGAGAATAAAATCGGTCTCAACGTGTACTATATACTGAATCGTAATTTTAAAACAGCGGTGCTTATTTTCAAACACTGATAAGCAAAAATAAAATAAAATTGAAAAGAGGACAATGCGACAAACGCGATATACGGTGCGACAAACGCAAAATAACGGTGCGACAAACGCAAAATAAACGGTGCGACAAACGCAAAAATAAACGGTGCGACAAACGCAAAAATAACGGTGCGACAAACGCAAAATAAACGGTGCGACAAACGCAAAAATAACGGTGCGACAAACGCAAATACTAGTAACTACCCGTTGCTACCAATGTAACAACCGTAAAATAGGATATAATGGAATAAAGATTATCTTTTATTAAACAGAAATTGTGTGTTATTTATAAGCTTTGCGGAGCTTTAATTTAAGGTGTTGTGGGAAAATAATTGCATAATATTTAAATTATACAATTATTTCCCGTAACGAATATAATATCGTTACAGGATGTTATTTCTTTTTGTGACAGTAGTATTCGTTGGTGAAACTTGTGATCGGTTGTTCGTAATGGGTATTGGTGTGTTGAGAAATCACTGGTAGATCTTGGATGAGTTTGTCAGCAAAAGCGGGGCTTGTTCGTGGTTAAAGTATTTAGCACCACGACGTTGATTCATATCTGTTGTAGTAAACAGTTGGTTCAATAGGAAACAATTGGATATGAGATAAATGGATAATGATTTTGTTTATGTAGTAAATTGTTGCTGTATTTATAGCAATGTAAGTGTATGTAGAAAATACTCGTTTCATTGTAATGGAATGTTGTCGAATGTTTATTGATGTCATAGGACATCAAAAACATTGGGAAATCTAGATTTCATATTTTGCTTACTATATTTAGTAATTATGATCGGGAAGATCAGGGTGACGTAATAATCCCAAATGTCATAAATGCTGAGTTGTGAATCTAAAAATAGAATTTTAACAAAAATAAAGTAGCTGATAATGCCTATTAAAAATACTAAATTATGTGCTCTTTTATAGTAAAATGAGCTAAGATTAAGAGGTATTTGTAAAGAAAGAACTTGTTTGTTCCTTCCTTTTAATATTGTATATGGGTATTAAGTTACTTAAAGTAAATTAGTACCCATGTTCTGTACTTAATATGTTAGTTGGGGGTACTAGCCGCGTGTTAAGTAAAAGCTACACAAATGTTGTACCTGACTAGATCACGTGACTAGATGCCAAATTAATTATAATTACCATATTTGGTAATAGATAAATAATTCAATCATGTGATCAAATTATTATTATTAGTGCCTTCGTAACAATGTGATGGTGGCGTCCACGTCATTTTGAACCACAGCGATAGCATATGTGGGGTATAGATTTTTTGCCGTTGTTTTTGGTGCTATACCAAAGACCAATTCGAATGGCGAATAACCAATAGTGTCTTGTCTTCGACTGTTATATTGGTGGGTGATTTGCGGTAGTAATCGATACCAATGTGTCGTGGATGGTCGATCGGTGGCATATTTAGCTAATAGTTCTTTGAGTTTACGATTTGTGCGTTCAACTAGTCCATTAGTTTGAGGGTGATATGGGCTAGATTATGCGTGTGTAATGTCGTGTTTTTCTAGCAATTTTTTTACTGATCCAGTAAATTCTTTACCATGATCTGTAAGTATTTCAGACGGAATACTGTGACGATTCAAAATTTCTCTTCAATAAACTGAGCAACTCTAGCAGCTGTATTGGCTCCGATAGCTCTAGTTTTAATCCATTTGGTCAGATAATCGATAGCAACAACAATGTATCGTTTGTTGGTTGAACTACGAGGTAGTGTAATTAAATCAATACCGAACCGGTGAAATGGTGCAATAATGGGTATTGGTTTTAATGATTGTACGTGTCGTATTTGCGTCCTTAATTGGCAGTTACAACAGCCTCGAATATATGCTTGTATATCGCTGTCCATTTATGTCCAAAAATAACGGCGTTTAATTAATTCACACGTACTATGATTGGCAAAGTGTCCTGCTTCATCATGGTGTAGTTGTAATAGTGTAACTAATATTGTCGCACTTTTAACACTTGGTTTATCGTAACAAGAAAGTTGTTATCATTTTACTTGTTACGCAAACGCTACATGTTACAATTATAATCATACATTAATTGTTTTTTGTATGGTTATAATTCTATTATTTCGTACTAATTATTAAATGTAAGCTTAGTCTAACAATCACTGCTAGACTGAGATAATCAGAAAAGACTCTAAATTCAGTAATAAAGAGAATAAATTTAAAGTAAAAAATACTTGTACCATTTTGTCGCGATCTGTCCATTCATGTCTTCTAGCATCTCGTTCAAATTGTATTAGCCATAAAATTGGATATTCGTTCTGTACTGTTCCTTCAAATGGCAAAATGTTACTGCCTACTTTTAGCGTAATTTGATAATTTGATATTAGCGCGTGATAATCGTATTCTTAATTATTAAATATTGCTGGTACTTATTGGCAAGTATATTCCTTTTTTTTACTGAAATGATGGCAAATTAATATGTTGATTTAGTGGTGGTTGACTATTGGCGTTTAATACACTTCTTGGGTCGGGAAGTATAAGCTGTGTGTTAGCGGTTGGTCTTAAACCGTAATCTCTATTAAAACTAGTAGTCGACTGTTTCTCTTTCCTACTTTTAATAATAAAATACAGTTGTTTATCTACTTTAATAAATAGTGATTCTTTTATCTTTTGTTCCATTCCGTCTGCTACCATGTCCTTAATTCCATCTCTACCTAAGTCTACTGCCATTTGACCTAAAAAATGGGCTAGTGATAATACAAATCGTTTCATATCTGTCTGGTCACCTTTTCGCGCATGGATGCGATTATAGAACTCCATGCTAATATTGATTTGTCTAGGCTGCCTGTGCAGTTCATATTTTGTATGAATAATAGTATTCTGCCGCGTAGTGATTCTAACTCTTTTGGGACGTCTTTTATGAAAGCTGAATTATATACTTCTTCGGTGTTATCGTCAGTTAGTTGACTAACAATAAGTTAAGTGTATTTTATATTTTTGCATTGTCTCGTGTTTGGATGGTCCAAGCGGTGGCCTTTTTAACGCGTCTTTAGTTGGACCATCCATTGTACCATATCTTGTTCTTTTAGTACCAAGAGATCTTTCGGGATTGATAGAATTGTTTTACTAGTCTGAGTGGGCTTGCTAAATGTTATTATTCTATCCCTGGTAGAATAGTAACATCATGTAACTATTGGTATCGAAAAGTGTATTTTCAATAATCTAATGGTATTAATTACGTATTTTATGTTATCATATGTGATCTAATTTTTATCTTTGTTCTTTCCATATCAACCAAACTAGATGTTTATAGAGTACATTAATATAATAATAATAATAATAATGCATTTTTCGCCCCTGAATTTCATTTCATGTCAATAGTAATATCAGTCAAAAACAAACATGCAAAATTTAAATAACAATGATATAATAGAGCGACGGATAATAGTTTATTGCAATATAGGCAATGTATATATTTATATTAAGCATGAGCTACACAAATATTATATATATATTATGCCAAGCAATCTCTAAAAGCTTCATATCTTTGGCTCTATATTTAGATTGCAACTACATTACCTGTTATTGCGTAATCTCACGTGCTTTAATTATTTACATTATTAGTACCCTGTTAGCTATTTATTACTTAAATAGTCAGCTATGTATGATACTCGTATAGTTTTTATATTGTTCTAAACAAGGCAACTAATTAATAATAAACATTAATATAGTAGAATTCAATAATTTATTAAAAATAACAAACTATGCGTGTATCTATATATAGTAAATGATACACAAATGTCTGTTTATGTATATGCTAAGCAATTTCCAAAGCATAAAACTCTTGATTATAAATGATAACCTATGTGTCTTTAAGGCAAGAACTAACATTATAATTAATTTTTAAACTTCAAATAATAAACAATAGAATTTTGAAGTATCAAAATAGTAATGGCTTTTTCAAATCAATAAATCGTAAATACACAGAATTGATGTGTAATTTGCATATTAATTTGTTTTTAATACATCAGCTTATCATAATGAATTGTGATTTGGCCAAGTAATTTACCGCAATTTATATAAACTCAAATTGTATTTAACACAACAAATATTTAATTGCTGAATATATACTAAATATAGCTATTTACGATTACACAATAGTTATGTGTGACTTAGTCATGGTTTACTGCATTTTAAAGATATCAGTAATTTTAGATAACTTTTAATTTATAATTTATTGACATCAAGTAAAATTCATAAAGGCAGTGATGCCATAGCTTTTTTAATTTAGAAATATATATAGTTACTAACAGGTATAAGCCGACTAGAATAGCTTGTTGAGTTTCATTTATATGGATATCAGCACTGCGGATATTGTTTGGATCATTCATTGCTGAGGTGTCGGAGTCATTATTTATAGGTTTTTTTGTAACGTAATTCACAGTATCGTTGATGTAATATACCTAGAAAATGTTAGCTTGTATAAGTCGCATGAATACTTGCCAGTCAACGGTATAAAATATTCTTGAGAATCTCCTCCAACCTCGAAAACAATAATAAGGCAACAGATTACATTGCAGAGAACTATCAGGCACATTATCTGAATACCATCACGGGCCAGTTTCCTCCATGCTTCATAGCCATATCTTTGATAGCGTCTATAGGCTACAGTGCTAAAAATGATTGAAAAAAGTATGTTGCTTGGAACCATTGTGCCGATCCAGTAGAATGGGATAAAGAGATGATAGTAAGAAAGCATCCGGCAGATTTTCCAATACAATGTGTGAGTAGTTGTATACAATATAAATAAAGAAAAGCTGTGGCAGAATGCAAATGGTGCCACAAATGGCTACCCAGCGTTGCGATAACAGCACAAGGTAGGCTTTGTAAAGTACAATATGCTGTTGCAAAAGATTGAAAAGCTTACTGCCGCTACAATATAC